>CM063287.1:0-600000 GCA_032173965.1 Sitta carolinensis | reverse complement strand
TTCTCCTGGTGGAATATTCTAGAGGAATTAGTACTGGTATGTCCTGGCACAGCACCCATGTTAAATGTGCAATGGAGAAAAGGGTTCAGGTTTTTTGTAACAAGGATTTTAAAGGTAAATTAAAGGATTTGTAGGCAGAGTTATGATACTCATGAATTTCAAGTAGCTCTTACCCTTCTGGCACAGCAACAGATTGCTGGAAGTGATCTTCTGCCATATGCAACAGCTCCTGGTACTTTGCAGATCCTTCCATTTCTCCCTATTTAATGCAAGGCACAGGCATGAATCCAAACAATTCTCCCTCCCCTTCCTCTTCACAGTCAGGCTTCCTAAGGATGACTGTTTGCACACAAAGAAATGCTAAGAGAACCAAAAACAAGTAAAACCTCTTTGCCATGTACACTTGGAACTGAATACAGCAAAGGGGCATTCCTATACTGGAGTATATTAAAAGTATATTAACCTAAGAATTTCAATAGAGTTGTCCAATTTTATAACCTTCAAATAACTAGTCAATTTATGTCCAATTTATTAACTTCAGATAAGTAGTCAAAAGCATCTTTTAAAAAAACCCACCAAAACCCTCAGAACTCACAAAAACCACACACACATAAAAATTACACTTGCATGGGTCCAAATAGGTCTATGGTGTTATGTATGGATCTTGAAGAATATTTAATTCTAGAGGCATGGAAATTAAATGTAAACCAGTGAAATAAGTTACATCTCACACAATAATATGGTGGTTTTCTTCATTCAAGTGTATTTCTCCCCTTTCTTTACATGAATGAATCAATCCCCAAATCTTGCTTTGTCCTTTTTAATTTCCAAAATAAATTACTTTCAGAGGGGAACAAACTGAACACGTCCCCTTTAAAGACATTAATTCATTTTCCACAGACATAAGAATTCAAGTTCTTGCCCCACTGCAACTCCTTACACACATTCAAAAGCTAAAAGCTATTTTCCCTGGAATGTTTCAAAGCCACAGACACACTGCTTCACCTTGAAATAATCTTTTTCCTTCAAGCTCCTGAGGAATCTCTCCCACAAAGGACTGCTTAACACATTTCTCTTGGCATTAGGAGCTACTTTACTGCTCTTGGAGCATAGAATTTCAAAGCCATGAGCCTGTATATAAAAGATGAACAAGAAGAGGTTCTCAAGGTGCGATGGACTTTGCCCACATTTTTCTGGACCAGCAGACAAGGACTCATTCCCTGGACACGCATAAACCAAACTGAAAAGGCATCAGAAACCATTACCAGTTTCATGCCCAGCTCGTAGGCTCTGTACTGAGGGTGAGATGGGGCTGGCAGGGTGTATCCACTGCGTCTGTCTGGAACAAACTTCTGCTGCACCAGCTGCGCGTATAAACACTGAGTGAAAGTCACCTGAAACAGACAGAGCAGAAAAAAAACACTCCCTGCAGCCTGACTGCCTTGTGGACAGGCATCAAACTCCCACCAGGCTCATTAAAGTGAGGCACACGTATTGCAGGCAATACCTGAGACTGCATTCAAATATATCTTAGATTTTTCTGTGAGATCGCTTTTCGGGCCTTACAAAGTTTGTTCCAAATTGAAATCCCCAAGCAAATATAAACTTTTGTCAGTCTAAATACATTAGGAAAAATTCTCGATATTCTGTATTTGCATCAACAAGGTGTATTTTCAATTAAAAATAAATTTGATTAAAAGCTGAGGTTTAGGAAACAGTCTTGAAGTCCAACGTTTGACTCTAAAGCTTCTTTTCAGGAGTCTAATGGTGAAACTCTGTAACAAAATGCATGAGATACAACAGTGCTTGGAAAGTGCTCATGAAACACTTCATAAAAGCTTCCATAGAGCTGTGAGAGCACAGCTGAGAAGGTGAACATCTTGGAGTGAACCACTGGTTAGGAGCAACTCCTCACATTGGCAGGCAGTGCTGTCAAACCTGCCCTGATCACACAAGGAGATCAATTTACTCAGCAGGCATTTCAGCAGAGGAACTATTATCACAACCTCTGGTTTCAGAAACCATTCTCTCACGATCAGCCCCTTTCAAGTCCAGGGGAACTATTAATATAATGACCTGGAAATTCATCCCTAGAGCCAGAAGGGAAAAAAAAAAAAAAAAACAACAGAAAGCTCGCAGTTTTAAGTTAAATCTACGTGTTTATACCACTGAACTCTGGTCAGTTTGAGAAGGGAATTAAGTGATGATGCTGCAGAAGAGCACTTCCCATGGTCATCAGAGGCTTTAGAGGAGCACTACCCAGGATCATCAGAGGCTTTAGAGGAGCACTTACCAGTGTCATCACACGCTGCTCGGCAGGGAAGGTTCTGAAAGGGCGCCGACAGGCCCGTAGATCGCCCGGCTCCCGCAGGTAGAAGGCCTGGACTGCCGCGGCCACCAGGGAGGGGCGCTGCCTCAGCACGGCCACGATCCCGGCCGGGAGGTAGCAGCGGGCTCGGTGCAGCGAGGCCTGGATCTTCTCGGGATACCTGAACAGCGACAGGGTGTAGGAAGCGTACTGCAAGTTAAACCACTCCTTTTTTATCATGAGGCCCATTTTCATTTTCATATTTACCTGTATCGCGGGTCAGAAGATTATTCTGGAGTTAAAACTTGGCCAATCTAATGCCCAGAATGTCTGTTTCTGTAATGCTTTTATATAAATGTACGTGGATAATAAAATTGAACCCCCCCACATGGGTAAGATGAGTCCCTGTGAACTTAACTGACATATCCAGCTATGCAGTATTCTTTGCCATACTCTGTAAAAGTTATGCTGTCAAATTCTTGCAAAAAAGTAGAGTACAGGGCTGAACACAGCTGTGACAAGCTGAAGCTCTGACAATTCTGCTGGTTCTACATTTTAGGTGAAACCCTCTTTTTCCTCCTGCACAGGACTCCCTAAAAGATCAAGGAATTTTCAGATTTTTCAGTGTAAGAAGGATGTGAAGGAAGAGTAACTCTTGTCATTGTCAGGTGTGGAATTACAGCAGTGAACCACTTTCAGATCCCCCAGATCACAGCCTAGAGGACACTGGTCCCCCTCTTTCCAAGAGTGTCACAAAAAAACCTCAAGCTGCTGATTTCTGAAAAAGAACCAACCTTATCCCATCTGCTGGGGAAATGTTTAAACCCCACACAGCACAGAAGCAGACCCCACTGTTGCAGAGGACAGAGATAAAGCCCTCACATACCCATTGATGCGTTTATACACAGCAGCTCTGATGGGCTCTGCAGCCAGGAACTCCTCAGAGCGGGTGGATAACAGATCCAACGCCTGTGGGATCGTGGGACAGGGAGCAGAGAGGTCCCAGTCCTGCTCAGAAGTCTCTGACAGAGGAATGATGTGCAGCTCTCCTTTGTAAAAGAACACCTGGCAGACAGGAATGCTCTCATCAGACAGGCTGGGCCATGGGAAATTTCATTTCATATACGACTGCACTTCTTTAAACACAGAGAATATAAAGTACAAACAGAGAACTAATACAGGAAGCAGCACAGGTTTTTTTAAAAAAAGTTATTTGAGATGCCAGAGACTAAGATCCAACCAGTAAACTCCCCTATTTTAACTGCAACAAGTTTAGTCAAATGTATTTTGTTTCCTTAATAACAATGATACGAAATTTCTCTTCAACTAGAGAAGTGCTTCTGGAGAATAAGCATAACCTAACTGCTTCAGAACATCACAGGGATTAAAATGCATTATTTCAGGTGCTACAGGTGACCTCTGCTGGTTCCTGATTGAAGGAAGAGCCCTGAATGCAATGTTCTCAACTCCCTCACTCTGTCTGTTCCCTCAAATAAAAGGTAAATGTGAGCCTGACAGTCTAGGCACACACTTGCAATCAATTTTTGTGTTGTGTTCCACTCCTTTTAAGAATCTTGGAGTAGGGGAAAAATAATTAAATTATTCTTTGCTAATGACCAAGTTAATTATTTCCATTTTAATCCATTACCAGTGATGTGACTACTAGCAACCATCCATTTCCAGGTGAAGGCGTCTGCTCATTATTTCACCTCTCCCAGACAAAGCCTGTGTCTTACAGAAACAGTAACACTCCAGCCCTGAGCATTCCCTGCTCTGAGGGCAGCAAATCCTCTTGCTTAAACGCTTCAGAATATGCTAAAAAAATAAATAAATCCAAGGGGTTCTATCAGAGCTAGAAAGTTCAGGTGGATACAGGAGTGCTTCTGAAAGGAGCAGGAGTAAGGGACAGACAGCACTCTGGATTTTCAGAGGCAGGCAGACCACTTGGCTAGAGGTGCAAGAGAAAACTCCAGCTGCTACATAAAAGGCTACTGTGGCCCCCTTGCCAACTGTACGGCAGTTTTACTCACCCTGTTTTCACTGTTCTCAGGATTCAGCCACTTTGGGAGAAAATCAGCTGCCTCTATCAAGAGAAACTCTCCATCGTTGTCATCGATCCTGGCCAAAGAGAAATTGGTTTCTTAGCAGGAAAAGTCTTGCAGAGCACAACACCACACTTCTGAATCCATGTCTGATAGGGTTTTTTAAGTATTCATAGAACCACAGAAAGGCTTAGGTTAGGAGGGACCTTGAAGATCATCTGGTTCCAATCCCCTGGCCACAGGCAGGCAGACCTTCCACTAGCCCAGGCTGCTCCAAGCCCCATGCAACCTGGCCTTGGACACGTCAAACGTGTACGGGA
Organism: Sitta carolinensis; assembly: GCA_032173965.1. Classification (NCBI taxonomy): domain Eukaryota; kingdom Metazoa; phylum Chordata; class Aves; order Passeriformes; family Sittidae; genus Sitta; species Sitta carolinensis. The sequence goes on along the minus strand of CM063287.1, from coordinate 595,330 downwards.
TGGGCAAACACCTCCAAGGGTGGGGAATATTAAGACAGGACATCCAGAGCACAGGCTCTGCCCCTTCACACCCCTCCCAAAGCAGCACCTCAGCAGGACCCGCCTTACGTAGCTGCCAGCCCCGGGAAGTCCCTGGTGATCTCCCGGACCAGGTACACAATGAACCACTCATCCTCCACGTTATCCCCGAACAGGGTGGTGCCGCCGATGTGCACCGGGGTGTCGCCTGGACGGGGCAGAGAGCGGACAGGCGGCTCAGCAAACGCACGCACAGAAACAGGCTGTGCGCGGCGTGCGGAGTCTCCCTCGGAGAGGATAGGCCACACTCCGCTGACAAAATCTTGTGTCGTGTGCTTTGGGATGAGCCCGCTGCAGCAAGGAGGCGGCACCAGGGGCATTTCTGGGCTGACCTACGCTGTGACACTGAGTCTGTGAAGCCGCCGGGTCCCCCTCACACGTCCCGGTTCCCGGCCGCTGGGTCCCCCCTCACAACCCCGGTTCCCGGCCGCCGGGTGCCCCTCACACCCCCCGGTTCCCGGCCGCTCCTCACACGCTCCCGGTTCCCGGTCTCTGGGTCCACCCTCACACCCCCCAGTCCCCGGCCGCCGGGTGCCCCTCACACGTCCCGGTTCCCGGTCACCGGGTTCCCCCTCCCACGCCCTCAGCCGCCAGTCCTCTTCACACACTCTCGGTTCCCGGCCACCGGGCCCCCCTCACACCCCCCGGATCCCGTCCGCCCCTCGCACCCCCCAGTTCCCGACCGCTCCTCACACGCTCCCGGTTCCCGGTGCCCCTCACACCCCCCAGTCCCCGTCCGCCGGTCCCCCCTCACAACCCCAGTCCCGGTCCACCGGGTGCCCCTCACACCCCTCAGTCCCCGGCCGCCGGTCCCCCCTCACACCCCCGCTTCCCGTCCGCCGAGTGCCCCCTCACACGCTCCTCTCCCGGCCCTGTCCCGGCTCACCGTGGCGCGGCACGTAGCGCAGGCGGAACGGCTGCCGCTGCCACACGTAGGAGGCCAGGAGCGGGGCGAGGCGCACCAGGGCCAGCTCGGCGCAGCGCCGCAGCAGCGCCTCGCCGCCCGGGCCCGTCGCGGCGGCGGCGAACAGGCGGTAGCGCACGGCGTCCTCGGGCAGCGCCGGCCGCCGCAGCGCCTCCATCGCGCCGGGGCCGCGCTCCGCCCCCGCGGCAGGAGCGGCGCGATGGCGGCGGCGGCGGGGCGGCGGCGCTGAGGATGATATCGCGATACGCTCGCAAACCGGTGCAGGCGTGAGTGGCTGCCGCTCCCGCGGTCCCCGTCGCGGCCCCGAGCCCGTCGCGGTGCCGGTCGCGATCCCTCCGGCCCCGCTGCCGGGCCTGCCGCCCGCGCTCCCTCAGCCCCGGGCAGGGCCCCGTGCCGGCCCGCTCCCCCCGTGCCCCCGGCGGGAGAGGGTTCCCGGGATTCGCGGGGCTCCTGAGCACCGGGCCCGGCCAGACACCGCTGGGACAGAACGCGATTAAATCCCTGTAACTGGCTTTTTTTTTTTTTTTTTTTTTTTTTTTTTTTTTTTTTTTTTTTTTCCCTGACCCAAGAGTTGGGTTAGTTCTGATTTACTCGGCTCGTTTACTCTTGATCTATTTAATTTAGTTCAATGGAATTATTCTGCAGGGATAATGACATTGTCTCTGCTTTTAGGGAGCTGTAGCCCAAATCACAACATCTTAAGTTTAACTGATTTTGAAGCCGGGACCTTTAACTCCATATTTATCCTAGAGTTAGTTTTGACACCTTAAACCTAGAGCTTTGCCGACAAGAATTAGCTTTGTAACAGTAATAAATGTGCGTGCAGTCATTGAGAAGCAGGAAAGAAAAATCCATAAAACTCATCGGGAACTCCGCAAATGTTAATTCTTGTAAGTTTTGCCAAGTTCCACTTCTGATTTTTTTTGTAGACAAGGACTCCCAAAACATGCCTTGAGGCATCACCCACCGCCAGAGCCACGGGCTCAGGTGTGCTTGGCCACACCCAGAGATGAAAACCTCGGCCAGACCTCCAGGTACTTGTCATGACATATCTGATCCAGCTCTTGTGATACATTGGGCTTTGTTTACTGACACACTTTGTTATTGTTTATTGTGGGCTGTTTTTCTTTTCCTTTTTTCTTTTTTTTTTGGCTCGATGTGCACATTCCAGGGAGTCGGGAATCCGCAAGGAATTGGAATTGGATGATCATGGGGATGCACGGACTGCTAGTCAGGGGTGTGCTGACACCTCCACAGAAGACAGCTCAGTCTTCTCTTGGGGCTATGACGTGAGTAGAACATAATCATCCAAGCCAAATCTAGCACAGAAAGACACTTGAAATACCACTGCAAAGACATGCCAGAACAAAAATGATTGGATCTGTCACAAAAATCATGGTAGTGTTTATAGAAAGAACATCTTTTTTACCTCTTTCTATCTTTCAGTAAAAAACACGTTAGGCTCGTACTATGCTGTTAATATTCTGCATTTCCAATAAAAATTTTGGCACTGCAAATCACTTAGTGTACAAGAGTACCTATAAATGCTGTTACTGTGGAACCCCAGCCATGGCTGGATGACTTTCAGATACTTGGCGTGAGTTTATCAAACTTCTGCATCCTTGCATGTTTCTCAAAATACAGTTAATCTCCTAAAATATTATTTTTATTTATAAATGTTTGATTTTTTTTTTCTCCTTCCACTAAAGTCAAGTGTGCTGTTGCCTTCTGGGAGGTGAGATGGAGCTGTTAAGATTTAAATAACCCCAGAACTGACCCCATTTTCTATCTACAAGTAACAAAGGACCTGATCATCCCTCAGGTTCAGTGTTTCCCACCAGTCTGCATTGCTTTTTGTGTTGCTGTTGTTTATGGACACTGGAAGCAACAAATTCTCCGTTGCATTAAAATATCACCGAATTTTCTGAGTTCTTTAAGTCTTGTAGCTTAATTCAGTAATATGGATATTTCAAAATATTTTAATAGTTTTTTCTGCTGTGTCAATGTAAGCTTTTTATGTGGCATACACATCTGTCTTAAGAGCAGGCTGCATCTTCTCTGGGAGAAAATTATTTAAAGTTAAAATCTTTTTATACAATCCTGCCAAGTTTTAAACAAATATTTGTGTTTTTCAATTATATTTAAAAAACCCAATTAAACCCCCCCCCCCGCCCGCAAATTCTACTCATGAGGAATTTTCTTTCCTCTCTAGGAATTTGACAAAGCTGCCACACAACAAGTTCAGCAGATGTTCAGACAAATTGATGAGCTTCTGTATGAGCAGAAAGGAAATGTTCATGTTGAGGGACTGTGGGAAGAATGCCACCAGTGGTCCTCCAGCTTTCCTCATCTCAGGTATTTAATTGCTGGACTGATGCTGGTACCTTCACAACAAGGCTGGGGATGCACACAGTTGCTCTTAAAGCAGGTGGCAGGCTGGGTTTATGCAATTATGAGGTGGAAAGAGATAAAAAGATCACTGGTGAAGTGCCTGCCTGTCATTAATGAACATCCTCTTCCCTCACATGTGGTTCCTTGACAGAGGTTTGTGGCTATTTGTGACTGGCTTGGCCTTAACAGAGCAGAATTCTCTTAGAAAACTGAAAATGTCACCAGGAAAACCGTGCAGCTTCCCAGGAGAACTCTTAGGATTTGCTGCTGTTCTTACACCCTTCATTTAATCATCCTGCCAGTGTTTCCTGCTGTATTTATCCTCTGCTTTTGCCGTGGCAGGGTGGTGGGAAGCAGGTGGTGATCCCCACAGATGAAGGGTATGGATGGTACTCCAGCTCCCCCTCGAGCAGTCTGGCTCCCTCAGATGTAAGTTCACCCCAGGAAAAGGATTTGGATGAGTAAGTACCAGCAGTGAGCCTGGATCATGCCAAGGTGGGAATGCAGGTTTGTTCTCTGCTTCCTGAAATGTGCAGCCTTTCCTGTGAGGCTGAGTTTTGAACACTCTTTTTTTTTTTCCTTTTTAACCCAATTTAGTACATGTAGAATAGCAAGAACATGTGCTGACTACAGTGAACTGGCCAGTAAATAGAAATAACTTTGCTGCTGCTGATTTCTTAAGAATATGTGTGTACTGTGGCTGGTTTTATTATTAGTCATCTGTTAAATTTGCCTAGGCTTTAAAAAATACAAAGCACTATGTTAATGCTGCTTTTATTATTTAATGTTTTAGAATGCTTTCTAATCAGCTTTGGATATTTTCCCCCTTAAGTTTCAGGTTCCTTTGCAAGAATTAAAAGATATCCAAACAAAAAGTTGTTACTGTAATGAATAATTTTTTGGCCTCGCTACTGCTTGCCCTTAACGACCCTGCTTGTCTCTGAGTTACTTGAGGTGGAATAACAACTTATCTTTATTTCTGCTTTCTGAAAACTGTCAGATTTAGTGTTTTGGGCAAGAAGGTGCCTCTTTTTGTTGCTCCTGCTTCCAAGCCTCCGACCTTGTGTTCCTCAGAGAGCGATGAAGGGGAAGAGGAGGTCATTCTCTCCGAAGGCATAGTGGAGGAATACTTAGCATTTGACCACAGAGATGTGTAGGTATTGAATACTAAAATGGTGTCCTGAGGTTCCTGCTGTTAAGATACACATACATGATGAATTTATTTATCTTTTCTCTAGAGAGGTTTCAAAGGTCTGAGGTTGCCCAGGCACTGGGAATTTTCCCGAGCTGTTTCTTAGGACAATTTTTTCCACTAAATTATGTTTAGGATTTTTTGGATAATTTTTCACACTGTTCATTTTTGTGCTTGAGTAATTCATTCCATCATAACTAAGAGCCTGTGTGTTTAATAATAGGTGTTTAAACACCATTTAGTTTTTATACTATGTCAAATTCACTGCTGTTAGTTAGGCAACAGCAGTGTCCTGCTTCTGTTTTGTACTGACATTTTGGGTGAAATTCTACCTTCCTGGTTTTTTTTCAGGGGTAGTTTTAAGAAATACAATGGATTTTATGCTTGTCTAGAAAAACAATTACCTCTATTTTTGTCTTTTTACCCCTTTACATTATTCAGCCCTACAGTATGAACATATGGCCTGGGTAAGGACTCTGGAGGGTACTGTCAGTTCCTGAGTACTTAATTGGTTTTAATAATTAAAGCCACTTATCTGCATGGACCATTAAATTATAATTATGTTTCTTGGTTTTACCAGGCTAGAGAGACATTGCTGCAGCAAATAATATCACTCTCTTGTCAGGATTCTGTCCTGTCATTAGATACAGAGAGTAACAATGTGATGAAGAAATACCACTGTAAGGATTAATACTGATTTTTTTTTTTTTATGTGAATTGGATCTCATGGGTAAATTATTGTTCATGGAGTTTGATTTATAATCATTCTGTATAGGGAGACCAGGGTGGGTCAGTCATTTCTCACTGAGGTCAGTGGGAAAACTAAAAGTAATTACAGGACACAGTGTGTTTCTGGTGCAGGTAATACTTTTATTTTTACAGGGAGGAGATGTTGCATGAGAGGAGAATGGAACTATCCTCTGGCAGACGGAAACTGGGGTTTCCTCCTGTCTCTCCCTATTCCTGCATGAAGGATTCTGTGCTCACATTTGTGTTTGATGATGTGTGGAGTGAAGTCCTGGTCTGCATGGAAGAATTGATCTGCAGGCACTGGGAAGGGTCAGCCTCTGGTAAGGACCAGAGTTAAGGTGAGGGTTCAGAAGGGGATTTCAGCTGATTTTGCAAAGAGGCAAAAGAGAGTGATGTATTTGACTTCTTCAGTGGGAATAAAAAGGTTATTTTGCTAACAGTGTGAAACATGTCTTCAAAACACTTAGCAGAGCTTACCATCCAAGGAGACTCTCTAAAAAAATGTTGATTCATAGCAGTGTCCATGACTAGCAATGACAGGAATTCTCTGTTGCTTTGCGCAGATGATGAGAAAAATATCATAACAGCAGAAATGTTCCAAGCAGATGCCAGAAGCCCTTTGCAGCTGAATCCTCTGCCAGCATTGTTACCTCGGATGCCACACACGAAGATACCCTCGGTGGCATCAAATCTGGTAAGGATTTTTAGCCAGCTGTTCTGTGTGGGGATGAATCACAGTGTTACCTCAGCAAACAGACTGGCTGTGTTGGCTGTGTTTAGGTAAATAACTAATTTAGGCTTTGTGGAAATCCTGGCTGTCTTTTCTCACACTTCAGTTCTGCTATTACTCAGTTGGAAGTTTTAATTCCTACTGTTCTCCTTGAAACAGTATTTTATATTTGTGCGCGACAACCATGGGGTGGCTGTTGATTCAGGATGTAGTTCTTTCCACAATTTAATGTTTCAATTATATGGTGAGATTGAGGAGAGTGTGTGGGGGGGATCACATTCTCATATTAATAGTTAATTCATCCAGTAAGAAGGGAGAAATCTGCAGTTTTAAACCAGATTTTTTTCTTTCTCAGACACTGAATTTAACTGTATAATCTGCTTTAGATGATCTCCTTCTAGGGTGGTGAGCACCAAAGCGTTACCTGTTTATTCCATTTTAATTCAGCTCTTTCCTTCTTACTTCTTTTTATTTCTTTCTCCTTTATTTCTTCCCCCTGCCTGTCCCTTTTGCCCCTTACTGTGCGTGTAGTGCCCAAAATCCAGAGGTGGCCGCAAAAGCAAAAAGAGGAGAAAAACACCTCAAGTATGTATGGGATTAAAACTCTGCTCTTTTCTATTTGCTCTTGTTATGGTGGGTGGAATATAAAGTTTTTTCCAAATCAGTCTGTATCTCAGAAAAGGACTTTGCAGATCTCTTCTTGACATAAAAGGTCAATATATGCTGAAAATTATTTTCGTAAAGCTTCTGATGATAGTCATTGTTGGAAAATCAGCAAATGAGCTGCTCAGTTGGAAAGTATTAAGTATTAGGACATTTTCTAAGCACTATCATTGAAAAAAATTAAATGCTAAGATCCCCTAGCTGGGGAAATAATGTAACTGAGTATATATCTGGATGTCATGGAAGAAATTAATGACTTTTCTCCAAAGTGATATACAAAGTCTGTAAATGTGTGTGTGTGTGTGTGTGTGTGTGTGTGTGTGTGTGTGTCTGCTTTTTTTTTTTATTATTTTTAATTTCAGGTAAGTCTCTCTCAAGGGTCAAGCAGTGGTTCTCAGCGTAACCTGAATGGCCTGATGGTGATCCATGGGATCCAGTTACACCAAAGGAACCTGCCTGCAGTGGAGAAAACACTGTAAGAACTACAGTAAATAAAGTAGAGCACTCTCACAGTGAGAGGGATTCAACCCAAAACCTTGTAAGATAAATTCCTCCACCAGAGAAAGCAATCCTTAGTTATCTTCCTGCTTGGTTGTTTGTTTATTTGTCCTCTGTGAAAACTGATAGAGTTGTGTTAAAAACCAACACGCATAATTTCTGCCCGCATATTTTACGATTCAACTCACCTGTAGGTGAGCACTTTGATAACAGCAGTTGTCATGCTCACCATCTCTCTTTCGGTGTTGTAATTTGTTTTGTCGCTGTCGTTAGGGACCCGGCTGACAAGCGGCCAGGTTCGAGTTCCCTCCTGTGTGCCCGGCCGTGGCCGAGCCGTGCGCTGGAGCCCAGCACCTCGTCCCTGTCCCGCTGCAGCAGGAGGAGGAACCCGCCCCCGCGAACCCTGCATCCCATCGGGACCCCGCGCTCCGGGGGTGACAGCTGCCGGCGCCTGTACGTACCCCAGACGGCCTCTCCCTGCAGGGCACCGCGGCCAGAGAGCAGGGGAGGCACCCCTGGGTAGGCAGGGAGGAGAGCAACTGCCCCTTAGAGCACGGTTTCACTGAGAAAGCTGAGTCGTTGAAGCTGTTGTTCGGTGTGCTGCCAGCTGGGATTCAGTGAGGCACATACATTCCTAGATTCAGGTAGTTGTGCACTTGAGCAATAGATCTCAGTCTAACAGAGACCATCTTCCTCTGGCTTCCCCCCAGGAGCTGGAGTTGAAGCTGTGAGGGCCTTCAGCTCCCAAAGTGTTCACCGTGAGATTCCTCTATCTTTGAAAAATGATCCTTCCTGGAAGTGCGCAGGATTTACTTGACTGAAATCCGAAGAATCAACACAATTGGCTTGTTTTAAATAGCTTATTTAGAAAAGACACAGAGAACGGGGGAAGCAAAACTGGAAAAAAACTCCCACCTTCTGTTTTATTAAATCCTCATCTCTTCCTTGACATGGCTCTCTTTTTTTCTGCAGCCCATTTTCAAGATAAATTTCAAAGTCTGCAGTTTTTGTAGGTCGTGCTGCACGTTGCTATCCTAGCCCAGGGGGGACTATAAAGATGTTCAAATAGGTTATCTGACTGACCACATCAATCACATCTGGAATATCTTTAATTTTGCACAATGACCTGACTGGAGTTATTTACAGGGACCGCAGAGTATCAGGAAACAATGCAGAATTTGATAGATCTGTCTATTCCACGTGTTCTAAACTGATGTAGTTTACTTATTCCTTGTCCTTTCATAACTGGTGTTTCTCCTTCCAGTATTTTATGTTTCTTTCCTCAGGCTTCAGTCCATCTAAGAAATACAGACATCTCTGCTTTATTAAAATGTATTTTTAAATGTAAGTAGAGAGCACTAGGAAAGTATTTTTTAAAGTGCAGATTATGGTTTGAAGCTTTTCCAAGGTATTTTTACAATACAGTCAACTTCAGAAGGCCAAAGAAACTGACAGTATTACACCTTTCCACCTGCCAAACATACTAACTGTGTTTTTTCTGTTCTTACTGGTGCATTTCAGCCTGACTGCACAGGAGCAGCTGACCTCACCCTCCCCACTGCTGCTAAACAGAAATCACCCCCTGCCACCCATTGCTGCCACCAGCACCATGGCAGAGCATGGGAACACCACAGGACCCCAGAGGAAAACAGTAAGAGTCTCATTTTATTACTGAATAATCTAAAGTTGTTACCACTGCTGGTCAACTCTTGGTTCCAGACCAAGAGTTCCAATTTATCTCTTGTTTTGTGACAGAAGGTCAAATAGGTGCCTGAAAATTGCTGTATCAGTTTTGAGTAAAGGCATCACCCACGCTTGCATGCTCAGTTCTCACTAATGCAAACTGAATGTTTCCCTCCTCATAACAAGGATTCACTTGGGAAATCAGCTTTAATTCCTGGGTTAATTATTTTCAATGTACTGCTGCACTAAGAAAAAGCCATAACTGTTACTTCTCCTTGCAGAAACCTCGAGGGAACTCGAGCCATGCTCCCAGTGTCACAACACAAGAAGAAACTCACCAGCAGCTCCAGGAGCAGCTGTTCTTACCTGATCCCTTCTCCAGGCCTAACACAACCAGCACATCCTTGGTAAAGCATGGCTAATTACACCAGCTCATCCTTCATTACTGAAAGGGGGCTTTGAGAATTAACATCAATCAATGTCCAGTTTGCTTCAGTATCAAATACTCTGAGTGTAATTTATTGAAACTCCTACTCTGCTGATACCTTCTTGTATCTAACAATATATTTTTAGCCAAGGTTTGAATGCTGTCATTTCAGCACAGCTTTTAAATAGCTGTTTGATTGGTTTGTGTGTAATTTCAACATCCTGGACTCAGCAGTTACAAAATCTGCTTTGGAACAGCACAATTTCCTGAAGTGGAAAGACAGCCTCTAACTGGCCCAGTGATCATTCCAAATAAGTGTTAAAAAACGTCGATTTGACCTCTCTTTAAAACTTTCCTTAGACCTTCACAACATTTAACTCATTACCAAATACAAGTCTTTAAGTAGTTTGTAGCTGTATTATAATCTTGCAGATTTTCTTTTCATGCCAACAGAAATAACTTGGAACTGTTTTTCCAGCCCCATTCCCAGCGCCACCGCTCTTGCACTGTTTCTGATTACAGTAATCAATCCTGGACAAGGAGAGGATCCACAAGTTCAGGTATGCTCATCACTCACAGGGTTCAGCAAGATGAACCAAAGGAGGCTTTTGGGACAGGGGTGCATTTCCTACAGGGGTACATTCCTACAGGTAATTTCCACTGGGGAGGTTTTTCAAAGTTCTATCCATGTCTTTAATTTGCATTATACAGATGTTATCCTTGCTATGTCCTACTCTACTCCAGAGTATAGTTGGGTACATTTTATTGGGTTTTTTTTTTTTTTTTGGTTGTTTGTTTTTAATATTTAAATCAAGTAAGGAAGCTTAATGTCATCAGCCCCAGTCAGTGCCTCTGAGTCCAAGTTTTCAAAGCAGGAGTTGTCAGCTTAAACAGAAATAGTAACTTGAGGTTAACAAAGGCATTAAAACTAAAGTAACTTGTTTTGTAAACAAGCAAGGAGTGGTTCCTACTGAAATAAATATCTGGACACCCCCCCCCTCAAAAAAAAAAAAAAAAAAAAGATGATTTTTATGACTGCTGTATTGACAAAAACAATTTAAATTAGCAGAAAAGCTTTGTAGACACGAATACTTAGTGAAATATCAAGGAATGCAGTTGCTCCCTGCAATGCAGCAACTTTGCAAGCACAAGCTTTGCCCTTTTTGGAAGTTATAAATAACACTGAGTTGATAGCCCATGTGTTAGAGTAAAAAGCCATTTTAGTTTTAGGCTGCAGGAGATGAATTTGATACTGAGCTGTAATTCCTTCCCAAAGGCTTGAGGCTGTCCATGATCTCTTGTTTGTCAGGTCTTCCACCATGTGGTTCTGTGAAAGCCCACGGCCGAAGTGGATCAGGCACAAAAAGCAAACAGAGGCACTGATGTGCCATGGAGAAGCATCCACCCATCCATCCCTCTCCAGTCATGAACCACCTCTGCTTCCCAGCAAGGACAACGTTGTTTACACAGAGTTTTCAGACACCCTTCCTTACAGATAGTTATTTTTATATAAACCTAAGCAGCAGCTGCCAAAGATTAGAAGGGGTGCACTTAAACATTCCATTTCCTACCAGTGGAGAAAGTGATGCTCCAGGGGAAGGGTGAACACACCCCAGCAAACACTCTCAGTCTGTGCTCTTTTCCATGAGGCTGGTGACAGGTTCATGTCCCTACAGGCAGGACCTGCTCCTTTTTCCCTTGGGAAGGTGAACCCAACCTTCCACAGCCATAGTGATTTACATTTTTTTAAAAGTGTATTTATGTGTTTTAAATATGTTTAAAGCAATATTGTACTAGCAAAAGCAAGCACTCAGCTTAGGTAAGTGATGGATGCTGTGTCAGCTGCAGCAGGGATGAACACAGGTGTGTAAAATGAAAGCAGCAGAGCAGGTGAGCTGACAGCTCCAAGGGCAGCCCACCACTCTTCCTGAGTTATGGTAAAACCTTTTACCTCTTCCTCAGTGACTGAAGAAAGTTGAACAGGCAAAAAGAAACTTCTTAGTACAAGTAGTTTCAGACAGTATTCAGAATAAAATCTTCCTGGTGAGACATTTCATGGTAATTTCACGGTATAGCTCAGCATCCCTTTCTAAAAGTACCTATAATTACATGAGATTTCTTCACTCCAAGGTAGAGTTCCAGAAGCCACTGATGCAATGGAGCTTTTAGGAGCTGTGTCTGCTTTTGTGTGACAAACCTAACAGAGGCCATTTGCTGCAGCTGGCCTTGTGGCTCCAGATAAGACAAATAAAACCATGAAGTACAGGCTTCTCAAAATAAGGGATTAGTTGAAGGTCTTATTCCCAAACATTAAGTGCCAGATTGAAATGTAAAAACAAGCTGAGGTAACCACTGGCTGTATTTAAACAAAGTTAGGACACTCCACAATGTTGTCCTAAAAACAGTTGTTCCTTTCTAGTCCAATGAAAGAGGACTGTATTTCCTATATTTTCTTATTATTCTTCAAATTCCAGTTCACAATAGAAAAAAATATCTTGTTAATATTCTTTATGAAGTGGTTCCCCTATTTCCCCACTCCAGACCAGCTAATACTTTTTCATCAATACTGAAGCTCACAAATCCAGTTGATCCAAGCATGCTTTAATCAAAACCAGGGAATTGTGCAAATATAACTGGGTTCACCTGCCTTTGCATTTCCAGAAGTTTAAAAACAAACAAACAAAAAAAGCAGCTCTGAGCTCAATCTCAACCTCTTGAGTTTACAGAGAGAAGCTGATGTTCATCAGAGACTTCTACTCAGTAAACCATTTCAAAATACAGCTTCTCTTGTGGAACACTGTGCAGTGTGTCAGTTATGGCAGGCAAAGTGCAGATAAGCATCCCATTTGTATCTGTGCCATTCCTCAGGGACCAAGTGAGTTTTCTGTAGCACAAGAGTTACAGAAGCAGACAAATACACTGGAATAGATTTCTGTTAACATAATGTTGTGTTTTGCAGCCTAGAGGAGTCAGTGGGTTTAAAAAATGCAGCTGCCTCCTAAGGCCATTTTTGGTTTTTGTACAGATGGTTGACACCAGGGACTGCTCCTGGACTGTTACTTATTTTGTGTAATAAAAGTAACCTTCAAGCCCCGTGTTATAAAACACAATGATATACTCTGCTTTCTCAGAATAAGGGTTATTTTTGAGAGCAGACAAGTAAAAGGGAACAGAGAGACCATCTACCTCTGGCTTCCCCCCAGGAGCTGGAGTTGAAGCTGTGAGGGCCTTCAGCTCCCAAAGTGTTCACCTTGAGATTCCTCTTTCTTTGAAAAATGATCCTTCTTGGAAGTGTGCAGGATTTACTTGACTGAAATCCGAGGAATCAACACAATTGGCTTGTTTTAAATAGCTTATTTAGAAAAGACACAGAGAACTGGGGAAGCAAAACTGGAAAAAACTTCCACCTTCTTGTTTATTAAATCTGCAATTTTCCAAACGATCTTTATAAAACTACTGGAATATCTGAAAAAGACCTGTTAAGCTGATGTGCAAAGACCTTTAAAAATAGCAGGAGGTTTGTTACAGAAGAAGTGTGTGAATAGCACCCATGGATCTCAGCTGTGGAGCACCCAAAGGGTTGGAGACAGGAATACCTTGCCTTGTTCAGCATGTCATGCCTCCCACTTAGAGCCAGTCAATGCACACAGTCCAAGCAGGAGCCTGGAGAACACCCGAAATTCTCCCAAATCCATGTTCCCATACAAAGTGAAACCTGCTATTTCAGTCTACGCTGTTCATTCTGTCTTTCTTTTCTTGGCTGAGGTCTTCTTTCCTCCTTTCTTAGCACTGTTGCCATACTTTGCTTCCAGCTGGGTGAAAAAGTTATCCATTTCCTTTTCTCGGTCTCTGCTTCGGCTCTGGGCAGGGGGAGAAGAACACCAACCAAACTCAAACCTTTTGTAACTTCCCAATACAGGTTATCCTGTTCAAGTCTGGTAGCTACACAAAATCCTGGACTATATTAAACAGCAAATACAAGCTACAGAAAGTTTGGTATCATCACTAAAACTCCCTGTGAAACTGTCTAAAGGTAGAAGTTATTGCATAAGTACTCCAAATATTTAACTCTTGTAAACTTTTTAAAAGACATAGGTAATAAAATCCATACTGTACTCTGATGCTAATTAAATTAAAGCACATAGTTAACATTTAAGGACAGGTTTTAACCTCAGGAATTCAGAAGAGTTGCAAGGATCCAAAATCTAAGATGCTCAGGGAAAACACAATTATAAGCCAGTAACAAAGTTATCCGCAACAAAGAGAAGCAGCCTTACTTTAATCAGCGCTTGCAAGTCACTTTCTCCACTAAGGCCCAGTTCATCTTTAGTCTTTTTTGCCTCTTTAGCTTCTTTTTCTGCCTAGAAGAGCAAACGAGGGTTTTTTAAAGAAGTGTTTTGCATGTGATCTGACCAAGTCTTACAGGAGTTACCAAATGCTTTTTTGGGCCTCTGTGTACAAACAGCTGCAGGGAAACGCAAAGGGTTTCCAAGTTTGGCCACAGATAAGGAATCAGGCAAGGGAAGCCCATTCTGGTTACATCATTTAGGAGAGCATGAAGTTTTTCTGCTTTTTCACAGTATTGAATGTGATGTTTGTCCCCATCCCTGTTCCCACACCCATTTAAATTTTTTTTTTTTTTTTTGGTCTTGGTAGATAATACATTAACTTAAAGGTTACTGTGATGTGCGTATAACATTCTACAAAGTGTCCCAAAAGTACATAAGAGTCCATTTAGGCCAGAGCAGTTTTACACCTGCCAGAAATCAACCAAAATGTATTTTCACCACTTGTTTTTGTTAACTCCAGCAACTCACAGCTTTGTAGATAAACACAGGGACACACTAAACTGTAATAAGCCGTTGTGTATAATAAGGAAATAAAGAAGTAGAAAAGCCTTTTACAGTGATTTGGGCTGGGGGGTGCTGACCACAGCACCCAGACGTGAACAGCAAGGTGTGTAACCCAGCACAAACACCTTGCAAACAGCATCACTTACTTCTGCCAAGGGAAGAAAGTTATGGTAATCAATTGCTGCACCCTACCCGCTTTCTTCTGGACATCATCTTCTGCTTCGACTCCTTTGCAAAAGCCTTGAAGGACGGGAGCTCCCCGGAGTTGATGGCTTGCTCGATCATTTCCCGGATCCTGGGCTCGTCCGTGTAATCCACGCACATCACAGACTCCATGATCCGATCCATGTCACCCTTGAAATTCACATACGCTGCCTTCACATCAGCCAGCTCCTCCTCCGAGTTTTTGTAGCTATTCTGGAAGTCTTCGATGTCTTTCACGGTGACCTGGAGCGAAGAGGTGACGCTTTTTGAGTTACAGGACTTACCCAGCAGGAGGACTTAAGAGAAAGCACATAACAACGCTGGGTCCTTCTGTCTCCCAGCCCTATCCCGCTCTCACCTTGAAGAGCAGCTGCCAGTACTGCAGCCAGTCCCGCCCGTCCTGCAGCGCCTCGGCGTCCTCATCCACCATGCCCGTCTCATCGTACACTGCGCGCTGCTTCTCATCGCTCAGCACGGCGTACACCTTGCCCAGGATCTGCGGGACGCGGGGATGGCAGAGAGGTCACTCGGGGGGCAGCACATCAGCCACTCGGGGGCGGTCACTCGGGGGGCAGTCACTCGGGGGACAGTCACTCGGGGGGCAGCACAGCACATCAGCCACTCGGGGGACAGTCACTCGGGGGCAGCACAGCACATCAGCCACTCGGGGGACAGTCACTCGGGGGGCAGCACAGCACATCAGCCACTCGGGGAGCGGTCACTCGGGGGGCAGTCACTCGGGGGGCAGCACAGCAGCCACTCGGGGTTCAGTCACTTGTGGGGTGGCGGGTCGTTCTCACTCGTGGCTGCCACCGCCCGCCCTCCCCGCCCTCTATCCCTTCTTTCCCTCCCGTCCTCCCTGCTCGCCTGGAAGCGGCGCGTGGCCTCCTCCTTCTGCTCGGGCGGGACGCGGTCGGGGTGCAGGCGCAGCGAGGCGCGGTGGTAGCCGCGGCGGATCTCCTGCGGGGCCGCGCCGCGCCGCACGCCCAGCACGCCGTACAGGTCGGCGGTGCCGAAGGCGGCCTCGCACTGCTGCGGCAGCGACATCCCGGCCCGCCGGCACTCACGGGCCCGCAGCGCCCGGCCCGCCCGCTCCGCGCCCCGGCGGCGGCTCCGCGGCTGCGCCGGGCGGGAAGAAGGCGCGGAGGAAACCGAGGGGCGGCGCCGCTTCTGAGGGGAGGCGGAGGGCCGGCCATGTTGGAGGGACGCTGAGGTGCGGTCCCGGCGAGCCGGGCGGCCGCCTCTCCGCCCTTTGGAGAGCCCGCGACGGCGGGGAGCTCTTCGTTCGGTGGCGTCCATGAGCCGCTGGAGTCGGTGGGATCGGGCCGGGAGCGAGGCCGGAGCGGGACGCGTTGGGAGCCGCTGCTGAGCGCGGGCTGCCCGCGACCGCCGCGTGCGCTTTGGTCCCGGTACCCTCGGTAAAATAAAGGAAAGGCACTCCTCCTCGGAGTCCCACTTGCCGCCGGTAAGCAGCCGGCTTTGCCGGGTTTGGGGAGTGCTGATGCCCTGGCAGTGTCAAAGGCCAAGCTGGACGGGACTTAGAGCAACCTGGGCTATGGACGGAGTCCCTGCTCGCGGCAGAGGGTGGCACTGAATGGGCTTTCAGGTCCCTTCGCACGCGAACCGTTCCATGGTTCTTCTGTAGTTCGTTCAGGTCAAGTGACATGCGGAAAATAAACGTTATTTACGTTTCTCGTGCCTCTTGTTGAAATGTGCAACGGTTCAGTCCCAGTTCCATAAAAGGAACAACCCCCAACAGCACCAACCCGGATTTTAGCTCGTGGTTACCGAATTCAGATGGTAACATTGCAAATCCTTAATAAAAGTATACAAAAGTTTAATTTAAAATCTCCTATAAAAGCTATTCGTAAGGCATTGTTTATTTATAAGGCATAATAGAATTAAAAAGCCGTTAAATACTGGAGGGCTTGGCTGGTGTTTACAGCCTGATTAAGTGCTTGTTTTGGTACAGCTCAGCGAAATAATTATAAATATATAAAAAATATACCATTTACATATATTAACATAGATAATGAATAATATAATACAACAATATTTTATCGGTGTAAACAGTTACGTGCAGTGATTATTTCTGAGACAACGACTCCTCTCTTACCCGGTCACCTCTTCTACTTCACGGGTTTTTCCAAATTTAGTGCCAATACTGCCTGGAGCACTAACACACCAGGATAAAGACAACTCTCGTAGGGAATATCCGCGATTCCCCGCCGACACCGGGATTTAAACTTCCCGGCGACTCCAGCTCCTTTCGTCAGACTTCGGGCACCGGCAACCGGCGGAGCGCTTTGGGAGCCGCACCGGAAGTGGCGGAGCGCTTTGAGCGGAACCCCGGAAGTTGCGAGTGTTCGGGTCGAGCATCTTCGTGATGGCGGCGGCCCCGCTGCGCGTGTGAGTGGACGGGACGGGACACGGGGTGGGGCCGGGGCCTGCGGAGGCTGCGGTGGGGCCGCGGCCGTGCCGTGCCGTGCCGTGCCGTGCCGGCCGCTCTTACCTGCTGGTGTCCCGCAGGCTGGCGTGTGGCGATGTGGAGGGGCGGCTGGAGGCGATCTTCGGGCGAGTCCGCGCCATCCAGGCCAAGAGCGGCCGCTTCGACGTAAGGCTTGTGGGGTTTGTGGGGGAGGTGGACGTGGTGCTGTTCCCGTGGGTTTCCCATTCCCATCCCGAGACGGGCGAGGCCGGAGCCGGCCCGGGCTGGGGTTCCTGTGCGGACACGTGCGGGCGGAGCTCGGGTGGGTGTTTCTGTCCTGTCCCTCCGCGACAGCGACCCTTCTCTTTCTGCTCGGTGTGAGAAGGGGTTTGCCCTCCCTTTCCGGCACCACATGATCGGGAGGAGCCGTGATCTATGCACGGAAGGCGGGAAAGCAGCTGGATGAACTTTAAAACCCGCTGGTGTTGCGTTTAGCAGATAAACACAGAGGATTCTCTTCAGCAAACCAGGTGCTGCTGAAGTGGTGCAAGCAAAGCCTTGGCGTGTGTTCTGTCTGTGATGAAATGGCAACTCCTGCTTTATCTGGTGTTTTTAGATGCTTTTATGTGTCGGGAATTTCTTTGGTTCCACTTCCGAGGCAGAATGGGCCGAGTACCGCACAGGGGCCAAGAAAGGTAAGGAAGGAGGTGGTCCCCTCCTTCACAGCCCACCTTGGAATTCAGGAGCCACGGCTGGGAACTGGGAACTCCAGCAGGGAAGCCCCACACAGGAGGGAAAGATGGGTTTGTTTGGAACACCCCTGGCTTTAGGACTGTGCATAATTTTGGAGCTAATCTTCCACAAGCAGGGGAGGGCAGTGTGGGTGGGGCAGAGGTTGTTCACCACGTGCAGCTGTGGGAAGGCCAGGCCACTCTGCAAGAAGGTTCCTTGTCCTGTGCTTGTTGCTCCCAAAGTGTGGTGGTGGGTCTGACTGGATGGGGGTTCCTGCTGTGATTCCTGGGTAATATGAGCTGGGGCTGGTGCATTGGAATTAAAGCTCACTGAGTGCATGGGGTTTTCTCCCTCAGCTCCAATCCCAACCTACGTGCTTGGTGCTAACACCCAGGACACCCTGAGCTATTTCCCGGACGTCAGTGGCTGTGAGTTGGCGGAGAACATCACTTACCTGGGTAAGGCTGCAGGGAGTTTGGGGACAGGGAGCTGCCTTTGCCTGCTGGGGCTTTCATGAACATTCTCTCATCTTCCCACTTTAACACCTTCCTGTTTCTGGGAGTTTTAAGTGGCATTTTTCATCCTGTGGTTCAAATTGGAGTTGAACTTGATGTGTGTACAATCTGTGTAAAATGTGAAAGAAACACTTGCTTTCTTGATTTTTTTTTTTTTTTTTCATTTCTCTGGTACTGAACTTGCTAACCAGAAGGAATAACGGTTACAAGAGGCTGTTCTTTGGGGGAAATCTTATTCCCAGAGCATGCCTGTCTCTGTAGGAGAAGGTTTGGATATGATTTTGCCATGTGGCTGTACTGAAGTAGCAGAGCTAACAAGCGAAGTGTAGCAAAGCTAAAAGGAAAAAAAAGTTCCTTTCCAGAACTGCCACCCAGGACAAAAATACAACAAAGTAGAGGCACTTGGCTTTTTTCACTGAGACTTCATCTTGCTATGGATGAGTCTTTGGGAAGCAAGGTGGCAGGGAGGAGGGGGAAGACTGGGGCTTGTCTGAAGAGCTCCATTGCGGGCAGCGTTGGGTTCAAGCTGTGGTACCATTGCTCTGGGCACAGAAAATGAGCTGCCCGTGAGGGTGGCTGCAGTGGCAGCGGGTGAGCACTGCTGCTGCATGTCCCAGGGGGTTCCCTGGGCTGCCTGCAGCTCGGGGCTGTGTGTGTGTGTCGCTGCAGGCCGCAGGGGTGTGTACAGCGGCTGCTCGGGGCTGCAGATCGCCTACCTGAGCGGCACCGAGGCGCAGCAGCAGCCCGCGCCCGCCCACAGCTTCAGCGCCAAGGACGTGGCCGAGCTGAAAACCTCTCTGCTCTCCACCCCCAACTTCAGGGGGGTGGATATACTGCTGACATCCCCCTGGCCCAGAGACGTGGGGACTTTCGCCAACAGCGCGGTGAGTGTTCTGTTCCCGGGGGTTTTGTGAGGATTGCCTTCCTGCTTCCTCTGGCAGCTCACCCTCTGTGAGTGCTTGAGAAACCTGGCAGTGAAAACAGAGCAGGTGGTGTGGTTCTTCAGAGAAGAAGGACTGAAAGGAGGGGGATTTGTGAGACTTCAGGGTATTTGATCCGTCCCTGCCACTTTTTAGTGTTTATTTCCTTAAGTATCAGTCAGGTGGTCTGGTTCTTCCCCAGTCTGGATTTTGAAAGGGTTGTTTCATTTGTGTCCTGTTTTTTGTGGTAATGTTCCTCAGCAGAAGTGATTGTCAGATGATGTGAAACCTGTCTGGACAGCAAGGCTATACACGTGGCAAAAGAACTTTTTTGCTTCCTCTCAGTTTCTTCCAACATCCAAAAAGAGATGCAGTCCTCAGTTTAAAGGCATGAGGAACCTTCCCTCACAGCATAATAACCAACTCTGCTGCCCTTGGGGGTTGTAGAGAAACAATTTGTTGGGATGTTCTGGCTTAAAAAGAAAACTCAGATCTCCAAAGTTCTCCCAGGGGTGTTCTCTGTAGTTGTTTAATATGTTATTCTATGTTTGACTTCCCTTGGCATGAATTTTTTGGGAATGTACTCAACTCGGGTGTACAGAGAAGTATATTAAACCTTTCTTTTCCTTGCTCTTTGAGAGGTTTAAATAAAGCTTGGTTTGTGTTTTGTAGGGAAAATAGATACCAAGAAGTGTGGCTCCAAGTTAGTGTCAGATCTAGCTGCAAGTCTCAAACCAAGGTACCATTTTGCTGCCCTGGAGAAGGCCTATTACGAAAGACTTCCTTACAGGTTTGTGAAATCTCGTTTGTTTTCAAGTAAGGGTTCCATTTTTAAGGGACACAGGAGGATTGTTGTGCTGTCTGAGTATCTTCATGGCACACATGGGTTCTCCCACTGTCCTTTCAATACTTTATGTAGCATTACAGCCAGGCTTTGCTTCCTCACAGGAATCACATGGTGCTACAGGAGACCCCACAGCACGTGACCAGGTTTATTGCACTTGCTGATGTTGGCAATACAAGCAAGAAAAAGGTACTGACACCCTTGAATCTTTCTTCTTTTCTCAAGTACAATAACAGGCCAGTGAGACCAGTTAGAGGACATCATCAGGCACTTAAAAGCTTGGCTGGAGTGGAGGTATCTCTCTCACTAGAGTAATAGGTATCCTGTTATGTCAGAAGTGTACGGGCTGCACGTTGTGTTCCAAGGCACAAACCACTGAAAATAACAAACTTCTGGCATGAGCTTTTTACCCTGTTTCTCTTCTCCCCTTAAGAAAGTTACAGAATATTGGTTGGTGGTTAAGGGTGCACAGGATCCAGGCCTGGTAACAAAAGAGGCCAGAAAGAAAGCCTGTAAAGAGGCAGGGATCAAGGATGCACTCCATAAACTCCTGGGTGGGACTCTGGCACAGGGGGTGTGTTTCCCCATGCCCTGCCTTGGCACAAACACTCATATGCTGTGTGGTGTGGAAGTGTCCTGGGGTGTCTTAATACATAAGTGATGTCCTCAGAGGTGCAGCCATGGCAGGAGCTGCTCAGCCCTGAGCCCCTGTGTTTGTTGCAGTACCTCTATGCCTTCAGCATCGTGCCCATGAGCTCAATGGACCCTGCAGAGCTGGTGAAGCAGCCTCAGGATGTCACCGAAAATCCCTACCGGAAACTGAGGAAGGAGGCCCCCAAGAGCAAAGCCCCGCTCACTGCAGAGGTACTGCCCTTTGCTCCTCCACCTGTGCATGCCTGGGTCACTCTCTGTGCTCACAACACTGCTGGCTTTCCATTTGGGATGTCTCTGTCCAAAACTCTGCCGTGCAGATAGGCTGGGAGAGCTGGAGGTGTTCACCTGGACAAGAGAAGGCTCCAGGGTGACCTTGTTGTGGCCTTTCACTTCTTAAAGAAGAACTGTAAGAAAGATGGGAACAGAGTTTTTTTTCCTCTTCAGCATTAAAGCCTTCTAATGGCATTTGGCTGTATGGGATAACTCAGTCAAATGTTTTTAACCTCTGGTGAGTCTATGACAGGTTAACGTCTCTAAGGAATAAAGCCATTCTTATGGCACTGGCTGGCAAATGAAAAGATTTGAATAATCCATAAAACTAGGCAATTATGAATGTTCAGCAGTAAGGCTGAATAGGAGAATATAATGATTTGGGGCAGCTCTCCCAGAAGTTTTTCCCTGACTGAAGCAGGCAAAGTCTGCTGCATTACTAGGAGAACAGGTCATCCTGTTCCAGGATATTCAGAAGGTATTTCTTCCTGGAAAAGGGAGCTCAGGCTTTGGCAGGGGCTGCCCAGGGAGGGTTGCAGTGCCCATGGCTGAGGGGTCAGGAAGGGCTGGAGGTGGCACTCAGTGCTCTGGGCTGGGCACAAGGTAGGCACGGGGCACAGGGTGGGCTCCAGGGGCTGGCAGGGCTTTTCCAACCTCAGTTATTCTTGATATCAATGCTTTTCAAAAGTGTTCCCAGCTCTTCAGGAAAAATCAAATTCCTGTGTATCCTGTCACTTTCCGTGATGCAGTTCTAACCGAACATCCTGTTCTCTTTTCATTTCCTAAACAGGAAGAACCAGCTTGTCAATTTTTCTTTGACTTGAACAAGCATCAGGGAAAGAAACGTCCCTCAGAAGGGAAAGAGAGAGGGGACTGCCAACCTAAGCAAGCCAAGAAACCCCGTAAGTGTGAGGCTGCTTTTGTCCTGAGCTCTTCCCTCGAGGCTTTGGGTGGAGCACGTCACTCCAAGTTGTTCCTCGATCTGTTGAGCTGTAGTTGTCAGCAGGCCAGAGAGCTCTGTCACTGCCAGCTGCTGGGAGAATGCAGGAGGATGAAGGGTCCCTTGTGTCCAAGGGAAGATAGGCTTCAGTGGCTGAAAGAAGGGTCAAGAGCTGAGTTTCAAAGCAATTTGGGTCCGTGGTGCTTGTGCTTGGTCATTTACCCTCTTCCAAAAAGCTCAGCTCAGGTATCACAGTTTGGGTGTGAATCCAGGTGTTTTGGGCGTGATGGATAGGCCAGAACTGACGAGTGTGTTTGACAGCATCTGCCCTTGTCTTTACCTGTGCAGTAATTTACCTCATTTTGATTCGTTTGCTTAAATTTGCTGGTGTTTTATTATTAGTGAGCTGCAGCTGCTAACTCCTGGAACTACTAAACTCCTCCTTCATTAGGTTAGAGCATTCCAGGAGAATGGCAGTCAGCAGGGTGTGACTGCCACCACCTCCTCTCTTGCTGGAATTTCCCTGGCCAGAGCTCTTTCCTTCTGATGCCTTCAGCACTTTACAAACTGGGAAGGGGGGCTGGAAAATATCAGGTTGTCTGTGTTCTGACAAATATCTCTTCTGCTAATCTTTGTTTTCTTTCCCAACAAAGCTCAGCCCACAGGGCCCTGCTGGTTCTGCCTGGCCAGCCCAGAGGTGGAGAAACACTTGGTTGTCAGTATTGGCACACATGTAAGTACCTGCAGCGTGGGCTTTGCCAGGTCAAAGTCACACTACCAATCTCCAATTTTAAATTTAAAACAAACTTTATTTGCAGCTGGCTCTTGAGTTTGCTTTCAGTTTCTTTGCATCTCCTCTACAAACACATAAACTCTTAAAAAGTGAAGCGTGGTCCTGTTTTGTTCCAGCAGCGGAGCTGGATTCCAATGCCAGAACACTTTGTGCTGTGCCAGCCCTCTGTTAACATCTGGCAAAACTTTTCCAGCTGGAAGTGAGCTGGAACCTGATTTGGCAGCAGGATGCCCCGTCTCTCTGTGATGGCTGGTTAGTTTAAAGTTCTATAGAGATGAAAAAGAAGGGTTTTCCAAGGTGTACTTCAAGATGTTGACTTTGAAGCTCAGTCCATCATTGTTTAATGCACTTTGCTTAAAGTTACTTCAGCTGTATAGCATAATCCTCTTACAGGGACATTTGTCCACAGGCCTAGTTTAAATTTTTAACTGGATTTTTGTGTCAGAATAAGAAATTCCTGCCTCAGTGGTGAAGTTCACTCAGAGTTTCCCTGCGGACAATGCATTCTCTGGCATTCAAAATATACTTTTTTTTTTTTTTTTTTTTTTGTCCTTTGGCAGTCCCTTTGTCTCTTTCTCATTCCTCTGGTGATTAATAAATTCAGTATAGAAATAAATTAAATAATAAACAATCCCTAATGAACAACAGACACGACTCCTCTGTTCCTGAGGCTGGGAGCTACTCAGAATGAGTAAATTCCTTCAGCACAGTGAGTAACTGGTGTGTGTTGTTTCACTCTAGTGCTACCTTGCCCTGGCCAAAGGGGGTTTGTCACCTGACCACGTCCTGATTTTGCCAATTGGGCACTATCAGTCCGTGGTGGACTTGTCTTCAGAGGTGCTGGAAGAAGTGACCAAGTACAAGGCTGCCCTAAAAGAATTTTTCAGAAGCAAGGGAAAGAGATATGTCCTGTTTGAAAGAAACTATAGGAGTCAGCATCTGCAGCTACAGGTATGGTTTGGGTGTCACCCTGGGAAGACAGAAACTTGCACTGAATATAAACTCCAGATGAATTGAAAGAGTCATTTTGGGGTTTATCCTGGTGGTTGCTGTGTGTAGCAGGTCTGTAAGCGTGTCAGAGCTGTATCAGAACTACCACAGAGATGAGAAGGGAGAGGGCTGTGCTGAGAACTTTCAAGCTTTGAGTTTTCAGCTCTCTGTCCAGCTCCTACAGGGAAAAAAGTCTCATAAGTTTAAGCCTGCAGAGATGGGTGCTCACCTGTCTCGTGTGATGAGGCTGAGCTGTACTGAGGAGTCCATGAGCTCCAGTGATGGACTGATGGCTTTCTGCAAATGACTTGTCTTCTCTTATGGAAATGTCCTCCCTCTCCAGGTGATTCCTGTCCCCCTGGACCTCTGTACTTCTGAAGACATCAAGGAGACCTTCATTGCACAAGCACAGGAACAGCAGATTGAACTGTTAGAAATCCCAGAGCACTCGGATATCACGCAAGTATGGGGCCACATTTCACCTCTTCACTTCCCCTCTGTCCTGCCTGCGCTACTGTTTCCCTCTGAGGTCACTCTGTGGGGTGGGGTTAAGCTGGTGGAGGCAGAACCTCATGGACTTGGTTTGGGGATGTGCCAGAGGTGTTCTGCTCTGGGAGAAGTTCCCATGTACAACAGATGATTTCTCAGCTGAGAAACGTGAGCGTGGCCTCTTCCTCCAGAAATGTTCCATACTAGGCTGGGGTGACCTAGATGAGGTTAGGAGTGACCAGACCTGCCTGGTTCTCATTTAGTCACTCACTGCATTGTTAAACTACAAAATAGCATGGGTGATCCCAGCAGGAAGTGATCCACTGCTCCTTCCTCCCATGGAAGGTATTGTTTGAAGTCAGGCACTGACCTCAGGCAGTTTGTGGGGTTATTTTTCCCAAGTTTCCTCCCAGGGGAGATGACCATGGCATGGGGACAGCTGGATCCCCTTCCCCTGAACTAGCTGGGTAGAGGGTCTGCCTGTCACCTGGGAGCTCTTCTCAGATCCAGTGTCTCTTCCCACCTTTCTTCACAGGAAGGGCGATTGGACATTGGAAGGGGCTGCCCAGGGGGGTGGTGGAGTCACCAGCCCTGGAGGTGTTTAGGATACAGACTGGACGTGTTCTAGTGAACAAGGTGGTGGTGGGTCGTAGGTTGGACTCGATGGTCTTGGAGGTGTTTTGCAGCTGAACTGATCCTGTGGTTCTGTGGTTCCCAACGCGCAGGTGGCTCACCCGGGCATGCCGTACTTCTACGTGGAGCTGGACACGGGGGAGAAGCTGTTCCACCGTATCCGCGGCCGCTTCCCGCTGCAGTTCGGCAGGTGCGTGCGTGCCCGCCCGCGCGGTGACGTCACAGAACGCCGCGATTACGTCACAGTGACGTCACGGCGCTGTCGTTGCAGGGAGGTGCTGGCGAGCGAGGCGCTGCTGGCGCAGCCGCAGCGCGCGGACTGGCGGCAGTGCGCCGCCCAGCGGCCCGAGGAGGCGGCGCAGGCCCGCGCCTTCCGCCGCGACTTCGAGCCCTTCGACTTCGCCCTCCGGGACTGAGGCGGCGCTGCGGGCCGCGGGCGCGGGCGGAGCCCGGCCCTGACGCGGCCAGGAAGGCGGAGTGCCGGAGCGAGCGGCCGAGCCATGGAGCGGGGCGGCCCCCCCGCGCCCGCCGCCGGCGAGCGGGCCCCCGGCGGGGCGGCGCTGCGCGGCCACCCGGCCGGCGGCTGCGGGCCCTGGGAGATGCGCGACCGCCTGGGCACCGGCGGCTTCGGCAACGTGTGCCTGTACCAGCACCAGGTGGGGCCGGGCCGGGCGGCGGGGAGGGCACGGCCGGGCCGCGGCGGCTGACGGCGCTGTGTCCCGCAGGACTCGGGCGACCGCGTGGCCATCAAGTCGTGCCGGCTGGAGCTCAGCGTCAAGAACAAGGACCGCTGGTGTCACGAGATCGACATCATGAAGAAGTGAGTGCGGGCGGGCCGGCACGGCTCGGCTCGGCACTGCCCGGCACGGCACGGCGGCTCCGGACAGACAGGGAGAGGGGACAGCCGGCGGTCAGGCCGTGGCCTGGCCAGGAGAGGGGAGTGCAGGGAGTCAGCCCCTGGAGCCGCTGGGGAGATGGGACCGTGTTGTGGGGACAGCTGGGGCTCTTCCCCTGTGCCTCTTGTCACCTGGCGTGCCTGTGCTGGTTTATCTCTCATCCCAAGGTCTCAGCTCATACCTTGGTATGGGGGCTGGTGACCCTCGAGCCTCCTGCCTGCCCTGTTTTTCTGCCTGGGCTGTTCACGCATCCGAAATCCTCCAAACTCGCACCACCTGTGGGTTGAGTTTTGATGTTGTGGCTTAGGAACACCCACGTGTCCCCATACCCTCTGGTACAATTTGTTTTTGATTTAGCAACCAGGGGATCCTGGAATTGCTTTTTTTCTGTTACGTTGCTGAATGTAAAGAATAAATTCTCCTTGCGCTTCCTCGTGAGAAAGTCCATGCTCTGTGCTGCCTACCCTCCCTCTCCAGCAGGTGAAACAGGGCTGGGCAGCTTTGTTTTGGATGTGGGGGCTGCCCATGGGTGTTTGGGTGTCACAGAACTCCCTTAAGAGAGAGATCCTAGAGCAGGAGATGGTGGAAGCAGGGATTCTCGGAGTTGTCCTCCCCAGGGCCTCAACCTGCTGTTCAGGGCTTTCCTGAGCTCCTGCTGTCACTTTATTCCCCTCACCTGCTCACTGTATGCCATGACATGGGGGGAAACCACTTGCAGGGAACATGAATTTGTAAGGGAACATGAAAATGTAAGTCATGGCTTGGTCTGATTTGGTTGCTGAAAACAACCACTGAGTCACAAGTTGCTCTTGCATTGGTGTCCTTCATGTGGACACCACGAAGTGTGGTTGCTTTTGAAGGTGTAGAGAGAAGCAATTTCCCTTCATTTCCTTCTGGACATGTCATTTATTCCCAAGAGTAGCATGTATTAGAGACAGTCAGGGAGTGACTGTTAGAATTCAGCTGCAGAGGTTAATTTTTCCCTCTGAATGTGCTTTCACCTGCCTAGTGCAGTTTAGCAGATGTTAAGGGATTCTCGTGAAACGCTTGGGCCAGGGGTAGTCTGTGCCTACACACAGCAACACACACACACACATGTAATGAAAGAATTCAGAATTGAGTCTGGATCCTCATCATCAAAGTCCTGTACCTTGGCTTTGAGACATCATTTCTGTCCATCACTGGTTTGTGTATTCCCAAGGCATGGATCTGGTACATTTGGGTACTTTGAGGAGTGAACAAGGATACCTGTGCGGACCAGAAGCTGGCCCTAGAACACAAACTGTGATGGCCTTGCAGTCTGTTCTCTCATTCTCCCAAGAGAGTTTTCACCCAGCTCTCCATGTGCTTAGGCTGAACCATCCCAACGTGGTGAGAGCCTGTGAAGTGCCCGAGGAGATGAACTTCCTGGTTAACGACGTTCCTCTCCTGGCCATGGAGTACTGCTCGGGGGGTGACCTCCGCAAGGTAACACCTGCTTCGCTTGCAGTACAAAGCCAAATAATGCCCAAACGAGCTGTGTTAGTGCTGCTCCTGTGGTGCTTCTCTTTTTGGGTAAATGTAGAGTGGGAAAAAAACGTGTGGGAGATGAGGCTCATGTTTTTGAAACCAGAGGGCAGCCCAAGGGCAGATACTCTTCTCCTGGCAGAGTGTGTTCTTCCGTGGAGCTGCTTTAGCATTAGTGCAGCTGCTGCCACCCAGCACGTTTGGCTTTGCTGCTGTGTCTCCATCTGTTCAGAGTCTGACTGGTTTGCATTCATGTGTATCCAGTGTTATGTTGCTCTCTGCAGCAACTCTGGGAATGAGCCTGTTAGTGCTGGACTGGGGCCTCCTGGGATTCTGAGCCTTTACTATTCCTGCTCAACTGGGAACTGCCAGTCTGCACCCTGGCAACACCCAGAAATAAAGGAGCCTTTCAGTAGGTCCCCAGATAGAGTTTATGCTTCCTTTCTGTTACAGGATACAGGAAGCAACAACTTCTGTAGGGGTGAAACAGCAAATCTCTGTCTAGCTTTGCTTAGAAATCACCTCATCTATGTGATCAGGAAACTGAGTTTTCCATAGTTTTTGTTACTGGTGTTAAACCGCCCTGGGGAACGTGAGCAGCTGGTGAATGCAGTGACCCAGTCTCTTTAAATAGTTTTGAGTTGTTAAGAACAGTCCAAGAGACACTTTTAAGGTTTAAGTTGCAGCAAAAAAGGGCCATATATGAGAAGGCATTAGGGATTTGCAGACATAGGCATCTGGCCACATTCTTAGAGCCTGGTTGTTGCATGTCAATAAAAGTTTGGAGACTCTCTGAAGGTAGATTAGAGACCCTGGCTGAGAATTTGGCTCTACTTGCAATGTAGTGCTTGGTCACTTCATTTCTGATGAATCCTTAGATGTGGCATAGATGCTGAAACAATTTAGGAAGTAACATGCTTCATTCCATCTGATGTTCTGCACTGCTTTGTTGCTTGAAGGAAGAAATAAAAACATATTTTTTTAAAAATTTCTGATTGTGTTCTTTAAAACTTTCTCTTGTTTGGCATCATTTGTGTTTCACTTCATAATTAATTTCTCCTTGTGAATCCATCATGAGGGCTGAAGCACCTCAGTCATCTCTAAAAGTCTTATGTGCAGTAAAATCAGAAATTGTTGAAGCTGCTTTTCTTGACAGCTCATGAAGACAGTGCTCCCTTGCCTGCAGCCCTGTGGCCCTGCCTTTGTCTCCTACCCTTTTGCTTTCTGAATTTTCGTGTTGTTTCTTGTTGGCCATGATTTTATTGCACCAAGTCAACTGCCCCTTTCAGCTGGAGTGCTCCTTGAGCTGTGCTGTTTGCAGATAGTTTCAACAGGGGATGGAAAATGGTGGGTTTTGCTGTTAAATCTTGCAAGTGTGGTTCTGAACATCTTTTGTTTTTTTGTAGTTGCTAAACAAACCAGAAAACTGCTGTGGGCTGAAGGAAAGTCAAATCCTTTCTCTGCTTAGTGACATTGGTATGTAGATAATGCTTTCTTTTTGTTTGTTTTGGTTTTTTCTTTAAGTGTAGCAGCATTTCCCTTTTTCAGCTGACCATGAAAAGGGAACTAAAATGAACAGGGTATTAAAAAAAAATCAGGCCCATTGGAAAGTACCTAGTTTTTTGTACATCATGGGAGGGAAGAGCTGTCTGATAAGGGGCAATGCCTGGGTTTCTCTAGGAAAAAGGCTTTCCAGGAAAGAAAGCTCCTTGTTTTCTTCAGTTCTCTTACAGATAACCTGTCACTCCTTGTAGGAAGAGCTAGTTATGGCATGAGAAAGTATTTTAGAGTACTGGCCTGGGCTTCTGTCCTTCCAGTGCTCAAGAGAGCTTCCAGCTGAATTCCTGAAATAAAGAGCAACTCTGCTTGCTTTATCCTTGTACCAGAATGTTTTGTGGCTTTTTTTTTTTTTTTTCATAATAAGTTCATTGACTTTGGCAATTCTTTGCAAAGATGTGAACATGCAGTGGAGAAGAAACACAGGTTTGGAAGCTGTTAAATGTAGAAGTGAGTGGTGCTAAATCGTGGAAGGCTGGGAACTTGCCCCCCCAGTAGTAGGTTTTTATCAGATGTACGTTTAATCAATGTGAATTTTATTTCCTGCTAAATCAAACACATGTCTTTCAGGGTCTGGTATCCAGTATTTGCATGAGAACAGAATTATACACAGAGATTTAAAGCCTGAGAATATTGTTCTTCAGGATGAAGGTGGGAAGGTAAGTCAGGTGGTCAGTGTGTTTCCATTGTCATTTCTGGAAGTCGTCACATTGAACTGGACTGAAAACTCAGCTGTGCATTTTCTAAAAGCTTTATCACTGTTGCTGAAGCTTTGCCCTGGACTTTCTCCAGAATTTCCATTCTGGCTCTCCTCTTGAGAGTATTCTGTGGCTGTCACTGAGCAGATTTTGGGTTGTTTGGTGGGTTTTTTCCCTTGGCATTTCCTCTTCTGATGAAGTGTTTCAACTGTTTGCAGATTGTTCACAAAATAATAGACCTGGGATATGCAAAGGATCTGGATCAAGGAAGTTTATGCACTTCATTTGTTGGAACATTGCAATATTTGGTAAGACTTTTTTAAGTGTCACTAGCACTGGGCCAAGCTCTGTCACTTTTTTTTAGTGTCACAAGCTGTGGCTTGGCACTGCAAAGGGCTGAAACCTCCAAACAGGGAGGTCCTGGGAGCCTGTCCCGAGGGTGTCCCCTCTCAGGGAGCCACACCTGGACACAGCTTTGTCTCTGCAGAAATGCAAGGAAATACCACAGTCAGAGTATCCTCTTATGATCGATTTTAGGCTCCAGAACTCTTTGAGAACAAATCCTACTCGGTTACTGTTGATTACTGGAGCTTTGGGACGATGGTGTTTGAATGCATTGCAGGATTTAGACCTTTCTTGCATAATCTACAGCCATTTGCCTGGTAAGACACTTATTCTGGAAGAGGTGCTTGGAAGTGCTAATACTTAAAACTGTGCTGAAAGACTTTAACCTGCATATGGAGGTTTCTGCTTGTCTTGGTGTGCCTGGAGTGCGTGTTTGCTTGGTTTTTAAAAGGGTGGTTCTGAAATAGAAAAAAACAGGAAACTTGGGTTTCTCTTAGAACAAGAGAAGAGATAAATCTTTCCAGGGGCAGAGTTAGTTGGAAGGACTCCTGTCTTCCACATGGGAATGTTCTGGGTGGATTGAAAATGGCATCTGTGTCCTGAAAGATGAGTTTGTTTTCTAAAGCTGCTGGACTCTGGCACTTTTTTTGCTGTCTTCTGTTGTTCCCTTACAAAAGTAACACTGCTCAGTATATACACAAAGGATTTTATTTTCCAGGCATGAAAAAATCAAGAAGAAGGACCCAAAGCACATCTTTGCCTCTGAAGAGATGAACGGGGAGGTTCGCTTCAGCACCCACCTGCCACAGCCTCACAGCCTCTGCGGGTATGTGTGTCCTGATCACAGGGGACACACAGTCCTGCTCTTCTGAACTGAGGGCTCTGCCTCCTTTATCTCAAGCGTTGAGAGCTCCTCCTTCTTTCTCTGGAGTGTTTCAAGCTCCTAGCAAGCTGCTGTTTGCTGTTAAGGGATAGCCTGTGGCTCTTTTTTGGATACTTTGAGCTCTCTGGTGCCCGTTGCCCACAAAGATGGTCAGAGCCTGTTGGATAGAGCACATGAGGAGAGGCCCAGGAAGCTGGGCTGCTTCAGCCTGGTGAAGGCCTCCCCCTTCTTACAGCCCTTCTGCTTTAGTTTGATTGTAGAACCCATGGAAAACTGGTTGCAGCTGATGCTGAATTGGGATCCACAGCAGAGGGGTGGAGGTTCAGATCCTGAGACCAGTCGTCCGAGGTGTTTCCTAATAATGGATCACATACTGAACCTGAAGGTGAGTGGGGGCTGTTACTGGGTTTAAAAGTCTTCTGAAAGCATCCCAGAGGACAGAGAGTGTGTTCAGTGGAGCAAAGCTGTAATCCTGGCTTCATCCAGCTGCCAGGGGAATTGTTTTTCCTGGTATCAGGAAGCGAGTGCATATGCAGCCTGTCCACTACATACTGGAAGACAAAACATCTCCTGCAATATTAATCTCTAGCTTTACATTTGGAGCAGAAGGATTGCCCTGTATTACTGTTTGTTATGTTGGAAAGGATCAAATATTTCATATTTGCTAATAACAGTTTTCCCAGACTTCACTGTGGATGCTGTGACTTCCAGGTGTATTCATGTACTATAGTAGTAATGCCTGTAGTAGAACAGAGGTAACATTCACCTGATTTTCCCTCTTCATATAATTACTTGAGCTTTGCTGGAGTCAGACTAGAGGCAAAAAACAGGAGGGTAATTTTGTCTCCATTCTTTTGATGTAATTAAGCTGCAGCAGGGCTTGGTGCAGGGTGTTAGTCTGTTGGATTGTTGTTTTCTCTGACATTAAAAGTTACAGGCCCAGGCCTTGAGTTTTTTATGTGGGGCTTTACTCCTGAATTGATTATTTTGGTTATTAAAACCAGATGGTGCTCTCATTCTGCTCTGTGCTCCCAGGTTTGTGTGCCTTTGTCTTTGATATCCAAGGATTTGTAATCTACTTGTCCTCTTTTTACAGATAGTACACATCCTAAACATGACCTCTGCCAAGATTGTGTCCTTCCTTTTGCATCCTGAGGAAAGCCTGCATTCCCTTCAGAATCGCATCGAGTTTGAAACTGGAATAAGCACTGGAAATCAGGAGCTGCTGTTGGAAACAGGGATTTGCCTGGACCCTCGGAAACCTGCTTCCCAGTGTGTTATTGATGGGGTGGTAAGAAGCATTCTGTTCATGTCTTTCATGTTCTCAGAGAATTTAAAATCTTAGGGAAGAGAAATTGCCTAAATCTGTCTCTCACAGGAGATAGTTTGCACTATAAATGTAGTAACTCTAGAGATCTTTTATTGGGTAATGTAAGCAAGTTTCTGTGCTTGTACTCTGCCTAAATATTTAATTAATTGCTAGCAGAGCGTTCTGTCTTCCTGTGGGATCTATCAAAATAAGTTTTTTTAGGCACTTGGTAAGAGAGAGTGGCCCCAATAATTAGTTCACGATGTACTGGGTTAGTAGGAGTTGCTTGGGGTTTCTCTTGCTTATATTCTCTTCCCTTTCCCTCCCAGAGAGGCTGGGACAGCTACATGGTCTATTTGTTTGATAAAAGCAAAACTGTCTACGATGGCCCCTTTGCTTCTCGGAGTCTGTCTGACTGTGTCAACTACATTGGTGAGTGTGCTGGAGAAGTGCTGTCCTCATGCAAAATGAAATGAAATCTGCTTTATAAAACCCTCTGTGTTTTCTTGAAGGGCTCTGTCTGATTCAAAGAGAACCTTTTAAGAACCTGAAGCTAACCTAACACCTTGTCCTGATGTCAGAGCCCTGGCATCACCAGTTTGTGCTTTTAGGCTGTGTATGGGAGCTGCTGCTCTGCTTGCTGCTTCCCTGCTTGTCTCCTGAGATGACAGCAGTCATTGCACGCCCTAACAGATCTCTCTGAAGGTTTATTTATCATAAATCTGTGTCTGTATGAATGACCCTGTGTACCTTTATGAAAGAAAAGTAGTGTCAGGGGGCAGGAGATGTCTGCTGGGATACTGCATGTAAAGACAATACCTTGTGACATGCAGTTACTGTTCAGTAACTTAATTTTCTTTGGCTTGTCCGCACTGGTTTTCCTCATCTTTGAGTGTCACTCAGGTTTTTCTGTGTTCTGGGCTGTTTTATTCTGGTGAATCTCATTGCATTGGCACCATTGTGCTGAATCCCTTGGAGCAAAGGCTTTTTACACCATGTTTACTGAAACCCCAGTGTAGTGACAGTTGGGGAACACACCTGCATCTTTTCCCCCTTAAACATCTACATCAGGAAATCTGAGAGGAAACCTACAAAAGGTTTGAAGACATTTTCAGATGAAACAGACCAGTACAGTGACCAGTATCAATGGATTAAGTGGAACAACTAAATTTGCTCCTTGGGATTCAGAGGTTTTTGGCCAAATCCCCCCTCTCAGGGTTTTACCGTCTCAGTCACAGGTTGTTACATACTTGGGGAGCTGTGATACAAAAACCTCATGCCTGCTTCAGAAGCATCACCTAGAAATTGAGCAGAACTTCCCTGGCTTCCTAGGCACCTGAAGCAGGAATTAGGAACGTTGTCCTTTTCCAGAGCTGTCACTGCACTGTGTTTCTCCTCTGTTCAGTCCAGGACAGCAAGATCCAGCTGCCGATCCCTCAGCTGCGCAAGGTGTGGGCAGAAGCGGTTCACTACGTCATCGGGCTGAAGGAGGATTACAGCAGGCTTTTCCAGGGACAGAGAGCTGCCATGTGAGTTGTCACTCACTCAGGGATCAGTGCTGTGCCACCACAGGGTCTGTTTGCCTGGAGTCATGCATCTCAGGGAGTTCTGGTTCCCCAGTTTTACAGCCCTCTGCTGTTCTGTGCCTTTACATTATAAAATAGATTTGGGCTGGAAGCTTATTCCTCTCCAGGAATTGTGCTGGGTAATGCCTGACATTGATAATAACAAAAACACTTGAATATACTCAGTCTCACAGCATGGCTGGGGTTGTTGGGGACCTCTGGAAGCCAAATCCCTGCTCAAATCCAGACAGCTCTCAAATGTCTCCAAGGGTGGAGACTCCACAACCTCTCTGGACAGCTTCTGCCAGTGCTCAGTCACCCTTAGATTAACAGAATTTCCTTTTTTTTTTAAGGCCAGGTGGCCTTTGCAGCTAATGTGTGCTGTCCTTGTTCCATCTGTTAGGCTCAGCCTCCTTCGTTATAATGCCAACCTGATCAAAATGAAGAACAACATGGTGTCAGCATCTCAGCAGCTGAAAGCAAAGCTGGAATTCTTCCACCAGAGCATTCGCCTCGACTTGGAGAGATACAGTGACCAGATGGCTTATGGCATCTGTAGGTATTGGGGAATACTTGTCTGGGTATCTCCTGTGAGCCTGTAAAAGAGCTCAGCATCTTTATTTGGGTGTATTTTAGCTAGGGGATGTGCAGGAGAAGAGTGGCACGAGGATAAAAAACAGAGACCTTCAGTGACAGTGAGACAAGGGGTCAGCTGTTCTCCACTGAGAACAAAAAACAGGAGCATTAATAGTACTGATGATGTAAATATTTGCTGTTTATTCATTCAGAGATTTGGGCAACAAGTGGAGGGCAGAGCTGCTGTGCTTGTTATCAGGAGAAACCATTTGTCAGGATGAGAGATGGGCTGAAAAGGCACTAGCTACAGTTTCATGTCCCAGAAACAAATAGTGTTCAGGAGAGAATAGCAAGATCTACACGTAGTTTGAATATATATGGCTAAAAAATGCAACCTGAGTCAAAAATGATGACTGGGCTGAAGGGTGATGACGAAAAATGGAAAGACACCGTGAGCTGGGTTTGGACAGTCTGGGTTCTATCAAAAGTGGCAGTTGTTGAGCTTAATGGTGGAGTTTGAAGACTCAGAGATGTTTTAGGCCAGTGATTGCAAGCAGTGAAATCCTACCAAAGGGTTTGTGTGTGAGTTAAGGTTGAGCAGAGTTGCAGCTTTGCTGTCTCTATGATCCCTGGGTCATGACTCCTGCTGGGAAATTCAGCGTCTTGTTCTTTGTGCTCAAATTACACCAACATAGGTAAAGTCCAGGTCTTGCTTTATTTTTGTGTCTTAGTGTCTTTTTATAAATTAACAACTCTTTTTTCTTAAGCTTCAGAGAAGATGCTCAAAGCCTGGAAGGAAATGGAAGAGAAAGCCTCTCAGTGTGCACAGGTGGGGGATGATAAAGAAGCTGCATTATCTCTGTGTGAAGGAGATCGTGACAGGAATTTAATGTGTCATATGTGCCACTGCTGTGTCCCTTCAGTGTTTCATATCCTGCCTGCTGTGGGAATGGGAATATCATTGCAGGGCCATTAAAAAAGACACAGTCTCCTGTTACCAAGTTGTTTGAATGGATTTGGACAAAACCAACAGAAGTCACCAGACTCAGTTCTCTAAAAAGGGAAGTGGAATGCAGAGACACGTTATGTGTTGCCCAAAAGAAATGGTGTTGTTGTGGATCAGGAGTCTTCCAGGCTAGATTTGCTGCACACAGAAATTCCCATTGCTGAAGCTGAAAACCAATCACTTGCTATGCAATGATTTCAAAATTGCAGGACTTCACTGAGGAGTACAGACATAAATCATTGGCATGCTGCAAGTAAATATGCAAATTAGTTCTTAATAAGAGTCATATCTTTTTTATTATCTAAGGAAATGGAGAAAAAGGCAGCTGCTTCTAGCAGAATAATTTAAGGCTGTCTCTGGCTTTTTCCAGACAACCAGGAATCTCACCCAATATTTACTTGGCAGACCATCAGAATTCTGTTCTGTTATTCCACCTGCCCTGCCCCTTTATCAGGAATGGAAAATGTTTCACTCTGTACACAGGGCTGTCAGAGCCTGAGACAAGAGCTGTGGGACTCCAGGCAGCTCTTCCAAGATGTGTTTATGGCAGGGAAGAGGTTCCAGCAATCTTGGGTCGTGGGTGCAGAGCCACACCTGTGAGCTGCCAGCTCCAGCCTCAGGCTGCCTGGAGCCACCTCTGTTCTGGTTACAATGCATTAGATATTTTTCTTTGCTGAATGATCCATAGCAACCAATCAGCATCACACACAATCCCTTTCCCATTACCTATAGCCTGTCATAACTACTGATATTACCAGATTATGGTAGGAACTAGCCAATCACAGGAGTTAGGATGTTATATTTCAAGCTTAAAACTTGTTTTTCTGTTTTTCTGTAGTAGAAAATTCTTCTTATTTGGTAAAATCATGTTTTCTGTTTGCCTCTGCTTTTTTTAAGATTTATCTTTACTTGGTAAAAACAGACTTTTGTTTGTAGTTAACTTATCTTTTGCTCTTAGCCATAAAATCTCTTTCCAACTCATCTCAACCTTTGTCCTGTGACCACTAGCTCAGCAGTCTTTATTTTCACACATCTTTTGTGCTTTTATATCAAAACTTGCTTTCATTTCTAGAGAACCTTCTGCTAAGCATTCCTGTTTGTAAAACGTCCCTGTTAAACTTTCATCTTCCTCAACAAGGGATATCTCAGTCTGTCTAGGAGGCAATCCAGACTCCTAGACACAGAGAGATGATTTAGGAAGAAACTGATTTTCCTCAGCCAGTGTTGGTGGTCAGAGGTTTGGTTGTAGGTGGTACCATACACTGAGAACAAACCCCTCAGTTATTGTAGCAGCACGGTGTCAAAGAGCTGTTTTGTCTCCTAGACTCTCCAGGCAGTCAGCCCATTATCCACACAAGTGTTCTGGGGATCTTTATCTCCTTGGTTGCTCTCCTTCAGTCTGACCTGTGCCCACATTTCACCTCAGGCTGAAGACATTGGCTACCTGGATGAGCAGATCATGGCTCTGCACACAGAAATTGTGGAGCTGCAGAAGAGTCCCTATGCAAGGCGCCAAGGAGAGGTCATGGAGAGCTTGTATGTCCTGTGCTTCTCATTTTCACTGCATGTCATTGCATTTGGGGTATTTCAGTGTCTGAGGGTTTCCCCCCCTCCTCTGTTGCTGGTTCTCTTGGCGATTTTGAAATGCAAATCACAAGTACAGAGTAGTGTATGGTTGATTTGAGATCATTTTGCTTGTGAAAGGAAAGATCCCACCACTTCCCTGTGGGGGTCACTTCCCTGTGACTGAACTCTGAAACCTCATCTTACGAGAGCCCAGGGCTAAGATAAATCTTGCTCTCAACTGGGGATTTCCTTTTGTGTTGTGGAGGAGTGACTTTCTTACTGTTGAGTGAGAAAACTACGTGATCATTGTAAAACCCTGTTAAATACCTTCAGTATTTTCAAATCAAGGGTAAATATCTCATGGGTATTTGAATATTTGGAAAGTTGGGGTTTTTATTTCTGAAAAATGTTAAAATATGAAAGAGCTAAATGGTATATCTGATCTTGAGAAGACACAGGAAGCAGTTACTGGGCTGCTGCTGAGAGCACCAGTGGCAATTCTAAAAGAGAAGGATTGAACAGCCATTAAATCTGTTAATAAGAGCTCTTCAGAACAACTCTGACTGCTCAGGGAGGAAATGTGCCTGCTCCTGGCATGTTCTCCCCCCTCCCACTTTGCTAAGTTGCTCTTCATC
This sequence comes from Sitta carolinensis, assembly GCA_032173965.1. NCBI lineage: Eukaryota > Metazoa > Chordata > Aves > Passeriformes > Sittidae > Sitta > Sitta carolinensis. The sequence goes on along the minus strand of CM063287.1, from coordinate 558,186 downwards.
CTGTGTATTTCCAGCAGGACTGGTGCACAGTGGGGGAAGTGGTGCAAAGGAGAAGCCACCTCCTGCAGCAGCAGCTCAAACTAATCAGGATCATGCCTCCTCAAACATTATTTTTAAGCAATTCCACCACTGCAGACCAGACTCAGAGTTGGGAAGCTGCTGCTTGTTTCTGACAGACTGGGATTTAGAACAGGGAGGATTTTGTTCAGGGCTGGAAGTTTTCAGTTTGGCTGCTTTTGAAATACTTGAAAGAAGTAATGTTTATTTAATGGCAAGAAGAGAAGCACAGTTGTCTTGCTTGTGATGCAGCTCTTTCCATTTACTGAATGGAATATCAGAATATCACTAAAATTCAGGCAAAAAATGCAGAACAGGAACAAGAATTTCTTAGGGAGTTGTGCAGTCACATTTTCAAAACCGAAATTGTATAATTAAGGACACAAGAGAGAGAAAACCCAGCGGAGCCATGTGAAGATTTGAGACTGAAAATAGCCTCCACTTGGTGTGGTTTTCTAAGAAAAAATTGCATAATTGGAGAAAAAGAGAGACAGCTTTTGGTAAAGTGATGGATTCCATCACAGAAAGAGCATCCCTGTGTTCCAAAGGCCATGCTTGTGTACCAGCTGTAGAAGTGTCTTGAGTTCAGAAGGGCATTCCTTCAGTGCAATGTTTGTTTTTTTTCTTGAGTCACCTGGCTGCTGACACCTGCCTGAATCATATTCCTCTTTTTAAAGGGAACAGAGAGCCATAGACCTGTACAAGCAATTAAAAACACGGCCTCCAGGTATGGAAGAAGATGATTTAAAGACTGTTTCACACTTTTACCCCATCATTAATTGTTCTGAACTGAAACCCAGAAAATACTGTTAGGATTTACTAACATTGTGGTTGCTGGCCCTTCCAGATCATGCCTACAGTGACAGCACAGACATGGTGAAGATCATTGTGCAGACAGTACAGAGCCAGGACCGAGTCCTCAAGGAGCTCTTTGGCCACCTCAGGTACTTTATGCAGACAAAAATCCCAAACAAATCCAACTTGCAGCATGTGGAGCTTTGTAGTAGGAAAGGATAGAGAAAACCATGGAGGTCAGAGCCCTAAAAGCTCCATCCACATTTCTCATAGCATTAATTCTGCTCCTCAGTGTTGAGTTTCCACTTTCTTTAAAAAACATGACTGTCAGCATCCAAGAGTTCACTTTAAAATGACACAGGTTCTGCCAGTTGGAAGTTGGAATTCAAAGCTTCAGGATAAAAGGTAGTAGTGTTACAGAGCCAAGAAGATAACACAGTGATTTGTATGTTCATTTTTCAAGTACCTTGAATCCCAAGGTAGGGCTTTTGGCTTTGCCAGAATGTGCTGGGAAGTGACTTTGTGTTTGGTTTTTATTCTAGCAAGCTCTTGGGCTGCAAGCAGAAGATCATTGACCTGCTCCCCGAGATTGAAGTGGCTCTAAATAACATCAAGGAAGCTGACAACTCAGTGATGCAGATGCAGGGAAAAAGACAAAGGGAGATATGGCATTTGCTGAAAATTGCCTGTGTGAGTAGCTGTTGGGCTGTTTGTTTGCACTTCCTTCCAGTGCACAAGCCAGATGTCAAAGTAAAAGGGGTAACTGCCACACCATGGTTGGGGTTTTTTTCCTGCAGAGAAGGGCAGTCTGAGATGGTAAAAGGCAGAAGCTCAATAGGTGCTTTCCTGGTTAATTCAAAGTGTTTTAAAGAGTACTCTGCTTTTTATTTTTGCATTAATTACAGTGCCTGGAGCCATCTCCTGGTTCCCACATGTTTGTGTTACCAACAGTGCACATGTGCAATCTCAAACCTTGCCTGCTTAAGCCTGAATTCTTGTGAATTTCTTTCTTGCAGACTCAGAGCTCCTCTCGATCACTGGTCAGCTCTAGCCTGGAAGGGACAGCCTCAACTGCAGCAGCCACGTGGCCCCCCCAGAGCTCCTCAGGGAATGCAGCTCCTCACCCTCTGTCCTCGCTGGCCGCTCCTGAAGATGGGTATGAGCTGCTGGGGGAGGAGCCACTGCCGGGAGCTCAGCACGGCTGGCTCGCCATCTCTGGGCCTTTATCCTGCCCACACAAGTTTGGGGAGTTGGTGTGTCACTAATGCTCTAAAAAATCAGGGGGTTGGTTGAACTCGTTGTTCAGAAACATCTGCTCCCTGTTTCTGAGCCAGTTCCACGTGCTGCATGCGCTGCTAAAGGGCTGTGCCATCCCTTTATTGTCACAGTGCTCTTCCTTTGGGCTTGGAGCTGGTTCTTAAGGCCCCTCCCTCAGTCCAAGCTGAGTTGTCTGGAGCTGAGGCGGTTTTGCTCTTTGCTTCATTAACAATTTTACTGCCAGTATGTTCTGTCAGTGTGAAGCCATTCCCTTTGTCTTTCCGTCTCTAGGCAGGTTTTCATGTCACCTACCACTGCACAAACTACAAATCACTTTTTTTTGGTTGTTTGGTCTTGGTTTTGGGTTTTTTTTCTCCCCTCAGTGCAGCACCTTTTGATGGGGGTGTTACTTTTGGTGCTTGAAATCTATCACTTTAGGGCTTTTTTTCTTCCTGCAGGGAAAGTTTTGCTGACGTGATCCGGGAGAATGTGAATTACTTGGAGCTCTTCAGCAGCATTCTGCAGGAGGTGAAGCAGGAGCAGAACAGCATGATGGTAAGTGCTGGTGCCTCTGCCAAGACCTGGCTTTCAGGGACACCCAAGGGTGCCCTGGGGACGTGGAGAACTCCTTGCATAGGAAAAGGAACCAGGTTGCTCCAAGGCCCATCCAGCCTGGCCTCAGGACACTTCCAGGGATTCAGGGACAGCCACAGCTTCTCTGTGCCAATGGGCACGGATACATGATTTCTTCCCAAAATCCCATCTAGCCCTGCCCTCTGGCAGTGGGAAGCCATTCCCTCTTGTCCTGGCACTCCAGGCCAATGGAAATAGTCTCTTTCCATCTTTCCTGTAGCCTAACTTCAGGTCACTCTGAAGCTTCTCTTCTCCAGGCTGTGCAATCCCAATTCTCTCAGCCTTTCCTCAGAAGAGAGAGGAGGCACTCATCCTTTGGCCACCAGTTTGGAAAATCCCTGATTTCCAAAACCAGACTGGGCTCCCAGGGTTGTGCTGCAGTAGCCAGACCCTGCGCTCAGTTGGTTTTTTGCTCCTCTTTGCAGAGTTTCGACTGGAGCTGGCTGAAGTAGCCCCAGGAGCCGAGGTGCTGCATCACCCAAGTGCCTTCTGTGTGCTGAGCGCGGGCTCGGCCGCCTTCCCTGTGGGACAGAGCCGTGTTCTGTTGACAGCGCCATGTCACCCACAGGCTGTCCCCTCGGCGAGCGGCCCGTGGAGCCTCCTCAGGGCGGGGGGTGCGGGCAGTGCCCGCCGCTGCCGTGTGCCCCGTGAATGTACAGCGCGTGTATATACAATAAACTGTGGTGAGACACACACGCACACCGAGGCCTGCTCGCTGCCGCGCCGCCCGCGCCATCACGCCGTTGCCTGGCAACCGGGGGGGGTGTGCGTGATGTCATCGCCGTGCGCCGGCGGGGCGCGCCCATGGTGCCGCGCGCGGGCGGCGCGGGCGCGGCCGAGGCCGGAGCGCGGCTTCGGCAGCACGTGGGGAACGGGACCGGGACAGGTACGGGACGGGAGCTGGGACAAAGGACAGCACCGGGAGAGGCACTGGGGCGGGGACGGAGTCACTACGGGGTAGGGACAGGCCAGGTACGGCATCGGGACTAGGATAGAGCTGGCACAGGGACAGGGCCGAGCGGCGGCGGGGGCAGGTCCCCGCGGGCCGGGCCGGGCCGGGCGCTCCCTCCGGCGCAGCCCCCAAAGCGGGGCGGGCGCTGTCGCTGTCCCGGCCGAGTCCCCGGCCCGGCCCGTGTGCCGCGGGTGTCTCCTCGCGCTCGGGGGCGGTACCGGGCCGGTCCCGCCCGGCGCTGACGGTGTTGCTGTGGCAGGGCAGGGCCCGCGGAGCCCCGGCGCCGGGAGGGGATGCGAGCATGGCCATGGCCCAGGCGGGGGTCGCGGCCGCGGCTGCCACGGGGCTCCTCGTCTTCCTGCTGCACTCCGCCATCCACAGGGTCGAGGAGGGACACCTGGCCGTGTACTACAGGTACGGTGCCCCCGGGAGCCATGCCGGAGCTGGGATTCATCCCAGGGTTGCACTATCCTGCGCTTCCCTCTGTTTTTTTTCCTCCTGGGTGGGCAGCCCTTGTTGTTTCTGCTCCCTTGCACCCGTGCTGGTGAGTCCCAGACGCCCTGGTCCTGTGCTGAGCCCTCGTGTGTGTTTGGGTCTCTGAATCCTCGGCTGCTTTTCCTCCCTGCCCTCGTCACAAACTGTATTTCAGAGCTTAGAGGACCAAAGCTCTGGGTCTGTCCCACCTTCTCACATCTGTTGATCTCTCCCTGTGCTAGCAAGAGCCATCACCTTTGTCCTAAGCTGTTACCCAGCCAGAGTTCCCACTGTGTTGGTGCTTTGGGATGTTTTCCCTGCCCTTCCCATGCAGCACCAGGGCCCTTTCCCTTTAACCACAAGCCTGTTGAGCATAAGAGCCTGGGGGGATTTTTCTTTGTGCTTTGGGTGAGGGGCTGTGCCGAAATCCAAACCGGCAGCATCACATCCAGGGCTGGATTTTTCCATGGTTACCAGCGAACTATTTAGAGAGGAGAGAGCTGTGTTCTTGCAGCTCTGTGCAGTGTTGCAGTGCTGGGAGGGTTTAGCAATAGCTGCCTGCTCCAGGAGTTAATGGCTTGTGGGCAAAGTTGCAGCAGGCAAGGATCGGGTGCACTCAGCCCTTTCGTTGGGGAATTGCCGGCAAATTGAGGGCACTGATGCAATTCCCTGTGACCCCTGGCAGTTTGAGCTGTCCCTGCTTGCTCTCAAAGGCAGTCCTGGCTGTTTCCCACCTTCTGAGCCCTGCCCTGCTTTCCTCCCTCTCCGCAGGGGCGGCGCATTGCTGACCAGCCCGAGCGGCCCTGGCTACCACATCATGCTCCCGTTCATCACCACCTTCAAATCCGTGCAGGTCAGTGCCCTCTCCCTCCCCTGGGCAGCCGGGACTTGTCCTCCTGGAAGGCTCTGCCCACCACCAGCGTGTGTGTGTGTGTTGCTGGGACTGGCTCAGGGAGGGCAGGCCTCGTCTGTGGCTGTTTCCCAGGAGCACTACATTCCCGAGCGTGCCCGGAGCAGGGAAACAGGCACAGCTGCCTGTGCATCCCCCAGAAGGCAGGTGAGGAGGAGCTCTGCCTTCTGCCCATGCCTGCAGGCAGCACAGGGGAGGCCAAGGACACACTTTTGGCTGTGTGTTCCCACTGAGGGAGGCTGGGCACAGCACGGCCTGCCCAGAGAAGGGAGCGGTTGGTGAGCACTGCTGTGTTTGTGTTGCAGACCACGCTGCAGACTGATGAAGTGAAGAACGTGCCTTGTGGGACAAGGTATGGCTCCCCTTGGTATTTCTTCTGGATGCACTCTGGGGGGGTCATCTGTAGTGCTAGAGCACAGGAAAGTAAAGGCACCTGCCATAGAATGAATCCAAATGTCTGTGCCACTGTAACGGAGCAGGAGGCACAGGAGGGAACTTGCTGGAGTTGCTGTTCAGAGGATGTTTGCATTTATTGTGATGTTATCTTGAATTTTTCTGGGTTTCTCCCCTCAGTTGCTCTGACACCTCATTGCTTGTGCCTTGCTCTGCCCTCAGACTGGTTATTTCCACTCTTGAGTCTCGTGGGTGATACAAGTGCTGACCCCAGCAGAAGTAAACAGGGAATGGGACTCCTCCTGATGGGAGTTCATTTCCAAATGGAATTCCTGCTGCATGATTAGTCTGATTCTTCTGTCAGCACAGACCTGCTCGAGTTGTAACAAGCAGGAGGAGAGGGCTGGCTGAGTTGGGTTACAGATCCAGATGTTGTGTTGGTTCATCCACAAGTTAAATGATGACTCTTCAGGGTAAAAAAACCCTTGTGATTCTCCTTGTCTTTTATGTTGAGGGTCCTCAACAGAATTTCTGTTTGAAAAAATAAATCAGTGGTGACATACAGTGACCACATTGAATTTAAAAGGTGAATGTTAGCGTCAAGGTTAATAAAAGAGAGTTAATTCTGATCAGGTTTAACCCGTATAAACTTTCTTGGAGTTGTTCAGCATCAGATGTTGCTTGGGCTTCAGTGTTACCATAAAGGTTTCATGGTTTTAATTTTAGATCTCAAAGGTTTTTCAGGAGTATGTGTAAATAATGTTCGGTGCAGCAGCTTTCACAGAATCATGGAATAGTTTGGGTTGGAAGGGACCTCAGAGCCCATCTAGTGCCAGCCCTGCCATGAGCAGGGGCACCTCCCACTGTCCCAGGGTGCTCCAAGCCCCAAAGTCCAGCCTGGCCTTGGGCACTTCCAGGGATCCAGGGGCAGCCCCAGCTGCTCTGGGCACCTGTGCCAGGGCCTGGCCACCCTCACAGCCAAGAATTTCTTCCATGTATCTCACCTAAATTTCCCTTCAGTCAGTCTGAACCCATTCCCCCTTGCCCAGAGCCCTTTTGTGGTGAGGTAAACAGGCTTTAGGCCAAGCAAAAGGTCAAAGGTTGAGTGCAAAGTTAGTCTCGACCATTCTGTGCTTCTCTGATTTAGGAGCCAAAAATTAAGTTCCTGTTGAATTTCACCCTTGTGGGGCTTCAGTTGTGCAGTGCAGGGAAGGTACAGGCAGTGAAAATGGGCCTTAAACAACCAGGCAGCTGGTGAGAGCAGTTCTTAGTTAATAATTGAAAACACCCCTGTCCAAAGGTTCCAGCAGCCTTGTTTATTTTTCAGGTGTTATGCAGGAGCCTTTCAGTTTGCTGAAAATCCAAAGAATCTAAAGTCTGCAGCAGCAGCTCGAGTCCAAAGCTTTGCATCCACATTTCCATTGTAAAACACGAGCTTAGAAATATCAAATGGAACACATCCAGAGTGTCACTGTCCCAGTTCAAAGTCTGCTACCAGAATAGATCCTAAACAGTTTAAGGTTTTGTATTTACATATTAAACCATCAGATTTTAAAGGCTGGTTTGCTCTTTATGTTCCTGTTCTCCGTGTCCTTATCTATATCAGGAAGCTTCTGAGTGTCTGTGTGGGTGGCCGATCCCAGTTTCTGCCTTACCTGTCCTCTTTGTACCTGGCAGCATTAAGTGAATACGTTAAATAGAGGTTTCAAATCCTGAGTTAGATCCTGAATTGCCTGAGGCTTTCCAGGTCTTTCTGTGTCCATCTCCTGTGGCATTCCCTGGCTGCTGCCTCCTTGTCCTGTCAGGTCAGGCAGCACTGCTGCCAAATTATGCTTAAACTTCTGCCAAGGTGCACAAAGTCTGAGTGTTGATCCTCCTTTTATGGATTTCTCTTTCCAACATGGATTTCTCCCTGCAAACTTTGGGGTCTGAGTGGCACCTGTTTCCGCAGACACTTACATATTAGTCATATAATGGAATTACAGTGGGTAATATCCCACTTACTGTGCCAGACTGGCTGAGATCCTCAGCAGGGTTGTTGTGGAAGGTGCTGGTAGAGTCAGACAGTCCTCACTGGTCTGAGGTGCCGTTTCAGACCCTTTCCCGCCAGGGAGGAGATATGGAGCTGTGGATGAGTCCTGATAAGGATCCACAGTGTTCCAGACACTCTGCTTTTCTTTCTGACAATCCTTTAAAATCGAAATGCCAGATTTGCAGCAGATAAGGTCCATCCATCAGCAGTGTTTTTAGCTCATAGTTGTCATGAAGCAGGTTTGGAGCAAGCACTGGCTGGGCTTGGGAGGAGGCCTTTTCCAAAAGAGCACAGACACAGGCAAGTTCAGGTTTGTTTTTCTGCAGGCTTGGCTTTGAGCTGCCAGAGATCAAGATCTGCAAAATAAGAAATGGAGTTTGTCGTGGGGGGTATGTTTGAGTTAAAACATCACAGAGGCTGAGTTTGGAAACGTGGGAGTTCCACTGCCAGGCAGGAATGAGCTGTCTCTAAACAGTTCCTGCTGAAGTTTCTGGTCTGTGATATGCCTTTGTCCCAAGGACATCATCACAAGAGTATTCTGCTCTAAAATTAGGCTCTCAAGAGACTTAGAGCTGTTGAAAGTTAAGGGGTATTTTTTCTTCACTGTAGAGTTTGTGCTCTTCTCCAGTGTTACAGGTACCCAGGGGTGGGCATGACTTTCTGAAAGCCACACCAATAAGAGCAGAGGCTGGGGACAAGCCTGGTCTCTGATTTCCCCCTTTTCCCTGCCAGTCTGGCAGCACATCCTCCCCTGGGGAGAGGATTGCCTGCGGGCTGCCTCTGGCGAGGTGCTTGTGGTGTTCCTGCAGAGCCATGGCACTGGGAACATGGATTAAAGTCTACCTTGTGCTTTGTTCCTGCATTTCTACTGGGCCTTGCCAAGCTCCTGCTGGAGTGAGTGATTGTGAGAGTTAAATGAAAGGTTTTTCTTATTGAACACGTGTTGCTGCCTAGAAGAGCTGAGGTGCATCTGTGTTTTGTGGCAGGTTTTGCTGCCTCTGCTTTCCTGATAGCTGCAGCTACATTCCTGTTCAGAAACATTTTCCTTTGGCTGGTTAAGGAGGAAATCACAAAGGGGAAGGAAAGTGCTTTGCAGGTTTGCTGGAGCATGCTTGTGATTTATGCAGAGAGAGGGACTGGGATTCACTTCCATCTCTTTGCAAAATGCTCAGAATGTAGCAAAATAGGGATAAGGATGCCTTTGCTTTAAATATGTTGGCTGTTAACAGCTGCAGTGGTCACAGATTAACTCTCTTTTCCCTTGCAGTGGAGGCGTTATGATCTACATTGACCGAATAGAAGTTGTGAACAAGCTGGCTCCATATGCAGGTATTTCCCTTCCCTGGCCCAACAGGCAGAGGTGTTGTGTCTTCACTCATCCTGTGGCAGCTCTGGCTTGCTTTGCAGGACTCCCCTTTTCCATGCCAGGAAATCTTCCCTGTCTGTTTCCATTTCTTGTTACCCTTGTGGCTCCTGGTCCTGTAGGATTGATCCCAGGTGCTTCCAGCTCAGCTTCTGAGAAAACTGCAGAGGCAGAACCCCTGTAGGAGCCTCTTACCTTCTTATTTCACCAAGCCAAAGACACAGACAGCTTGTTTTGTTCAGCAGCACAGCTTAGTGCAAAACTCCAGCATTGCTGAGGCACTGGAGGGTGAATTCCTGTTGTAATTCATGGAAGCATGGAGGGGTTTGAGTTGGAAGGGATCTTCAAGATCATCTTGTTCCACCCCCTGCCATGGGCAGGGACACCTTCCACTATCCCAGGTTGTCCCAAGCCCCGCCCAAGCTGGCCTTGGACACTACCAGGGATCCAGGGACAGCCACAGCTTCCCTGGGCACCCTGTGCCACAGCCAAGAATTTCTTCCATATATCTCACCTAAATTTCCCCTCTGTCAGTTTGAACCCATTTTCCTTGTCCTGGCATTCCAGTTCCTGTTGCAATTTCCCTCTCCAGCTTCCCTGGATCCCTTCAGGCCCTGGAAGGAGCTGTGAGGTCTCCACACAACCTCCTCCTCTCCAGGCTGAGCAGCCCCAGCTCTCCCAGCCTGGCTCCAGAGGGGAGCTGCTCCAGCCCCCTCAGCAACTCCATGGCCTCCTCTGGACCTGCTCCAACAGTTCCATGTCCTTGTTATGTGGGAGGGGAGTGGACAGAACTGTGCACAGGATTCCAGGTGGGGTCTCAGCAGGAGCAGAGGGGGAGAATCCCCTGCCTTGACCTGCTGGCCACGCTCCTTTAGATGCAGGATCTGGTTGGCTTAAATAGTGGAATGATCCTTGTTTTCACTTTACAGCAGTAGCTGTTCCTATGCAAGCAGGTCCTGGTGAGGCTTTGCTGTTCCATTTGTTTGTAGAACAGGACCAGGCAGTACAGCTTGCCATGACTGCTTCTCGAAGCTGTGTAATCCCAGCAGCACCTGACAGCTGGGCAGGGCAGCTGTGGCTTTGGCTGTCCCAGGGCTGCACTCCTTCCCTGACATCCTGGCACGTGCCAGTGGTGACCTGTGGTGGTTCTGTCCTTCCCCAGTGTACGACATCGTGAGGAATTACACCGCAGACTACGACAAGACCTTGATCTTCAACAAGATCCACCACGAGCTGAATCAGTTCTGCAGTGCCCACACCCTGCAGGAGGTGTACATCGAGCTCTTTGGTAAGTGGATGGCAGCTGGGTGATGCCAGCTGGGATCCCACTGGAATCTTCCTGGGATATCTTACAGCCAGCCCCTTGTACTGCACTGCCCTGTGCTGCAGTTGCAGTGTAGGCTCCAGCTCCTTTTACATCCATATGCCATTTCCCCGGTAACTTCAGTGACTCAGGTGTCTCTGTCTTTCCTCATCTGCATGTGGGAATTTGATTTCGGTCTTTTTCCAGCTATTCTGGAGGCACAAAGCAGCCACTCTGCTCTTGTGTGTGCAGTGATGCCCTTGGCCTTCACTATGGCAGTGGATTTGTCTTGTTCTGCTTCTGCCTTTAATCCCCTGAATTCACTTTTTTGCTTCCCCAGCTTCCTTCTGGCTGTCTCTAACAAGTGAGAGCTGCAGATTTTCCCAGGGAGGTAGCAGTGCTCCAGGAGTTAGCACAGGTCATATTCTCCTTGGTGGACCTGTGCCCCAAAGACAGAACAGGTTCTGTTCCTTGAGTGGCTGAGCAGGGGAAAAATGGCTTATGGAAGATAAAAGGTTGTCAGAATTTTAATATTAATGTACTCCAAGTCTGAGTGCTGAGAAGGGGTAAATTTCTACCACAGGCTCTGAGCATTCTTTCTTGCTGAGGTGCTGAAAGTCATTTGCACTTAGTTCAGATAACACAAATTCATCAACAGCTGAATTTTCTAGTCACTAGCACGTGACTCCTTTTGGGAATGCTTTTCATGGAAACAGTGTACTGAATGGTCTCAGGGAACATCTTTATCTTAACTGTGGAGTTACCTGCTCTTCAAGGCCAGCTGACTCTTGGCCACACAAGCTGTGGGGGAAAATGTGATAAACCAACTGGCCTCTCTTTTGTCCTCCAAACACAGATCAGATAGATGAGAACTTGAAGTTGGCCCTGCAGAAAGACCTCAATGTCATGGCACCAGGTCTCACTATTCAGGTGGGTTGTGGCCTCTCAGTAATGAGAGATTTAAAAAGGTGGAGAAAGACTTTCTGCCAAAGCAGTCACAGGAAAAGGGACAACAGTTTTGAACTGAAAGATGAATGTTTTATGCTAAAAGGCTGGTGAGGCCCTGGCACAGTCTGCCCAGAGAAGCAGTATCTGCCCCTGGATCCCTGGAAGTGTCCGAGGCCAGCTTGGACAAGGCTTGGGGCCTCTTCCCCTGCTGGGAGTGTGGGTTGGAATGGATGGCAGGAAATAGAAATGTAGGATGTGTCTGGGGGAGTGGCTGTACTCAGCTGTGTTTCACAGGAGGATTGGGCACCACTGTCCACAGCACTGCAGCTGCTTTTGCAGAGAGATGTCTTGGTTATTCAGATTGCATCAAAACGTTTCATTCAAGATGTGCTCCCTTTTTTCTTCTTGCACAGGCTGTGCGTGTTACAAAACCCAAAATTCCAGAGGCCATCCGAAGAAACTTTGAGCTAATGTGAGTAGCTGGATTTTAATTGCATTAATTAGTTTTGAGGGTCCTGCACAGGCACAGTGATGTTTGGGAAGCTCTTCCCTGGTGCTCAGGGAGGGAGAGGTAGTGTGTGGAAGAGCTCCACACCGTGTGTGCTTGGCCAGGTGCACTTGTGCCTTCCATTTTCCATTTCCACACTGAAATCAGGGCTCAGGGGTCTTGATGGGTTGCCCATATGCTCCCCTCCAGGACCTCTGGGATGCCTTTGGGCAGAAGGAGATGCTGTTGGATCTCCCTTCACCTTTGGTTGAGCACATCCCAGCCCACATTGCCCTGCTCCTCGTCCTGAGGGCCTCAGGCTGGATTTGCATCCAGATGAGGCCTCAGCAGTGCCAGATGGCGAGGGGGATGGTCCCTTCCTTTGGCTTCTGCTCGTGCTCATCCAGCTGCAGCCAGAGCCAATCCCTGGAGCAGGGAGCTGGCAGCTGGCTGGCCCCCTGTCCCCGTGGCCCCTCCTGGGATGCAGAGCTGCTCCTCATTCCCTTTCCCCAGGATAATGCTTCTCCCCTTGCAGGGAGGCTGAGAAGACCAAGCTGCTGATTGCAGCGCAGAGGCAGAAGGTGGTGGAGAAGGAGGCAGAGACAGACCGCAAGAAAGCGCTCATTGGTAATGTCACCAGCACAGGCTGAGCCTCCATTCCTGCCTCCCCTGCTAAGTTGGGCAGGACACTGCCTTCCTTCACTGACAGCTCCCTGAGGGAGGCACAGCCAGGCTGCACAAAGCAGTTGTTTTGAGCATCTGAGTGGAAATCCCACAGCAGCAGCGCAGGGAGCACCTCTGTCCCACAGCAGGGACGGAGGAAATGATCCTGCTGGAGAGACTGGGCTTGGAGCTCCATGTCCCTGTGCCAGAGGGATCATGCTTGTAAATGGGATGTCAGCTCTGCAGACATCAGCTCTGTGGTTTTTTCCTGTCACTCTGCTGCTTGGAGTACAGGCTGACCCTGAGTGGGAAGGGAGGGAGCAGGGAACCAGCTCGTGGTGTGGCAGACCCTGCAGCTAGGTGCTGGGGTTAGGGTGCTGGTGCTGAAACCCTGAGAAGCAAATTTCCCAGCTGAGCCCGTTGTGATTGCAGAGGCAGAGAAGGCTGCACAGGTGGCCAGGATTCACTACCAACAGAAGATCATGGAGAAGGAAACGGAGAAGCGGATTTCCGAGATTGAAGGTAACCACTCTGCTGGGGGTGGTGGCAGGTGGAGGAACCTCAGAGCTGCAAAAGTCAGGGAGGGTGCTGCAGGGGTGCAAGGCTGTGCCCTGGGATCATTCCTGCCCTGTGCATGAACTCTCCAGGAAGCTGCAGGGCAGGTACAGGGCCAGCCAGGCTGTCAGGGGGTCAGCTGGTCCCCATGGGTTGAGGGTTCAGGTGCTCAGTGTGATTCACTTCCTGATGCTCTCTTTCTTGTCCCCCCTCTGCTGCTGTGTTAGATGCTGCATTCCTGGCAAGGGAGAAGGCCAAAGCTGATGCAGAGTTCTACACTGCTCGGAAGCTGGCTGATTCCAACAAGGTGAGCACTGGGAAGCTGGGCACTCACTCTTTTCCTCTGCCCAGGAGATCAGCTTCAGCTGGGCAGCACTGGAAAAACATCTCATCTAACAGCCACACCCCAGGCTGCCTGACATGAAATTTAACACTGCAGGGCCAAGAAAGGTGTCTCTCAGAGTCTCTGGTTTCTGTTTTTTGCAGCTGAAGCTGACCCCTGAGTATCTGGAGCTGATCAAGTACCAGGCCATAGCTGCCAACAGCAAGCTGTACTTCGGCGACCGCATCCCCAGCGTGTTCCTGGATTCCTGTGCCTTCCAGCAGGCCAACCTGAGGACTGCCCACCAAACCAGCCTTCCTGCACAGGAGGCCCCGGAGCCCTCTGGAGACAGCCCCCTCAGAGGCTCCTCAGAGGAGAGCACTGGCTGAGGGAGGCAGAAGGGAATGTGGTGTAGCTCAGCAGCGAGCCCGGCTGTGCCTGGGGACGAGCCCTGTGCCCGTGGGGCAGAGGCAGCACCTGCCTGGACATCTTGTGTATAGGTGGCAGTTGGGTTGATTTTCTTCTAGCAACAGATTGCAAGGGCTCTGCCTCTTCCATTTCTCCCCCCTGTTAAATTGGTGCTTCCAAAGGAGGGGTAATCCTGTACTAACATACCTATACTGGAATATTAAACGACAGACAGCAGGAAAGCCTCCCGGGGTAGGTGCAGTTATTTAGCAGGCACTACTCTGCAGGAAGGAGATGTGGCTCTGAGTGTTGCTGTGCTGCTGCACACTGGTCATTTCTCAGCACTCCTGGCTGAGGCTGATGAAGAGGAGGTTCCCCTCATCCTGCTGCTGAAGCTTTGCTTGGTGAAGGTTTCTGCTTGACGCTGTCTCTCCTCAAGGACTCCAGTGGAGTGGACTTGCTGTGGATTGAGTGGATTTGCTGTGAAATTGGTTGTTGGAGTAGCATCTGCACAGCCATAATATTCCTGTAGAAGCAGCACTAGGTAACGACTTGGAAGAAGCAACCTGTGAAGGGATTCTGCAACTCCCCCTCTCCAAGCAAGAGCCTTGCACTGGCTGCCTGGGACTGACTGTGGTGTTCCCACTGGTTGGCTGAGTCTCACTGCCTCCTAAACCAGATTTCAGGAGCACCTCGGAGCAGCTGCTTGGGAACAGAGCCTGGCAAGTCTTTGCTCAGATTCCAGCCTCCCTGTCAGTCATTCACCAGGGAAAGGGGGCTGAATTTCCACTGCTCTGCCATGCTGGCAAGGTGAAGGGGAAGAGAAGAGTGGAAGGACCCTGCTGTGCAGCAGATCAGATGTTTGACATTTCAGCTGCAAAGTAGGTGAGGCATCGCTGCTCCTCCATGCAAAATCCACTGCTCCAGGAAAGTGGCACCTGCTTTGTATGCCCTTGAACAGCCATGGCAAGGAGTGTGGCCCTGCTCCTCTCATCCCTGTCCAGGCAGATCTTCTGTCCTGATTTGTGTTTTATATATCCAACCCTGCTCCTGGTGTGCCGTGGCAGTGTGAGGGAGAGGTGCTCGGGGAGGGGGGAATCTGCTGGGACAACCTGCTTTCTGCTTTTCTTCCTTCCTCCCCTCTGCTTGTGAGGATGGGCTTGCTTTTGGGACCTGCTCCTCCTCGTGCTCTGTGAGGATCTGGGGTGCCACAGCTGGGGAAGCAGCTGGTAAGAGCTGGAATGCTGTTCTCCAGCTGGGAGCACCCCAGCACTGCCTGCGGCATGTTCAGAGACCTGCTCTCCCTGTGCATCCCTCCTGCTGTCCTGGCCCCTCAGAGCAGCCATGCCACCCTTGGAGGGGCTGGGGGGTGGTGACTCTTCAGGCACTTGACCTGCTGAGCTCTTCTGTCCCTGGCTCCATCTGCAGCCCCATGGCAGGGGGAGGGACGTGTTTAACTTCTGCTATTAGAAACCTTCAACCCTAACCAGCTTTACCTGTGCTAGTGGTGTCCCCAGGGGAGGTGTGTGGGCTCGGGCTTTGCAGTGCTGTGTCCCCACCCTGTGTGCCTGGGCTTCAGGGAAGTTCAGGAACACACAGGGCCTCCTCTCCTGTCTCTCCTCCTTCTCTGGGGCAGAACAGGCTTGTGTTGGCCCTGCCCCTTCTGCAGTGTGTAAGACATCACTGTGGGACTTTGCAGCAGTTTTGGTCTTCCTTGTGCTCCATCTGCCTGCAAAACTCCTGAGGCTCAGTTGATAACTCTGCTGCAGGATCCCAGCTATGGCAGGAGCCAGGGATCAGGGCAGAGAGGGGATGGCAGTGTGTTTCGTGGTGGTTGAAATTCTCCTGGAAATGCTGCTTGGCTTGCAGGGACCCCATTTTTCCTCTGGGATGGGCTTTGAGGAAGCAGTGTCCCTGCCCTACCACCTGCTCAGTGTTGCAGCAGGCCCTTGGCACAGACCTCTCCTCACCCCAGCAGTGCCTGCTTGGGTTGGATTTTGGGATGAGGGCAGGCTTGGTAGGCCAGAAGCACTGCTGGAGGGAGTGCTGGCAGGGATGTAGTCTCCACAATTTTCTTCACATGTTCCTGGGGACGCTGGCCATCAGGAGTGGCTGGACAGAGTAGGTTCTGCCAGCCTGGCAGTGACAAGGGCACGAGGGGCACTGCTGGGAGCAACAACCAGGCAGTTGACACCTCTCCTGCAGTGATCAGAGCCACATGTCCCCGCAGGGAGCAGGAAAGCCTTCCAGGCCAGAGCGGGGAGAGCTGCTTCCCTTTGGATCCGAGCCCTGCGCTGGCCGCGTGCCTGCATGGCTTTGCCTTAAGTGGCTGTCAGTGGCTCAGCGTCCCTCAGTGTGCATCAGCCACCTCCCTGCGTGGTCTGAGGGGTCCCAGGGGCTGCTCCCAGGTCCTGTAGCAGTGTGTGATGATGCCCAGTGCCTTCTGCAGCAGCCTCCTCCCCCTCCCTGCTTCCCTGGCCCCGCTGCAGCAGTCCCGGAGTGTGCAGGAGGGGGTGGCCATGGCTGTGGCACCCTGGCATGGGCTGTGCTGCCCTCTGAGCCCCCAGCTGTGAGCAGGGACGTGGCTGCAGCCAGGATTTTGGGATTGAACTGGCTTTTCCCTCTGGGGGCCTGTGTGGGCCTGTGACTAAAGGGGTCTGCCCCTGGATGTGCATCTCCTTAAGGAAACACGATACAGACAGTCAGGTTTACATTCACACTGTTCAGTTCTTTTGATAAAGCAGAATAAAATTATTTTGTTATCATTTTTTTGGATGGTTTTATGTGTCCTAGGGCTGGTGGCATGTGAAGTGGGGGACCCCTCTCCCCCTGCAGCAGCCACTGCATGGTGTGGGTGTCCTCAGCTGCAGTGACTGCCACCCTGGGAGCCCTGTGAGGAGCCTGTGCTCAAAGCAGGCCACAGCCAGGATGGTGCTGAGCATGAGGGGATTCCCTGCAGCATCCTGGGGCAGCCTGGCTCTGCGTGGCTGGCAAAATGTGCTGCAGTTTGCCCCCAGTGGCTCTGGGACTGGGTTGGGGAGTTCAGCTCCACCTCTTTTCCCCCCTCCATGATCCCTGCACAGCTCCCTGCCTGCTACCACCTCGCTGTCCCCTCGTGCCCAGACACACCCCATGACTCCTCTGCCTTCAGTCTTTATTGGTATAAAAGCCTTGAACCTAAATTATATCAAAAACGGGAGGCCTGGTTTTACACCAAGTGGCTCGAAACGGTCACGTAAGGGTCATAAATAAACGGCTGCGGTAAAAAGGCTCCCAGGGAATTCCCTTTTGAACAGTCACGATGAATAACTCCAGAGATAAAAGCCCCGTGGGGATGCCAAGCCCAGCTGGGACCTGCCGCAGCCCCTGGTGCCATTCCCCCCTTGCGATGTCCCCAGCCAGGGCGCTGTTCCCGGGGCACGCTCCCCACGGAGCGCTGCTCTTCCCGCCCCGTGCTGCCAGCAGCTCTTCTCCGCAGCCCCGGCAGGAAGAGCAGGACACATTCAGGACGTCGGGAGAGAAGGCAGCAGCTCCCAGGGCGCAGGAGAGCCCGTGTGCGGCAGTGCTCCGAGCCGGAGCTGGCGTTGTCCCCGCTCCTGGTTTCCTTCGGAAGCCCCGACTGACGGCTCCCCCTGGTACAGCCGTGGGGCTGCCGAGTCCATTAAGGCACAACTCGAGCATCTGTAAACACTGGTGCCCACCCCGGGCAGGGTCCGAGGGTCCGGCCAGCAATTCAAGTAAGGGTGGCAGCGAGCCGGTGGCTCCCCAGCTGTGCCGCCCGCCCAGCCGTGCCACTCCTCGGCGTTCGGAGCATCCTTGGTCACCTCTTTGCTGGGGGCGGCTTCAGGGCCACCTTCGGCGGCGGACACCGCTGAAAGGGAGCCGGGGGAGGGCGGGTCCCGGCGGCCCCTCGCCGTGGCTCGGCGCTTTGCTCTTCAGCGCCGGGAGAGGTTTGCTGGGCGGCTTCGGCTTCGCCTGGCGGGAGGAGAGACGCGATTGCCTCACCCCGGGGCACCCAGGAGGGACCGGGAGCGGGGCAGGGAGCGGAGGAAGAGCCCCCCAAGGCAGCAGCCCGGCCATGCCCGGCACGGGTCGGGTGGGCGCTTACCTGCGGGGGCCAGCCCGGAGGGGACCGGGGTGTCCCCTGCGGGCCGGGGGGCGGCAGGGTCAGCACGGGGCAGTGTGCGCGGGCCGCCCGCGGCGCCGCCGTGCTGCTCACCAGTCTCGGCTGCCCGATGTCCCGCCGGGACAGCTGGCGGCGACCCGGGCGCGCCCGGCCGCCCTCCTGGAACAGCGGGTTGGCGAGGCCCGAGGGAGTCCCGCTGCAGCTCCTGTGGGACACAGGAACCAATGTGGGGCTGCTCCGGGCCACGCTCGAGCTCAGCCCCGAGCAGCGGAGACGGGGATTTATTACCCTTTGTGGGAGCACCGCGCCGTCCTGGCTCGGAGGAGCACCACGCCGCTGGCCAGCCCGACGGCGGCCACGGCCAGCACGGCCAGCACGGCCGCCAGCACCACGCTGTCGCTCCCTGTGGGGACCGACCCGGGCGCTTGGGGACGGGGCAGCACCTGCCAGCCGGTGCCAGCCCCCTCCCCAGGCTCATTCCGCGGGACGCGCGTCGGAGTTCGGGCACCGTACCTGCGGCGATCCCCGAAATCTCCTGCTCGCAGTAGGGCGCTGCCCAGCCGGGCTCGCAGTGACATTCCCGCCTGTGGTTGCACACCTGGGAGAAGGAGGAGGAGGAGAGGGTCAGGGCGGTGGCCGTGCCCCGCAGCAGCTGCGGGAGGAGGGATCCCACCGCCTACCCCGTGGTTGTTGCACTTGGCCGAGCAGTTCTTGTCGCCGTAGACCAGGAGGTTCTGGCAGCGCCCTGCGTAGCAGACCTGGGGGCAGGCAGGAGGGCTCGGAGGCTGCCCGGGGGCCGGCGCTCACCCTCCCCCGGCCCGGCCCGGCCCCGGCCCGGCTCTCACCATCTCCTCCCCGCACTTGGCGCCGGTGGGCACCAGCCGCAGCTCGGCCGCCTCGCCGGCGTCGCTGCCCGCGATCACCGCCTTGCACTTGAAGCGGCCGAAGTAGTAGCCGAAGGAGTAGTAGCCGCTGCCGAGGATGGGCTGGCTCTTGTCGCTCAGGCACAGCAGCGTGCCGCACTTGACATCCCTGCGGGACGTGCAGCCGTGAGCGCCGGCGGGCAGGAGCCCGGCCGGGCTGGGGCATCCCCCGCATCCCCCCGGCCTTACTTGGGGCTGCAGGGCTGCTTCCCGTACTCGGTGAGGCAGTGCAGGTGAACGTGCTGCTCGCTGTTGTGCTTGAAGCAGACGTCAGGAGCCACCTGCGCCTCTGCGGGACACACGGAAAGGGTCACACGGAGCCGCAGCTCGCTTTAGGATCCGCAGCGCCGCAGCTTGGGGCGCAGGAAGGCACCAGAGCCGGGCGATGCGCTGGCCCGAGGGGCTCAGGGAGCATCCCGCAGCTGGTGGGGCAGGAGGATGGGCAGGGAGGGGCCCTACCTGCGCCCCAGAGCGCCCGGCACTGCTCGCCGTGCGAGGGGCAGGCCCCGTTGTAGCAGTAGCCGCTGCCGTGCTGGCAGGAGATGCCGTTCTCCTGGAACACGTCCTCCGGGCACTCGGCGCTGAGGCCGCTGCAGTGCTCGGCCAGGTCGCAGTCGTTCTTGCTGGCCCGGCAGAGCACACCTGCAGCCTTCACCTGCACGGAGAACAGGGATGACAGCACTGCCCGGATGCCGTCATTTCTCCAGGCACCACAGCACAGCGACACCCTGGTCTGGGAAGCGTCTCCCAGCACTGGATCCAGACGCTGACACTCTGCCACTGCCTGAGTTACTGCTCAGGAAAGAGACTCCGGGGCTCGGACTGGCTCTTCCCCTCCTTAGGAACCTGCCGAGCTGCTCCCCAGTGGATGGCAGTACCTTGCAGTCCTGGCAGCATTCCCCTCGGGCACACTCGGCTCCCTCTCTCAGCTGGCACGTGGTGGCATTGCAGCAGCGGTCTGAGCACTCCTGCAAGACAGGGATGGACTGAAGCCCCCTGGAAGCCCCCTGAAGCGCCCTTTGTTTCCCTTCTGAGGGGACCAGGTTGCCATGTCACCAGGTGCCCGCAGCAGTGTGGCTGCCAGGGGCTGAACCACGGTCCAAAACCACAACAACATCCCAGGCGGGGATCATTCCTGCTGCCTCTTTATCCCCATTGCCAACACCAAAACAAAAGGACCAGAAAGGATTTCTTTTTTTTTTTTTTTTTTTTTTTTTCAGAAGATGGAGCCTGAGCTGGGCCACTTTTCTACAGGAAGGAGAAAAAGTGAGGATTTCTGTGCTCCTTGGATCGGGGGAACATTCCTTCAGGTGCCTGCACAGGGCTGTGACCAGGGATTTATCCCAGAGGCATTGCCTGTCTGTCTCAATTACACACACACACACCCTTGACGTGCTGGCAGGGATGAGCAACAGCTGGGCACAGCTCTCAAAAGAACAACACGCCCCAGTGTCCCCTCCTGGGTCACCTCTTTGGAGGACACGGGGCGATGTCCACCTCCCTGGGCTAAAATCTCAGCCAGACACACCAAGGGGGGCACACGCGAACACCCTCCGCCGGTCATGTTTGGCCAGAAGCGTCGGGAGCACAAGGGGAAGGGTCTGCTGGGCAGATCTCAGGTCCCTGCTGCCCACCCTCCTTCGCAACCCTCCGGAGGGCGTCCCTACCTCCGGCGCGCCGCAGTCGCACTGCTCTCCCCGCTCCACGAACTGGTTCCCGCACACCGGCCCCCCGTACAGCTCGTCTGCCCGCGGCGCGTTC
This sequence comes from Sitta carolinensis, assembly GCA_032173965.1. Taxonomy (NCBI): domain Eukaryota; kingdom Metazoa; phylum Chordata; class Aves; order Passeriformes; family Sittidae; genus Sitta; species Sitta carolinensis. Next base: position 537,824 of record CM063287.1, on the reverse strand, counting down.
AGCAGGCAGCTGGTTCGGGGGTCCCCCAGGAACTGCCACATGTCCTGCTCGCTGCACCGGCTGAAGAGCTTGGGGTAAACCAGCCTGGAGGGGCACACGGCCGGGCGGGCATCAGCACAGAGCCCAGCGGGAAGCGGGAGAGCCGCCCCCAGGCTCAGAGGCGGGGTGGGCTGCGATGTCCGCCCAGGACATCTAGCTGGTTTCGCCCCATCAGGGCACCCCGCCGGAGGACTCCGCTGTGCACCCGGTGCCCAGGGATGCCCCCTGCCTCCTGCACTCACCCCACGCTCCCGGCCATCACACAGCCCCCGTCAGCTTTGGGGACGGGGCAGCGGCAGCCGGCCACGTCCTCGTCGTGGGACATGCCCAGGTTGTGCCCCATCTCGTGAGCCATGGTGGAGGCGGCGCCGATGGGGTTCGTGCTGTGGTCCTGCGGGCCGAGGAGAGCAGCGCGGGTTAAACACCCTCGTGGTTTCTCCACGGATGCTCCACGAGGCCGCCGGGACTCTGCAAGGTGTCTCCTCACACTGCCATGCCCGGGTAAGGGAAGACACAAGCTGGACATGGTCCCATGGCCCCTCAAGCCCCCCACATTGTTCTCTCAGAGCTGTCAGTGAGCTTAGGTGAAGTGGCTGCTCCAAAAATGCTGCTTTCGTGGTGGGTCTGGGAGACCACAGGTCCCACAGCCAACCTCTCCTGCTCCTGGGGAGGGATGAGGAGCACAACCAGTCCCACCCACCTGGCAGCCTCCTAAAATCCCAGCTCGTGTGCCCATGGAGCTTCTCTGGGAGACTTTCCAAGTGTACCAAAGGCACCACAGGCACCCAGCCAGGTGTCCACAGACAGCCCTAGCACTTCCCGGGGTGTCAGTCCCTTAAGGGGCGGAGATGCCAGGGGCCATAAGAGTGCAGAGGGGAAACGCTGGGGAGCAGTGGAGGAGGGAGTGGCTCTGGAAGATGCGGCGCAGGGAGGGCCAGAGCACAGGACCCACCTGGTTGACACCGCCCGAGTCCCTGGTGCACATCACCAGCTTCTTGGCCAGCCCCACGGTGTTGCCGTGGAAGTCGACGCCCCTGAGGATTGAGGTGCCACAGTGGCCACCTGCCCCGGGCGGTGGCAGGGCCGGGAGAGGGGCAGGGTCGTGGCCCCCCGTCCTTACGTGATCAGCTGGGCGTTGTCGTGGGGCTTCTTCCGCAGCAGCTCCGACTCCCGCCAGTGCAGGAAGTTGTCCAGCGTCACCTCGGGGTTGGGGCTGACGGTGATTTTGTCCCTGTGGTTCCACACCTCCAGGCCAATCAGGGCCACCCGCAGGCGGAGGGGCTGGTAGAGCTGGGGTGGGACACAGCCCAGAGAGAGCCTGGATTTGGGCTGCAGCAGCAGGGCGGGGTCCCACCTGCCCCGGGGAACTGCAGCCAAGCCCAGGGCGCTCCTCGCTGGGCAGTGTCAGCTCTGTCACCCTCAATAAATAACACAAATGGGGTGACCATGCAGGCAAGATTTCCCCCGGGACCTCTGGGCTCCCTCTGGGCTGTTGAAGGCTGGGATGCTGCTCCCATGCTGCTAACCAACAAGGGAGGCTGAAGCAATGCCATCAGGAAACCCACCATGGTCCAGTGCATCCCTCCCTTTGTTAGCAGCCACTCCAGCCTGAGAGTGGCCACAGGACGTGCTCCCAGGGGTTACAGGACAAAATTTCCCTTTCCTTACGGACAGAACTGAGCCCATCATGTCCACACCGCTCATGCAGTTGGCCAAGGGGTGTGGTCACCCTGCAGCAACCCCCTGTGGGTCTGAGATTGGCTCCAGCTCCACCACCCCACCCGTGCCAACCCCTCTGCCACCTCCTCTGTGCCCACACTGGAGCTGGGAGGGCGGCTCCAAAGCCCTGGGCTCACCTTGTCCACGTGGTTGACGATTTCCTTCATGCGGTTCTGTACGGTGCGGAGGTCCTTGTGCTTCCTGAACTGTGGGAAGGACACAGAGAGGTTTCCAGAGTGGCTTTGAGCTCCTCACTGAAGGGTGTGGCTGCAAACCAACAGGCACCAGTTCCCTCCACTTTACCTCCTGGTTGTCTGCCACCAGGACCAGCTCCACGTACCGGGGACCTTTTTGTACCGGGCCTGATTTCTGAAAGGGAAGAGGAAAGTGGGTTCAACTTGGGGCTTGCCAAGCCAGGCAGCTGACCCTTCCACGGGATGAGTCAGATCCTGGAGGACCTTGCAAGGTTAGAAGGTCTCCTAGCTCGGCTCTGGGGTGTTGTTTTGCTGGGTTTCAGACTTCTCCCAGCCTGCATGCTGGAAAACTCAAGCCTGCAGCTGGGATAACACACCAGGCATCACAGAGCCCGTGGGGGTGGGAGGATGCTCCTGCCAATGGCACAGGATCCGAGGGCCTGTTCCCACCAGAAGCCTCCTGTGTTGGGGCACCTGACCGACAGCTCGTGGGAGAGGGGCATCGCCAAGAGGCACGGAACGCCCCCATCCTCCCGGGATTCCGCAGGATTTCGGGAAGGAGCAGCAACGCAATCCCTACCCAGCGATAGAGCTTCATGGCTGCAGGGATTTTGGGCTCGCGGTCGTACTCCAGTGTGGCCCCGGGCTCCCGGCAGGTGCCGCGCTTCCCCCGCAGGTGAGCTGCTCGGTACACTGCGTGCCGGCCCGCCACCGCCCCCTCCAGCGGCTCCAGCAGGAAGGTGGTCTCATTCACACGGAAAAACCCACTGGAGAGAGAGGGCAGGCGTCAGGCTGGGGAGACAGGCAGGGCACGGACAGACCCTACACACCCCCCTGGAAGCGCCTGCGATATGTGCCCCATCCCTGGAAGTGTTCAAAGCCAGGCTGGAGCAACCCGGTCTAGTGGAAGGTGTCCCTGCCCATTGCATGGCGTGGGACTTAGTGAGCTCTAAGGTCCCTTCCTTCCCAAACCGTTCTGGAATTCTGGATCAATCCAGCTGCCAAACTGGCTGCTGGGCTGGGAGGGGGCAAGCTATGGCATGGCACCCACAGCACGGGGAGCATCCTTTAGGCATCAGGAATGTCCTGCGGTTCAGCAGCTGATCCATAAAGGGTGGATCCAGCCCGGGCACTCCTGCCCGGAGCTCCTGTAGGGTCAGAGCTCCACTCTCTCCCCACCGCCATGAGTCACCTCCCAAGAGAGCTGTGTGCCTTTCCTGCCGGGCACCCTCCTGCAGGAAGAGGGATGTCTCCTTCCCTTCTGCAGGGGAAAACTGAGCTCTCACTCCATCAGCACGGCTGGGGCTCGGCCACACTGGGTCACTGGGCTTGGTCACTCTGGGTCACGGGGGCTCAGTCAGGGTCACCAGGGATCGGTCATTCTGGGTCACAGGGGCTTGGTCACTCCGGTGCCCCGTGCCCAGGCTGGATGCTGTGCCCTGTGCTCATGCCCAGGCTGGATGCTGTTCCCCGTGCCCAGGCTGGATGCTGTGCCCCGTGCCCAGGCTGGATGCTGTTCCCCATGCCCATGCCCAGGCTGGATGCTGTGCCCCATGCCCAGGCTGGATGATGTGCCCCATGCCCAGGCTGGATGCTGTGCCCCGTGCCCAGGCTGGATGCTGTGCCCCATGCCCAGGCTGGATGCTGTGCCCCATGCCCAGGCTGGATGCTGTGCCCTGTGCTCATGCCCAGGCTGGATGCTGTCCCCCGTGCCCAGGCTGGATGCTGTGCCCTGTGCTCATGCCCAGGCTGGATGCTGTGCCCCGTGCCCAGGCTGGATGCTGTGCCCCATGCCCAGGCTGGATGCTGTGCCCATGCCCAGGCTGGATGCTGTGCCCTGTGCTCATGCCCAGGCTGGATGCTGTGCCCGTGCCCAGGCTGGATGCTGTGCCCGTGCCCATGCCCAGGCTGGATGCTGTGCCCTGTGCTCATGCCCAGGCTGGATGCTGTGCCCTATTCCCATGCCCAGGCTGGATGCTGTGCCCCATGCCCAGGCTGGATGCTGTGCCCGTGCCATGCCCAGGATGGGTGCTGTGCCCTGTGCTCATGCCCAGGCTGGATGCTGTGCCCTATTCCATGCCCAGGCTGGATGCTGTGCCTGTGCCCAGCTGGATGCTGTGCCTCATGCCCATGCCCAGGCTGGATGCTGTGCCCCGTGCCCATGCCCAGGCTGGATGCTGTGCCCCGTGCCCATGCCCAGGATGGATGCTGTGCCCTGTGCCCATGCCCAGGATGGATGCTGTGCCCCGTGCCCATGCCCAGGATGGATGCTGTGCCCCGTGCCCATGCCCAGGATGGATGCTGTGCCCCGTGCTCATGCCCAGGCTGGATGCTGTGCCCTGTGCTCATGCCCAGGCTGGATGCTGTGCCCCGTGCCCATGCCCAGGCTGGATGCTGTGCCCCAGCCAGGAGCAGGTCTCTGGGGAGCCGGGCCCTACCTGAGCCCACTGCAGGTGCTGATGCTCGCTGCCGAGTCGGGGTGTCCCCGCACACGGCCCTGGTAGAAGCAGTGATCCTGTCGAGAGAGAGAGGGCAGAGCTGTGGGGGCTGCAGCAGCGTGGCAGGGCCCCACAGGGGTGGGAAAGCTGCTCCCCCCGGAGCCAGCCCGTACCTGGGTGTCCGGCTTCTCCGTGATCTCGGAGCCGTCGGCAGAGTAGTGAGTCTCGGTGTAGTGCTGCCCCAGCAGGGCCCTGCGGGGCGGGGAAGGGGCGTCAGCAGCGACCCCGCTTTGGGGGAGAGCATGTGAGCACCGCCACCAAACCCAGGGGCTTTGGCAAGGAGGGGATGAAGCGCTCTGGGCTGAGGCTTAGGTCACCGGGGCAGTGACACCGGGCCTTGGAGAAGGGATGCTGACGGCGAGGGTGGGATGCAAACCCCGCCTCTCACCTGTTCTTCTCCAGCCACAGGAGGTATTCCCTGCCTTCGGCACGGACGCCGTAGAGGACGTGGCCTGGGTAGGTGCTCTGCATGAAAGAGAGGAGTCATCAGAGACCAGCAGGAGCCAGAGCTGCAGCAGAGGGGCCCCTCGGCCCCCACCCTGCCCGGGAAGGGGACAGGGGCTGTGTGTGCCCTGCTGAGGGACCGGGAGCCCGGCCGCTCGCCTTGGAGGCATCCAGCAAAGACACAGGAAATCAGAAGAGAAGGAAGAAAGCATGTGGGCAATAACAACGCAAATCCCCGGCACATCCTGAGATGAAGAACAGGTCACCCGCAAAGAGACGGAGTCAGCAAAGCCTGGTTTCCCGTGTCTGACACATGGCTGCAGATGGCTGTGACAGGGGCTGAGGTTTCCTACTCATCAGTCACAGAGCTCCTTTTTTGGGGTCTGAGTTCAGCACTTACTCACCGGCTGAACCACAAAGATCCCTGTGGCTCTTATCAGCAGAGACTTCTTCCTCCCTGACTGATCTAACACACCACATCACGTCTAGGAAACTGCCTTCCCTTGGCTCTCCTCAGCCTCTCAGGGCAGATTTTAGTATTGCTGTGTCCCAGATCCCCTGTGCCAGTGGGAGGGAGCCAGGGTGGCTGTGGCTCAGCCAGCTGAGCCCTGAACCCTCAGGATGGAGATGTTCCCAAAGGAAAAGTGTTTCCCTCTGAGCTATCTTGTGATCTCCACCTCCAGAGGCCCCATCCCACTGGGGTCATTGGGAAAGAGGCATGGTCCCCGTGCCAGGCTGTGCCCTTGCCACGAGGGATCTGATATGTCTCCTGAGGGCACATCCACCTCTCCTGAGGGCACGTCCACCTCTCCTGAGGGCACATCCTCAGCCCTTGCAGAATCCAGGTGTGGAGAGAGCTGAGCTAAAGGCAAAGCAAACCTTTCCCATGGGGCCAGCATTCCTCAGGGATGAGGTGTGCTGCCTGTCCCTGGGAAGGATGACAGCACTGGGCTGTCATACGGTGGCTCAGCATTCCCAAGGGGATGATCTGCACCCTGGAAGGAGCCAGGCTGAGCAGAAAGCCCCGCTGACTCAGAGGGGCCAGGTGAGAGGCTTTGCCTGTCACTCAGCTGCCCCGATTCTCCCTGGTTTGCAATTCCAGGCCAGCGTGCCAGGGCGCTCGCGGGTCCCTGGAAAATTCTTCTCTTATGAACAGCGTCTCCCGCCTGTCCCGACCCCTGTCCGCCAACAAAGCCATCCTTTGTTATTGTTGGCAACGCCAAGGCCAGAAGAGGTCTTAAGGAATGGCAGGAAAGCGCTTGGAAGGGGCTGCTGGGTCAGGGAGCGTCTCTTGGAGACGACCGCAGGGCAAGTTTAAAATAAAAAGTCCTGATGAAGCCTCTCTGAATCACCCCTCCCTCATTAGCATGGGCTGTTCGAGGGCTCCAGATGGGAAGGCTTTGGGAGCAGCCCTGCAAGCCCTGTGGCCGTGCTGAGCCAGCAGAGCAGAGCAGGAGGGATTTCTTCCAGCTGGTCTCAGTAAGAGCTTGCAGAGGATGGGGACGGGATGTCCCATCCCAGCTGAGCTCAGGGTGCTTCTTCCCTGGGTGGGAAGAGGCAACAGGCCTCGCAGTAGGGGTGGGGCTGGCTTTTCCAGACCCCTTTCCATGAAGAACCTAGGTGTGCCACTCTCCTGCTGTGCTGGAGGGAAGGCTGGCACCCAGGAGCTCCTGTGCTGCAGGATCCGGGGCTCCACCCTGTCTGCAGGGGTGAGCTTTGGGATTGAAGAAAAGCCAGGGGGTAGCTGGGCTGCTTCAATCCCATGTGTCCCAGTCACTTCGACCCCAGAACCAACTCCTGGTGGCCTATGCCTGTCCTGGCTACAGGAGGAGCCAGCATGGAGAACACCCATCTCCTTCTCAGAGGGGCTTGGTGGTGCTCCAACCCTGCTGGGAGCTTCTTCCCCACCCAGACGACCAGCAGAGCAAACCTCACCACCCTGCAAGAGGCAAAAAAATGGAACTGGAAAGCAGGAGACTTCCGACCCTCAACAAGGCAGGTTTGGGATGCCCAAGGACCACCCAAGCCAAGACCAAATCCAAGTGCCACCCGTCAGACAGCCCCCGTGGCAGTCCTGAGACACACAGCTCATGGCAGATGTCTTCTCCAGAGGGATCCCAAGGTGGGTGAGCTCCCCTTCCCGGGGGGACCGGCACGGAGCCGCCCGGCGCGCACCCGGCACAGATGGCGGCTCGAAATAGCCTGGGGAATGTTTATCTCGTGGACAAGTTTAGGTTTCTAGAGCAGGGAAAACAGATGCTTTCGGGAGTGTTTTTGAAGCTAGCTTATCAGGGAGGGTTTGAATCACAGGGGAACGTGCTGCAGGGCACTAGGGAATACGTGTCCCCCGTCTCTCTGTCCCCCCAGGTGCTAAAATCAGCGCTTTTTGGGTCTAGAAAAGGAATAATAATAAAAAAATATTAAATTGGCCGAATTTCACTGTAAGGCAAAGAGGAAAGTGTCTTTGAGGTCAAGGCATCCTACGGACGTCAACATCAAGCACTCCAAACTCCTGACTCAAACCCCATTCCTTCCCCCAAATTGCCAGGTTTCCCAAGAAAAACAGCACTGGCTTGCTTTCATGTGGATTTCTGCAACTTTTTGATTCTTATTTCTCTGTCCCCAAGGACAAAAAAAGCCCCAGCTTCAGCAAATGCAGCAAGAAAAGTGCTTACAGCTCCACGAGGCTTCACAAACCCCTCCTTAAGGAAAGACCAGATGTCACAAGATCAGGGCAAGGCTGCAAGGAGGTGGCACCGCTGGGTCATGTCTCCAAAGAAAGCACTGGAGAAAGCTGCCCCTCTCTCCAGGAGTGCACCCCGCTGTCTGCAGGTCCTAATTAGACCCAAAGCAGCCCAGAAGAGCTGATCTGATCAGCTGCTTCAGCATCTCCATCCTCCGGGGTGGAAGCAAGGCAAGGAAACGGGCGGCATGTCCTTCTTTCGGCGCAGGGCTAAGGGGCTCTGGCTCAGTGGTTGGCCAAGGGGTCCAGCTCTGAGCCTGGCGGTGGGACAAGATCCCTGCTGATGGCACCCCCCTGGACAGCAGCGAGGGTGGCTGTGCCGAGCTGTGACTCACCGGAGTCGAGGAGAGGTCCCTCTTCCCCGGGGCAGCGGCAGCTCCCGCGGCAGCACCGTCTCGAACCGCTCCACGTGCGGCAGCTTCTCCTCCAGCCCGGCACCGGAGCCTGGGAAAAGCCGCAAGGGTTTCAGACAAATGCCCAGGAACAACGGAGTCCTGGAACATCCCGAGCTGGAAGGGCCCCACAGGGATCACTGGTCCAGCTCCTGTTCCTGCCCAGACACCCCAGCAATCCCTGGCAGTGCTGTCCAAAGGCTCCTGGAGCTCTGGCAGCCCCGGGGCCGTGCCCATTCCCTGGGCAGTGCCCAGCACCCTCTGAGGGCAGAACCTTCCCCTGCTATCCACCCTAAACTCTCCCCTCCTCGTCCGACAGAGCTTCACGCCGCTCCCTGGGGTCGGAAACCAGAGGGCAGCGAGGGCAGCCAGCTGAAGGTGCAGGGATGAGCCCCAAGAGCGAGTCCTGAATACCTGCTGGGAAGGCAAGTCCCCGGCGGGCTCCAGGGAGCTGCAGCCCCCCCAGCCCGGCGCCTCCAGCGCGCTCAGCATCACCTGAGAGCCGGCAAGTCCCCTGGGGGCTAGAAACCCCCGCCGAGCCCCCGGTGCAGCGATACAGAGAGAAGTTTCCCAGCTCCCCATGGTGATGCCACCGCGTGTGACTCGGCGTCTGGCGGCTGTGGGGGCTGTTGGGGAGAGCGGCTGGTGCCTGGGTGGCTCAGCCCCCTCCCAGCCTTCCCTGGATGTCGGAACGGAGAATTTCTGCCATAAACCCTTCGCTTTTCCGGGGAGCCCCAAAAGCCGGGGTCGGCCGGGGCTGGGTGCTCGGTCTGGGGTGCCCGCAGCTGTCGCCCACGGCTCAGATGAGTCACGGGCCACCTCAGCGGCTGAGCGACGGTGGACCCCCGGTTGTGACCCTCTTGTCGCCTTCCCGAGGTGCCCGCAGGGTCCGGCGGGGCTCCGGGAGCATCCCCGTGGGATCGACCTGGCCCCGGCCGTCCCTCCTCCATCACCCTCCCCCTCGGGTGGCGAGAATAGAGGCGCCCCCCGGCACCCCGCGACTTTCCCCCGAGAGCCGCGGAGGGCGGAAAGCATCCCCATCCCGCCGTGCCGGCATCCCGGCGCCTCCTCCATCCCTGCCCCACGCCGGGGTCCCAAACTCCCCGCCCGCCCCGTCCCGCGGCCGCCGCGCCCCCCCCGGGACCCCCGGCTCACCGCGGGCCGGCAGCAGCAGCATCAGGAGCGGCAGCAGCGGCAGCGGCAGCGGCAGCGGCAGGAGGAGCGGCGGGGCCATGGCTCGGAGGTCCCGCCGTGCCCCCGCTCGCCGCGCCGCCGGCAGCCCCCGCCCGCCGTGAGTCACCCACAGCCGCGGACGGGACGGGGCGGGGCGCGGCGGGACGGGCCGCCCACGGCGGGGAACGGCGGGGAACGGGGGGCTCCGGGCACCGGGGGAGGCATGGGGCGCACCGGGGACTGCCCACCGGGAATGGGGTGCGGGCCATGGGGTGCTGGGCACCGGCCGGGGGACATCGCGGGTGTCCGTGGAGAACGGGGGAGAGTCCGCGAGGATGCGCGCGGACCGTTGCGGGGATCCGCGGGCACCGGCCGGGGGAGTCCGTGGGGAAATGGGGATTGTCCCCGGGGAATCGGGGTGGGTCCATGGGCATCACGAGTGTCCGTGGGGAAATGGGGATTGTCCCCGGGGAATCGGGGTGGGGTCCATGGGGCATCACGAGTGTCCGTGGGGAAATGGGGATTGTCCCCGGGGAATCGGTCCATGGGGCATCACGGGTGTCCGTGGGGAAACGGGGATTGTCCCCGGGAAGTCGGGGTGCGGTCCATGGGCATCACGAGTGTCCGTGGGGAAATGGGGATTGTCCCCGGGGAATCGGTCCATGGGGCATCACGGGTGACCGTGGGGAAATGGGGATTGTCCCCGGGGAATCGGTCCATGGGGCATCACGGGTGTCCGTGGGGAAACGGGGATTGTCCCCGGGGAGTCGGGGTGCGGTCCATGGGCATCACGGGTGTCCGTGGGGATCGACCCCAGGGAATCGGTCCATGGGGCATCACGGGTGTCCGTGGGGATTGACCCCGGGGCATTTGAGGAGGGGAGGTGTAGGGCACCGGGAGGATCCGTGGGGAGGGGCCCCGGGGCACTGGGAACTGCGCCTGGAGGGTGCGCGGGGTGTTGGGCGGGGGTCATGGAGCATCAGGGGACAGCCCCCGTGGCACCGGGGGAGGAGACACGGGGCACCGGGGAAGGTTTGCAGGACACCAGTGGGTGTCCGTGGGACTGGGGGCTGTCCATGGGCACCCGTGAGTGTCTGTGGGGGATCGTGGCTGGCCGCGAGGCTCTGGGGAAGGGCCATGGGGCATGGAGGGGCTGGGTCAGTGGGTAGTGGGGGCTGCCCACAGGACATTGGGGTGGGGGGACAGTCCTGGTGGCATTGGGGACTGTGTGTATGGCCTTGGGGGGAGTCCAAGGGGCATGAAGGTGGGTCCCTGGCCTCGTGGGACATGTCCTGCAGCTCTGCAGGGGGACTCAGGGCACTGGGGTGGCTGGACTGCCACAGGAGGCACTGGGGCTGGGACAGCAAGGCAGGTAAGCCAGGCACGTTTATAATTCTGGGTGTTTCAGGCCAGGGCCAGCCAGGAAATGGACACGGACACATGGGTGTGAACAGGATTTGGGATTAGTCATCGACGGGTGCTTAGAAATTTGATGTTGATTTACAAAATGAACTCTCCCTGACTTCTAGCGGGACTCAATGCTTGCTGGTGGTCCCCACCCTCTCCCAGGGTCTCTCTCCCTCTGCCAAGCTGGAGGACCAGCTGTAGGCCATGGAGCACACAGAACCTGGCTCTTCCCTCCAGTGAGCTCTTGGAGGTCCCTGCAAAAGAGGAGTGAGGGAGAGGAAGGACAGCAGCACTCAGTCCTGTGCCCACAGCCCTCACATGTGTCCAGATTCCCCTTCCTGTGTCCCTGGTTACCCCTCATTCTTGGGAGACATTTCTCTTCCTCCCTCTATGCACCTGCTCTCAAAGTGCCTCAGGCAATGTTTAGATTCCCTGGAACTCCTCTGCTGCGGGCCTGGGGCTGGAAAGGAACTTAAAGATCATCCAGTTCCAGCCCCCTGCCAGGGACAGGGACACCTTCCACTATCTCAGGTTGCTCCAGCCTGGCCATGGACACTTCCAGGGATGGAGCATCCACAATAATTTGCACCCCGAGTTCGGTTAACAGACAAAAGAACCCTGCTTTCCTTTTTGTTGTTGTTATTTAATTTATTTTACAACACACAAACACATAATGGTACAATGCAGTAAAAAAAAAAAAAAACAAACCCAAAACGCCAACAGAACCCCTGAAACTTTCAAAACCCCGCAGGAGAGTGAACATTCCCCTGCGTGCCTGCGCCTCCCCGCAGGGTTTCTTTGCAGGTTTTGCTGAGGGCTGAGCTGCCCTGGCTCCCCGCGGCTGAGCTCACTGGGCAGGCACGGCCAGGCGGGGCAGCAGCGGCGGCGGCGCCTTCTGGCTGCGCTCGGCCGACATGTGCTCCAGGCGCTCCGTGTAGAACCCGTTGAAGTCCAGCCTGAGGGACAAAACACAGCCGAGGAGGGGCAGGCGTCAGCAGGAACCTCCCCCAGGACACCCGCAGCCTCCTCCGGCCCCGCACGGGATGGCTGTGCTGTGCCACGGGGGCCGGTGACACCTTTTCCACACCCCTCCCTTGACAGCAGGGACAGGGAAATGTATCAGGAGTAAGTCCCAAATACTCTGGGAAGGACCAAATGCTCGCAGGTCTTCTCCAGACCACACGAAGGTGTCTTGTGTGGACAAGGGCTCCTCAGTGCCTGCACCTTCCCAGCCACTCCCCAGCACTGCTAAAGCCCAGAGTTCACCAGCACTGAACTCCCACACCAAACCCACGCTGGGGTTTCCAACCCCACCATCTCCTGGCAAACACCAGGATGCTTCCCTGGAAGCATCCAAGGATCCACATTCACCAACACGAGCAACTGGTCAGAAGATGCTCGGCCACAACCGCAAGTGACACTTGGAAAAGCCTCTCCAAAGCACTCAACACCAGGGATACCACAATCCCACCTCCCTGATAACCCAGGGTGATACCACCCAGCCCCAAGCCGGCTGCCACCTTCCCAAAGGCAGATCCCAAAGATCTGCGCAGCTCATGCACTTGTGTGCCCTGGATCACTGAGCAGCCACTGCAAGCCCGTGAATCACACAAAAGTTACTCTCTCCCTTTCTCAAATTAGGCTGCTCCAGAAACAACTGAATGGGCACAATATTTGAGTTTCATGTTGCTTAACAACCTCACACAACGGCAACAAATTGTTCCTTGACATTTTTTGGTGCCTGCAGAAAACAGAGCCTCGACAGATGGAATTTATCTGTTGCTCTCTCCTGGCTGAAAAGTTTTACATTGCTTTCGGCCTCGCGGAGTTGTACCAGGGAAACCTGACACTGAGGTGAGAGTACTGACCAAGTTTTCGTTCAAACACAAGCCCAGGACTCGCTGCTTTGAGGACCTGCCCCATTTCTAAAGCTGCTTCATTCCCAGCTCAGTGACTTGCAGATTTTGCTTGGTTTCCCTTTCAGCTGTTTTTAGTTTTAAGTGATCCGTGATAACCATTTCTTCAGAATTTGTCTGGTGCTTCCTCAGCATGTGCTTACGTGGCAGTTTCTTGCTTTGTGGCTGGATTCAGTGGGGTTGGTTTGCTCCACTTCACATCCTGGTGACCTACTCTGAGCTCAGTTTCCTCCAAACTGGTAAAGGAAGGATGCCTGATAACCACACTGATGTATAAGATTTCAAAGAATGTGGACTTAACTAATCCTGCTGACAAAGCCCTCTCCACTGTAGCTCCTTTTCACTCCTGGGATGTGTTGGAGTGACTGGAGAGCTCCTGCAGTTGCCAGTCCTCTGTCAGCACTCCTAAGGAAACAGCTGGGGCTGTGTCAGGAGATGTTTAGGTTGGGTTTCAGGGAAAGGTTCTGTGCCCAGAGGGTGCTGGCACTGCCCAGGGAATGGGCACAGCCCTGAGGCTGCCAGAGCTCCAGGAGCCTTTGGACAGAGCTCCAGGGATGCACAGGGTGGGGTTGCTGGGGTGTCTGGACAGGGATTGGATGATCCTTGTGGGTCTCTTCCATCCCAGGATGTTTTCTGATTCTATTCTATGACACACCTGAGCAGGACTTGGGCACACCAGAGATCTGTCACCTGTGAGCTCTGAAGGAAACCCTCTGCATCTCCATCTCCTGCTGCTTGATGCCACAAATAAAATGCCTCAGTTACCCAGTACTACAAAAAGTGTTAACCAGGATCAAATAAATGATGAGTAAGTACCAGAACTGTGAATTTTGTTATTTATCTGACATGTTGATGATCCCTGTTGGAACGGAGTCTCATAGAAAGGCTATAAATTAGAAGAAAAAAACTACATGTCTTATAAACTCTTCCTTATAAACTCTCTCAGTCAAAAATGCTATTTCAGATTGCAACTGTCTCCACCCTGCTTCTCGGGTTCCTGTTGCCATAGAGCCCAGGCCTCAAGCCAACAATCCCTCCAACCTGAATGGGAGCTAAATGTCACCTCTGGGCATTCATCGTGGGGCTCCCACCCTTTAATCCACCTCTGAGCAGCCTGTGGGATTGGAAAGGCAGGTCCCACGGTGGGCTGTTAACAGCCAGTATTTCTGCTGAGGAAACAGGGACATCTGGGTTGATAGGAAAGGTCCAGCTGGTCCAGTGCCTTGGTAAAGTCTCAAGTGGTCTCAGAGAGTCCAGACTAAGGGGGGACTTGCTAGTGATGACAGTCCTGGTGGCATAAGGAGTGGGGTACGGAAACAAGGGAGGGCAAATCACCTCCTCTGAGCCTCTGGGTGCAGCCGGTCTCACTGTCCACAGCATGAACCACGGACAGAGGCACGGTATCATCTCTATCATCACACTTCTCCTTTCCCCTGAAGCAGGAAATGCTGGTTGCAAAACCCCAAGCTGTCTGTATTTGGAAGAGCCAGGTGCAGAGGTTTCAGAGCTCAGCAGTCACCTGCTGGCCCCGGCTGAGCCCACAGCGTGGGCTGTGACACTGATGGAGCAGCTCCTGGCTGGGGCACCCTGGGCAGGAATGCACAGCCAGGCTCTGGGGTGCAGCACCAGCTTGTCCCACTGTCCTGGCACGTGGGTGACATCCACAACACCACAGGAGTAGGCAATTTGGCCTTCAACACTGTGCTGGCCACGTGCTGTGTGCCCTGGGATCATGGGGTGAGCTGCCATCAAGATCTCCTGGATGGAGCACCATGAACAAGCCCCTCCGCTGGAACTTGTATTGGACATAGTAAAAATGTAAAAAAAGGAAAAAGAAGGAAGCAGAGCTGCAGCACTGAGGAGCAGCAAATGCTCCTCCTGCCTGGGTGACTCAGCTGCTTGTGGTCCCAATCCCTGACTCTAACCCGAGTCTGGATGATCCTGTGACACCCAGGAGTGACGGCAGCCAGGGAAGAGGGAGAGCTTAATCCTGCCAGCCTTTTCCTACAGGTGGATCCTGCCTGCAACTTTCCACAGCCTGATGACAATGAACTGGTGTAGTGTGGTTCCAGGCCTGAAGTTCTGGTTTTCTAAAGTTTAGGTTTTCTGAAATTCTTTCCCAGGAAAAATGGGGAAAACAAGATGAAATGTTTTTGCAACAATATCTGTGTTGTGCATTCCTCCTGGGAGGAGGGATCTCTCTTGATGTCCCTCTGGTTTGACCAATGTGGGTGAAGAGGTTTATCTTTCACCAATCACACTGGTCTGTGGAAAATGGTATATGAGGGAGAATGATCCTTAATAAAGAGACTTTCACACAGCCTTTGAGAAAAATCACAGAAGGAGTCCGTGTCATGTGTTATCCCACAGCGACAAAGTGGGATGTCCAGGCAGATGAAAGGGGACATAAAATGTTGAGAAGCCACACCAGCCTTTCCCAAAAGGTCCTGCAGAGGTTTAGGACCTGCTTAGGTTTGTCCTGAAAGGAACTAGAACCAATGGTACAGCTGGGGCCTGCACTCACAGCCACAGAAACAGTCTTTTGAAAAATTCCAAGATGAGGAGAAGACTTCTGACTCTGGTCACTCTTAGGGCTGTGGAGAAGGGATCCTCCCCTACATTCCCATTTCAGGGACTCAGCACCACCCACAGGGGCAGCTCTGGTGGCTGGAAGTTTCTCCCCTGACAGGGGATGGAAGCAGGAGAGCTCAGAACACCAAGCAGCCCTGGGGCACTGCCAGGGGCTTTGTAAACCTGGAGAAGCTGCTGGACAAGAAGCTCCCAGAAGAAAAGGACAATTGGAAGCACAGTCTCCTGTGGGAATACTTCACCTAACAGCGTTTGCAAAGTACCAGGAATCCTGACAGCCCTGTCAGATGCTGTCAGAAACAGCACCACGAGGGGACAACAATCTCCTTAAAAAAGCATTTGTGAAACATTTCCTCTCTCTCTGCTTTCAGGAGTAGCACTTCTCAACAGAGGTGTGAGGGTTATCAGCCAGCCAGAAAAGATGGACAGGGAACAGAACTTCCAGGTTGTTGGATTTTTTTTGGTTGTTTTTTTTTTTTTTTTTTTCAATTGAAAAAGCAATAGGTTTAGGGGTTATAAACCCAGCAGCAAAACTTCCACCTGCTCTCTCACTCTCCCCCCACTATCCTGTGTACCTGACTTTTATGCATTTCTGAAGGAATTTTGAGTTCCACGAAGCTGCTCATTTAAATAAATGCAATATGGGAACTTAAAATAGACACTTTATAATCAAATCTTTGTGGGGTTTTCTCATCTTGCAATACTTACGCTGTCTTTGGAAATTGATTTATTCACTGTCTCCACAGTGAGACAATCCCCAGGAAAACTAACACTACACTTACAACATCAATGGACAAATTTCACACAATTCAAAGGCATGTGATTTGGGGTTTTTCTAAAGCCTTGGCTTGAAATGCAAAGCAGAATGGTCTGGCTTGGAAGGGACCTCTAAAACCATCTCATCACAACCCCCTGCCATGGGCAGGCACACCTGCCTCTAGCCCAGGTTTCTTAGAGCTCCTAAATATAAACATTTCACAGTTATAATAAGCATTTCCTGAGCTGCATCTGGGGCCTCAGGAGGGGAAGTCACAGACAGACAAGGCCTGGCTCACCTGTAGATGATGTTGAGCATGCTGTGCTCACAGTCATTGGTGCTGTACACACTCAGTTTGTCCAGCAGGTCCAGTAGATGAGTGGAGAAATTGCTGTCAAACTTGTTGATGGTGGCTTCAAAGCCAGATGTGAGGTGCAGGTTGTCAGCATGCTCTGCTAAAAGCTGCCAAGACAAAGGCAGAGTGGCCCCCATGTGTTTGCTGATCTGCATTTGCCAAGGGGCTGTAATTATTCCCTCCATTCCCTAACCTGCTCAGAAATACTGCCATCAAACTACACAGTTGCTCAGCCTCTGAAATAAATCTTTCAATGTCCTTGGTAGTTAAAAGCCCTGCTGTGCCCAGCCTGGGAGAAGCTCAGAGTAGATCTCAGCTGGGTTACCCACAAATACATGCTGCCATTGCTCGTTTTCAAGCAGGAGGAAAGGCCAGCAGGCAGAGAATGTGTGTTGCCTAAGACAGGCTGTGACCCCTGGAGCTGTGTGACTGCAGTGGGGATGCAGATGTGTGCCAGAGGGGCTTCCAGAGGGACAGGAGGATCTGCTAAGCACAGAGCAAATCCCCTGTGCATCTAGACAGAGAAATATGGACAAGACAGATCCCCCAGGTGTGAAAGCCAAGGGCTGCAAAGAATCCCACCCACACTCTGGGAATGGGAAAGAGCTGGCATTTCAGAAAGCCTGGATGTGGCTCTGCACAGCTGAAAACACAAGTAAAAACTCCAAAACCAGGGCAGGGACTGCTGTGGGAGACAGGGCCCTCAAAGCAGACTTGGAGAACTCCAGCAGCACCCCACACTGCCCACGATTCCACAAAGGTTTTGGGGCCAGAGGTGAAACCAGGCAGGGCTATCTGCAAGTGGCCACCCTGGCCAGAGTGGCAGCCAGGCCCAGCTGTCCCCCAGTGCCCCACCTTGTTGGTCAGCTTCTTCTTGGCAGCCTCCTCGGCACGCTCCTCCTCGGTGGGCGGGCCCAGCATGGTGCCGTGGTCCAGGGTGAGCCTCTCCATCTCACTGTCCAGCTTCATGCTCTGGGTGAACCTCTGGCAAGGGCACAGCGTTGGGGACACGGTTATAGCCCCTTTCTGCCACTGGGGCAAAGCACTGGCTCAGCTCTGCCCACCCTCACTCCCAGGAGAGCCAGCCCTGAGGGGGAATTCAGCATGCTGACACACAGAGCTCCCTGGACCCAGCTTCAGAAAAGCTGTGCATTCCTGAGGCTGGCTGCAATGTGCCCTCACCCTCAAGAGAGGGTCTCTGCAGGGCACCACAGCTTACACTTCAAGAGAGGGAATTCGGTCTGTATGGAAAAAGCAGGATTTGGTGGAGTAAGAAGCCACAGAAACCATTTGGGAGAGGGTGTGAGCTGTCAAGCCCTAAAGGTGCTGAGAGAGGGAACAGAGGCACGTCCCTGTGGGGCTGGCAAAGGGACTGCCAGGGCTGGCAGTGGCACGGGGAGGCTGTACACACCTGCATGCAGTTGGTGAACATGACACACACAGACATCAGCTTGGAGAAGATCTTGAGCAGTTCAGGGTTGGTGAGCATGCAGTCCTTGAGGCAGTTGTCCAGGAAGCTCGTGTGGTGGCTCAGGACGTCGTCAATGTTGGATGCCTGTGACAGGACAGCCCAACAATGACAAACCAAACCAGTGCCAAAGCTCCCTGCCAGCACCCTGCCTCTGACAGGGAGCTCTCAGAGTGAGGAACTCCTCGTGTGCCTCCCAGAAACATCCTGAGATGGAGACTGCATCTGCAGTGCTGCCTTCAGCAGCCTTTAAACCTTTGATTTGTCACCTCATCTCCCCACAAATCACTCTTGCTTTAAGCAACCAAGTCCTGCCCTGGAAAGGATGGAGTTAGCTGCTTTATGAACTTGCATTTCCTTTGGTTTTAAAATCTGCTTGTCCTGGCCACTCCCACCTTTACAACCTCAGTAAAGTCAGTGAAAACAAGAGGAAAAGAGAAAAACGGATCGAAGAACCTTAAATGTCAATAAACTTATAATTAAAACATATGGGCTATTGGAAATATGCATCAGGAGCCAATAAGGAACTGGGACACACAGTGTTGTGAGGGTTCTGTAAGATTTTTGTTCATCTCTGCTACTCCAACAGGCTGTTTCAGTCTTGAGTTTTAAATGAGATATTAAAGCTCCCTCTTTGCATAGTTACAGGACGTGCTGAAGCTCAGAACACAAATCAAGCTCAGGAAAGAACCACAGGACTAAAATTGCCACAGCATCCACACTGCTCCAGCAGGACCAATGCAGGAAACCCCTCCCACATCCCTTTAAGCTACTGCAGAACAGGGATAAATGCAGCTCTCTAATGCATTGGAGATGATGATGAAGGGGTGCTGATGAAGATGAAGATCCCAGCTACAGTTTTAGGAAGAGAGCCCCCCGTCTTCAAGTGAAAATGCACAAGAGAGAAGTGTGACAAATAAAATGTGCCATAAAGGCACCACATGAGACCAGTGAGGATCATCCTTTTCTCCCCTAAAATACAAATGAAAGGAGAAAACAGAGACAGGATAACTTCAAAAATGGCCTCCATGCAAGTAAAGTAAACTGAGTGATATATTTTGCAAACTGAAACTTGCAACAAAATGAAGAAACAAATACAATTCCCAGATTATCCAGGAGCTTGACATATGAACCCTTCTCATTCAGAAGTTCTTGCCAAGAACATGCAGAGATGCTCACAATCCTAGACCTGCTCCCTCCTGTGAATTCTCCAGAAAAACAACATGACAGGTCATCAGGAAAGGTTGGCTAGCTG
Organism: Sitta carolinensis; assembly: GCA_032173965.1. NCBI lineage: Eukaryota > Metazoa > Chordata > Aves > Passeriformes > Sittidae > Sitta > Sitta carolinensis. Next base: position 518,875 of record CM063287.1, on the reverse strand, counting down.
ACCCTAAAACAACTCCTCAGGGCACAGTAGGAACTAAGGCAGGATCAGTTGATGCTGAAGATCCACAAGAGCCACCAGACAGCTGGCAAAAGAGCTGATTGCAGGGGTGTTGGGTTGTCTGGTACATCAGATGAGTGTTTTCCAGGGTGTAAGAGGAAAAAAATGTGCAACCCAGAAGTGTCTGATCACAGGGTGACTACCAGAGGGAATAATAATAATTGTAATAATAATAACAACAATAATGGCCTTTTTTATACCAAACATTCCCCACATGCCAGTCCTTGGCAGTTTCATGGAAGGGAAAGCACAGGCTCTACTTCTAAGAGCACTGTAACTCAGCCAAGGAATCAGCTGGAGATGCCCGGACCGCTTTATGATCTTTGCACTCTGCATCCACCTTCCTTTTCCACAGCTCTTCCTCCTGTGTATGGCAATGCTGAGCAGAACCTGCCTTTACATAACAGGGCTGTAAGCTGGGCAGAGACAGGGGGATGCAGCACAGGAAAGGGATGTATGACTAATCGAGCAGAAAGGTGGTGCAGAACAGCAGCACTCTGCAACACGAACAGCAGCTCCCAGACATTTAAATGCCTCCAACAAAATCAACAGACACCTGCAGCCACTGGAATTAGGCATTGCATTCGTTAAGGCTTCCGTTCCAACTTCACTCACCAACTTCAGGTTCTTCTCCAGAATGTGCCAGGTTGGCTCCATCACTTCAAACATCATGTAATACTGGATATTCTGCACAAAATTCAGCATCCGCTGCCGCAGTGTGAAAGCACCAGCAAACCTAGGGGAGAAATCACACCCACACAGCTCAGAGCTAGCAAATGCCATGGAGAACTATCACCAGGCTGGCAGAGCCAAGCAGAGCTAAATATTTCTGTCCTAGCAAATGCCTTGCTGCAGTGTGAGAGGGATTATAAAGTCACTGCAAACCATCTCTGATTATTTTCCATGGCTTTCCTTCGATTAGCAGAGTCAGAGTTTTGAACCTGTCAGAGACTTTAATATTTGCTTATATGAAACTGAATTTTTGATATTAAATACCAAAGTAACTTTACAAACAACTACTGAGTGAAACCTAAAATGTTACAAATCGACGCCTCTGAGCCTGTAAGACATTTCTATGGATCTTTTTCACCTCAGCATTGTCTGAGCTATGTCATGAGGTATCTAATTAGCAAGAAGGAGACACAAAACTGAAAACAACAACAACAAAAAAGCTGTACCACTTAGCTGAATGCAGGGAGAATTGCTTGGCTGTCTTATTGCTGATCCAAACGTTGCACAGCTGCCTTTCCACGTGCTTGCAGTAGAACATGTGTCTGAAAAGCATCTGGTACCTTGTCAGAGCTTTCCTGGAAAGAAAGGAGAAGCCTATCCAGATGAAGGCCTGTTCTGATTGACAGACTAAGCTGTGAGGGCTGAGGCTGCTCAGAGGTAAAGAGACTTTACACAATATGTTCCTCACACCTTCAGACGCGCGCAGAGCTGCGCCCAACCGAAGCGAGAGATTCACATTTGCACCCACCCCAAAGAATTCCTCTCCAAGGAGACCCTCCTCCATATTTCCTGCCAGTGGCTGCATCACCAGCCTCCTTAATTCCCTCGAGCTCCATGCAGGGTCACTCACACAGGGGCTGGGAGGGAGGGTTCAGACACTGTGCTATTGGAAACTCCGCGCTAAGGCTGCGATGGTCACCCAAGAATTCACCAGGGTTTTAGAGTTCACCCAAGAATTTAGCAAGATTTTCCAAAAAAAGGGGAGGAAAAGCTGTAACCAAGCTACAGGCAGCATTACCCCACCAGCAATGCACTGTCACAAGCAGATGGGGCTGCTTATTTATAGCTCTGGGACTGGATTCAGGTCTGTGCTCAGACACTTCAGCGTAGGTGTCTGCAGAGCTCCAGTCGATACAGTTCAGGAAACCTTACCAAATCCTATTTTCACTTCCATAGCTACCACCAGAGCTAACACACTCTGTTGGGAAGGAAGAGACAAAATTCCAAAAGCGTCGCCTCGTTAGGAAAGTCTCACTGATTCAATGGAATTTTTAGAGGGGAAATTAAGGGAGGAGTTAATTGCTGGCATTCATCAGTTTGAGATCTGTCACTCTGCTTGTCCCGTTTGCTTATGGCTCACAGCAGTGTTCCTCCAGGGAAACAAGAGGCAAATTCCTGCAGAAAAATGAACCATTGGGTCCCTCACAGCCCAGTTAAACGCAAAACAGCCTGCTACAGTAGCAACAGCCATTGAGTCTGCAACCAGGGATACCAGAAAGTGCGTTTCATTCTGCTCTCCAGGTTTGAGGAATGTTTGATTCTTGCATGGAAAACCTCTTGTGGGAGTACATGCCTGTTTTTCCCTCAGTGGATTGAGCCTCACCTGTTTATGATGAGGGACAGAGGCCACTTCACAATGTAGTCAAAGGAAAAGGCCTCCAGGCCGCTGAGGGTGAGCTCCGTGGGGTCTGCACTGATGATGGCCTTCTCCTGCTTTGTTTCTATGGCCAGCACCCTCAGGAGCTGAGTGATGAGGTCATGGGGCATCAAGTCGATCTGCAAGGGAAGAGCAGAAAAAAAAATGAAGCCACAGGACACCCACAGCTGCTGTGGAACACCAGGCAAGGTGCCCATGGGTCAGAGTCACTCTCCAGTCGTCACACCAACCTAGGAAGCAGCAGGTTCTCACAGGCACATAGATCTCCATGGCAGGCCTTCTGCTCAGAGTCAATTATCTTCTGCTTCCACCCATCCTCACCTTTAAATCATCCTTGAAGGGATCAGTGTTGGCTGTGCTCATTCTCAGGGCCAATTCCAGCAGAGCCTCCAGCCTTGTCGTTATGATGTCATCTACAGGCTTCTTAAGTTCCTCCTCTGTCAGATCCATGAAGTGAACAAAAAAGTCCCCTTGATCCATCAGGAAATAGTGTTTTATAGATCTGCTCAAGAAAATGAAGGGACAATTGATTACTTTTCTTAAAGCCTAGGTTAATCTATAGCAAACCTAAAGGAACAAATGCAATCAACTCAACGAGCCTGTGGGGTTTGATCACAAAATGTTCCTCCTTCTGGAGAGCACACAGCCATAAATAACCAGTTTGGAGACTAGTCTTTTATGGATGTCTCCTCCTCCCTACCCCTCAGTCAGGACACTTCTGTGCAGTCAGATCAGGGCTGCTGCTGTTCTTCTTTTGGCCTAGAAATATGCAAAAAAAAAAAAAAACCTAGGTGTGCTGGGTGTGGGCTCCTACTGCTGTCCTGAACAACTCCCAGATCTCCTCCAGCCAAGGGGCAGGTGCCAATGCTGAGCAGAATCCTGGACTCCTCTTAATGAACAAAGATCTGTGTTGATTTTTTAAAATCCAGCAGACTTTTTGCTGTAACAGGACACATACACTTTGATTTTCACCTGGCACCAGGGAGAGTTACCTGCAGTGGGCACAGAGCTTGGAAGTAGCTCTGAGGTGAGCCTGAGGATTAATCAAGTGCCTGGCCAGAGATCACACATGGTAACTGCAGGCTTTGGAGCAAGAACAGGAGCACAGCCATAACACAGTGTGGCTCCAGACTCCTGATCTGACTGGGCTAGACAAAGCCCTGACCTAGTTTTGGCAACAGCCTTCCAAGGAGGTTGGACCAGAGACCCTCAGATATCTTTCCCACTCAACATTTCTATAATTTTAGACTTTTTTTTTTCCCTCTTCAGGGAAATAACCCCAAATCTTGATTTTTTTTTTTAGGTCAACCTTTCTAAATGGAAATAGAAAAAACACCTGGGTAATATCCCAAGAGAACAGAGCTAACTTCAAAAATTTCTGTCCCTTAGCAGAACCAATTTATTTATCATGCATTTAGTAAAATAAATCCAACCTTAGGTGAGCCACCAGCTCTTTCTCCTCCATCAGGAAGTCCAGAAGAACTTTGCTGGCATAGTTATATGCTTTTTCTATTTGCTCCACATAGGCTCTCTCTTTTAAAGTGTAGATGACCTCTTTGGCCACAGGGCAGGTGACATCTCGCCCACATTCCCGCACGACATTTAAATATTTCCCTGAAATTAAAAAGAAAGAATGTCCCATACTCATACCTGCTGTACAGCCAACAGGGAAACTCCCACACCACTCCCTAGAAGAGGAAAGTATGCTGAGAAATTGTTGTGCTGAAAGTTGGAAAGGATTTAGGCACCTTTCAAAAGATGATTCAGAATTTTAAGACAGGCACCCGGTGTCACATTTAAGGAGCTTTAGAAATGGTTTTGTTTCCCAGTGGTGATGAAATATCTTTGCAGGTGGCCTGAAGCTCTGCAGATCTGTTGTTCTGCTTCACAAGTCACTTTTGGAGGGCTTTGTACAAGGATGAGGTTGAATGCTTAAATTAACACTCAGATAGTCAAACCTCAGCTGCCCAGCTCCATCCAGCTAGAAAACCTACCCAACAAAACAGCAGTGAGACAGACAGCTCTTGCTCCCGAGTTATTTATGGGATTTGGGGTTCTTCTTAAATCTGACTCTTCTATTGCTCTCAATTCAGCTGGACAACCCCATAGAGTGGCAAGGCAAAATGACATTTCCTTTCTCTTTACACAAGACCTTGTCTCGAGGTCCCTCGCACAGCAGAAGCACCTACCTGTGCTTAGGATTTTGTCAGCCATTTTCTGCAAGAAGGAGGGAATCTGTTGCTGAACAACAGTGTATCTCTGATCCCAGTACTTGTCATTATAGTCCTCCTGAATCTTCTCCTTCTGCAGCTCATGCTCCTCCACCATGAACTCACTGGACAGTTAAAGCAGAGGTTTAGGGGCAGGAAGTGGTACAGTAAGGATTAATTTTTTGACCTGCAAACTGGTAATGTGATCTATCAGAAATAAGGTCTCATGAAGACACATCCAATCAAGAACTGAAATTAGTCTGTTTGTGAAGCAAGAGGAAAAGCACTATGCAGTGTCTCTGGTGACCTGCAATGAGAAACAGAATTCTACAGGTTTCATAAACCAAGGCTAAACATTATCTGTTTGTCAGTGCAGGGTGAGGAAACTGGCCTTTGCCCACCTTCTCAACAGCAGAAAGGCATTAATTTCAGACATTTTATCTTCAGCTTTGCCCCCACCTAAGGACTCTGAAAATCTGGGAAACAGAAATGCTGCATAAACTATCAAATACAGCAAAATGCTTCAAATGACTCCAAGTAAGTACAAAAATTTCCAAGAGGGCTGTTTCAGGCCCCTGGGCGCTGCAGATTTGACAAAGCAGATCAGTATTTCTGAAGTTTTGCATTTAATTTTCATTGCTTAGCTGTTCTTTACCTGTATGGATCATTAATGATGCCTCTGTATATCCACTTTTCCAGGATTTCAAAGTAAGGCACACTGGCTGCCTTGGTTAAATACAGGCACAGCTCCTGGGCCTGGCTGTCCCCTGTGTAATTGAAAGTCTTGTCATGCAGCAAGCTCAGGGTTGATCCTCCCATACACTCACCCTTATCCACAGAAGAAGCTGGAATTTAAAAACACCAATATAAGACACATCCTGAAAAGTCCCAAAACGAACCCCTAAATGGTCCCCAGCTTGGACATGGCCCCCTGAGCAGCCTGTGTAGCTATAAGCAAGGGGCTGGACTAGGAACTATCAGGGATTCCTTCTGCTTATACACCCACACAGAGCTGGAGAGTAGTTTGGAAAGCAGCTGAGGATACAGTGCAGTGGTGGATACAACGCATGGGGAGGGCAAGGGCTGTGAAGGCAACAGGCACAGAGGGGCCTCCTGACAGCTCCAAAGGCATCTTCAGCCCCAGATCCTGAATGCTCTTCTCCAGAAGAAGGGCAGTGCCCTCAGGAGTACAATTCCCATGGGCTTTCTCCTTTTAATAAAGCAGAAAATCAAAAGGAGACATGCCCTGCCTGTTTGGCTGCCCTGCACGGTTCTCACAAGCTGTCAAAATGTAAGGACTGCATTTTGGAAATTTACCCAGTGAAGCCAGAATCTCCAGGGTCCTCATTGTGGGCTGGATGTAAAACCACAGCTTCTGCAGTGACAGAAGGCCCTGCCTCTGAAGATGCTCCAGCTGGGTAATTAATATCATGTATTCCTTGATTAGAGTCCGCATGGCTGCAGCCAGAGCATGATTTACCTGTCCATACTCAAAGGAAGACTTCTCCTCTATAAACCTGTAAAAAGCAAAATGAAAACTCTTTCAGGCAATGGAACTTGTGTAATTTTCAGGACACTGTGCAGGCACACCAGTAGGTCCTGTGCTGAAAAGCACACCACTCCCTCTCCCTTATTTCCCATCCCACACTTCCTAGAAGGGAAAGCTGTGGGAAGATGTTTCCCCTCTAGCCACAAGGGAACTAGAAGCGTTTGTAAAAGCACTGTGTAGAAAGTAAGAACCAGCACACAAAGGTTCTCTCAGTCCTGGATGCCCAGAGGAGAGCAAAAATCAGGAAATATGGAGAAATTCATAGCAGAGCGGGAAGAGAAGCCAGAAGAGGCAGGTATATCCCAACTGCATTTTACCTGAAGTTACCAAGGCCAAGACTGGAAAGAACAAAGGTGTGTGAATGAAAAAGTGAACTGGCAGCACAGAGGACAAACCCAGCAAAGGGAACGTAGCTAGAACTGACCCGAATAAATTGAGATTCATTTTATCCCCCTGTAGTTTAAATTAAGCATGGAAGCTAACACTTGCACCATGGCAGATTCTCTGCTCTCACAGGACAAAAGCCAGCTCAGTACCTGGTGACAGCAGAGTAACTTGCTGCCACAGGGAGAATCCTGGTCACCAACTCCTTGATGGACAAGTCCAGGTTTGGATCGAGTAAAAAGGCTCTGTTCTGCCTGCCCACGAGGGCCTGAGCTGTGATGTACCTTCCATCCACACCAATCAGAACGTACAGCAAGTCCTCCACAATCATGGATTCCTGGGAGGCTAATGGCAAAGTGCCTGTTTCCAAAGAGGAGACAAAACAAGGACACAATGTGCCACCATCCACCTGTCTCAGCCTCAATCCTTTGCTCATTTATACCCAAATCCAGTAGGCAGGATCAGACATCCAACACCTGCGGCCAAGAGAACACCAGCCACAGCTCCTGGTGCTGATCCTTCCACCCTAAAGGGCCCAGTTGCTTCCAACACCAACAACTTCCCCAACCTCCTTGCCACCGAAATATTCACATTCCCAGAAAACAGCTCAGACACAGTCACAAAGGAAAAAAGTGCCAAGAGCCAAGTTTTGCTGAGTGTGAACATCTGAATTTCTGAATGAGAACAAAACATTGCAAATGAATGCAATTCTCCCTGTGTTTCACATACCTATTGGTACTGTTGTGTCAGTGCTTAGACTGGTGCCAATTAAGAAATCCCCAATAAGTGCAGGTCTCTCATACACCCAGGATGGGAATGTTGGAATGGGCTGACCAGAATTCTTCTTGTTCTGCTTATCCCGGAGGATTTTTCGAGTAAGCTCAAGAGGCTGTTGGAAAAAGAGGAAAAGAAATGAAAAAAACAGGAGATTTTCAGGAGTCCAAGAAATGTTCAATTTCAAGGAGAAACTGACTGCAAACTGATCAATGGACCTGAGAACAAAAGCAGAATAGCTGGTGTTTCAGAAGCATGGTGCAGGGTTTAATTTCCCAGTGCCACCTAGTCTATTTGCCCCACTGCTGCAAAAACCACTTATTTTTTAATACATTTGACCTTTTTAGGGGGGGCTACATCAAATAATGCCTCTCTGCATCTGTCCACACTGGCCTGGGTGCTGGGGCACACCCAGGGAAGCAAAATGGGGACACACACAACCACGAGGCAGTGGTTGCTGGTTTGGAGAGAGCACCACATGAGAGCACCACATGAAACTCCTTCCAGAAGCACCAATATCCTATTCCAGGGGCACTGAACACCTCTGAACTCAATGCCAAATGCAACCCAGACAAATCCACCCACAGAGAGCTGGAAAATGATGGAGTTTTTTTGCTCTGAGTGGGAGTTGGCGAAGGAAGTGAGCTTTTGAAGACTGAAAGACTTTCCACCCCCAGCTCTGACACTAAAATAAATGGAGTGCAAGATCAATCATCAGCTGGGGAAGCTTGAGATGCACAACCTACATGAACATTTGGAGCCCCAGGAGCACAAACACAGGGCTGGTGAAGGCCATTTCTGAAACTCCACAGATGTGTGTGTGAGAAAAGGGATATGTACAGGCTCGTTTTACTGTCTTATTTACATCATGTGTGGGTGATCTGCTAAAAGGACCTCGATTTCCTCTGCTCCCCTTACAGAACTGGGACTTTCATCTGGAGAAATAGGAAGCATCAAGCAAGCTGCCAGCAATTCGAAGGATGGCTTTTAAACCCCCAAGAAACTGCAAACCTCAGTTGGCTGCATGAACATGTTCTTCCTGGGAGAAGGGCAAGCACCAGTAGGTCTTCCCAAATGGCAGGGGGGAAAAATTCCTTCACTGAGAGAGTGGCTAATCATTGGAATAAGCTCCTCAGGGAAATGGTGGTGTAACCACCTCTGGCAGTGCCCAAAACACGACCAGAAATGGCAGCTGGGAACAGGGTTTAGTGGGCATGGTGATATTCAATCCAGGGTTGGACTTCATGATTCTCTGATTTTGTTCTATAACAAGAGTCTGGGCACTTCTGTTGCAGTTCAACCAGCTCTGGTGTGACTTTGTTAACTGGCAGAGGTCAAAAAAGTCAAGGTTTTGGCTATAAAGGACACATCCACCTGATAGGGAACACCTAACTTTCCCCACCTCGATGAATCCTGGACCAAAACTGGTCCAAGCAGTAACTCCAATCACTGCATGATCTCTCTGACAGTGCCGACCAATGCCAGGGCAGATGGCACAGCACTTGTGGCACTGGTGACAAAGCTCATGTCTCAGGGGCATGAATCACCATCTCCCTGCAACTCGAAATTCAGGTCACAGTCACTACAGGCTTCAATAACAGCCTGGAGAAAACTCCCAGGGCTGAGAACATGGCCCTCACGTGGCACCTCAACACCCCTGGCACAGGGTGGCAGTTTGCCACTGTCAGGCTGAGGAACCTGCATCTGACAGCTTGAGCAATGGCAGTGTCAACATCCACGGAGGGAGATGAAGGGCTCGGCTCTGAGGTCCCCAAACACCTCCAACTCCATTTGCCACCCTCACAGACAGAAGATCTGTCAGAAGCTGAGCAAACCTAACACTCCCAAGGATTGCCATCCTGTCCCAGCCCTTACTGACTCATCAGGCCCCAGCACCAGCCCATCAGGGCCTTTTAAGACAGTTCCAGCTCTTTGAGTCTGAAGAGACTACAAATGGAGCAGCAGGGAAGCACAAATCTTGGCTTGTGATGGCATTTCAATCCCTCTGGCTGTGAATTGCACATCCCAGAGAACAGCACTTCCAGGTCTTTCCTCTTTCAGCAAGTTCACACATAAATCCTGGTAAGAAGATCAGTTATCTCACTGGAAATTCATCTTCCCTTCATGATCTACAGCACCCACTTGACTCAGATTGTGAAGGATCTGGATGAGTCAGGCTCAGGGTCTGTGCAGTATTTCAGTGTATGTGGGACAAGGCTGGTCTCACCACTGCTGACAGGGTGAGGGGTTGGACCCTTTGTCTAGGATTTCAGATCTCCACCATCACATTCACATAGGGCCCTTCAAGCCCAGAGACCCAAAGCATGGGACATGGAAGGTTCATCCCTCTTGCCATCAAGGGTCTGAAGTGATGTGAGGCTTGTCCCCTGTCAGATTTTGCTGACCAGACATGAGAAGGCACTATGGACCTCTGAGCATCTTTTCCCCTTTCCCCTCTGTCCAAAGAACTCTCCATACACCGTTGCCCCTCTGCCTTTTGGAGCCAAAATATCCTTATCTTGACCTGTGGGAATCATTAAAGGGTAAAAGGTTTATGGGAAAGATGCAAAAAGTAGGTGTCAGAAAGAGCAGAAGGGAAATTAGAGCTGCAGTTGCAAGTTTTGAATGTAGCTAAGTAAATAGAGGACAAGGATAGTTTTCTATCCATGGTTTTTTCCCCATATTTTTTCCCTCCCTGTCCTGTTTGTCAGGTCAAGCCACCACAGTACAGTTTTTTATACAAATAATGACATGAAACAGAATTTGAGATTTAAGTAAAAAATGGCCCCTTTGCACTGTGACCTCACAACCTACTGCTGCTAATGAAACATTTAATTATTTGCTATAAGCCCGTGTCTCCAGCTGGTTTTCCTCTTCCTTTCTGTCTTTTCCATGATGTCAGGTTGCTCCAAGCCCTGTCCAACCTGGCCTTGGACACTTCCAGGGATGGAGCAGCCACAGCTGCTCTGGGCAGCACAGGGAAGAATTTAACTGTGAATTTAACCTTGGAATAACCTCAAAGAATTTAACCTTAACTGACTGGAATAGAAGAACGCTGTTTTTACTAAGAACAGCACCAAGATTTCAGACAACCTGACTACCAAAAGGGAAGATTTTGTGCCCAGAGCTTGGCAAGGACTTTGTACCTGCTGTGCACTGGAGTTGGCTGTGACACTGCCCAGCTGCTTGCGCAGCTCCTCCAGCTCCTGCAGAGACATCTTGGAAGTGGTTGAGGGGATGGAAAAATTGGTGCTGCAGCTGGTGGCTGCGTTTGCTGCGAGTTCTGCCCTTTCTTTAGCATTTTGCTGCAGGTAGTGGAGTGTCTGGACAGAGGCAAAAAAAGAAAATATTTCGTGAATGCACAATCTAAAGCAAGAAACACATGATTGTACCCTGGCTGTACCGGATCTAACCACGGATCTCTCTGCCCCAGTTTTCCATGTCTTAGTGAGTTTATATCAAGAGGAGCTTAACTCTCAGCGGGGCTTTAATAACTCAGTAAAAGCTAGAACTGGTTATTTGTTGATTTCTTCAGATTTCACTGAACTTTACCATCAGCTGTGCTTGAAATCACTGCCTCGCTGCTACTCTGGAACATCCAGTTCTAAACGAGGAACCAACCTCTTTGTCTTCGGTGAGTTTGGACAGCAGATAAACTAAAGAATCCAGATGTCTTGTGTTTTTAGACTTCAGCTCATCGTACTTCTTTAAAAAATCTTCAGGAGTTCGAGAAAACTCTGCTATTTTCACCTGTAAAACACCACAGTAATATTAAATGGAGTTACAATTAAAATTAAACAGAATTAGAGCAAACACGCAGCTCAGGCTACAAAGATGCAAAGTTTCAGACAGAGTTAGAAATTTCCTAGCACTTAGAGCTTGACTGGTGGATTGCTTTTAGAAATGAAAACCAAAAGCAGTCTTGCAGCCATAAAAGTATGTCTGGTCTTGACTGCCAGGCTTTAATCCCTAATATCTGGGTGATATTCAGAAGATAAAAAGTCAGGTGCTAGTCATATAATTGCATTTTATACAATATTCATTTCATCATGGATCACAGAAAAAAGTCAGGTGCTAGTCATATAATTCCATTTTATACAATATTCATTTCATCATGACAGAAAAAAGGTGCTAGTCATATAATTGCATTTTATACAATATTCATTTCATCATGGAATCACAGAATGGTTTGGGTGGGAAAGGAACTTCAAGTTGCTCTTGTTCTAGCCCCCTGCCACAGGCAGGACCACCTTCCACTATCCCAGGCTGCTCCGACCCCTGTCCAACCTGGTCCTGGACACTACCAGGGATCCAGGGCAGCCACAGGTGAATGACTCCTTCCCAAACCCCGACAATATAACCCTCCTTCTTTGAACTCACCCCCACCCCACTCCTAACCATCCTCTTCTCCCACCAACACCAGCAGATCCCACCTTTTCCCACTCCACACCCAGAACCGCCACCCCAGACCTGCCCACCCCCTCTTTTTTTCCCCTGCTCTCCTTGCCCCCAGGCCAAGGGGGTGGATGCCCCTGCCGGGAGAGGCTGGGGGCACCTTGGCACTGTGGGCAGAGACGTTGGTGGTGACATAGGGTGTGCGGTTCTTCTGCAGCAGCTCGATGTAGAGCTCGGCGCCCTCCCCGCCGTGCACCCGCAGCAGGCTCAGCAGCTCGTTCACGTCGTGGTGGATTCGGAACTCGCTCATGCTCCCGCCTCGGGCAGCCAGCCCTGGGGACACGGGGGTGAAAAAGGACTCAACAATGCTGGCTTTTCACCTTTAGGTATTGGCTTTCGCCTGTTGTTAGTGATGGTCAATAGTTAGATGTGGTTTACGTTGTAATTCTTCTTTAGCTGCTGTTAATTGAACAATCTTGCAGTTTGAGTGTGTGTTGTGCTGCTATTACAGATAGATGTAATATTTCTGTATCACTTATAGAAATGGTAATGTGAAGAACAGACCTTAACAAAACATGAGATGTGAAAAAGCTTTTGTGTAACTAAAAGAACTGTGTAAGATCATCCATTCATTGGCCAGTCCAAGTGATGACAGTGATACCAAACAGAGCACCAGAGAGGATGGGAGGAGAACTCATTATTTTCTCTTATCCAGAGGAGTGTGAAACAACAGGAATGAAATCACGGGAGGAAATAAAATGTATTGATGTCATACAGAGAAGCAAAGATGGGAAAAACACAAAGAATCACTGTAACTTCAAAACCTCCCAGGAATGTTTAAATAATGTATAAACCAATGAACATGCATGTAATCCCAGCAATGTACCTGTGTATAGAGACCTGGATTTTAAGTATCTCTTAAAAATCTGTGTTGTGCTCTTTGCCAAAGGCACCCCAGTGCTGGTTTTGTCCTTTTGTTATCCAAATATTATTGTAATTATAATTAAACTTTAAAAAATCCTGAGGTTTTAACTTTGTTTTTTACCTGGGGACAAGGGGAAGTGTCCCCACCAGGGAGATGCTTTTGGAATGTGGAGATGCTTGGCCGGGACGAAGGAGGAGGAAGCAAATGGAACAGGGATAGTCCTTGTATGGTTTGGGTTGGAAAGGACCTCAAAGCCCATCCCTGCCCCCTTCCACTATCTCAGGGTGCTCCAACCTGGCCTTGGACACTCCCAGGGATCCAGGGCAGCCACAGCTTCCCTGGGCTGCTGCAGCTGAGACAGCTCCAACCAGGAAGACTAAGCCTGGGGGAGAATCTTAAGTCGGGGTTGGCCAGCAGAGGATTTTTTCACTCAGAAGGAATGCTGGAAGCACTGCTTGGTGTCCTGACAGGCTGACCCTGGTGTTGCTTCTGAAATCACTCCAAAGCAGTTTTTCCCAAGTTTAGGGTCTTCCTATTCCACTGCCCCCTTTACTAACTTCACTCAAACCCTGCAGAGTATTTAAATAATAACTTTAATACGGACACAGAAACCTTAGATGAGCTCAGCAGGTCAGAGCCTGGTGCTAAAAATACCTAGGTTGTGGGGTGAATCCTGGAATGAGCCATTCACTTAAGAGTTGGACTTGATGATCCTTGTGGCTCCTTTCCAACTCAGAATATCCTGTGATTCTGTAAATTAGAAGGAAGTCCCTGAGTCAGGAATCAGGGAAATCAATAAGGAGTTTCATGTGACACACTGGACAGATTGTATCCATCAGATACAACCCAGATCCATGTATCAAACACAAGGACACACTTTTGTTTGGCCAAGATGGTGGAATCACTTAGGCTGGAAGGGATCCCCGCAAGCCTGGACCCAACTCTCCACTCAGAACTGACTCAAATCAGAAGAGGCTGTGCAGGGCCCGCTCCGGCCCAAGCTCCAATCTCTTTAAAAGGTTCCCGCACCACTTGGGGCCCTGCGGGCTGCTGAAGCGCTGGGAGCCAGGGAATGAGGAGAAGCAGCGGGAGCCGGCCTGGCTCGGCTGGACACGGGCAGGTGCCTGCCTGCGGGCAAACAGCGGCGGGGGGATCCCCAGGATCGGGGGGGGGGGGGGATCCCTATTCCCGGGATGCCCCGACAGGCCCGGGTACAGGCTGAGGGCCCCTCAGCATCGGAGCGGGGCCGAGCAGCGCCTCAGCCGCGTCCCGCTCCGCCCCGTGCCATGCTCCATACCCTACCCTACCCTCCATCCCTCCCATCCCATTACCCCATCCCGTTATCCCATCCCTACCTGCCCGCCCGGAAGCGCGGCCGCCGGCGCCGGGAAGCGCGTCCTGCGCATGCGCGCTCCCGCCCCCCGGCCGCGCGGGAACGCGGGCACGCGCGCGTCCCCCCGCCCCTTCCCGCGCAGGAGCGATGCTGCCGCTGTCGCCGCGCCTCCGCCTCCTGCTCCGTGAGGCTCCCTCGCAGGATTCCCGGCAGGATTCCCGGCAGGATCCCCCTCAGGATACCCCTCAGGATATCCCTCAGGATCCCCCGCGGCCAGCGCCGCCTTTCACCTTCGCCCCCCGCCGCCTCCGCCTCGGCCCACAACACCCGCTCTTCGAGGTGAGGCGGCCCCGCGCCCGCCGGGGCCGTGTGGGGCCGCTCGCAGCGCGCCTTCTTGCCCCGGAGCAGAGGGGCTTGGCGCTGTGCTCTGCCCGCCCACAGCGGCTCTCTGCTCCTCTCTAGGATGGGGACGTGCACAGGCACCTCTACCTGCAGGGCGTCCTCACCAGCCTCGAGGAGGTGGCCGAGAGAGCCAAGTAAGTGAGGCCGCAGCTGCGGGCGGGCTCTGAGCGCGCCTGTCATGAAGACAGGGAATGGGTTGGGTTGGAAGGATCCATAAAGATCACCTCGTTCCTCTCCCCTGCCATGGGCCGGGATGCCGTCTGCTAGCCAAAGATGCTCCAAGCCCTGTCCGACCCGGCCTCGGACACTCCCAAGGATCCAAGGCAGCCCCAGCTGCTCTGGGCTGCTGCAGCTGGCACAGCTCCAACCGGGAAGGCCAAGCCTGCGGGAGAATCTTGGTTTTGCTCTTGTGTTTAAAGCCCAGGGAGTACTTTTTGAGTGTCATGTGAGGTTCACCTATGGATGGATGCCTCTAAACAAAGCGTTTGCACAGAGTTGTCATCCACAACTGCAACTTTTAGGCTAAACAGCTAATTTATTACCTCGCAGCTTGTTTTATTCCTCACCAAAGCACCGTTTAGCAGGAGGATGATCTGGATGATCCTGAAGCCATAATGGTTAACAAGTTTCCAGTTTCCAGCTGCCAGCACCATCAGGATCTTTGTTCCATTGCACCTGGCATTTAATTTTAAGTATTAGTCACAAAAAAGTGCCATGAGTACAGTGGCTGCAGGTGTGGGCCTAGTGGAAGGTGTTGGAATCAGATGAGCTTTGTGGTGCAATCCAACCCAAGCCATCCTGGGACTCTCTGATAAAGTCATCTAAGAGGGGATGGTTGCAACTGAAATTAAGGCCCTAATTTAGCTTAAGGCATGGATGTTCTGATTTCCTTGCAGGGTGTCCGAGTTCAGCTGCCACATCTCTGGGTGCAGCCAGGTGTTTGACACACTGGAGAGCTACGAGCACCACTACAACACCCTGCACAGGAATGTCTGCTCCTTCTGCAAGCGCTCCTTTCCCTCTGGGAATCTCTTGGATATCCACATCTTGGAGTGGCACGACTCCCTCTTCCAGATAATGGCTGAGAAGCAAAATATGGTGAGCTGCCATGCCCAGCCCTTGCCTCGTGGTTGGTGTGCACTTGTTTTTTTTTCCAGTTATGTCTTTTTTTTTTTTCCCCTTCTCCTTCCTGCCTTTCAGTACCAGTGTCTGGTGGAAGGCTGCACAGAGAAGTTCAAGAGCAGCAAGGACAGGAAGGATCACTTGGTGGCCGTGCACCTTTATCCTGCTGACTTTCGGTTTGACAGGCCCAAAAAGGTGAAAAGGTAACTGCAGAACCTTCCTTCTGTCCTGCAGGGAAAGTGTGAGGGAATTGGGATTGTTCAGCCTGGAGGAGTTCTGAGGTTACCTAATTGTGGCCTTCCAGTGTCTGAGGGAGCTACAGGGAAGATGGAGAGAGACTCTTTATAAGGGATGGAGTGGAGGAAAAGGGGGAACGGCTCCCCATTCCCAGAGGTCAGGGTTAGATGGGATATTGGGAAGGAATCCATCCCAATGGATGGACTTGGTTCCTCATGAAGTCCCTTTGATTTCCTTGGCTCTGGGCTAGTGTGGCAGCTCCTCAGCCTGGATGTACAATTTTGTCTCTGCAGTGGCTCCAAGCACATGAGCTCTCCCATGGAGCAGGGTGCCAGTGTGCCTGTGGATGTGAGTATGGAGGTGGTGGAGCAATTCCAAGTGAACCCCATGGAAACAGGCCCTGAGGAGAACATGGAGATCTCTCAGCCTGCAGCCAGCCCTGGCCCCTTGCTGCCAGAGAAACGGCTCTACAAATCCAGGTCTGTACTTTGGCCTCTGGGGCAGAAGGGGCTGGGATCACTCCACCTTATCAGCCCTTTGCAGCATGGCTTGGGGTGGTCCTGTGTGAAGATAAAACAGGCAGGAATCCCATATGTGCCTCCAAAGCCATTTTTGAAAGAGGAGAGCCTAAGGAAGAGGAGAATGTGGGTATGCTGTGGGAGCTGTGTTTGTCTGTCCACCTGATCTCTTCCCAAGGTATTGCAGGATGCTGTTTCTGCTCTCCTGCTCCTCCTTACCAACCACTGCAACTGCCCAAGTGTTACATTTGGTAACACACCGTGTTGTAAAGAGGCCTCCAGGACAGGAATTGTGCAGAGTGCACTGGAAATCCAACCAGAGTTTCACCCATTCTTTTAATTTTGTGGTGGTTTCTATGTCCTGCTCTTCCCTCTCTGGGAGTTTAAAATGCCCACAGAACACTGAGCATCCCAGTGAGCTTGTGAGGGCTGGGCTGTTGCCATGGTTTAAAGCCTTGCCTTCCTTTCCAGGATCCCATCCACAATTTGCTTTGGACAAGGTGCCACCCGAGGATTTAAAGGACCCCGGAAGAAAGTCTGAAGGTCAGTGCAGCAGATCTGTGCAAGATGAGCAGGCATGGAGCCACTGCCACCAGGGATATTTCCAGTTCCCACTCCATGGAATAAGCCACCCAAACCAGTTAAAGCTCTGCCAGCATTTGGGCATGGGTTCCTGATGTCAAACAGAACTGGAACCACCTGGCTGAGTTAAGAATCCTCAAGATTTTAGGAAGGGGAACCCAGAACGTGTGGTGAGGTGTTAAGGAAACTGTCCTGCAGCTGAGGCTGCACAGGATTGGGTGTTTTATTTTTTGCCTCTTGGGGGTCAAAAATGGATTCAAGAAGTTACAAGATGACATGACTGTATGGAAGCTGGAATCACAGAAAAGAAAATGGGGGGGAAAATACCCCATTGGTCTTTAGTTCTGACTTCCTCCATCTTGCTGAAGTCTCCTCTGCACCCCAGCTCCTGCTCTAAAAGGTTTGTCTGGGCCAGGAGAAGCATTTTCACGGGGAGTTAAAAGTAAAGTGACTTCCAACCAGGCGAATAAATAAAAGGAATTTTTACAAAATTGCTTCATAGAGAATTTAACTGCTGTTTTGAAGCTCAAGCAGAGTCAGATGTGTGGAATGAACTTCCCTCCCTTTGCTGCAGATGCTGCCAAAATCAGGTTGGGATGGAGGTTGTTTTCCCTCTTGCCCTTCCCTTCCTTAGTAATCTCATCCTCCTGGGAAAAACTGGAAACGCAGAGCCACTGGTCTTGGGGTCCTGGTGAATCCTGACACTCAAAAATTTTGTGTAAGGGGAAAAAAAAAAAAAGAGGTTTCTGGAACAATGTTTATCCAAGAAGCTTAGCATCTATAATTGCATTTTTTTTTTCCCTTCCCCTTCTCAGTGAGGAATAGAAGATCAAAGGGGCTTTGAAAAATCCTTGCAAATGGGAGCAGGGAATGGTGTTTACAGAGATGTAGGAGATTTCCCAGTGAGTTTTAAAAAGCTTCACTCTGTTTAAAACTCATCCAGCTTGTCCAGCCGTAATCCCTGCTCCGTGGGCTCTGGAGAGTGCTGTCTCCAGCAGGCAAAGCCCACAGCCACACACAACTTCCAAGGGACATCTCTCAGCAGGGACCAAAAATCACTTCCTAACACTAAAGCCCCGAATGAGGCTTTTTTCCCTGGGATCTCTAGGAATGGGAAGCGGGCCCCAGGCTCCTGGAGATGTGTGCTGGCTTTGACATGTCATGGTACAAAGGTCAGGCAGCAGCCCAGCCTGCCCTTCCTTATGTGCTCAGCTCCATGAGTTCAGACCTAGGAATTCCCTCTTCCCAGAGTCCAGGGTCCCACCCTTGCTATTGGGAAACAAATTGAAGTTACAGCCTCAGGGCTCCTGACTGGCACTCTTCTGCGTTTTTTCCCAGAGTCCATGGGCAACAAAGCTTTCCCAGCTGGCCAGTGGCTGCCAAAAATCCCTGTTTCAAGCCCAAACTTGAATTCCCCATCTCTTCAGAGATCACGCACTGGCAGGAGGACCCAGGGGTGCACGGGGTGCCATCTCCCTGAGCAGCAGGACCTGGATCCACTCAGGGCTGGGAGGGACACGTGCGATGGGCGGGACCTGGATCCACCCGGTGCCGCCAGGGATACCGGGGCCGGGCTGCCACGGGGCCGGGCTGCCACGGGGCCGGGCAAAGTGCGAGGCAGATGTGGCAGGAGGCAGCCCGGGGGGCAGGGGCGGTGCTGGGGTCAGGGAGGAGCCGCGGGATGGGGGTGTGGGCCAGCGCCAGCCACACGGCTTGTGCCATTCCGTCTCTGCCATCTCTCCCTTCTCCATCCCAGGACCATGGGGCTCTGCAGCGTGACCATCCTGCTGGGCACTGCCCTCCTCCTGCTGGCACCCGGCAGCGCCCAGGTGAGCCCTGCCTCAACCTGCCCTCCCCGCTGCCCCTTCTGATGAGGGGACCCCCGTGTGACCCCTGTTCCCCCTCGGAACCCCCCTTGTCTCTCCACAGGCTCTGAGCAGCTCCCGCTGGAAGCACCTGGCCACGGAGCAGGATTCGCTGAGGAAATGTAAGAGGTGCTCACATCTGGCTTGCAAAAACCTATAAGCAACACCCCAAAATGGAAAGTGTTTTGGGGGGAGAATAAATCCCCTTTGTTGCTTTGTGCCCCCCAAAATTATGGGGCTCCCAGCTCCACCTCCCTTCCTCCCGGAATTACGTGAGCTCCCTGAACATCCAGCTGGTTTTTTCTATTCCTTTTGTGGAACAAATAGTTTAAGTTAGCCCCTTTGCACCCTGAGATCCCAGCTAGTGCTTCCTGGGGTGTGGGGAATCTCCCCAGGCTCCCTGCACTCCTCTGGGGTGGGATTCCCCTGAGACAGGGTGGTATTTGGCAGCCTTTCCTGGCTGATTTTGTTCCCCTCTTCCAGCATCCTGGGCCTAGGAGCCATCGAGCCACCAAAGGAGGGTGAACCAGGTATAAAGGTCTTCTCCAGCAGCGCCTGGCTCAGAGGGGCCCACCCCACATCCAGGCAAGACCAGAAGAGAATCACCTCCACCACCCCCAAGATGATGCCAGGGAGGCCAATGCCCGTGTGCCATTCTGGATGCCAGTCCCCGAGGTGCAGAATGAACCAGAGGAGGATCGTGACCACCTCTACCACCCCGAGGATGATGCCAGGGAGCAGGACACCTACAAGCCACCCCGGATGCTGTCCCCAAAGGTGCAGAATGAACCAGAGGAGGACCGTGACCACATCTACCACAGCTGAGTGGAGAAGTGCCCGGGCTGTGAAACGAGGGTTGGGAGCTGCGCCTGGGGAAATTTGCCCCTTCTTACTGAGCCTTGAGCCTCATCAATAAACCCCTCTCCACATCCTCGTGGGCTCCTCATTACTGCCAGAAACCTGCTGCTAATTGCAGGACCTCCAAACCTGCAGGAACTCCTTCAGGTTACCCCAAGGTGCCAGGTAGGGGAGGGTGATGCCCTGGGACAGGAGACTCAGCCCATCATCCTGGCCTCAGTTCAGCCCAGGTCAGGCTGAGGCCAGGCAAACTCAGCACATCAGTGTCGTGCCCCAGAAGGTGCCACAGGCTGTCCCCTCGCTGGGGAACACACAGGCCTGTGCTCCACAAGGCTGCTGCTGCCCAGCCCAGCATCAGAGAGCAGTGAGATGAAGTGTGGGGGGGCTCAGTGAACCCCAGCATTTCCCAGCTAAGGCAGGACCTCGCAGCAAGGATGCCCCATCTCCCAGCAGCACCTAGAAAACCCTTTAATAGCGAAGGCAGAGGTGGTCCCCACTGCTGGCTGTCACCCCAAGCAAGTACTGCTCGCCGACAGGTCCCAGTCCCCTGTGAGGGGTAAGGCAGGGGGTGGCTGGGCTGTAGGAGGCCATGGGGACCTGCACCACCCCAGGGACCTGCACCTCCTGGGCTCAGCTGTCGGTGAAGTTGGCCTTGCGCTTCTCCACGAACGCCGTCATCCCCTCCTTGCGGTCACTCTGGGACAAACAGAGGTAAGGATCAGGGGGGCTGCAGCAGCCCTGTTATCCCCCCCTGCCATGGGGCTGATCCCCCTACTCACAGTGGCAAAGGTGGCGTAGAAGAGGCGCTTCTCTGTCCTGTTCCCCTCTGTCAGCGTTGTTTCGAAGGCTGAAAGCAAGGGAGAAGTTGGGGAGACCCCTCTGCCTGGTCTCACAGCCCCCACAAGGGGTTCCCAGTTGGCCCCCAGCCCCTACCAGCATTGACTGACTCCTTTGCCATGGCAGCCACCAGCTTGGAGTTGCCGGCGATCTTCTCAGCGCAGGCAATGGCTGCGTCCAGCAGCTTCTCCACAGGGTAGACCTTGCTGACCAGACCTAGGATGGGCAGAGGGAAGTGGGGGATGGCTCCCCACCAGATCCTGGCAGTACCAGCGCTGTCCCATGCCCCTACCTGCCTCTTTTGCCTCCTTTGCAGAAATCCGATCCCCGGTGAGCACCATCTCCATTGCCAGCGACTTCCCCACTGCCCTGGTCAGCCTCTGTGTCCCGCCAGCGCCTGGGGCATTTAGGGGAGGGAGATGTTCAGAGAGAGATACCTGGGTGTCCCCACCCCAGTTGGGATGGAAGCCCGTGGCAGGTGCCTGCTGCTCACCTGGGATGGTTCCCAGCAGGATTTCGGGTTGCCCGAACTGCGCCTTCTCCCCGGCATAGATGATGTCGCACATCATGGCCAGCTCGCACCCGCCTCCCAGCTGGGACAGGGGAGGCAGAGATGGGTCAGGGGGTGCCAGGGTGGGGGCAGGGGGTGCAGGGAGATGTGGGGGACACTCACGGCGAAGCCATTGACGGCCGCGATGATGGGTTTGCGGACAACGGAGAGCTTGTCCCACCCAGCAAGGAAGCCGCTGCTGTAGCACTCCTGGAAGGTTTTATTCTGCATCTCCTTGATGTCCGCGCCAGCTGCAAAGGGAAATGCAGTGGGACGCCAATTCCTTCCAAAACTTTGGGGTGAGCAGAGGCCCCCGACTTACCTGCGAAGGCTTTCTGGCTGCCGGTGAGGACGATGGCTCCCACCTCCGGGTCGCTCTCCATGGCCTCCAGTGCCCGCCGCAGCTCCGCCATGAGCCCCTCGCAGAGCGCATTGAGCGCCTGCGGCCGGTTCAGCTGGATCAGCCCCACGTTCTTCTGTGCCCCCGTCTTCTGTACCAGCAGGTACTGGAATGCGGCCCCTGCCCACGGCACCACACTGGCCCATTAGCCCACCAGCTGCCGGGCACCGCGCAGACCCCCGGCCACCCTCGGCAACGCCAGGCCGCCGGCACTCCATGCTATTTAAAGGCGACCTTGATGCCAGCGGTCACCGGCAGCCGGCGGGACGTCACCGGGAGCTTGGCTCGGGGGTGCTCCCAGTGCCACCCGAGCCCGCGAAAAGGCAGCCCCGTGACCACCCTGTGCCGGGACAGTGTGCGCGGTCCAGGCACACGGGCCTGGGATCTGGTGCCCGGTGCTGGGCCCCAGTGCCGGTGCCCTGGTATGCAGTGCCACTGCCCATACAAGGCGCAGCGCCCCGGTGCCCGGGGATGGGCTCTGAAGCGCAGCTCCGGAACCACGTGCAACTCGCTGGTACAGACCCGGTGCTGGATCTCGTCCTGGCTCCCGGTGCCCGGTGCCGTGGCCCTGGTGCACAGCCCAGGGACACCGTGCCCGGCTCTGGGACCGTACCCGGAGTAGGGACGCGGTACCCGCTGCCGTGGCCTGCTGCGGAGCCCAGGCACCACGTACAGGTCATTAATGGGCACACCCCCGTGCGGGGCTACGACCGTGCCCGGTGCTCACCGGCGCTAATCGGGGCCAAGCCCACCCACCCGCGGTACCCCCCCCCCCCCCCAGTGCTCACCGGCGCTGCAGCCCCGTGCGCCGCGGGGGGCGAGGAGCGGCGGCGGGAGGCGCGCTCGGGGCAGCGCGGCGGCGGCGGCGGCGGCGGGGCGCAGGACCGCTCGCAGCGGGGCGGCCATGGCGGAGCGCGGAGCCAGCCCCGCCCCTCCCGCCGCCGCCCATTGGTGCAGCCGGCCCCGCCCCGCCAGGCGCCGTCCCCATTGGCCGAGCGGAGCCGCGGGGCGGGGCCGGGACCCCCGGGCCGTGGGAGGGGGCGCGGGGCCCGATCCCCGCCCCGAGAGGGGGTCCCGCCGTGCCTCGCGGGGCCGGGGCGGCGGGGTGCGGGGGGCTTGGAGGCGCCGCGGGGAACGGGAAGGGAAGGGGAAAGGGTAAGGAGGGGGGAGTCTCCCGCCGCCCCCCGCGCGGGGAGTGGGGGGAGTGCGGGGGGCGCGGCGGGAGCGCGGCAGCGGGAGCGCGGCCAGGGAGGAGTGGAGGAGAGGAGCGGAACGAGCCGGCAGCATCCCCGGGCCCGGTGAGCCCCGCGGGCGGGGAGGGAGGGGCGGGGGCGGGAGCGTGCCCCGCTGCCGGGTGAGTGCGAAGCCAGGGAAACGCGTGGGTGCGAGCGTGTGCGGCAGCACCATCCCCACGGCTGTGCGGAGCATCATCCACCGGGTTCTGCGGAGAGCGCGTGTGCGAGCGTGTGCGGGAGCATCATCCACAGGGGCGTGCGTGTGCGGGAGCATCATCCACAGGGGTGGGGGGAGCGCGTTTATGCAACGGGTGGCGGCGTGTGCCGTGACACACGCGTGCGCGGCCCCGGCACACGCGCAAGTGGGACACGTCGGTGCGCGGTCCCCCGCCCGCGGCCGGGCGCGGCTGAGCGGCGGGGCTCTCCCTCCCTCCCTGCGGCAGGTGCGGGATGCGGCGGAGCGCGGCGGCGTGCTGGGCGCTGGTGCTGCTAGCCGCCACCTTCTGCGACACGGTGGCCGGCAAGGGTGGGCGCGGCGGCGCCCGGGGGGCGGCCCGCGGCGCGGCGCGGGGGGCGGCCCGCAGCCGGCCGAGGGCGGCCGTGCCCCGGTACGGCTCTGCCGGGGCGGCCCTGCGCGTGGCGGGGGCGGCGGCGGCGGGAGCGGCGGCCGGGGTGGCGGCGGGGGCGGCCCTGCGCCGGGCCCGGCTGTCTGGAGAGCTGCAAGCGGGAGACAGCGACGAGTACCGCGACGGCAACTGGACGGCGGCCGCCAGCGCCTGGACCTCCGCCGCGCCGGCCGGGACCCCGCCGGGCAGGGCGCTGCCCTGGCTCTGCCCGCTGGCCGCCCTCCTTCGCCGCTGATGCATTTCGGGGGACCTGACTGTGCCCGGAGCACCCACGACGCCGCGAGGACCGGCCGTGTCCCCCGGGGCTGAGCCACATGCCCCGGGCGAGCAGCGGCTCCCGGGGCTATGGCCGCCCCCCGCTGGCGGGGCAGGACCCCCGCGGAAGACTCTCCACCACCACCCCTCCGCACCGAGCCGAACCCCGCCGGCTCGGGCACCCCTCTGCACCGCGCCCCTGTCCGTGGCCTCGCCGTGTTCGGAGGCCGAGGAGGCGGCAATAAAACTGGGCGAAAGCACGTATGGCTGGATGCGGGGCAAGGGGCGGGACCCTGGGATGGCCCAGCGCCCGGCACCTGCCCACGCAGGCTTTATTTCGGGATGGAGGCTCCAGAGCAGGCCAAAACCACAGCGAGGAAACAGCTCCCTGGTGGTTTGCAGATCCCAGCCGGAGGCACCAGCCCTGCCCCAGGCTCTCCATGGGAGCATCACAGCAGTGACACCACAGGGCATCCTGTCTCTCTGGCCTCTTGCCCAAAACCGGCGACAGCCCTGGCAGAGGGTTTCAATCACACACCACAGCTCCCTGCTGAGGTGTCCCCAGCCCCACGGGGTACCAGGGTGTCCCCAGTCCACGTGGCTGTCGCCAGTGCCTGTCCAGTGACAGGTCTCAGTCCAGTGTCACCCTGCCCAGGCGTCCTGCTCGGAAGTCCCGCAGGAACTCATAGGCAGCAGCTGGGTAGTTGAGCATCATCATGTTGACGTTCCCTGGAGATGGCAGTGGATACAGGAGTGTCAATGCAATGTGCAGCTGCCCTGGGATCCCCAAAAATCCCAGCCCCTGCGCCCCGGATCACCCACCTGTGCCTGTCAGCACCTTCACCTTCTGCGTGCGGCCCTGGGCCAGGGCCAGGTGCTTGAGCAGGGGATCGATGTGGCCGCAGGGCTGGCCCAGCCCGTAGCGCTGCACGTACCTGACAGAGGAAATGGCTCACACCCTGCTGGCACCACCTCCACCCAAAATTCCCTGGGGATCCTCCTGGGACCCCTCCCTGCTTCCCCGCCGGCTCACCCAAACTGCTGCTGCTTGTTCAGGGCGTACAGGAGGTAGTCAGCCATGATGTCCTCCCCCACCAGGTGGTCACGGATGGCTCCTGGAAAATGGGGTCAAGCCCCAGCTTCCCTAAGCCCTGCTGAGCCCTGGCCAACCCTCCTTCCACCCCCTCATACCCAAAGTGTCACCCCAGTCTTGGGTACCAAGCCCCGAGGCCACACCTGGGGACAGCCCCTGGCCACAGCCTCCACCTCACCACACAGCGCCAGCTTCATGCCCGTCTCCACATCCCCCAGCCTGGGGGGCAGCACCCAGGGGTGTCCACCAGGTACATCAGGGGCTTCTCACACACCTGGCACGGGGGAGGCAGGGCTGGTAATTAGCACCACACAGCTAATGAGTGAGGCACTGAGCTTGAGTTAAGGCCTTGCTGCAAAGGAGACCTGAGCAGCCCTGCCAGGCCGGCTCGATGAGCCTGGAGGTCTCCTGGATACAGGACAGTACCTGGATCCTGGACAGCACTGCCTTGGTGATTCCTGGCTCGCCCCCCACCGCAGTCGCTTTGCCTGGGGGAATAGACACGGTCACAGACACACGTGATGCTGTGTCCACCTCCTCCAGGAGCCCTGGCACCATGCAGAACAGAAATACCCTTCTTGAGGTGCAGCCTCCGCAGGCAGTTGATGAGCGAGGATTTGCCCACGTTGGGCACACCGATCACCAGGATGTTGTACTCAGAGCTCTGGAAGCCAGGGAGATGCAGGCAAGGAGCAGCTGGTTACCAACCACCTACCCCTGCAGCAACAGGCAGCTGCCACAGGGACATACCCCAGTGTTTGCCACTGGGATGGCACTTCTGGCACATGTGGGAGCAGCCTCGTCCCTTGGCTGGAGAGGGGGGTGGTCCTCCCTCTGCTCTGCACTGGGGGCAGTTTTGGGGCACCACAATATGAAAGAGATGTAAAGCTGTCAGAGAGTGTCCAAAGGAGAGATGCAAGGATGGGGAAGGGTCTGGAGGCCTGCACAAAGGCTGGCTGAGATCACTTGATTTGTTCAGCTGGAGCAGAGCACGCTGAGGTCAGACCTCCCCAGGGGTGCAGCTCCTCCCAGGGCAGCTCTGCTCTCTGGGACAGGGACAGGACCCAGGGAAAGGCTGGGGCTCAGGGAAAGGTTCTTCCCACAGAGGGTGCTGGGCAGTGCCCAGGCTGCCCAGGGAATGGGCACAGCCCTGAGGCTGCCAGAGCTCCAGAAGCCTCTGCAGAGCACTCCCAGGGATGCACAGGGTGGGATTGTAGGGGTGTGTGTGTGGGGCCAGGAGCTGGACTGGATGATCCTTGTGGGACCCTTCTAAGCCAGGATATTCCGTGACCCCTGTCTCACCTCAGCCCTGTGGTAGCGTGGGCTGTCAGCCACCAGCCTGGCGACCATGGGGACAACCTGCAGAGGGACAGGGATGTCACTCTGTGCCTGGCTGGCAGCAGCCACTCGCTTGGTGACACTGCACCAGCGGCAGGACGTGCACAATGGGGGCTGAGCAGAGGACTTGGGACAGCTGGAAAGGGAGCAACCAGCTGGAGCACCGAGGGCTCTCCATGGGGCTGGGAGCTCCCCAGGGAGCAGGGCTGGGCTGTGCCCCCACTACCTTCTTGACGTTGACATCATGCTGGCAGTCAGTGAAGACTACGTGCGAGCATCCTTGCTGCCTCAGCTGCTCCACGACCGCCTGGAGGGGACGGGAAGAGGAACTGCTGTCACCTGTGATACCACGGCTGTCCCCCGCCCGGCCCGGCCCCGCCGCTCACCGGCTGCCGGCGGGGATCTGCCAGATCCATCTTGTTCAGCACCAGGACGTGAGGGCGGATGCCCAGCGCCTCCTGCAGTGCGGGGTTACGGCCCGACAGCGGGATGTGGCTGCGCTAAGGACAGTGACTGCAAGCGCGTAGCGGGAGGGGGGGGGTGGAGAGAAGGTGGAGAAGGGGCAAGGGTGGTCTGAAGGGACAGGGTTCTCCGGCAGCTGTGGAGGATATTCGAGCGTCGTGCACCTCCACGAGGCAGTCGGCGCGGCGCAGCGCCAGCCGCATCTGCCGCAGGCCTGCAGCACACAGCACAGAGCGGGGTGAGCGCGCAGCGGGCGCTCGGGCGGCGGCAGCGGGGTGGTGGAATTCTATCCGCCGCGCTGCCGCCCCTCACCTTTCGCCATGTGCCGCGGGAACCACGAGGCCACATCGCGGCCGCCGAAGTCGAAGCGCTCCCGGAACGCTGCCGGCGCCGTCCCCGCCGCCCTCAGCGCTGCCCACACCCGCATGGCTTCGGCGCTGATTCAACGTCACTTCCGGCGCGACCGGAAGCCGCCTCAGCGACAGCGATGGCGGAGCCGCTGCCGCCGCCACCGGGGCCTCCGCGGGGCTCGACCGCACCTCGCGGCGGCACGGGGGTGCCGCCGCCCGCGGGGGGCACGGCGTGCCCCCCGCGGGCCCCGGCACCCCCCGTGCCGCCGCTTCTGAGCCTCAACCCCCTCGCCCATCCGCCCCCCAGCCCCCCCCGCGGCCAGGCCCGACGCAGGACCCGCTGGACGATCCCCGCTACACCATCTCCAGCACCAACTGGTATTAAATCAACACCGCCGCGCCCGCCGCAGCCACCCCGCCACGGAGAGGAAGAAGCCGCCGGCGCGGAGGTTTCTCAATAAAGGAGACCGAAGGGCAAAGCACCGGGGTTTATTTCGCTGCCTCAGGACTGAGGCGCGGGGACGGGCTCCTGGAAGAGCTGGTTGAGCCGCTCGGCCTCTCGCCACCCCGACAGCAGCGCCCCGTGGGTGGTGGAGTAGAAGGTGCGGTGCGTGGCCTCGCCGGCGAAGAGGAGCTGCAGGGGCTGCGCAGAGGCGGGCGGTGAGCACAGAGGCCGCGGGCTGTGCTGCAACAGCCTCACCCCCCGCTCTCCGGCACCCCGCGGGGGCACGACCGCATTAAAAACCCAGAAGTGGGCACTTTCCCTTCCCTGGGCAACCCGCCCGCGCCGTGAGGCGGCTTGGGAGGAGCCGCCTGCCCACGACTTTTACGGAAATGCCCCCATCCCCGTGGAGCTCAGCAGGTGACCTGAGCATTGGTGACCCCCGCGAAGGGTCACCAGTGCCACCGCCCTGTCCCCATCCCGTCCGTCTGTCTGTCCCCGCTGCACCCCCTAGGGCTGCCTGCTCACCCGGGGATCCCGGGGGTCCTCGGGCAGGGGCTGTGCCAGCACATCGATGTCGTCCCCAGAGCTGCCGACGGCCACGTAGCTGTAGGAGCCGCGGGTGTAGGGAGCGCTGTGCCAGCGGGACCGCAGCACGCTCCTGGGCGCGGGCAGGTCGGGGTTCCCTGCAGATGGGGGGGTTAGGGGTGGGATCGGGAGGTCCCGCGGGACAGGGGGCGGGCGGGGCAGGCACCTGTCATGGTGCGCAGGAGGCGGGTCATGGCGCTGAGCACCTCGGCGTCGCTCAGCGTCTCCATGTGCTCCGACTCCTTCCCCGCGATGAAGCCGCACAGGACGTGCCCGTGCCTGGGGCGGGATTGTGGGGCTGAAAGCTGCTGCCCGTGCCCACCCGCGGCCCAGAGAAGGCCCGGAGGATGCCCGAAATCCCCAGCCACCTACTGCTCTGGCGGCTGGAGCACCACGAATCCGATGAGCTTCTTGAACCAGCTGGTCTCCAGGTCAGCGCTGGGCTCCTCCAGCGGCGACTCGTCCTCCCACACCACTTCCAGGAGCTGCTGCTCGGGCTTCCAGAAAGGCTGCTCGAACTCCAGGAAGATCTTGTTGTTGGTGCCGAATCCCAGGTTGCGAATGGCCTGTGCTTTCCGCTCGGGAAGGGGAGGTTGGAAGAATTCCTGGTAGTGCTCCTTGAGGAAACCTGCAGCCACAAATTTGGGCAGGCAACGGGGCAGCTCTCAGCCGGGCTCCTAAATGGTGTCTGAGATGCTCTGACCTCCCCAAACCCCTTTCCAACCTCTCCCCATTGGGAGAAGGGAGGCTGGGAAGGGGTTTAGGCAATCCCTCCCCTCTACCTGCCCATCTCCAACCGCGCCAGCTGGTCGGAGGGGACGGGCAGGGCAAGGGAAGGTGGTGGTGGTGTCCTCACCCAGCGGGACAGTGATGATGACGTGATCGGCAAGGAAGACATCTCCATCCTCGCACTCCACCCGGACGGGGAAAACCCTGGCATCGTCGCCTTCCTCACGGAAGCTCCCTTGCCACTGGATGGTCCTCACAGCCTTGTTTAGCAGGACGGTGCCCTCGGGCAGATCCGAGAGCAGGCGCCCGGCCAAGCTGCTGTAGCCGCTGTGGGAGGAGTCACCGCTGGGGACGGGGCGGCCCCTGGAACGCTGCTCCGCGTCCCTCTTCGGAGCGCCGCGCTTACCCTGGGAAGGTGCAGTCCAGGCCGGGCAGCGACACGTACTCGCCGAAGGGCTCCAGGGCCACCAGGTCCATGCTGTGCGTCCCGCTGATGCAGCACTCCAGCTTGAGGCAGGCGGCCAGCACGGCCAGCTGGAGCTGCCGGGCATCCTCCTGGCCCCCCGCCATCGTGGGGACCGTCCGGGCGATCTCTGCCCGCACGTACTGGCCCACGCTGGGCCACGGCGGCTCCTTGGACCCCTGGAAAGCGCGGGTGGAGGCCAGGAGGGCGTAGAAGAGGATCGCGGGCTTCGCGCACTGCCTTGGGACTCAGCACCCTGCCCGAGCTGCCGTAGGTGACGGAGGGCATCGGGGGGTGGCCCCCCGCTTCCACCTGCTGGTTCTCCTCCCGGGCGGCCTCCGGGCCCAGCAGGCCGTAGCGGGAGGCCAGGCAGAACACGGGATTTCCCGGCGAGGGGCCGTGGATCCAGTGTGCCCCCATCTCCGCCAGCCCCGACGCTGCCGGGAGGGAGGGAGGCAGAGCGAGTCACCCCGAGCCGTGCCCGTGCAGAAGCCTCGGGGCGCGGCGGGACCCCCGGCGCCCCGTGGCCCCCAAACGGCCGCAGCCGGCGGGCCCTGCCGCGCCCCTGGTGCCACCCGTGACCGGCTTCCGTTCCATCCCCGTGTGCTCACGGGACCGCCAACCCCGGGGCCACGTGTCCGGCCCACTCCGGCCACGGCCCCACGGACCGGGGGTCAGGTGCAGCGCCCGCATCCCGGCACGGCCGCCCCCTGCCCCTGCCCCGGGCCCGCCCCCCGGTGCCGCCCACCCCCAGGTCCCGGAGCCTCCCCCGGCCTCCCCGCCCGTACCGAAGGGGCGGGTGCAGACGCGGCCGCCGGCGCGGCCCGCCGCCTCCAGCAGGCGGAGGGAGCCGTGTCCGCGGAGCCGCTGGGCCGCCCCCAGCCCCGCCAGCCCCGCGCCCACCGCCACCACCCGCGGCCCGCTGCCCTCCATGGCCGCCCGCGCTGGCCGGTACCGCCCTCCGCCACCGCCGGCACCACCCGCCGCCAACGGCACCGCCCCTGGAGCGGCCCGAGCCGCGGCAGGCAGGGGAGGAGGGAGGAAGGGGTGGAGGGAAGCCTGGGCGATTGCACGGAGGGAGGCATGGAGGGATGCCCGCGGGTCCCGGGGCAGTGATGAACCAGCTGCCTGCACCCGTGGAGGGCGGGAGAAGGCCGGGCTGGGAGAGGGGACCCCTCCTGGCGTAGCAGCAGCTCTGGGACCACCTCCCCGCCCTCCTCCTCTCCTCTGCTCCCGCTCATCCACCTCATACCGTGGCCGGCCAGCCTGGCAAGGCGGAGGAGCTGTGGATGTCCCGCCACACGCATCCCAGCAGAGCTGCCCCAAGGGCCAGTCCCAGCGCAGCCCACCCGTGATTCCCCGACCTTTATGGATACAATAAGACTCTCCACTCTCAAAGCTGTCTGGTAGTGTTTCTTTTTTTTTGCCAGCAAGCGTTCTTGTTCCCTGCCCGGGGTGGGGTAGAGTATTGGGATGTACTGGGGATACTCCCAGGTGGGAGCCTCTGCCACCCAGCTCTTCTACCAGCTGTCCATGGGGTTACTGTGTCCTTGCTGGCCAGCTCCCCAGAAAATAATCACATGCAAGGAGGAGCTGGGGGTGTCAAAGTACAGGCTCCTGAAATCCCCTTTGAGTATTTATTTTGGAGGGATTTTCCCCACCTCCGGGTTTGCAGCAAGCCGCCTGGTGGGATGGGCTGTGGACATCAGCCTGGCAGCAGCTTCCTGGGAGGGACGATGGCCCTGCAACCGAGCCCAGGGCATTTGGGGTCACCAGCTCCCACGGATGAGGGATGATCATTCCCAGTGTCTTGGTGCTGAGCCAAGCAGCCATTCCTGGGGACCTCTGGCCCCTGAGACCCAGCCCAAACAATGCAGACAGGTGCTTGGCTTGGCCCAGATGGAGTCCTTCCACTTCCCCAGGGACTTGTCTTAGGGGAAAAGGTTTTCCCAAATCCAGCCTGAACACCCCTGGGCTGCAATGTGGGGCCAGAACCCCTCATTTCACCACCTGATGCTGCTGCCAAGAAGGGTTTGGCTTCATCCATCCCTTCCATTCTTTGGTGTGCCACGGCTGGGGGGCTGCTCTCAGCCAGACTCAACGGGCCCAGCTCCCTCCCACCTCCTCATAGCTGGCTGCTCTAATCCAGAGCTCACTGTGGCATCATGACAGGCTCCCCATGGCCCCCTGGCACAGCTCAGGGTCAGCACCATCACGCTGGGGCCCTTCCAGCAGGGCTGGTGGCCCCTGCCCGCTCCAGTGCCTCTGCTGACCCCGGTGCTGCCCTCCCAGCACAGAGCCACTGGTGCTTGAGGAGCTCCCAAGCAAGGAGGAGAGACCCCAACAGCCAAGGGATTCGTGGAAAGCGCCATCACCACAAGCGTGTCAGGCCAGCAGGAAGGAGGGGACACCAGCGAGTGTCCCACCCCTCCTCGGGTTGTCTCGGGACAGGGGCCAAGCCACTGGCGCCTCCCCCGGGAGCCGCCGCTCTACCGGGACTCCTCCATCAGCTTCAGGATGCTGCTGTAGAGGCGCCCGGGGGCGTCCAGGCCCCAGACAAAGTCCCAGTGGTTCCAATCGGGGATGTGAGTGTAGGTGACGAGGTGGGTGATGCGGGGCAGCAGCAGGAGGACGTCCCTCCAGTCAGCTGCCCAGTCCTGCCCTCCCGACCACACCGCCGTGGGCACCGGCATCGCCTCCACGTGGTACAAGGGCGGTGTGTCCTAGAGGGACACGGGGAGGGGTCTCAGCTGGGCAATCCCTGCAAGCCATTCCGTCCCTGCACCACCCTGCATGGACCCCCAGCACCTCCAGCTGCCAGCACTGCCGCTGCAGCTCCTACCTGGTGGTACCTTGCTGGGTTCTCGCTGCCATAGTCAAAGGCTCTGAATTCTCCAGATTTTATCACCTGGGAAGAGAGGATGGATCTGTGGTGGGAGGCTGGTGCTGCCGTGTGGGTCTCGGATCTCCCAGCCCTCTCGAGGCACCCGTCGTGAGAGGGTGCTCAGGAGGGGTTTGAGTAAGTCCCTGCCCTCCATCTGCCCACCTCCAACCATGCCAGCTGGCTGGGGATGGGCAGGACAAGGAAAGGTGTTGGTGTCCTCACCCGTGGGACGTTGCAGGAGGAGATGGCATCCCTGCAAAGCCGGGCTTTCCACCTCTTTTAACAGGGTGGGTTTTTGACCTCTGTTCCTAGCCATGGGTTGACAAACCAAGGTGCTGCACATGACTCCTTGGCTGCCCTGGTGCTGTGCTCTTCCCCCTGAAATCCTGCACACCACCAGCTGTGTGTGCAGCCTGCTGCTAGAGTTCCTTCAACACCCTGATCATCCTTTCTCAGCTTCCATTACCTATAGCTTGGCTCTGCCAAGAGGCACATGGGTGTGGGCCTCCAGCCTGATGCCCTTTCCAGCAGGGCCAATGCTGAAGCTGCAGAGTTCATCTCCAGCGTGCCCAGGACCCCTTTGGACAGGGGGAGATGTTGTGGGTCCCCCTTTTCCTCCTCATCCAGTTCCCCCAGCCTCTCCTTAGGCTTCCACCCACCAGCACCATGGTGTCCCCAAAGTTCTGCTTTGGTGACTCCTAGGGGGACCCAAACTGGGGGTTTCAGCATCCATCTGTGGCCTCCCCATCCTGTCCCTTGTCCTGCCTGCCACAGGACAGGACACACACTGCAGCATCCCCTGGCCCCCAGAGGCACCAGGGCAGCTCATCCTGCATCCAGCACTGTTGGAAAGGAAGAAACAAGAAAGTCCTACAAACATGACTATTTAGCCAAAGATGCTAAGAATGCTGAAACTAGAAGAGACATTGAAATGAAAGCAGTGTTTGTTTGGATGTTTGAGAACAGCTTTGGCTGACCAAGGGTCTTTCTCTCTTTGTTAGGAATGGAATTTACAAGCAGACAGAGCAAAGCCAGAACAGACCCTTCTTCCCCGGCCTGGCAGGAAATGCCCCCTGATAAGATTTAGAAATTAGAATGTAGTAAAACATAGTAATGTAGTGATTCCTATAGGATGTATGTAAATGTAGAAAATTTGTATTTGTTACTAGATTGGTTACTGAGAAAGTAGAATATTCAACATAGAAATAGATATAAGTCATTGTAAAAGGAGAGCTCGCTCTCTTCCCTCTTGTCTTTGCTCTCTGGCTTTTACTCTCTTCATTCTTTTGTCTCCCTCTCTTTTTCTCTTGTCTTTGCTCTTACTACTCCTCTCTTACTCTCTTCTCTCCTCTCTTGGCTCTTCACTCTCTTGCTCTCTTTGTTCTCCAGCCTGCTCTGAGCTAACTCTGAGCTGGGCTCTTTCACCCACACCCTATGTAATAAACTTCAAAACTTAACCTCAGAGATCTCGCCTAAGTACTGTCCTGACCATTCTGGCTCGTAATCAGCTCCCACACAGCACCTCTTCTAATTTCTTGCCTTTACTTTCCCGGGAGCTGCCAATGTCTGAGATCCCTGAGCTCTCACTGGGCACGGCAGACTCTCAGTGAAGGGACCATCCCAGGGGAGAAGCACCCGTGTGTCAGGGGTCCTACCTGGGCCCAGTGGATGATGTTTTTGACAGAGGTGCCATCCGGATAGTGGGATGTGTACACATCCAGCCGTGTCTGCAAGGAAATGTATCCCAGCTTTTGTTGCTTTCCAGCGGATGGGAGTGGAGTGGCAGCTGCCAGGTGTTTCCCAGAGCAGCCACTGCTGTGTCACCGCTGCCTGGAGAGCTGGGCCAGCTCCAGGAATGCAATTTTCATTAAAAACCAATTGCTGAGAGGCAGCATCAGGAGGAGAGTGATGGGCATGAAGGATGAGCTCCGTGGGACACCTTACCTGGCCTCAGGGGCTGTGCTCAAGGCCTCGGTGACTGCCTGAGGTCACCCAGAGGCTGCTTCAGCAGGGTGGTCACAGTGACAGGCAGCCCTAACTCAGAGGTTGTCAAGGACCACCTGGCCACTGACATTTACCCAGCAGAGCTTGGGGGCTTTTCCTGTGCTGGGAGGAAAAGTGTGTGGCAGAGAGACACGTGTTGCCCGTGTAGGGTCTGCTTGCTCTGGGGGCCAGTGGCTGTAGCAGGCTGGGCAGAACGGTGGCCCTGGCACCCTCACCACCTGCTCCTCACGGGGATGGCACACCCACCATGTTGAGGTTCTTCTCGTTGTAGCCACCCAGCAGGAAGAGGAGGTTGGCACAGGGCCTGTGCAGCAGCGTGTGCCTGCACAGCTCCGGGAGAAACCTCCACAGCTTCCTCATCCTCAGGGACGCGTCCGTCCTGCCAAGCAGCAGCTGCCGGAGCAAAGTGCATTTCCTGCTTCTGCCTCCCTGCAGCCCAGCCCCTGGAGTGGCCCAGCAGCCAGGCAGGAAAGGGAATAGCCAGGGAATATCCAAGCTGACTGGCCCCCTGCCCTCCTGCCCCATGGAGATGTGTACAGGTCATTGCAGGAGTTGATGCTGACTGAACACACACCAGGGAAATCAATATTCCCAGCTGTCCTCTTTCCACCCTCTCACCTCCCCCAAGCACTGGACCTGTTTTTCATGGAATCATCATGGCAAAGCTGCTCTATTCCAGGTGTTTAGCCCCTACAAGTGCCCCCATATAAAGACCACTTACAGATGGAAAGAAGACATGTGCTCAACAAGGCCATCCAGGACTATATGTGCACCTGAATTGTGTCTGTGCTAATAAATCAGCGGGAATTAACTGATTCCTGCTGCATCAGAGAGCCCCAGGGGCTGTGTCTGGGCATGATCCCTTCTCTAGAACCAGTCAGTTTTTGGGCAGGAGGGCATGGAGTAATCCCTTACCGGAATCATCTTGAGCTTGCTGTCCAGGAGGAAGTGCATCTTTATGAATGGACTTCTGGCGTGCTTGGGTACCACCACTGGAGCCAGGGCAAAAAACATTTTGACTTTCTGAGCCAGTTTGGGCATGGATGAAAATGCAGCAAACGCTGAGAAAACAGAAAAAAAACAACCTCAGACTTGCCCCATCTTTCCTCAGGTGCTTCATCTGAGGGTTCACTCGGACCCAGGTCTGTTTAATTGATTGTCTCTGAGATCCCTTGCCACCTTCCTGCTGGATGTTGCTGCCAGAGATGCCCAAAGGGAGGCAACACCTGCATTCCCTTGGCTGATTGGGCCCTTTAGTGGTCGCTAAGCCCACAGGGAGGGAGAAACCCTCTGGTTTCTGCTGACAAACACCAAAATGAAATTTTTCAAGCCAAGGTGGTGGGAACGCACCGATGGAGCAGCCCTGGGAGTAGCCAACGTAGTGGAGCTTCTTCTGCCCCGTTTTCTGCAGCACAAAGTCGATGGCGGCCGGGAGGTCGTACATGGCCATCTCATGGAAGCTGCAACACAGGAGGGGGATGTTGCTTATGAGGCAGCAACAGGAGGGCTGGCTTACCTCGAGCTGCCTCGCCTCGCCCTGCTGTGCATCCTGGGCTGAGCTTCCAGGAGAAAATTCCTGGCATGGATTGCTCCTGCCATGGCATCATCCTCCTGTGAAAGGGCTTAGCCCTCCCACGGCTGTGGTAAGCAGTAAATAGACTGTGCAGAGCCTGGCCATCATTCCAGTGCCATACTCAGCCTCTCTGCAGACCCAGAGCTGGCTCCCACCAGGATTCCAGCCCCAGCTCTGCTGCTCCTTGGGATGCTCTTTCCCAGAGGGGAATGGAGCAATGGCTCCTGCCCCTTGGTGAAAGGCAGACCTGCTGTGTGAGCTTTTCCTAAAAGCCTCTTTATGAGCCTGGGGATTCTGCTCTGAAGATCAGTTCAGGAGAGGCAGTACCAGCTTAACAATGGGGCACAAGAGGACCACAAGGCCTAGGAGCAGGGGAGGTGGCAACGACTCTTGTGGACACCTCTGTGGTGTCCCTGTGGGTGCCCCCGAGGCAGGGCTGATGTCTCTGTGTGTCCCCAGGCAGGCAGCAGGGCCCTGTGCTCTCAGCAGCTGCAGGGAGGGGCTGGCACCGTGTCAGCAGGCAGGTCTGCTCAGGTCCCTCCATCCTCCCCGGGGCAGGCTGTGCCAGGGATTAGGTGCTCCAACTTGTCTGCTCAGAGGCACCCACCTCTGCCTAGAGCTTGGGGACAGGCAGAGAACTTTGCCAGCTCTTGTAACGTGCTCCAGCCCACCTGAAATCCCAGAATTCCACCTGGTCAGCTGAGAGGTGCTGGTGTCTCCGGGACCAGCTCGTCCCCCGGCTGTTTCCCAGCCACACGTCGTAGCCAGAGTCTGCTAGTATGAAGCCAAGGCTGTTGTTTGCCAGGTTTTCCACCCAGTGGCTGCCTTCTCCAAAAATCCCATGCTGGAGAAACACGACTGGCCTGGCCCCTGGGTGCAAAAGAAACAGCGCATTCCACTGAGCCAGATTCTCTCTATTCACTCACCCCAAATTAAGGCCAGTAATGCCTCTTGCTTTGCTAGAGGACATGCAAAATGTGCATTTTGACGATGTGTTCTGGTGCTACAGCTTTGAGTGTAAATTGGAGAAATCCCATTGATTCAGTATTTCTGCTTTAACAATGACTATTCCCTTTTTTTTTTTTTTTTTTTTTTTTTTTTTTTTTTTTTTTTTTTCTTTAACAATGTCTATTCCCCTGGCCTGTCCGGGTTCATCCACTCCCCTGCTTATGTTAATTTTTGTTCATTTTTTTGCTGGCTTTGAGTGAAATAGAGCTGTACCTCTGTCCTTAGGCTTTTCTCTCCCATGAGGAATTCTGTTCAGGTGGATGTAGTAGCCATCACGAGTCAGGACCTCATAATCCTCACTGGGGTACCCTCTGTGGCAGATGATTTGGCTCTGGGGGAAGGAAAAACCCAGGTGGGAAGCTTTCCATAGCAAAGGTGCTTATCTGACTTGAAGAGCACATCACTTGGTAAAACCGAAGGCACGGCTTTGCCCAGGCTGTCTCTGGACCACTTGAGGACTTTTAGTGACAGAGGATGCTCTGTCCGAACCCCGTCCCAGCGAGCTGCCGGAGGGAAGGAAGGGGAGATGCTCGGCAGTGGGTGGGAGGGGAGCTGGCGGCCGCAGGGCTTGGAACGATTGGAACCGAGAGGATTTACTGACGCCTGACCCCGCTTTATGGACGGCTGGCACCGATTTCCTGACTGCACGTGTCGCATCAGGCTCCCAGCCGATGTGCCGGGCAGATAAGGCGGTGAGGCAGAGGGAACCTGCCGAGCTGGGCTGACTGGAAGGGCACTGGGATAAACCCCAAAGGATTCGTTGCCGGGCTCCTGAGGCTCTGCCTGAGCTTTATTTATGCTGAAAACCCCCCAGACTGGGGAGTTTCCACCTGGTGAAACCCAGCTGTGATCCCGCCCAGCGTTGCTGTATGCTGCCTTTGCCACCGGGCTGGCAGGAAGGATTAAATGCAGCAAATTTGCCACGTATTGAGAACCACTAAATCCAGCTTCAGAGCCTCCCAGGGCTCACCTGGGCATGGCCCTGAGTGACTTGCTGCAGCTGAAGGAGAGTAGCCACGCACGAATTTCTACCCTCTGGGGAGATACATGATCAAATCCAGTCTGGGGTTATCCCCATGGCTAACTGCTCTGCTGGTAATTGCACTTAATTCTGCTGGGAGGAGGAGATGGTTAATGATGGGGTGGAGGCAGCGCCATATCACAGCATCTCAACAAACACCAGCCCTCCCCAGGTGCCCTCCAACCCTCTCTCCTACAGCTGAACGTGCCCAAGCTTTCAGACAGGAAATTCAAAGTTCTCTTCACTTACAATGTTCATGAGACCCTCGGGATTTAGGGCCTTTTTCTGCTCGGTGGCATCTTCGGAGTTCGTGGGTGCTTGTACGAAAAACAGGATTGCAATAAACAGCCACATCTTGTGCTGTGTAAATGATAATAGTAACTACAACAACAGCAGCAACAAAAATAATGATAATGACAGCAATACTAGGAATAGGAACAGCAACAGGAATAACAACAGCAAAACCAGTAACACCGATGCTGTTGTTACTGTTGTTATCACTGTTGATGGTTGTTACTAGAACTGACATGAATATTTGTTTCTACTTGGTTATGATGGGTTAAGTTCCTCACATATCTGAAGATCACATATATTTTCTGGGCTGGGAAAGTGGAGGGAATTCCCAATTTCAGTTTTCTTTGCATTCCACATGAGATTTTTTATACTCCTCTGTACGGACGGGATCTGGTACTGGGCAGGAGCCTTTTTTATATTTTTAATGGCAAGAAGAAGAGAACCAGCTGTGCAAAAGAAGAACTAAACCAATACCATTGGGCCAGTTGTCCCAGAGGAAATTAACCTAAAGTGGGAGTTTATGCTATGGAAGGAACGTGTTTAACATGGCTGGGCTACGACTATGCCTATATTTTTTTGTGTTTCTCTATTGCTTAGCTTTAAAACCCACTGTAAAGAGAAGGGCCTGTGAACTGAAACTGGTAGAGTCTCATAGGAAGCCTATTGCTTAAATAAATGTAGCCTGAAAAAACCAGAAACCTTTCTGATGACCTTAGATGCTCCTGAGCTGAGTGGAGGCCTAATTTTTAATGCACACAGTTAATACTATACATGATTTCTAGTGATTTGCCAGGCTCTCAAAAGTTAGACCTTAACTCCAGCCCAGCAGCATAAATTGCGAATTACTCTCTGCCTCCCTCCTTTTGCTCCCAGTGGATCTCCCACACCACGAGGCTTTCCTACCCTCTGAAACATTCCCAGCAAACCTACCTGTGGGATCACCCAGCTGCGAGTTAAGACCAAAAATAAAAAAGAGCAGCTCCAAAAGGACACCAATCTGAAGGACACAGAGGAAAATAAGTTACCAGGCAGAGCCCACTGGCGTGTCTGACCAGCCTGGTGGTGGCAGTGCTGGTGGCTCTGTCATCACCAGAGTTAAAAGGACCACGCTGTGTCAGAGACCTTGTCACGTGCCCTTCAATTAGCAGATGTGTGCTGATCACTCCTGTGGCACCTCCCTCCATGTGGCCCTGACTTTCATGCTTGCCAAGGATTGCTGGATTGGTGTGCTGAGGAATTCCAGCTATGGGGTTGTACCTTAAGCTCATGATAGCCAGGTTAAAAAAAAATATTAAAAAAAAATGTCAACAGCTTTTCTTTGTAAAGGGTCATTTCCTAACTCCCAGGGTAATTTCCTTTCTTCCAGGGTCATTTAGAAGAGTTCCTGGTGCAACAAAAAAGCTTGGCATCTACCATCTTTACAAAGCCTCAGCAGCATGCTGAGCTCCCCAAGGACACCCCAAGGATGGGTCAGGCCTCACTTGTCTGCCTGGATGGGGCACACTTGGGCATTCCACCCCTCGTGGAAAGCAACAGTAAGGTCCAAAAATGTCCTGTTAGCAAGGGGTGATTCACAAAAGCTCTGCGGGGCTTGCTGGAAAAGCACCAAGGCTGAATACCCCTTCCCGGAAAAAAGCACCAGGCTGAATATCCCTTCTGGAAAAGCACCAGGTTGAATATCCCTCTGGAAAAGCGCTAGGCTGAATATCCCTCTGGAAAAGCACTAGGCTGAATATCCCTTATGGAAAAGCACGAGGATGAATATCCCTCTGAAAAAGCACCAGCCTGAATATCCCTTCTGGAAAAGCACCAGGTTGAATATCCCTTCTGGAAAAGCACCAAGCTGAATATCCTTTCTGGAAAAGCACCAAGCTGAATATCCAGAAAGGATATTCTGGAAAAGCACCAAGCTGAAGGTCTCCCCAGCCAGTGGCACGGGGCAGAGCTGGTGCAACACCCCTGCTTTGGCCAAAGCCACAGGTATGGCAGAGGGCAAAGGTTTTTGTGCCCCACCTGCAGCCCGTGACCATCCTGTCCACGCCTTTCCCTACCTTGGTGACCACCTGGAAGCCCGGGCTGTGCTGGAGTGTGCCTTGCCTGGCTGGGGATTGGGCTGCCTCCCAGTCTGCTGGGGCACGAGCAGAACGCGAGTTGCGAAACGCGGCCGAGCACGCTCGCCTTGCTCCAGCTCCACGCTGGAATTTTCTGTGGGTGCTGCTGACACAGAGGAGCTGTGTGGGTGCTTTCCTCCCCGTGGCAGGCCTTCACTCCTTCATTGCCTTCTGAATCTGTGCCTGCTCTGGGCTTCTGGAAGTGTCTTCCCTCATCTGTGAGCACAAAAATCCCGCTGCGTAGAGTCAGAGGATCGTGGAAAGGAACACATCGAGGTTGGAAGGACCTTAAAGCCCATCTCACTCCACGCCTGCTATGGGCAGGGACACTTTCCACTGTCCCAGGTGGCTCCAAGCTCTGTCCAGTCTGGCCTTGGACACTGCCAAGGATCCAGAGGCAGCCCCAGCTGCTCTGGGATTTCTATCCCAGGGCCTCCCCACCCTGCCAAGGAACAATTCCTGCCCAGTATCCCATCTATCCCTGCCCTCTGGCAGTGGGAAGCCATTCCTCCTTGTCCTGTCACTCCAGTTCCTGATGCAGGTCATTCTCCAGCTTCCCTGGATCCCTTCAGGCAACCTCCACACAACCTCCTCCTCTCCAGGCTGAGCAGCCCCAGCTCTCCCAGCCTGGCTCCAGAGGGGAGCTGCTCCAGCCCCCTCAGCAACTCCATGGCCTCCTCTGGACCTGCTCCAACAGTTCCATGTCCTTGTTATGTGGGGGGCACCAGAACTTGCTCAGGTGGCATCTCACCTGAGTGGGGAAGAGAGACAGAATCCCCCCTCCCCTGCTGCCCACGCTGCTGCCTTCTAACTCCACTACTCATTCTCTAGTGAAGGAACCAGTAGTAGTAGTAGTAACAAAATAATAGTAATAGAGGTTGGAAAGGCAGCAGAGCCTTCTCCAACATCCTCAGGCTGTGGAATGAGGCCGTTGGAGTAGTGTGTCTGTGGTGAGGTGAGTGTGTGATTCAGCACCTGAGTTATTCTACCTGTGCTGGAAGGAGAGAAGGCGTCTAAAAGAGGCATTTTTACTGAGGAACTCTTGTGTAGCTGGGTCCAAGGGAGGAATTAAGATCTTTGAGGACTTGAAGGAGGTTGGGTTTAGATGGGATATTGGGCAGGAATTGTCCCTGGCAGGGTGGGCAGCCCTGGCACAGGGTGCCCAGAGCAGCTGGGGCTGCCCTGGATCCCTGGCAGTGCCCAAGGCCAGGCTGGACTTTGGGGCTGGGAGCAGCCTGGCACAGTGGGAGGTGTCCATGCCATGGCAGGGAGTGGAATGAGGTGATCTCTGAGGTCCCTTCCAACCCAAACCACTCCAGGATTCCACGATTCTCAGAGGGGTGTGTGTCTGGGTGGGCTGGTCAAGGTGTGACATGGCAAGCAAAGGCTTCCAGCCCACGAGTCATCCACGTGCTTCCTGGGCTCTGCCTGGGGCCCAAGCCCCGGATTATTCTTGGCCTCTGAGGCCCTTTAAGAATCAAAAGTTACATCTTCTGGTGCAGGGTGTTGCTTCTGCCTCTTGCTAGCATCACACTTCACAGGGATTAGGCAGCATTGCTGCTGGATGCCTTTCATGATCCTGTCTGAGGCATCACAGGACTGCAACCCCACCTGCTGCTGGCACAACAGGAAGGGAAGCAGCCCCTGGAATCAGCTGTGTCCCCACTGCTGTCCTAGAGGTGAGTCACCTCCCTGAGGCACACCGTGGTGCAAGCAGCACGTTCTCAGCCCTCAGCTCTGGGGTTAATCATGTTAATCATGGCTGTCCATGCACACCTTCCCTCCAGCCCGTGCCCTGCTGTCCCTCCTGCTGCTTTCCCACACGTGTTCCAGCCAGCAGACTGTGTGCCCGGGGTGCTGGCTGGTGCCTCTGGCCAGGCACAAGGGTGAACCAGCCACGAGTCACCTGGATCTGGCATCCTGAGCTCGGAGAGGGAGCATCACCCTGCTTTCAGCAATAAGAGGATGTCAGCTCTTGTGCAATTCCTGCCAGATGAGCACAACCCCCTTGCAGTAACCCTGGAGAACGTGGCTCAAGTTAAAGGGCCTGATGAGGGAAGCAGCCCTTACCTTGCTTGTACCTGTCCTAGTTTAAAGTCCCTTTGGCTAGGCTGGGAGATCTGTGGTTTACACATTTAGCAGGGCTTGCACAGTGGAACTTGAGGAAACAGCTGATCTTGTCACAACACCTCGTTAGGTTTGTTCATGCAATCATTCCCTTCTCTACAATGAAATGGAATACACAAAAGCATAAACCTTCCTGAATGTGGACTGGGAATTAATGGAGATGGGATCACTGGTGCTTTTTCTCTGGTAATTCCTCCCCTGTTCCTCTGTTCAGAAGAGCCCAGAACAACCCTGAACTTCTTGTACTTCTTCCCTGATCTGTGTTCATTGTACAATTGGCTTTAAAGTATATTTTACAGCTAAAAGAGTTTGGTTTGTGTGTGAACAGACCTGGGACAACGTGAGCAAAATTTCTCAATAAAGAAATACCTACAGTTTTCAAATTTGGTGCTGTAGTGCTCTTGAGATTATTTTCCAGCATACTGGAGGAAAGCTGATCTGGCTCAGCTTTGCCAAAGCCCTGAACAGGGGTATCAGAAATATTTAGGGAGCAGGAACACATCCCACAGGACATAGTCCAGGGTCAGGGTTGATCACAGAATGAATGAGGTTGGAAAAGACCTTAGGAGATCATCGAGTCCAACCTATGAGCTGACACCTCCTGATCAGCTAAACCATGGCCCTGAGGGCCAGGTCCAATCTTCCTTTAAACCTGTCCAGGGATGGTGACTCCACCACTCCCCTGGGCAGACGATTCCATCACCCTTTCAGTGAAGAGTTTTCTCCTGATGTCTGACCTAAGCTTCCCCTGGGGCAGCTCAAGGCTCTGTCCTCTCCTTCTGTCAGTGGTTTCCTGGGAGAGGAATCATCATGATCAATGCTGGCTTGTGAAGTTTTGGAGAAAATTACATCTGATCTTGATTTCAACTGTTACTTTCCATGGCCTTGTAGCATTCCCACCTGCTTGAAGTCCCATCACATGAAAATGGGACTCTCAAAGACCAGGGTCTCTCTCTCTCAGAGGTTCATCTAACTAACTCAAAAGAAAATTTGAAAATTACATCGGAAATAACACAGAAATTGCTGTAAGTTCCTGAAATAAGAAAGCAGAGTGTTTTCAACCAAATGAAAGCCTGGATCTACTCAGCAATGCCTCTGGAAATCG
The DNA here is from genome assembly GCA_032173965.1 of Sitta carolinensis. Taxonomy (NCBI): domain Eukaryota; kingdom Metazoa; phylum Chordata; class Aves; order Passeriformes; family Sittidae; genus Sitta; species Sitta carolinensis. Next base: position 475,780 of record CM063287.1, on the reverse strand, counting down.
TTCTCAGGCTGTTAGGGATCAAAAAGAGTGAAAAGGCAGCATGCCATCTGTCATAACTCCATGAAAATAGATTAACTCCGGGACAAATCAGTTTCTAAATAACCCTAGGGGCCAGCACGTTGCTTAAAGCAGACACCAGAGCAATCTTTGGATTAGTGGCAAAAGCACCACTTCAAGCCTGAGGGAAGGAGGCTGTGCCAGGGGTGTGCAGCCCCTCTGCAGTGTCCACTCCCCAAGCCCTGTGTGTGATGCTGTGCTGTGCATTGCCTGTGTGCTGGCAGGAGGGGATGGATCAGCCAGCATGGGGACACTGCTGTGTCCTGAGAGGGATGTGCCACACACTGCTGAGCCCTGAGAGGGATGTGCCACACACTGCTGTGCCCTGAGAGGGAGGTGACACAGCCCTGAGCCCTCCTGGCCTCGTGTGACACGCTCTGCATGAGCACATCTGGAAGAGGATTGAATCAGAGGCTGAGTGACCCACATCCTCCCCTCGTGGGGCTGAGGCTGGTTTGCCCAGGCAGGGAGGAGGAGAAGGCTGGTGAGGGCTTGGGGCTGCCTTGGAAGCTCTGAGGGTGAGAGGTTGAATTGATCACCTTGGGCTGAGATGTGTAGGACAGTGATCTGTTGGAGTGTTACTGTAGATAGAAACTACCTCTCTTATCCACTGGTCACTTGAGAAGTCCATCAGGTGATATCTTTTCACAAAGGAATGCAAACATGATTATTGTCATTCTCACAATAATCACATGATTATTGTCTATCTCACAATTCATGAGAACTGACTATTATACTAAAACAAATCAGAAGGTTTATTTTCAGGGACAACATTGGAGCAGGTCCAGAGTGAGCCACCAAACTGGTCAGAGGGATGGAGCAGCTCTGCTGGGAGAGTTGGGATTGCTCAGCCTGGAGAGGAGGAGCTTTGGGGTGACACAACTGTGGCCTTGCAGTGCCTGAAGGAGGCACAAGAGTCACAAAGAAAGAGTCAATTGAAAAGGGATGGAGTGCCAGGACAAGGGGGAATGGCTTCCCACTGCCAGAGAGCAGGGTGAGGTGGGATATGGGGAAGGAATTGTTCCCTGGCAGGGTGGGGAGGCCCTGGGATAGAATTCCTAGAGCAGCTGTGGGTGTCCCTGGACCCCTGGAAGTGTCCAAGGCCAGGCTGGAGCAGCTTGGGATAGTGGAAGGTGTCCCTGCCATGGCAGGGGGTGGAAGGAGATGGGCTTTCAGGTCCCTTCCCACCCAAACCATCTGTGATTCCACGATTCTGTGCTACCCTGTGCAATCACCACAGACCTGTCTGAGGAAGTCTGACTTGCCTGATAGACCTGATACACACAAGGACTCCAATCCTGCCACGGCCATCCCAGGAGATGGAATTTCACAGTATTCCTTCTGCAAGCATAAATCAATTTCCTTTCAAAACACACCTCTTTATCCATTTTTGATCCTTTAGCAGCAGAGGGGAAGCAAGTACCAGAACCTGACCTTGCCAGAACCTCCCCAAAGTGCTCTGTCATGGAAGAGTGAAGGTAATGCATTGCAAACACTGAACCAGATAATTGCAGAAGTGGCAGAAATTTTATAACCTGAACAGAAAGGGACCAAACCCTGCACTTTGTATGAGTTTTCAGAAGTTAAACGTCGTTGCTTTTAAACTAAACTTGAATAAATGGCAGGTGGGGGGGGGCATGGTTTAGTGGTGAGCATGGTTGGGTTTGATGATCTCTTAAGGAATCTCTGATTCTAATTTCTTGCCAGCTGTTCAGAAGTTTGCAGGGGGACATCTTGCCAGCTCTCTGTGTGTTTGTTTTCCAAGGTGGAGAAGTCATCCTGCATCTGCATTGATATCCATGGCATGAGCACAGTGCAGTCCTGTAAGATGCTGCTCCAGGACACAGCCCTGCCGGGAGCAGCTGATCACACAGAAAAAGATGTCATTACAAATACCCTAAGTGAGGCAGCTAATCACTGGCAATCCAGGCAGATCCTATGTAACCTGTAGCCTCATTCCTGCACCCTGGGATCACCTCACCCTGCCCTGTTTTCTACTGTGGTCAGTTCCAGCTGCGAGGGTAGAAAGTGAAACGCTTTACAGATGGTAACTCGAGCAGAGCCCCAAGGCACCACCAGCCCTGTGCCACCATCTCCAGATGAAACTCTGCTGCTCAAACCCCAGAGAGCAGCATGCTGGGCTTCACACCCTCCCCACCACTCACCTCTTCCCTGCAGGGAGGTGCTGGTGGCACCTGCCAGCATGACCAGCCACTGGAGATTATCCCTGAGCAGGAGGAGCTTTGGACAAGCAGCTCTCTCCCAGCTGCACGTGGTAAAGATGTCTGTGCTGAAAAGCCCCAGACCCACAGAATCCTGGAATGGTTTGGGTTGGAAGGGGCCTCAAAGCCTGTCTCATTCGACCCCCCCACTGTCTCAGGCTGCTCCAAGCCTTAAAGTCCACCTGGCCTTGGGCACTGCCAGGGATCCAGGGGCAACCCCAGCTGCTCTGGGCACCCTGTGCCAGGGCCTTCCTGCCTCACAGGGGACAATTTCTCCAGAGTTTTAACCTCTATTAAGAGTACAACCACACAGAGCCCAGTAGACCCTATCAAATTTATTATTATTATTATTATTATTATTATTATTATTATTATTATTATTATTATTACTATTATTATTATTATCATCATAATCATCATTATTACTATTATTACTATTACTTATCTGTGGAAAGAGAACCTTATCCTTTGCCCTGCTTGCTCCCAGGCACTTTATAAGGAGATAGTTAAAACACAAACCGGCAAATTCACAATTCCTCCTCTGACCAAGGCATTATTAACTATTTAATCCAGAAGCTGAAGCAGATTTCGACTCGTTACTGCTTTCCACCACACTCCTCTTCTGTCTCCCACAAAAGCATTCCCTGGGAGGCAGCAAAAGGTGGCCTTTGCAGGTGGGTTTGTGCCTTAGGACAGCTTAGAGTGGTGCAAAATGGTGTTTCCTGGTAGAACTTACTGAAACTCCTTTGTGCATCAGTGAGATTATCCAAATCAGCGTGAATCTGAGAAAGATGGCCCCTTTGTTAGTAAAACTGGAAGTTCTCATGGGAAAAAAAATAAAAATGTATTATGGCCACTCTTGATGTCACCAGGCAGGAAGTTTACAGCTTCTTCCAGCTGTGGCCGAAGGCAGTGAGTGTTGGGATATTGGGATTCTTGGAGTGCAAGTGCTGCCAGAAGGGGAATAAAGCTGTGCAGGACCCATCCACCAGGTGGTTCCATCCCAGCAGACTGGCTCCAGAAGGGCACAGACCTTCTGTCCAGCTGTTTCCAGCTGGGGACCCAAGCTCAAGGAGCCCACAATGGCCACCAGGAGCCAAGTTCCACCGAACCTGGTTGTTGCTGGAAACCCGTGTGAGTGAGGCACATGGAGGACTCAGGGTGTGAGGGCCATGCTCAGCTTCTGCAGGACCTCAGCCTGTGGAACCTCAGTCCACACTGCTTTCCCAGGTGTTGGATTGGCTGGTTTTCCTCACTGGCCAGAGTAATTTCAATCCAGGCCAAGTGTAGCAGTTTATTGAGCTTTTTCCCCAAAAAAATTTTTCTTTGCTTTTTTACTTTTTTCCTATTTTTTTTTTCCAATGAAAGAAACACCAGAAGTCGTTGAGAAGCCAACAGTCACTGCCACTGCTCCAGCTCTAGGCACCCTTCTCCATCAGGTCAAGCATTTCTTTGTAGACTGCTCGTAGACCTGATTGCCCCAGAGGAAATCAAAATGGACAAATTCGGGGATGTACTTTCTGTAGGCCACGTTGGAGATACGGGGCAGGGTGATGTTCACATCCTCAGGGGCTGAAATCCAGTCCTTGCCCCATACCAGGCAACCAGGGGGGTTTTCATGTTCTCCAGCTCATAGAAGGGAGGAGTGGTCTGGAAGACAGGGGGGGACGTAAAGGGCAAGACAAAAATTCAAAGTGTACCCTGATGGCTGCTTGGAATTTCTCCCTTATCCCAAGGGATAGGAGAGGAACTATCACCAGGGAGCCTCACTATGCCTTGGGCTCCTGCTCTTTTCACCAGAGAGCAAAAAGTTGTCACTGAGTGACTTTTTTTATTAGAAATTACGAACCTGCTTCCCCGTATAAAGTAAATTCCCTGAACACCATGAAATTCATAGAATCACAGAATGGCTTGGGTTGGAAAGGACCTCGACCATCATCTTTGGGCAGGGGCACCTTCCACTAGCCCAGGCTGCTCAATTCCCCAAACTCAGTCTCAACCACTGCAATATTTTCCTTGCAATATTTATTGATTTTTTTCCCCTCTGAGCATGCTTGTTTACCTGGTTGTAATGAAGCATGTTGTCACTGCCGTAATCGTAATACTTGAATTCCCCCGTCTGATAGAGCTGGAAAAGGAGAGTTACCTTTATTACCCACCCATTGGAGGGCTCCCTAAAAAAGATAAAAGGGAGGACAGGGGGCTGCACTTCTCCCTTCTGCCACCAAGGCTCAGGGAAGCGAGTTTTACATCTGGCACTGGATTTTGGGAGGAGAGCTCAGCCCCAGGAACACCTCAGCATGGAAACCCACAGGGAAGAACCTGGTGTTCAACCAAGAGCCTCAAAGTGGACATGAATCAGACCTTCTGGAAAGTTTTTTTGTGTGCTATGGCTAATGCCATCAGCAGAAGCACGTGAGTGGACTGTTTTCAATAATTAGTTGCATCATTAGTGGTCTTACTGACCCTCAGCCTTTCCTCTGGCATCTCCTGTCCTGGTTTATCACCAGGCTTTGTCCCACCTCCACCTCCTACAAGCCACAAGGACTCTTGGACCTCTTTTGTTGGAATAAATAAGTGTTTCAGGGCAGCTTTCCTCTCTCTCCCTTGTAGAGCTCTGCAGGGGGAGCACTGGCGGGACAATCCCTGTCACTGTGGTGAACAACACATGATATGAACTCTTTGTGGTATTCTTTTAAAGTTCTTGGAGAAATGAATTTAACTCTGTTTATTTTAAAGGATCGCTTTTTTAAATACATTTTTTTACAGACCACTGTGATGGGTGAACGAAAGACAACTCTTTCACTCACATTGGTCAAACCAGAGGGACATCAAAAGAAAATTCTTCTCATAGAAAGAATTTCAAATATGAGTATCGTTACAAAAATAAACTTGTTGCTTATGTTCAAGTTTCAGAAACAAGTTTTAGAAACTTAAAACATCAGGAAAACAGAGCTTTACAAACTCAGAAGCTTCAGGCCTGAAAACCCAGACTACAATTCCCAGCCCCTGAAGAGGGAGAGGAGAACAGGCAGCGTTACCTGGCGCCAGTGCAGCATGTTTTTGAGGGATGTGGAATCAGGGTAGCGGGCCAGGTAGACATCAATGCGGCTCTGCAAGAAACCATTGGGGAGGTTTACTCTCTGCCCCTCAAAAAATCCAGGCCAGAAATAAACCTGAACCTGTTCAGCAGCCACGTGAGCCTCAGCCTGCAGCAAGCTGAGCAATTCCCATGGGAGGCTGGGCCATGCCAGGACTCTGCCTGGTTTCCAAGGCCATATCTTGTGCTCAGGATGCTCTTGCAAAGACAAAGCTCAACTCGTGGCAGGAGCTCTGTGTGTTCCTAATATGTTTCCCTTTTGGAATATTAAAGAATTACGCCAATGCTTTACTTGAGAAACCCCCACCCTGGTGCCTCCAGCCTGAATTTTTCTACCAGCCAAAGATGTGGAGGCAGCAGATTGGCAGCTCAGGCTTGCCCAGTGAGGAAGTGGATCTCTTGAGAGGGAGGCTGGAGTGTACATACCACGTTCAAGCTGTTGGTAAACCCACCAGGCAGGTAAAAGACCCAGGAGCACAGGATTTTCAGCATGGGGTAGGTGCACATTCTGGAAATCACTTGCTTCAAGACCTCATCCTTATCAAAGACCACCGTGTGTCCTAAAATGAGCTGTGGAAGTCAGAGGGGTGAATCAGTGGGGTTCTTTTCTTTTGCTTCCAGGTGCTCCCCACCTCTTTGCTCACCCCTGAAAGCTGCTGACGTCACTGTGTTTTGTCATTCTGGCTTTTCAGAAACAGCCACGGCCCTGGAAGAGCCCTGACCTTCCTAGGAGAGGCTTCTCCTGGGAGAAGGGACCCAAACCCAATTCCCAGTGATAGTTCTCTGATCAAGGCTGGGCAGGGAGATGATTTGCCTGCCCTCCAGGCTCCCAGCACACGCGCAAACAGAGAGCAGGGAGGTGGAGGTGATGGACAAGCACTGCATGTCTCAGGTGACCTTCCCAGTCCCTCCTCTCCCTCACACCTCACGTGTGGTGAGGACATACCTTAACCAGCACCTCGGGGAGGTCAAACACCCTCACCAAGGGGACTTCATGTTTGAGTTCACGGTGATGGGAGCCAAGGCGAAGAACATCTTGATTTTGCGATCCAGTTCGGGAATGGATGAGAAGGCAATGAAACCTGCGTGAGGGAGAAGGAAGCAGACCCTGCCCTGTTGTTTCTGAGGGAGCTGTTGACTTCCAGGTGTGAGTGCCCATCAGCAGGTCCCTCAGAGGTGGCTCTGGCAGGTCGGGCTCTGGCAGCAATGAGATGTGCCTGGTTCGGGGCTGCCACTGCTCAAAACTCTTCTGTTAAAGCAATTACCTGCTCCTTTCCCTTTTGTTGTTTGGAAATGCCTGGACATTACCCTCCCTCCCTGGACATTACCCTACCCTCCAAGGTTTTAGGAACACTCCCAGACTGAGGGTGCACAGCTGATGTGCCTCTGCCAGGTCTGCTCTCCTCCTCAGTACCTATGGTGGTGCCTTGGGAATAAGCCACGTAGTACAACTGCTCCTGCCTCGTTTTCTGCAGGATGTAGTTGATGGTCGCTGGAAGGTCATACATGGCCATCTCATGGAAGCTGCAGGGGAGACAGGCACATGACAAAATCACCCTTGCTGACCTTGCCATGGCTACTTGGGTGCAGGCAAGAGCTTTGGCAGGAATGGGCAACCCAGTCTCTGCCCACTGGCAGAGGGTGTGACTGTCAGCAGCACTGCTCCCCCGGCCTGCAGACACTGCTGAGGGTACCAGGGGCCTGCCCACCCTCCAGTTTCACGGGAAATACCTGTAATCTGAGTATTCCTGCTGGTAGAACCCAAACTCCTTGTGTTTCCGTGACCAGCTGTTCCCCCGGCTGTTCCCGATCCAGACGTCGTAGCCAGCATCAGCCAGGATGAAGCCCAGGCTGCTGTTGGGCAAGTTGGTGACCCAGTTGCCCCCCTCCAACACCAGACCATGCTGCAGGAGGACCACAGCCTTTGGAGCTGGAGGAAGAAGAGGGGGAAGCATCTTCTCTGACCACAGAAAGCAAAATTGATCATTCTCTGAGCTAAATTGATCATTCACATCCAGGTGTGGCTTTGGCAGCACGCCCCTGGGAAGTGACACCAGCGCAGGCACGTGGTGACCTCTGTCCTCAGTCTCTCTGGGGAGGTGTTTTTGCAGAAGGCTGGGGCAGAGAGTGGAAATCTGGGGTTTTTTTACACTTATTTTCCATACACATATGCCTATAGGTACGTGCTTCCCAGGGCAGGGACACGCTGCCAAGATCCGGGCATCACCCCACCATTGCTTTGAAACAGGGGGTTCAGTGCAGAGCAGGAGGATCCCAAAATGGTGAGATGGCATTGAATTGGACACAGGAAGGATGAAAACTAGTGAGATGGCACTGGACTGGCTGCCTGATTTGGTTTCCTTTGCTAACTGATGGCTTTTTGCTGCTCCACTGTCTGGTTTGGAGCTAAGGTAAAACCTGGGGCAGGATTTCTCTGTGCCATTCATTCTCCCTCCTCTTGGGAGCAAATCCTCTCAGAACAAGGTCAGCCTGGTGGGCACCTGTAGCCTGGTTTCAGGCCTGATGTTTTAGGTTTCTGTTGTTCTTTCCCAGGAAAAATGAGATAAACAACAAGAAGAAATGTTTTTGTAACAATATCTGTGTTGTGCATTCCTTCTGGGAGGAGGGATCTCTTTCATGTCCCTCTGGTTTGACCAATGTGGGTGAAGAAGTTTACCTTTCTTTCACCAACCACATTGGTCTGTGTAAAATTGTATATAAAGAGAAACAACCCCTAATAAAAGAGTCATTTTCACAACCTAGAGAAAAATTCCCAAGAGTCTGTGTCACGTGTTATATCAAACAGCTACAGGCACCTGTGTTTCTTCTGCTCCCAAGGCTATTTGCCTGGTTTTTCCCTACAGGGAAAGCTGCCTCCTGGAGGATCCAGCCCATGTTGAGGTAGCTGTGGGAACCAGGACATCCTTCTGACTGTCCTGGGAAAATTTATAAGTCACAAGAATTTAGATAGAATGACAATTAGCATGTCACAGGGTGAAAAAGTAGAATTTTGCGATTTTAGAATGTGAAATCAGGGGGCAAAGATGGAGGAAATGGGTGTGTCCCTGAGCTGCTCCTTCATCCTCTTGTTCTCCATCTTCTGTGGTGGTGTGGCACATTTGGGTTGGTCTAGAACAAAAGTACACTGTACAACAGAGTGGATAGATACTGGAGAATTGTTATAAATAAAGCATAGGTAATTTTCAGTATAAAATATAGCACTGTCCCAAGGGCAGAGAGAGAACACCACAACCAAGCCTGGGGAGTTCAGCACAGCCTGGCCTGCAGAGAAGACCATGGCAGGCCAGGGCACAAATATGAGATAAGCAAAGAATAAACAAATTCCTGAACACGAGAACAGATCTCAACCTCTTCTTCAGATGCTGGGCTGGGGGAAAATAAAAAACCTTCACAGAGACAGAGACAAGTTAAGTCAGGTGGAAGCCAAGCTCATAGAAGCTGAGAAACCCCAGAGAGAAAAACCAACAAAAAATAAGAAAACATATATTTATACATTTTAAAAACCTGACAGTAGCCTTGACTATCCAGCCCAGCAAAGCTCTCGGGGTGCCCAGGCAGAGCTTCCTGTGGCACTTACAGGGACAGAACCTGTTGGATGCCTGCAGCCCTGCCTGGTGGGAGATGGTGAAGCTCTCTGGGTTGTCTCTGCCGTGGGGGATCCTCTGCAGGGTGAGGTAGTAGCCATCGTCTGTCAGCACCTCGTGCTCCTCGTAGGGGTACCCGTGGTGCTGGATGATTTCCCCCTGTGGGAAGGGAAGGACAGCATGGCACAGTCCCAGGGAGGGAGGGTCTCTGTCCTCAGGGGTGCCAGGGCAAAGCCATCAGTGCTGGTGGTGACTCCAGGGGGAGGGTGCGCTCAGGAGCTGTCAGTGTCCCTCCCACCAGCGCCGATGTCGTGACTTCAGCCGGGATTTTTGGCAGGTCCCCGAGCAGGTCTGGTGAAGAACTGTCACTTTTTGTGTTGCAATCAGGAGCAGGGCAGCACAGACAGCCAAACTCTGAGCCTGAGAGGGCTGTCCTGACCAAACCTGCTGACTTGGAATGAAGTCCCCCCATAAATGCCTGCCACAAATCGCTGTGTACGTAAGAACAGGGAGACAAATATCTAATAAAATCCTGGTGTCAATCCCTGGTGAAGACACACAGAGCCTGTGGGTCTTGCACAGAAACCGCACAGGTAATTTGCACAACCAAGCAGGAAAAGAAAGGACTTACAACATCCATGGACACCTCGGGGTTTTCTTCTGACTTTGCAGCGATGAGCATTAAACAAGAAATGGAGAGGAACAGCCACACCATGGTGCTCTGCAAAACATTGTCGTGAGGAGTGTGAGAGACTTTGCTGGCACTGGCACAGAAGCTGGGGGAGTTCTCTTGATGTGCACTGCACTTCCATCAGGATATCAACCTGACCCCTCAGCAGGTGAAATGATTTTAAAACTGAAGTCCTCTAGTCGGTTCTGAAATTGGCACGTTTTGCTCCTCTTGGACAAAGCCAGAGTTCAGATTCCATCACATTTTAATGCCGCGTTCTCTATCAGGCCCTGGTATTCAGAAACATGAACAGGTACATCTGTACGTGCCCAGGCAAACCAGTTTTTTTGGGTTTTTTTTGAGGGGGTGATTATAGATCATTAATTTAAAATAATGTCTTGGATAGATGGAAGAACGGGTTGCTCTGTTCCACTGATAGCTGAACTAATGAGGAATAAATTTTAAGCTGCAGGGCCATGTTCTTAAGAAAAAATCAAAGAATGTGGTTTGTTCGGGTTCTCCTTACTACTGACAGAGACCCTGGGATTCTCCTGGCTTGTTTTTGCACACCTGAGTGAAATTCCATCTCAGGACAGCCCCATTCTTCCTGGGAAGGATTTTGGTGTCTGCTTCGGCTTGTTCCCACCCCAAAACATCTCACTGCTATTTAATTTCACAGAAACAGAACCGCAGAGTGCTTTGGGTGCAGAGGGACCTTAAGGACCATATCGTTCCAGCCCCTCTGCCGCGGGCCCGCCCCTGCCATACAGGCAGTCACATTCTCAGCAGAAATACTGCCTCGGCTACTTCGAGGAGTTCCACTGTGTGGAGCAATTCAGCAGGGACCTGACAAATTCCCAGGTGTCTCGCAGGCACCCCATGGCTTTCCGGGTGAAATAGAGGAGATCTGGGAGCAGGCTGCTGTCCCTTCCCGGCTGCCCCTCATCCTCCCTGTTATAAATGCATATTTTGGTGTTGGCTTTTCGCAAATGTTGGAATGAATGTTGTAGAGTATGATGGATTTTTTTTTTCCTGTAGTTTTTAGTGTGTTTTAACTGCCTGAATAAATGTATAAGTTTTTTTTGCCGTGGTTTGGAATTCAGGTGTAGTGTGTTTCAGCTGCCTGAATAGATAACTGCCAAAAGAAGCCCAAGTGACTCTCAGCATTCACTGCCTGTGAAAAAGGGACCAAAGCCCAAATCAAAAGGTGATAAGAACCGAATAAAAGTGGGATTATGCTTGACAGACCCAAGGAGTGACCATGCAGAACAGTTCCTGGAAAAGTTTGAATGTGCATAAGTCCATGCATGAAGAGCAGTATAAAAAGGGTGGCTCCAAGACACCGGTGTGCTCTTGGCAGAGCCCCAAGGCACCCGGCCGTATCTAACCTTTGCTTTATTTATTACGTCTCTTACTGTCTCTATTAAACATTTAAAAATTTTACCAGGAAAGTGAACCTCGTTGTTCACACTCCCCTTTCCCTTCTGCGGGAGGAGCCGGCTCCCCGTGCTGCTTTTGTGGAGGTGACAAAAGCCACCGGCTGCCTCCGGTGTCCCCGGAGCGGACGGGAGGCGGAGCAGCGCACCTGCACCGCCGCACCTGGGCAAGCCCGCACCGAGGTACCGCATCTCCCAGCCGGGGCCAAGGGCTCCCCTGATCCCCCTGAGCACCCTGCGGACAAGAGCCCAGCCTGTCGCTCGGCCCCACGAGGCTCCGGACTCGTAATTTTAAGGGCGAGCCTTTAGGAAAACCGAGGGGAGGCTGAACGCATTTTCCTGACTTAGCGTCGGGAGAAGGGGGCATGCAAATTCCAGGGAAGAGGCTTGCCTGGGAAGACCCTTTCCCCTCAACAGTCAGCTTGGAAAAATATTCCCTGTATGGAATGCTCCCCATCTCGGAGAAGCCCCGGCGAGCTCCGAGAGGCGCAGCAGAGGTGGCGCCTCTCCCAGCAGCAGCAGCACCAGCGCCGACCCCTCTCCAAGCACTCCCTCTCCCCTCCCCGAGCAGAGACAACAGTCCTGGGGCAGGAGTGGCTGGGCAGCCCCCTGTCCCACCCCTGGGGCTCTCCGAGTGTCCCGCTGCTGTCCCCAGGGCTGGCACCCACGCAGGAGGGATTACCCGTGGCGGTCCGGGCGCTGCGGCAGAACAGGAGCGGGAGCCTTTTGTCTCTGATGTCCCCCGAGCAGAAGGTCACCGCTGTTATTCCCCCTGCTCCGAGGGTTGGGGAGCGTCAGGAGCCGCCACTCCCTCCGATCCCTCCTCCTGTGAACGTGTAATTTACCCGAGGGCTGGAGTCTGCTCCGGCAGGAGACTCCCTGGCTGGCTGGGCAATGTTTCCGTGGGGCTGCAGAAGAGCTGGGAGCTGTAAGGAATTGGTTCTCTCCACCCGATGGAGTCATTTGGTGTGGGCCATGAGCTCTGCGACCCCGAGCAAGGGTAGGCAGCCTCTGGGCTCTCCATCTCCCCGCTGGTGCCAGGGGCTGGTGCCCTGGGTGCTGAGGGGTGAGTGGGACCAGCCTAGCTCATCCCAGCTAACTCCAGTGGGAAAGCCATCCAAGCTCTTTTTGGCTCTTCCACAGGCATGGAGTGAGCCTGAAAATGCAGAACCTCCCAGTCGCAAGAGTGACTTCAGTGGGTGCTCTATTAAAATAATAAAAAAAAAAAGAAAAATAATTCCATCCCTGGGGAGGGAGGAAGCTGTGAAGGGAGACTTCACTTCTTGCCAGGCTTCCCCTCTTGCCAGCTGGCCAGGAGCTGCCTGGTGCCTGAGGAGGTCCCTGCAGGGACAGTGATGGGTCACACGAGCTTGTGGGTGTCATTTTTGGCATCTCTGCCTCTGTGGCCACCTCTCCACTCCTTGCCCAGGTGCCCAGGCTGACTGTGGGATCCTGCATCCCTCCTGCAGCCAGCACCTGCCAGGTCTGGTGCAGCCACGCTTGCTCAAATGCAGACATGTTTTGGAAAGCCTGAAGAGCTCCACCTCCCTCCGGAGCTGTAATGACTGGTCTTTGCCAAGGACGAGCTGGAGGCAGTGCCAGAAGCCCTCCTAGCCAGCTCACCCCCAAATGAGCTCAGAGAAGAATCTGATTTTCTCCTTCAGGGAGAGGAGGAAAGGTGGAAAAATAGATCAGGTATGCCCAGATGAAAAAAGCACTCTCCCTTCCTCGCAGCACCTACAGAATTTGCCTTCCTTTTGGGGACAGGACATCAGAAAGGCTCCTGTGGCCACTCCTGGTCCTGGCATCAAGTTTAGGGCCACATTAGTGGGGAGCCCCCCCGGGTGAATCACTGCACAGCCTATTAAGGCATGAGCAAATCAGAAAAAGAAAAAAAAAAAAAAAAAAAAAAAGGATAACAATGAAGAATTCTGAGCCAAGCTTATTCCATAGGTTTTAACAGTTCTTTTATTTTCCTCCAACAAGCACCCACTGAAAGGCATGGAGAGAGGAGGAGATTGCTGGAAAACAACCAGAGGGTGAACACTGGGTGCTTTTCCAGCAGTGCTCCTGCTAGGACAGGACTGGTGTGACCAGGATGTGAGTCCTGGGCTGGAGCATCCCCCACACAGGGAGAGAGGGACCTGAGACCCCCTGCCCCATGCTGCTTTCATCTCAGGGGCTTTTCCTAAATTTCCTTGTGTTAAAAATGACTAAATAATGTTGGCTTTCACCTTTAGGTATTGGCTCTTACATGTTGTTATTGATCATAAATAGTTAGATAGGGTATACATTATAATTCTTTTTTAGCTGCTTGTTAATATAACAATCTCACAGCTTGAGTATGTGTTGTATTGCTTTTAGAGATAGTTGTGTAATAGATATAATATCTCTGTATCACTTATAAAAATGGTAATGTGATGGACAGACCTTAACAAAACATGAGATGTGAAAAAGCTTTTGTGTAACTAAAAGAACTGTGTAAGATCATCCATTCATTGGCCAGTCCAAGTGATGACAGTGATACCAAACAGAGCACCAGAGAGGATGGGAGGAGAACTCATTATTTTCTCTTATCCAGAGGAGTGTGAAACAACAGGAATGAAATCACGGGAAGAAATAAAATGTATTGATGTCATACAGAGAAGCAAAGATGGGAAAAACACAAAGAATCCTGTAACATCAAAACCTCCCAGGAATGTTTAAATAATGTATAAACCAATGAACATGCATGTAATCCCAGCAATGTACCTGTGTATACAGACCTGGATTTTAAGTGTGTGGTGTGCTCTTTGGCTGTTCATCAAAGGTACCCCAGAGCTGGTATTATCCTTTGTTTTCAATCTCAATATTATTATTATTATTATTATTACAATAATAATCATGATGATGAAACTTTAAAATATTCTGAAGCACGAACTCCATTTTTCACACTTGCCCTTCAGCTTGCTGCTGGCCAGCCATGTGGGCACGGAGGCCTTGGAGCTGTCCCTGCCCATGGGATGGTGTTCTCCAAAGGAAACAGGGAAGCCTGGGCAGCAGAGGGAGCTGTGAAAGAGCTCCTGCCCAAACCCTCGCTGACAGTGCATCAGCGTGCTGCCTCGAGGAACCCCAAACCCGGCAATCTATGGTTGTCCACGTCTCCTTGAGCGTGGCTGTGTGGCAATGGCCACCCGGGGCAGGAGCTCTGTGGATGGAGCTCTCTCCTGGGAGAGCATGGGAAAGGGCTGTAGGCTGGGTTTTTCCAGGCCTACAACTCCTGAATTTCTAAAGCCCTGTTTCTTCATTACGTTTTGAGTTTCTGAAGCTTGTTCTCACAACTTGGACATAAACATCAGGTTTTTGTTTCTGTAACGATTCTTACATTTGGAATTCTTTCTCTGGTTTGTCCAATGTGAGTGAAGAAATTTCTTTCACCAGTCACAGTGGTCTATAGCAAAATGTATAAAAGGGAGTAATTTATTTAAATAAACCAGAATAAAATCATCTCTCCAAACTGTTCAGAAAAAATATTTCATGTACTACTCTCCACAGCGACAAAGGGCAGCCCGGCCCTTTGTACAGACATCAACATCAGCATTTGTGTTTGTGATGCTTTGTGGGGCTCAGAGGGTGTGGCATCCAGGACATGCCTCTGACTGTCCTGGGAAGATTGATAAGTCACAAGAATTTAGATAGAATGATAATTAGCATGTCACAGGGTGAAAAAGTAGAATTTTGCGATTTTAGAATGTGAGATCAGGGGGCAAAGATGGAGGCAATGGGGTGTGTCCCTGAGCTGCTCCTTCATCCTCTTGTTCTCCATCTTCTGTGGTGGTGTGGCACATTTGGGTTGGTCTAGAACAAAAGTACACTGTACAACAGAGTGGATAGATACTGGAGAATTGTTATAAATAAAGCATAGGTAATTTTCAGTATAAAATATAGCACTGTCCCAAGGGCAGAGAGAGAACACCACAACCAAGCCTGGGGAGTTCAGCACAGCCTGGCCTGCAGAGAAGACCATGGCAGGCCAGGGCACAAATATGAGATAAGCAAAGAATAAACAAATTCCTGAACACGAGAACAGATCTCAACCTCTTCTTCAGATGCTGGGCTGGGGGAAAACAGAAAACCTTCACAGAGACAGAGACAAGTTAAGTCAGGTGGAAGCCAAGCTCATAGAAGCTGAGAAACCCCAGAGAGAAAAACAAAACCAGCAGGAAAACATATATATTATTACTCAAAAAACAGGACCAGAGGGGTGGTTCTGTTGCCTTGCTAAGCCACGCTGTCATCTCAGCCCTCGACCACCCTCTGCAGCTGTGAGCTTGTCCCTGCTGGGGGCTGAGCTTGGACTGCAGATTCCCAGAGGCTGCTGCCAGCCACCATCCCCACGGTGCCCTGGCTGGCTCTACTTTTCTTCTTCCTGCAGTTGTGGAGGAGCAGGAAGGGCAGAATGAGCCCCTCCATGAATCCTCTGCACTTTTCAGCTGGTTAAAAAGGTTTTCTGGCGTTTCTTCTGTCGCAGAGTGGGTGGGATGTTCCTCTCTGTGTGCCCAGTCAGTGCTGTTGGGTTAATTTAGCCAGAAACTCAGGCTCAGGTTTTTCTGCTTTGTCAGCAACAGAATGTGAAGCTTGCTAGTGAAAAAAATCCTACCCAAGCCCAAAACCCCAGGTCACCCCTGTCTCTGGTTTGCTTTCCTCCTTTTTTGTCACCAGGGTGCCATGCAAGGTTTTGTGCTGAGCACCCTCTCTACCTGATCATTTTACTGCTCCTGTCACCAAACCCCTCTGGAGTGTTTTGAAAACCACCACGGGTCAGGGGTGGAAAGACCTCACTGGCTTCAGGGAGAGGCAATTGTCCCTTGGCTGCTGGGCTGAGAGTGGCAGAGGAAAACCTCCAGCTGTGATTGTCCTGGTTGCTGGTGCCATGCAGGTGCTGGTGAGGAGCTCACAAGTGGGACATGCCCAGAGGGACTTGTACCAACAGGCTGCTGCCCTGGCTGAGAGGAAAAGCAGAGGGCTGGAAGTTTTCTGGAGGTTTTCTGGATCTGTCAGTCAGCCCTCTACAATCTGAGCCTGTCCAGCCGGTGGACAGCTGCCTTGGAGCTGGGGGATCCCCCACGGCTCGGGGTCTGGCCCCAGGGCTGCCCTGCTCACACATTTCAGGCAGTTTCCTTGGGGACAGCTGTGCTCCAGCTGTGCCTCTGGGGCTCTCTCTGTGCCTCTCTAAACCAGGACCCAGCCCTGGTGCCTCTGGGGCCCCTTTGGCCAGGGGCAATAAGCCATTGGGGCTGGTTGAGCCAACCCAGCCTCTCCTTGCACCTTGGCCTTGGCCTCCAGCCACCATCTCTGGGCTCACTCTGATGTGGGGGTGTCCCAGTAGTCCCTGGGAAGGCAAATCTGGGTTCTGCATGGTGCTACAGCCTCCCCAGTGCCAAGCAGAGGAGATAATCCCTGCCAGGGCTTGCATGTGCAACACATCTCCTCTGTCCTGAGTGCAGCTGCAGGGCCAGGTATGGAGTCATCCTTCCCAAAAGTGGCCAAGCCTGCCCAGGAGGAGAGGATAAGGAGGTGGGGCAGGGGCTGGAGAAATAAGGGGGGAAGGTCTAGGGAGAGCTGTGGGCTTGTCCAGAGAGGCATTGAGGGAAACAGGAATTTTGAGAGAGGAAGGAGCTGTGAAGGACCAAGGAAGGCTCGTCAGGCTGCCTGCAAGCCACTGAGGGAGATGAAGGTGAGCCTGGAGGCTTCTTGTGAGGACACAGGGACCAAAGGCAGGCCTGGCCTCACCCCTGCTGCCCGGTGTGGGGAGCATCCCTGCCCACATCCTGCTGGGATCTGGCTCTGCTGCACCTGGGGCCTTCTGGGGAGAAGGAGAAGGTGTGTGCAGCTCTGTCTGCAGAGCTCTGTGCACCTCAGCCTCCTGCTCTGCGGGCAGCAGGGGACACTGGGGACGCTGTGAGCACTGCAGGCAAGCACAGCCTGAGGGAAGAAGTGAGCCAGGCTAGGGAGAGGCAGATTTTGGGGAGCATCCCCCCAGTCACTGGGCTCTGGGGTGATGGGAAGGAGCAGGTGACCTCGGGAAGGGATCACTGGAGTAATGTTAAATGCCCAAGCTGTAGTAGCAGGGAAGCTGAGGGAGAAGACTCTCATCATTTCTGCTGGTTGAGGCTGTCCCTAGGTCAGCTTGAAGTTTAAGCCTACTTTGTTCTCTGGTGCTTCTCAGGGTGGTTTTTGCTCTCTTTTTCTTGAAGCTTTGCCTTGTCAGAGCCATGTCTGGTGCTCCCCTGTCAGGGAACTCCTGACCCAGCATTTTTCCTCCTTCCTCCAGCACCTTGGCTGGCTGTGGGGAACAGCATCCAAAGGCCCTGTAATTAAACAGAGCTCTTGCAAAGTGCCTCATCCTGCTCTTTCATGCCAGCATTTAAGTCCAGGAAAAACTCCAAACAATAATTTTGCTGGTGAAAACCACAACAAATATGTGTCTATCCAAATCCACTGACAGAAGAAATGTTTTGCTCAGCATTGATACCACCTCAAACCAGGGTGAGCAGGAGGCTGGGATGGAGATGGAGACCCCAAAGGTCCCTTCCCACCACCACTGCTCTCCTGGCAGGAGGTAATGGGGCTGGAAAACATGGTGAAAGGGGCCCATGGACACAGAGCCATGGTGGGGGGCTGATGGTCACCCCTGCCCACAGAGATTTGCTTTGCACCCTTTGGATTTCCACACTCGGGATGTCCACACTGGCAAAATTCAGTCACTGTCACATGCAAGTGGTATTTCTTCCTCCTTTCCTGGGTGAGATTTGCCCCTTTCTTTTCAGCCCAGGCACGCTCCCTGAGCCCTGTCCCTGAGCCTGGGGCTGATGTGCAGAACTGCCACGTTACCTACAGGTACCTAAAGCCAGGATGAGCAACCTGGGACCTGTCTGGCAACCCCAGAGCACAGGCAAAGCAGCTGGAATCTCTCTGCCAAGGAATGCCAAAAATGCAGCTCCCAGCTGGAGGACACCACAAGACCTGTGTGTGCCCGGGGCTGGGGACGTGTCCTGAACTTTGGGATGTGGCTCTTTGCTCCCTGGGGTTTGGGATGCAGTGGCTGAAACATTGGGCTGTGTGACTGGGGAGGGACTGGGTGTTGATGGACCAGTCCCAGCCTCTCTGGGTGTCTTTATAATCCAAGAGGATTGGTTCCCCCATGCCACCAACCCCACCAGCTGCACAGAGGGCCCAAAGCAGCAGGTCAAGTTGATGTTCTACTGCTCTCCTTCTAGCCCAGGGTATTGCTGAAAGAAAGGCTGCCAGTGAGTCAAGAGGCATTATTATCACTCCAGCTGTGCATTTTACGAGTGGAGAACTTGCTGGTTGGACATTTTCCTGGCTCTTCATCCATTTTGGCTCTGTGAAAGGGATGGGCTGCAGGGGCTTGGTTTCATTACCCAGGGCTGGTAACAGCACAAACAGCAGCTCTGAGGATGAGACCACCTCTGCTGTGCTCCACACTGGCTGCCCATGCCTGGGCACTCACAGCCGAGTGGCAGTGTGGGTTTGGCTGGGGGGATGTGGTGCCAGCAGGGGAAGGGCAGGTGAGCTGAAGGAGCTGGCCCTGCCTGGCAGGTGAGGCACTGGGCTGGCCTCTCCTCCTCCAGGGAGTGCTCTGGACTGTGCTGGTCACCTGGGCAAGGACGCAACCTCTGTGACCCCAAGGCTGGGTGCAGGCAGTGGGCACTGTCATTTTGGCTGCTCTTTCTGCATTCCTACCCTGTTTTCACAGCCTGGCCCAGGAGTCTTTTTGTGCTTGCTGAATGCCACGGGGATGCACAGGGACTGATCCTTCCCTTTCTGCCACATCTTGGGATGTCAGGAGGAGCTGCTTCTGCCACTGCTGAAGGCTGCCTGCCAGTGTTCTCTCTGACATCTGTGGGCTTTGTGGCACAGCTCGTCACTGCTCACAGCCACCGTGGTGTGCCACTGTAACCTCTGTGACTTTGGGGTGGGCAGCAGAGCCTTGGGCATGGAAGTGACCTCCAGCACGTGGGAGGGCTCAGTGCCATGCCTCAGGAGCTGGGAGAGGGGGTGTTGAGAGGAGGAAACTCATCAGGAAATGTGCAGGAACCACACATTGCCTGTGTGTGGCCATGGAGCAGTGGAAGGTCCCCTTGCACGTGGTGGAGGGCAGGGTTGGGTGCAGATCTAAGGGGGGTGGACCACGGGGGCAGAATTTGGCAGGGATTTGATGCCTCTCTGGACAGGGGATGTAGCCCCAAGGGAAAGAAGCTCTTTCCTAAGCGACAAGCTCAGCCAGAGGATGCAATTGGTGTGAAACTCCTGTGGGTTTAGCAACAAGAAAACAGCACTGAGGATCACATTGTGTTCTAACTGGCATCTCCAGATTCCTGAGCTCAGGAAAACAGCTTCTCCATCCCTGGTAACCCACAATGCTCTCTGAAATGGTTATTTCAGACATTGGTCAGCCTCTGATGTCTCCAGGCATGGCCTGCAATCTCTTGCCTGTGTCTGTGTGCAACCAAGCTGGGTGAGGAGCTGACCACTGCAGCTCCTGCCTTCCTGCTGTCCTTGCTATCTTCATTCCACACACAGGACGAGGGGCTACAGGACTAAAAGCACCTAAAAGTGGTGTTTGCACTGAGTCCAGCCTGCAGCTGTGGCCAGTGGTGTTGGGCAGATGGGCAGGACAAAGGGAGATCAGGGTTTAGCGATGTGGTTTGTCTTTGGGATCAAAGAGCAACCCGACCTCTCCTTCCCTCAGCCATCACAGCAGTTTGATCCCAGGACATCCCTCTCACTTGCACATGGAGACGGAGGCACCAAGGTGCTGGTGGTGGGCTTTAACACAGAGCAGGGCTTGAGCTGGCACTTTGTTTTCTGCTGGGAGGGACAGTTTTTGCTGGGAGGGACACGATGCTCTGCAGCAGGGGAGGTGTGGCCTCTTCCCTGAGCAGCCCAGGAAAGCTTTCCCTGCAATAAGGCTGCTGGAGAAAAACTCCCTGGGAGGCACAGAGCCATCTTTAGCTCCCGCAATGGAATCTTCAGGAAAATGGACTTTGCTGAATCTGCCCTTGAGTCTGAAATGCCTTGGGCTGGATGCTGTGGATGGCAGGGCAATCCAGCAGCACTTGGCAAGGCGCTAATAAAGGATCCAAGGCGTGGATGGAGCAGGGAAGCTCCTGCAGGATGGAGCTCTGACATGACCCCTCTTGTTTTAGGGAGGCTCCTTCCCCTGGAATGCTTTCCCTGAAAGCCTAAGGATTTCCCTGATGCTTTTCCCAGGCAGGGAGGATGTGGCTGCTGCTGGTGGCCCTGAGCCTGGCTCAGGGGCTGGAAGATGCCATCCCAGGTGCTGAGGTGTTCCACAACCCTGAGAGGCTCATGAACATTGTAAGTGCTGGGGGGAACATGGCACTTCCCCAGGGGTATGCCCGAAGTCCTTCCCAAGGGAGCAGCTGGGCTCGCCCCTCCCCTGCCTCTGCACCTGGCCTCTTGGGGGAGCTTGGGGCATCAACAATCTCCCATTTTCGCGCTGCTGCCACTCTCTTCATGCCCTCAGCTTGAGCCTGGCCTCTCCCTGCTCCCCTCTGATTCCTTCAGGTGGAAGGAATCCACCAGGGAGTGTGGGGGGCAGGAGGGGAGGCTGAGGCTCCCTCGCACCACTGTCCCTGCAGAGCCAGAAGATCCTTTTCCATGGGTATCCCAGCGAGGAGTACGAGGTGATGACAGAGGACGGCTACTTCCTGAGCCTCAACCGGATTCCCCACGGCAGGGGGGACCCTGGACTCTCAGGTGGGCTCAGCCCCACCGAGGGGGGCACCAGCTGTGACCCTTGCCCCTGCATAGAAGCCAGAGTGGGAATACCTGTGCCTTCAGGCACGGTTTGGGCAGGTGGAAGAGGGATGAGGAGTTTCTTCCTGGCTGCCTCGAGCTGTCCCTGGGGGTTCAGGGCGTCAGCATTGTGTTTTGCTGCACCTGAGATGGGGCAGTGTGACCCAGCAAAGCCCCAGCGGCTCTTTCTCTGCAGCAAACCCCAGCTCCAAAGTCCAGGCTGGGGGCCTGGGATGGCAGAAGCCCCCCAGACACAAAAAAGCACCAGCATAAGCAGGGAAATGATGGGAGAAGGGAACGTTTAATGTGGAGGAAAGAGTGTCAAGACATACAGTGGGGATTTATTTCCATATGGGAAAGGTGTCTTCTTCTGTCATGATGCCTTCTCGAGGCTGACCTGGAACAGAGTCCAGACAGAGCAAAAGGATGAAGCAGGGATTTATTAAAAGGCCTCAATGGGCACACCTGGGCCAGCTGGGCCACACCCAAGATGAACCCAAAATGGTCACAAAATGGATGAGCAGTCAGGAGGTTTCACACTTTTATAATTTCTGATCCATCAGCATATTGGAATTAATTGTCCAATTATAACTTCAGGTTATGAAGCTCCATCCTCCTTGTTTTTCCCTTCACTTTACTGTTTATGTTCTTGGGCTTGAAATTTGTATCCGTTGTCCTTTGTCCCAAGCTAGAGAAGGAATTGTTTTGTCTCCCTACTCTGAAGAGAGCTCAGTAGTTCTTAATATGAAACCCAGAACTCCCCACTGAAACAGCACAGAACCTGAAAAACACAAAAGCTAAAACTTATGACACCAGTCAATCCCCAATATCTCCTCTTCCAGGACCCAGGACCCCCGTGCTGATAGTGCATGGGTTTTGCCTGGATGGTGGTGACTGGGTGGACAATTTCCCTGACAGCAGCCTGGCCTTCATCCTGGCGGACGCGGGATACGACGTGTGGATCGGGAACAACCGGGGCAGCAGCTGGTCCCGCCGGCATCGCCGCCTCTCCCTTGGCTCCGAGGAGTTCTGGGATTTCAGGTCAGGGCACCACCGAGGACAGGGCTGGGCTGCAGGTGAGCCCCTGGTGTCCCCGGGAGGTCGGGAGGTGAGAATCTCCTCCCGGCTCTCCCTCTGCCATGCAGCTTCCACGAGATGGCCGTGTATGACCTCCCAGCCATGGTGGGCTTCATCCTGATGCAAACTGGGCAGGAGAGGCTGTTCTACGTTGGCCACGCTCAGGGCAGCTCCCTGGGTGAGTGAGGAGCAGCGGGTGGGAGTGGGGCTCGGAATGGTTGTGGGAGAGGCAGCAATGTCCATCCCAAAGTGGACCTTGCTGGGAGCAGGGCTGCTGTCCTTGCCTGTTACTGTGACGCAGCTAGAAACACACAGCAGCACACACAACAGGTGTTCAGGCAGAGAAGAAGAAAGGAAGTCTCCAGTTTACTGTTGACCTCGTATCTCTCAGTTTCTGGACAGTGAGCAGAGATTGGACAGAGAAATTCCCACCTCTCCTTCTCCACTGGTCCCTTGAGAAGTCCATCAGGTGATATCTTTTCACAAAGGAATGCAAACATGATTCTTGTTTATCTTACAATTCATGAGAACTGACTCCATTATACTAAAACAAATCAGAAGGCTGATTTTCAGGGACAACATTTGCCAGCCTTCCTGACCCTTCTCTATGGGAGGGTGCTTTGGTTTGGCCTTGATTGGCTAATTTTTTAGTATTGACACATGATTAAATGAATGAAAAAAGTTGATACGCCTTTTGTGAATGCACATTTTAAGACGGAAACCTCTATAGCATTCAAGAAAGATTCCCTTGGTGAATTGAGAAATGATTATCCTAGGGGTGGTAAACTGACTGAAAATCCCAGGTTTTACCTTTTTATGTTGTCAGTGGGAAAATGAACAGTTCGTGGGGGGGAGAAAAAGTGTTTTGAAATTTTGATTGTGATTCTTATTCTTTTTTACCTTTATTGTTAGTTCATAAAGATTTTATTACTTTTAAGTTTAAGCCTGCTTTGCTCTTGGTTGAGAATTTCAGATTAATGGATCAAAACCATTACAGAGGAGTTTGCCACGTCCTGCCCATCTATCCTGGGCCATGCTGGCTTCCCAGGGGCGTTTTTGGCTCAATCACAACAAATAAAAAAAAGGGGTGGGCTGGGGTTCACGTTGTGATCTCATGCTGCTTTTCAGGATTCATAGCATTTTCCAGCTTGCCACACCTGGCCAACAAAATCAAACTCTTCTTTGCCCTGGCTCCTCTGTACACCTTCCGCCACGTCCGGGGCCCTGTGCTGAAGCAAGCCTTTCTGCCAGACCTGCTGCTCAAGGTACAGGAGGTGTTTGTGGTGTGTAACTCCCAAAATCCAAGGATTTTTGGCAACTCCTGCCCCCTGCATTGCCGTTGTGCACTGACCCCGCCCTTGAGGCGGGCGCTGGTGCTCCTAACACCATTCCTAAGGTTTCCTTGTGCTCCTGCAGGAAATGTTTGGTACCAGAGAGCTGGTCCTGGTGTCCAGGAGGGAGAAGCTGCTCCTGGTGGAGAAGTGCAGCAGGCCGCAGACGGCAGAGGTGTGTGCCAACAGGATCTTCCTCGTCGGGGGCTTCGACAGGAGCAACCTGAACGTGGTGGGTGCACCAGGCTCTCAGTCGTGGCCACGGCCCTCTCTGGTTTTCCCAGACTCCTAGAGATAGTTAGTGAGACACAACAATGAGTACAAACCCCCAGAAGAAGGTGTCAAAGGCAGTGGTTATTTGGGGATTTCCTGCAGTGGTGTGGGGGTGTTAAACCTGATGGAATCTTTGGTAAGAGACAACCACTTGTGGTTTCGTCTCATAGGGAAAGGAAATTCTTGCCTCATTTTTGGCTGACACGCAGAAAGTTTACAGAATAAAATAACCAAAGAATGGCTGGACCAGTTGTATTTCCATTTTAAGATATTGATTAAGTGGCTTAGCTTTGAAAGCTGCTTCTAGCTCTGAGCAGAATGAAGCTGCTAAAGAATAAAGAGAATATAACTTTTATATCACCATTATAAGACAGAATGTTTGAGGGTTTTTTGCCTAGACAGATTTTCATCCTTCCCAACTTCCTTAGGAAATACTTTCTTTTTCCCGTAGAGCCGACTGGATGTGTACATATCTCATTTTCCAGACTATACATCAGTAAAAAATCTTCTGCACTGGGGACAGGTAGAAACTACTTTAACTTCTCTTTCTTTTAATCTGTGAATGCGGTGTTTTCAAATGCTGCTTCATCCACCCTGGGAGCAGGTAAAGGAGGTAGAATCAAAGCCAAGAGATAAAAGGGATTTTTAAGCTGCTGCACCAAGTTGTCTCAAAGGCCACAGCTGTCCGGGCTGGGCATGGGGGGCTAACCCAGGGTATCACCTGGATTAACCCTTTACCTCTGGATTAACCCTTTACCTCTGGATTAACCCTTTGCCTCTTCCAGACTGCAAAAACTGCGGAGTTCAAGCAGTTTGACTACGGGCTGCGCAACCTGGAGAAGTACAACCAGGTGAATGCAGGTGTACAGAACCACAAGGGGCTGGCTGGGATCAGGATGGGGGGGATCACACCCCACCACCCACCAAAGCCCCCAGGAAACAGGAGAGCTTTGTTCCCCTTGGCAGCTGACACCGCCCTTTTACCGGATCGAGGACATGCGGGTGCCGGTGGCCCTGTGGAGTGGGGGGCACGACTGGGTCACTCCCCCTGAGGAGACCCAGCGTCTGCTGGCCCACCTCACCAACGTGGTGCACCACGAGCACTTCCCTGACTGGAACCACTTCGACCCCCACTGGGGCCTGAATGCCCCGCGGCGCGTGTACAGGAGGATGGTGGCCCTGATGGAGGAGAATCCATGAAGCCCTCCAGGGATCCACCCGTGAATCCACCCACGTGCCGCCCCAGGATGGAGGAGCCGCCTGTTCCCGCGTGCCTCGGGGAATGGGGGTTTGTGTGTGAGGGAAAATGCTTGGAAATGTCTCCCATCCCCCCGTTCCGCACTGATTTAGCGCTTTTGAATGCAATGCTGTGATTTCTGCCGCTCTCTGTGTCTGTGGAGATTGCAATAAAGTCTTGCATCATGGGTCTTGGCTTGCTGGGTTTGCAGGAGCTCTGCTGTGTTGGGTTTTTTTTTGGCTTTTGCAGGCTCAGAGTAATCCAAGAGTGACATTTTACTCCAGGAATCGAGCACGTGCTGTGGTGTGTGGGTTTAGGCACAGGAGGGGAGGGAAAGTGACCTTGTGACAGCCACTGGTGGAAAGAGGCCACATCTGGCCCAGGGGGCTCTGAGCTGGGCAGAGAAGCAGGAGATTCTCCTCACCAGATCCTCCTCACTGTGCAGAGTGAAGCTCAAGAACTGGGGATTTGCTGGTGATGAAATGTGCAAGGAGAGGCTGAGCCCTTTCTCACCTCACAAATCCACCCAGCTATCCCTCTCCAATCTTGTGGTCTCTTGCCAAGCTTTTCTTGCTCATCCTGTTTAGCTCCTTACTGTTGAAATGAAAAAGAAAGTCATGACTAGGGGAGTAAATTCCAGCCACTCTGTTTACCCTGAAGGGGTTAACTTGTGACTGACCTTCTGGAATCAAAGCTACGGTATTTTTTTTCCTACATTTGTGCTGCATTAAACAGGGCAGGAATTGGTAGTGCCATGACTTAGTTTCAGGTTCTGGGGACACCTGGCAAGGCTGAGGATCTCACTTTCTGGATTCCACCTTATCAGCAGGACTACTCAGAGAAAACCCCTGCAATCACCAAAGCCAGCTTGTAGGAGCAGAGCAGCCCAGCACCAGGATGTATGAGTCTTCTGCATGTGCCTTTCACCTTGCCATGGATGGGAATGGCAGATTATTACCAGAAGTTGGCCCCAGAAAGATCATCTGCATCCACAGGGCCCAATGACCAAGACTGAGCTATTTCTGTCTTGTCAGCAACTCCAGGACTCTGGAGAAAAATCTCAGTGTGAAAACCTGACCTGGTGGATGATGAGAAACAGCAGCTCAGGGTTCTCCAAGGAACAGACACACCAGCACCTCCCCACCTCCCTGAGGACTGCCCAGCCAGCAGAGCTACTCACCAGGTGTGGTGGGCCTGCTCGTGCTCAGCCTAGCAGTCCCATCTGTTTATTACCTGGGATGCACTGATTCTGTTTATTGCGTATCTTTTATGACAGACCCATCTTTGTATCACATGTGCTGGCCAGCAGCTGTTTGTGGAGCTGTGTGGGATTCTGCAGGTCCCTGCACGTGGCAGATGACACCCACAGCAGAAGGTTTTAAGACCTCCAATCCAAAGAAAACAAAAATGCTGATGGTCTGGGCGGATTAAACCTCAGTGGGATTAATTTCCAACCTCTGCATCCCCCGCCTTTTAACAGAGAGATAAATATGTTTAAAGGATAAAGCATTGCTCCCTAACCCAAGCTGACGTCAGCTGAGCAGCTGTGGGGCTGCAAAGCTGGGCTCAAAGCATCGATCCTTGCAAGGAAGGCAGCTGGTGGTGCCACCAGCATCAGCACCAGAACCTGCACCAACACCAGAACCTGCACCAGCACCACCACCAGAACCTGTACTAGCACCAAAACCTGCACCAGCACCTGCACCAGCACCTGCACCAGAACTTGCACCTACACCAGCACCAGAATCTGCACCAGCACCTGCACCTGCACCAGCACCTACACCAGCACCTGCACCAGAACCTGCACCAGCACCTGCACCAAAACCTGCACCAGAATCTGCACCTGCACCTGAACCTACATCCCAGCACCTGCACCAGCACCTGCACCAGCACACTCAGACACCTGCACCAGCACCTGCACCAGCACCTGCATCTGCACCAGCACCAGAACCTGCACCAGCACCTGCACCAGAATCTGCACCTGCATCTGCACCAGAACCTGCATCAACACCAGAACCTGCACACACCAGAACCTGCACCAGAACCTGCACCAGCCACACTGGGTCTCTGCACTACACCAAGACCATCTCAGTCCTTGCACAGATATTCCAAGCCCTGACTTGCATCTGAAGAGGGGAAGGAGAAGGAGCCCCATCGAAGTCAGTCTGTCAATAGATTGCCCAATGACAGGTTGCCAAGAGTAAGGGATTGGCACACAGGATTGGAGGCTGCTGCCAGCGGTTTGCAACACAGTGCTGAGGCTGGTGAGGGTGGATCCCATCTGTGTTCAAGGCTGTGCCTTCAAACCACACACTTCAAGCACCCTTTCCAAGTGAAAGAAAGCCAGGCTCCTGTTATTCCACCCACAAATCTGTGAGGACCTGGTCACTCTTTTATGTTGCTTCCCAATCCTTTCACAAAAAGATCAACCTGCTCACAGAGCCAGGGAAGC
Organism: Sitta carolinensis; assembly: GCA_032173965.1. Taxonomy (NCBI): domain Eukaryota; kingdom Metazoa; phylum Chordata; class Aves; order Passeriformes; family Sittidae; genus Sitta; species Sitta carolinensis. Next base: position 448,495 of record CM063287.1, on the reverse strand, counting down.
TCAGCAGCCAAGGGCCAGCCACATCAAACCTGTCTTGCTCTCCCAGGAGCCCAGGAGCCCCGTGGCAAAAGCTGTTTGTTTATTTATCTGGCTTTTTATTTGGGGATGTGCTCGCCTGCCAGGCAAAGCACAAACGTGGTGACTCAGTAGGCTACAGGGCCTGGTGTGGCACAGCTCCAATCACCCTTTTTACCTCCAGAACAGCAGGGAATGACAGAGGATGTGGAATGTCCTCTCCCTCTGCAGGGTGGTGATGGCCTCATGGCAGTGCCAATGTGCCCTGAGGTCCCTGGTGCCCTCCCAGTGGTCCCAGTGAGAGGAATGAGGGATTTGTCTTTCCAAACAAGCTGTGCTGGTAGATAAAACTGGCACTGAGAGATAAAAGAAACAGTGGGAAGGATTCCACTGACTGATTAATGGAAAAAAAAGATATATGCCTTTACAAATAAGGTTTGCTGATAGATGAAGCTGGATATTGAAAGATGAAAGAAATGATGGGGAGCAAGCATAAATTTCATTAAGTATTAAAAATTAAAAGGGAGGGTTATACACTAGAGTGGAATCTTAGGTATCAGGTGTTCTGGGAAGCCTGTGCCTCTCAAGTACCTCAGCCAGTGGGGAAAGAGAGAGGGAAATGGGAAATGCAGTCAGGAAATTGGGATAAAAAGGAGTCTGTATCTTCCAAGAACTTGAGAGAGACCCCATGGCCTCTCCCTTTATTTGAATAAAGCAAAAGGACTCCTCTGTCTCCTTTTTGCACATAAACCTCTGGTGTTTGCGGATTCATTTTCCTGACAGAAGCCAGGGCTGCCAAGCCAGACTGGGCAGCTGGGCAGGAGCAGGTGGCAGTGCCCATGGTGGCAGTGCCACAGGACCTGTCACAGGAGCAGTGGTGGGAAGAGGAAGGGCAGTCATGCCCCCTCCAGCTGGGATGGGACCAGCTGGGGGCCAGGCACTGACGGAAAACAGCACACAGGACAACCCCGGGTGGTAATTTGGGATTTTTGGTCTGTGCTGTGTGTCCCAGCTGCTGGGAGCAGAGGCAGGGAATGCTGTGTCACCCAGGCTCTCCCCTCTGTACCCTCCTGAGCCCAGGGGATGCTTTGGAGGTTCTTTACTCGATTATTTCTACACCTTCTGGGTCTTGCTGTGTGCCACAAGTCTCATCTGCAAATGTCTCCCACTGCTGGCAGCTGATTTATTTTCATTTCAGCCAGGATTTGGGTCACAGCTTTGTTTCAGGGTTTTGAAAAGGAAAGAAAGTATTTAGGCACAGTGAAATGAGACAGAACAATCAAGAAAAAGCCCTTTTGTCCCTCTGGAAAAATACCAAGTGAAGCTGCGTTTTAGATGTTATTTTATTTTTTGGCTTTGGGCAAATGGTTTCTGCAGAACTGGAAAGAAACTTAAAAAAAAAAAAAAAAAAAAAAAAAGGAGATGTGTTTTAAACAGGATTAACTTCAGCAAGAATTTGTATTACAGAAAGATGCTTAGAGAGTCTCTTAAAGACAGAAAAGCAAACAATGTCCAAATCCGATAATCTGATCACCTGATAAAATTTACAAGCAATTTTCTTAGTAGAGAGAAGAGTATTCACTGGAAATGGACTGTCTCAAACAAACTGAATAAACAGATTAGAAGAGCATTACCTAAAAAGACAATTTTACGAAAATCTTCTTGGGATAAGGGGGAAAAAAAAAAGAGCTAAATAATGAATTATTCACTGCAATCAACTTCGTGGTACATCAGGAAACTGAAACGAACACAAGCTTCTTTTCATAAATAAATGTCATTAAATTTTCCCTTTGCTTGCTGGCATTGCCCTCCAGAGGAGGAAGGCTTAGCGTTGGAAACCAAGAAGTTAAATTCCCTTTTGAATTTTAGAAGGAGAAGAGAATATATTGAATCAGAGTGTGTAGAAATAAATCTTTAGGCTTTCTAAGTGTTTTTCTGATGAAAAGCAGCACGTAAGTTGCCTGAGTAGCTGCAGAGGGCCAATGTCCTAGAAATCCAGATAAAGTTTAGTATTTCATAGACATAAGCAAAACACAGTACAATATTGTTTGACATTTTTGGATAGAGTAGTCTACAAAAACAGATAGTAGCAAGGCCAAAAAATAAGTTAAAATATTCAGATAATACCAGAGTCAAAAACATGATAGGTTTTGCATGTACATGAAAAAACAACTTACATATAATCATGTTGAAGTGTGTAATATTTTTTAGTATTTTTAATAGGTTTAGAGAACTGGTATTAGATTCATGTTGGTCAATTTAGAGTTGAAACTTGGCCTTAGAGGCCAGCAGAGGAGATTTTATTTTCTGGCTGAAAATCCGAGCCTCTGACTGATCTACTCTGCGTTTCAGGGCAATGCAGATCTTCCAGGAAATTTTGAAGGAAAGCATGACAGACTGAAAATCTGACCGTACTCCAGTGCAGGATTTTGATATTTTCTCCATGAAACATTGCTGTGCCTCACAGCTGGATTCTCCCTCCCTGAAAGAAGCTGATTCTTCTGGTGATTGCACCATTGGCAAGTTTATTGAGATTTTCTGATGAGCCTCGGGATTTTGGCTGACAGAAACAGCCAAATATTTTATTGCTGTGGAATAACTGCCCTTCCTCCAGGCTAAAGGAAATAATCATCAGCACGTCATGGCACCTCTGAGATCACCACTCAGTCTTGTTACCAAAACCTCTCAGATAAACCCCAAGACACAGGCACTTTGTGAATACCCTAAGCCCCTTTTTATTTGGATTTTACACATTTTGCACCAGAATCACAGGCTGGACTGTCTGACTTGTAATTTCTCTTCAGGATTTATTCATTTCTCACCTCTCAGTCACTGAAAGAAAAAAAAAATAATGCCCGAAGCCAGCCACATTAAAAAATGTGATTAATGACAATTTTTATTGAATACAAAACCACTTGTACTGTTTTTTTTTTCTCTAGGGAGATGTCCTTCCAGTACCTGAAGGGAGAAAGATGGAAAAAAACTATTTACAAGGCTCTGGAGAGACAGAACACAGGGAATGACTTCCCAGTGCCAGAGGGCAGGGATGGATGGGATTATTGGGAAGGAATTGTTCCCTGGCACAGGGTTTGGCTGCCCTGGATCCCTGGAAATGCCCAAGGCCAGGCTGGAGGGGGCTTGGAGCAGCCTGGGATAGTGGAAGGTGGCTTTAAGGTCCCTTCCAACCCCAAACATTCTGGGATCTTAATTCTGGTGTTTTTCATCACAGCTCTGCTGGATCTCTTTCTGATCCCCTTGATGGTTTTGAGCGTAACAGTGAGATGGCAACAATGAGATTTGTGTCACTGATGAAGACACACACACACACAAAAAAAGAAAAATTAAAAAAAAAAAAAAAAAAAAAAAAAAAGAAAAAGGAAAAAGAAGGAAAGAAAGTGGAAAAAAGAAAGGCAACACAGTGCCAGCCAGGAATAGCATGAAGGCTCCTCTCCCCACCCTGTCACTGCTCCAGTTAAAAGTAGAACATTTTAATCAGCTATATTCCGGTGGTCCAAATAGAGAGAAATTTCAAAATCCTCTAGAGACACCACTAATCTTATGAAAAAAACCCCAAAAAACCCAGCAAAAACAAAGGTACCAAGTGATCTTTAGGGGTGCTTTCTCATGATGTCAAGGATCTCCCGGTACAGAACCTCGGTGGCGTCAAGGCCCAGCACGAAATCCAAGTGGTTCCAGTGGGGAATCAGCTTGTGGTGGACCAGGTTCTTGACCTGGGGGAGGAGGAGGGCAGTGTCCCTGGGGTCAGCCAGGCAGTCCTGCCCCCCATTCCACAGGGCTGTGGGCACCTGCATGTCCTTCACGTTGTAGAATGGTGCCCCGGTCTGAGGAGAGAGGGAAAAGTGGTTTCACAAAGGGCAGGTGTGGCTGGGACACAGCAAACTGTGCACCCTGCCGGAGGAATTGCTCCTCTTTGGGAATGGAGGGAAAGAAAAGCTGCCACTCCTCTCTTCTAGAAAGAAGGGAAACGTCAATAGGGACACGGCATAGCCTTACGAGCTACAGTTCAGGGAGTTAATTTAATTAAAATTAATTGGCAAATCCGTTCTGCCCAGCTAGAAATTCTGGGTCTGGTACTGCAGAGGGTTTTGAGAAGGAGGCAGAACTCTGGCTGCCCTGATTTAGTGCTGTTGGATCATCCTGTTCAGGTCCCTCCCAGCCAGCCCTGCTGGGGTTTGTGGCGACTCTTGCCCAGCGCTGACAGCAGGGAGGAGTCTGGAAGCAAGTTTTTGAAATTAAACGTTTCTGGAGGGTTGTTTCAGCTCCACACCCTGAGGATTTGCCCTGAGGTGGTTTGTCAGCAATGTCTCTCATTATTACCTGAAGTGTAATTAATCCAGTTAAGCAGCTAAGAAGCATGCTATTTTCTGAACAATATTTGTTTTTTAGGGAAGAAAAAAAGCTTTTTTTTTTTTTTTTTTTTTTTCTGTTCCAAGGCTCAACCACCATTTCAGAGAAGACATTTTTTCATTTTTTCATTTTTTTCCTAATATCCAACCTGGTGTAACTTGAGACCATTTCCCCTTATCCTATGGAAAGTGTAAAGCATCTAATTGAAAGTGTTTTATTCCATTTAAAACTTGCAAAATAGAGTTGAGGATGGAAAATGCCATTGCTCCAAGCAGAGATCCTGACTTGCAGTTTGTGAAGAGAGGAATGCATTGAGAGGAGACACGCCAGGCATGAATGGGAAGAGAAGAGGGAAAGGGAAGGCCACTGGAAACACCTCACCTGTCTGTAGTGAAGGCTGTTGTAAATATGGCCCCCATCAAAAGCTCTCAGTGCCCCACCATGGACTCCCTGCAGGAAATTCAGACATGCAGTGGTCTCAGTGAAATCACAGTTCTGTGGGGGTGCAGTCAACCCTCAAAAGCCAAACCTCAGAAGTTAGTTTTCATCACTGAACCAGCAGGATTTTTCAAGTGTGTCTCCCAGGGCCCAGCACAAGTAATTATTGCCATCATTTTGGACAAACGGACAGAGATTATGCTTCTAATGTTTGTGGATAACACCAGGATGGGAAGAAATTAAAATGTTCTGGAAGATGGTTTTAGAACTCTAAATATTCCTTGTGGGCTGGAGAAGTGGCCTTCCAAGATGCCTCTGAACATCTCTTATCTAATTGGAACAGCACTATCAGCAACACAAAGTCAAGGTGGCCGTGGCCACTGGGCAGCAGCACTTCAGAAAACAGAGTGTGTGCTCTTTCTACAAACCCCACAGATTTATTCTGGGGTCCCTGAGCAGGAATTCCACACAGGGAAGAAGCTGTGCCCTGAGTGCAACCTGTGGCACACACCTCAGAGAAGGTGCACGGACTGCACCTGAGATCTACCAAAAAACGTGCAGATTTGTAACTTGGGGAAGAGAAAAGGAGTGCAGCAGAACACAACTGCAGTGTCAAAGGGCTCTGGTGGTGACTCTTCTCATGCCCACAAGGGGAAGAAGGAGAAATAATCAGCTTTATCAGTAATAAGCTTAATTGGCTGCTGTCCAGATGCACCTCTGCCACAGTCAGACCACTAATGGCACTCAGGTTGCAGGGCAAGAGTGGAGTTGGTTTGAGATAAGACCCCTGGAATGTGCCTGCTGTGGATGCAGGGCCCTCAGCCCCAAGTGTTTCCCTTGACAGATCCACTCCTTCAGGATCTGCCGAGCGTTTTAGGGAGGGGTGAAAACAAAACCAACAAAGCTCTGACAAAGGGGGGTCTGGCAGCAACCAGCACAGCAGGCTGCACACGAGGGACCAGTGACACCCTGTGTGGCACAGGGAGGAGTCTGGGAAGGTTTACCTGGATCCAGTGGATTAAGTTCTGCACTGAGGACCCCGCCGGCGTGTGTCCCATGTACACATCGATTCGGCTCTGCAAGGACACGAGCATATTTCACACCAGGATTCACCTGGCTCTGCAAAACAGGGCATGGCCGAGGCTTTGGCCTTCAGGAGGACCCTCTGCAGATTTATTTCCACGTACCATGTTTGTGTTCTTCCAGTTAAACCCAAAAAACGTAGCCAAGAGGTGCCTGCAGACCTTCGAGCAGACACAGAACCTGGAGAGGATCAGCTCCCCCAGGGCAGTGTGTGGTAGGAACTCCTTGGTGCCAAACAGCTCCTGTAAAATTGCAGATGTGCTCATCAAATAGGAGGTCTGGTCATGCTTTTCCCAAAGCACCACCACTTTACAGCTTCTATTTTATGCCCACATTAAGGTTGCCCATAGTGAAGCCTCCCTTGCACCCCATTAAATGCTTCCGTTCCTTGTTTCTAATAGGCACGATCTATAACATTCATTATGACCTTGTGTTATATGGCAGGGCTCAATTCACAGCCTCTGCATCAGTTTTATTCATCAACCTCTTGGATCTAATTCTGCCAGAGCGTTTTGGGGAGTGAATTCAGGACAGGTTCTGTAGTGAGATGTGTTTTCCTTCATTATGAAAACAGACAGGGCGTAGCGCTCCCCTCTCTGCAAATGACTTGAAGTATTCCATAGATAATTTCACAATCCCTATTAAAACATTTTGGCTGTGCAGAACATAGTGCAGACCAACCTTAATCCCAGCATCGGAAAATAATGAGAGCTTTCTAAATGGGCTCTGAGAAAACATCACTGTGGTCACGGGTGAAAGAGCAAAGAACACCTTGATTTTCTGAGCCAGCTGGGGCATAGTGGAAAAGGCTATAAAACCTGGTGTGGGGGAGGGGAAAATGAGAAAAAAACCATGGTTTAGTCTTTCAAGACACTTATGCACATAGTTTAATTTCAGTGAGTAATTTTATGAATCTGAGAGGGGATGTAGACTCCTCATGCTGTCATCAAAAGGACCCACTCACCTATAGTGGTGCCTTGGGAATGACCAATATAGTACAGCTGTTTCTGTCCTGTTTTCTGCTCAATAAAGTTGATCATGGCTGGGAGATCATATTTAGCCATCTCATCATAACTGCAGAAGGAAGAGCAGAGCTGAGAGAGGCAGCATCTACAACCAGCAAGCCACAAAACCAGCAGCGAGGGCAGGGCCACCCCACAGACTTCTTCATCCTACTGAGTTTTCACGTGGGCTTTTCACTCAAAATAAGTTGGATGAGCCTGGTTTGCTCATCCCCCAGCTAGGGCAGTGGGAATCCAGCTGTTTCTGAGATCCTCAAACCCATTTACCTGAAAGCCCAGAATTCCTCCTGTTTGGGAGTCAGGACCTGGTGTCTCCTGGACCAGGTGTTCCCTCTGCTGTTTCCTATCCAAACATCATAGCCAGCATCTGCGAGGATGAAGCCCAGGCTGCTGTTGGGCAAGTTGGTGAGCCAGCTGCTGCCTTCTTCAAGGAGACCATGCTGCAGAAGTACCACAGGTCTCACACCTGCAAGACAGGCAGCATGATGACTGTCTTCATTTCTAATGCTGTTTGTCATCTTTTGAGACACTTTAGGGAGTGTTATCCCCATGGCAGCCAAAATCTGTGGAAGTTTGTGTCGGTGTTCCTCTAGATTTCATTTAAAAAGCAGGTTTGCTAAGCTGCATTGTTATCTTGGCCTTTATCCCCCAAATTTCTGGGGCTGTTGGCAGAACTTGGGCTGCCTGGGGAGCTCTGTAGGCAAACACGGAGGAGCCCCTGGGGACATGAAAGGAAAAATGCAATTTTCATGGATCTATCCCCCCTCCTGGTTACCACCCCTAGCAGGACCAGAGGATCCCCTGGAGGCTCCTCAGGGAGTACCAAACCAGCCTGCTGATCCATCAAATGGCTGCAGGAGCCCATTTTGGGAGCCAGGCTCTGGAGGGAACCCAAGGTGTGCCACCAGGCTGGATGGGCTGCCTCTCACTGCTGGGATTGCAGCTGGCATTCAGCGCTTGGGGATCCACGGAGGGTGAGGAAACATCCCTGGCAAGGGATCAGCCTTCCTGACAAATTCTGATCCATCAAAACTGATGCTACAGATGCCAAAGGAACCTTGAAAACCCTCTTGCACAAGCCCTAGTGAACGGCTTGAGGTGCATGTGTGCCCTGCATGGCACCAGTTTTACCTTGGCACCCGGCATTTCCTCTCCCGTGAGGAATTCTGTTGAGCTGAAGGATGTAGCCATCTTCTGTCACCACGTCATACTCCTCTCTGGGGTACCCCCAGAAGGAGGCCATTTCACTCTGCAACAAGAAGAAAGCCAACAAGAACATTTACAAGGCTCCTGAGAGGAAATCACTGACTGTGATATTTAACTATAATTATTTGATAGCGGCTGTTCCCTGGAGACTTTCTGCCTCCACTCCAATGCCATCGTACTCACAATGTTCATCCTGGCTTCTGGGTTCTTAGAAAATGGGGAACTCAAGGAGCATTCTCCAGATGCCATCCCATGGAACACGGACACCAGAGCTAGAGGCAGCCACATCCTTGCTGTGCCTGGAGCAACACACCCACAGAATCAGTGCCAGGGAAAGCAGGGACCAGCAGGGCAAGGAGAGATGAGGGCAGGGAAACCCCCCAGGTAGGACTCAGACTCCGGCTGGATGACCCCTGAAAAACACTGCTGCACACGGGGTGGCTCAGGAAGCACATCTGAGCAGGGATATCTCCAGGGGGGTGGGACAGACTTTCGGGAACTCTGGTAAGAGGTGAGGCAACAATCCTTGCAGTGCTCTACAGACCACTGGGAACTGCCAGAGGTTAAAGTCACAGAACCTCAGAATGGTTTGGGTTAGGAGGGATCTTAAAGGCCCTCTCATTCCAACCTCCTTCCGCCCCCCCAGGTTGCTCAGACCTCCATCAAACCATTCTAACACACAAAGGATGTAGGGTGCTGCTCGTCCTATCAGTGACCGTGCAGTGTCACTTCTCCAGTCTCTGCTCCAGGAAAGGGGATGGCCAGGAGGGAGAGCTCTGTCCCACCACCCTGCTGTTTGCATCACCTGTCAACATCACTGCCCAAACCTCCCCAGGAGGGACAGGGAGGATGAGTAAGATGCAGCACTGCCTTCCCTCCCTAAAGAGAAATAAGATCATGAAAAGAAAATCTCCAACTGCTTGCCCTTCTCTGTGATCATGGTGTAGAAGGCAAGAATTGATTACATTTAATTCAGAGAAGGATATTTTAAAGTGCAAATTTATATGCAAAATGGGGAGAGATGTAGCTTCCAGCAGATCTAGACATCCCTTAGTGATTCTGGGTTTAACACAGCTTAAAAAACCTCTCACTCAGCGTGCTGGAGACCGCAGCTGCTCCAGGAGGTGGTGGGGGCATTTGGGAACAGCAGCTTTTGCACACGCTAAGGGCAGGAGGCGTCACAAACAGATACTGGAAGGTCTGGGGAGGATTGCTCCCTCCAACAACTGTAACACTGGACACCACGAGAAAAACTGGGCTGGACCAGCCTCTAGAACCCAAGAAATCAGATTTTGGTCCCCTGCTCTGAGGCAAGCACGGCCTGTAAGTGCCATGAGTCGTAAGTGCCATGAGTCATAAGTGCCATTCACAGCCACGTTTAGAGCCGGCTCTCCCCATGCTTTCCCCACACTCACCTGTCCCGAAGTGAAGGCAGCCGGCCCAGCTGAGAGGTGGCAGAGCTCCTGCAGGAGGAGCCGGGGAGCTGTCAGCCCCTGGAGAGGGTGGGCAGCGCAGGGAAGAGCTAGCCAGTCTGGAGGAGAGGGAGATGTGGCCCAGGGCAGTGCCAGAGGATGGGCTGTCAGCCCTGGCTGGTGCACGGAGCAGTGCGCTGCATCCCTCTGCAGACGGCCCTATTTGAACTGGCTGCAGGGTGGGGTGTCAAGTGTAAACACCCTGGGACGCAGAGCATATAAATCATTAGGTAACACCACAGTTTAGAAAGTGCAGTTACCCAGAATTTGTTTGTGGAGGCCGGTTAAATACTGTTTAGGCAGAGTCAAATGACTGTGGACGTTTGGAGGTGATTTCTGTTGATAAAGTAGTTTAATTGGTATCGCTGAAGAAAGTTTCCAGCTTCCCATTTCAATGGTGGTTTTATTTATTTGTTACAAGAGACATAATTAAGTTATTGCATGGAAAGATCAAAGTCTAAAATGGATTTCCAGTAGCTGTGGTTTAGAAATGATGATGCATCTCATTATACAAACATGCCACATGTGAGATGGAGATTAAATCCCAGGCAACAGACTGAAAACATCTGTACTGGGTCAGGCTGGGATGGAGTTCCCTTCCCTTATAGCACAGGGATGGGACCCAGCCAAGCTGCCATAGCAACACTCCATACCTTGTCTATCCCTCCACCCAGTTTTCTCACTTTTGCTCTACCAGTTCCCTCCACCTGCCCCACTTTGGGGTGGGGGTTGGAGCTGTGCCAGCCCACCACAACATCCTCGTCCTTCACTCCCTTACAGGAAGGTATGAGGAGCACCTGAGTGCTTTATCCTACAAGCGTCCTGCCAACAGGGAGAGTTATCCCTGTCCATCACCCGTTGCCAGGGCTGAGGGTGTCTCCTGCCCTTCCTTCCTAGATTGTTTTGCTTTGGAAATTGAGGTGAGAGGTCAGTAGGGAAAGATGTCTTCTGTCTGTCAGCCTGGAATGGGCCTGAGATGTGTCCAAGGCATGCAGCTAGATTTGTCAGCTTGTCCCACTTCTATAAATACACAGTAGAACAAGAGTTTGTACTTTAAAGGTTTGGAGGTTGAGGGTGATTGGGCTACTGAAGCCACACTGCACCGAGTAAGACACCTCAGGCTTTCACCTTCTGAGGAAACAGATCATGGAAATCTACGCTCCAGGGAAAGGGCAGAGCAGCTCTGGTCACACTCAGAGCAACTCTGGTCACACTCATCTGGAGGCATTGGAAGGGGCAAGATAAAAGCTGCACCCAAGAGAGTCCTGTAGCACTTGAAGGGCAGGACATTGACACAGGTCTTACAAGATGCTCCTGCCTCCCAAGGGTAATGTGCAGCTCCTGCTGAGGCGCCACCACTGGAGAGGCTGAATGGGACCAAGGAGAGGCCCTGGAACTTCACTGCATGGCCAGACCCAGTAAACTCAGCTCCATCCACCTCCTGCTGCAGGGTGGCTGACAGTTCATCAGCCTCCATGGATGGTCCTCACACCCCTCTCACCAGGCACCCCAGAACTGGACGTAGCATCCCAGTGTCACCTCCCTGGCACCAAACAGCAGGGCTGACAACAGCCAGGTGGCCCCTCATCCCCTCCTGTGGCCCAGGCTGGGGGTCTCCATCCCTGCAGGGAGAGCATGTTGTTGGCTTGTATCCAGTTTGATGCTGCCACCCTTTCCAGTAAGGCTGTTGTGCCACAGCTCCTAATCAGTGTCCCCAAGCCCTGCCCTCATCCAGGGCCGCCTGCCACCAGCACATACTTCAGGTAGGTGTTTAGCCTGAAAGCAGGAACATGTCACACATCCAGGAGTTCTCACCCAACTCCTGCAGCTCTGTCTTGCATCACTCCTGCTTTCTGTGCTTGCAGTCCCCATGTGCTCGTCAGGCACAGAGCTTTTTCCATTGCAGTGGAAATTCCAGCACTGCCCATCCATGCTCAGGTTTAATCATCAGGTTTTCTATAAAATTACAGCCAGGGATTCTGTCTTAATTCTTGGCGTTCCTCTTTTGGCCTCAACTCTTTCATGGTAGTAATGTCTTAATACTCTTCTACATCTCATAGATGTCAGAGAGCATTCAAAGGAGGTGATGGGGAAGGTTCTGGAGGCCTGCACAAGGGCTGGCTGAGGTCACTTGGTTTGTTCAGCTGGAGTAGAGCACGCTGAGGTCAGACCTCCCCAGGGGTGCAGCTCCTCCACAGTGGAGCTCCAATTTTTGGGACAGGGATAGGACCCAGGGAAAGGCTGGAGCTCAGGGAAAGGTTCTTCCCCAGGGAATGGGCACGGCCCCGAGGCTGCCAGAGCTCTGCACAGGGTGGGATTGTTGGGGTGTCTGTGCAGGGCCAGGGGTTGGACTGATGAGCCCTGTGGGTGCTTCCAGCTCAGGATATTCTGTGTATCTATGACTCTGTGACTGCTTTCCTACCTGCTTCCACACTAAGAGACTCTGCTGAACTCACTGGCATGCTAGCTGGCAGTGGGAATCCAGGCGAGCACTCAGTGCCATCAACCATTCCCAAGTCATCTCCTGCACAGAATCATCCGGTGGCCAGTCGGCCAAATATTTATGAGTTTGAGAAATCTCCTTTTCACCAAGACAAAAGCGAATGGTGTTGACAATCCCTGCCCAGCCAGGCAGAAGCACAACGCCATGGATCCTCCAGGGGGCTGCAGAATCCGGAGGGAGGCATCCACAGCTGGCAGGGAATAGGACAAGGTGCAAACTCTGCAGGAGGTGCTGAGGAGGGGACAGAACCTCCCGAGGCTTCTTTCCAGGATATATTTTTTCTTAAAATGTCCCAGTCCAAGCACATGTCCTCCTCTGTGACTACCCCACAATACATGGGGAGGGGAGACAGGGGCTCCCACCTCTCTCCCGGAAGTGCCTGTTGAACAACGCCTGCCCTGAGGTCAGCTCGGGGCTCCCTTGAAGATGGGCATCACCCAAACCTGCCTGTGCCTCAGTCACAAGCAGCTCCGTGGAATTTCACACCTATCTGCTGTTGAACACCTCTGCCGAAGTGCTGGGTTCTGGTGTCCTTCATACCGCAACGATCCTATCAGGAGTTTTCTGGAACATCTCCCACCCACGCTGCTGGGTAAGGGGAGCAACCCAAATCCTTCCCCCACTGCACACTCCCAGGGCTCGCAGGACGGGAGTTTGTTTTCCCGGGGCAGAGGCTTTGCACGCAATGCCCCCACCCCTGAGCGCTATTTGCCCTGTGCCCAGCATCCCGCTTTCCTCACAGCCAGCCGTGGCTCCTTGCAAAACACCGGGCAGGTGAGGGAGAGGAGCCAGCAGCACCTTGGGGAAGGTGGCACAGCCCGCGGCACTCGCTGCTGTGCAGCACCTCCAGAAGGGCAGGATTTGATAAGGCGGGAGCTGCTCGGTACAGGAGGATCAGAGCCAGCTCTGGAGCATGCCTGGACCACTGGCAGGAGTGTGTGACACAGGGGGGTGTGACACAGGGGTGTGTGTGACCCAGGTGTGTGTGTGACAGGTGTGTGTGACCCAGGGGTGTGTGTGACAGGTGTGTGTGACACAGGTGTGTGTGACACAGGGGGGTGTGTATGACACAGGTGTGTGTGTGTGACACAGGGGTGTGTGACACGGGTGTGTGTGTGTGACACAGGGGTGTGTGTGATACAGGGGTGTGTGACACAGGGGTGTGTGTGACAGGGGTGTGTGTGATACAGGGGTGTGTGACACAGGGGTGTGTGACACAGGGGGGTGTGTGACACAGGGGGGTGTGTGTGACACAGGGGTGTGTGTGTGACACAGGGGTGTGACACAGGTGTGTGTGTGACAGGTGTGTGTGTGACAGGTGTGTGTGACACAGGGGTGTGTGTGCGTATAGGTGTGTGCACCAGGCAGGCATGCACATACAGGTGAGTGTGTGTACAGGTGTGCCCATATAGATGTGTCTGTCCAGGTGTGTGCCCAGCACAGACGTGTCCGCGGGTTCCTGCGCGCACACACACACACGCGCACACGCACTCAGACACACGCACACGGACACAGACACAGAGGGGTGACACACACAGACACACACAGACACAGAGACACACTCACACAAACGCACAGACACACAGACACACACACGCACACAAACTGGTGCGGGCTGTGGGCGTGGCCTCTCCCGGGCCGTGCGCGGCGGCCCCGCCCACCTCGGGGGGCGTGTCTGTGTCCGTGGGCGTGCCCGGGGTGTGTCCATGGGCGTGTCCGGGGCGTGTCCGTAGGCGTGTCCGCCCCGTGCCCGCGCCGTGCGGTGGCCATGGCGCGGGTGCTGGTGGTGGGTGCGGGGCTGACGGGCGCGGCGGGCGCGGCGCTGCTGCGCGGGACCCCGCGGGCACGGATGGCCGTGTGGGACAAGGCGCGGGGCTCAGGTGGGGCCGGGCAGGGGCGCGGGGTGGGGCGGGGAGCGCGGGCCTGGCGTGTCCTGGGTGGTGTCCTGGGTGGTGTCATGAGTGGTGTCCTGGGTGGTGTCCTGGGTGGTGTCATGAGTGGTGTCCTCGGTGGTGTCCTGGGTGGTGTGGCGTGTCGCCGCGGTCTCTGACCGGCTGTCGCGCAGGGGGCCGCATGAGCACGACCCGCGCCGACCACGGCAGCGCCGACCTGGGCGCGCAGTTCGTCACCTGCGAGCCGGAGCTGGCGGGGCCGCGGCTCAGGTGAGAGCCGCCCCATCCCGATGATTCCGCCCCATCCCGCCCCGTCCCGGTGATCCCGCCTCGTCCCGGTGATCCCGCCTCATCCCGCTCCATTCTGTCCATTCCGCCCCATCCCATCTCGGCCCGCCCCATCCCGATGATCCCGCCCCATTCCCCCCCTCCCCATCCCGGTGATCCCGCCCCATCCCGGTGATCCCGCCCCCTCCCATCCCTTCGCGACCCGCCCCATCCCGGTGATCCCGCCCCATTCCCGGTGATCCCGCCCCCTCCCATCCCTTCCCGACCCGCCCCATCCCGGTGATCCCGCCCCATTCCGGTGATCCCGCCCCCTCCCATCCCTTCGCGACCCGCCCCATCCCGGTGATCCCGCCCCATTCCCGGTGATCCCGCCCCATCCCATCCCTTCCCGACCCGCCCCATCCCGGTGATCCCGCCCCGTCCCGCCCCATCCCGCAGGATAAAGGACGCAGGTGTTATCTCTCCGAACCTGCGGCGGTGTAGCAGCGGTGCGAAAATGCAGATTTTGCGTGGAAAGCAGCGAAAAGGCGGGCGCGTTTCAGGTGTTGGGTGGCTGGAATATTGCTGCGCTCCGCAGGGGCTGTGGAGTTTGTGCTGGTGTTCAGAGCTTTAGGGAGCTGCTGTATTCGTTCCCTGCCTCCCGGTCAAGCCGCTGACAGTTCCATCACAGTAGCCTTGCTCTCAGGTAAAAGGCCGGCCCCAGCGCAATAGCAAGGCAGTTTGTTCTTTTATTGCTGCATTTATGCATAACCTGCCTTGTAGTGCAGCCTGTTAAAGTTCGGAAGTCAGGCAGGTCTTAGCTTTGGTTGTGGGGAACGGGGTGAATTTTCATCCCTGTGTCTTCCTTCCTTTCAAGCTTCTACGAGGAGCTGGTGTCTCACGGTGTCCTGGAGCCACTGACTGCTCCCGTGGAGGGAATGGTGCTGAGAGAAGGCTCCCGCAATTACGTGGCACCCCAGGGCATCTCCTCTGTTGTCAAGTACTATTTAGAACAGTCAGGTAATGCTTTTGTGTGAAGGGAAAGGTTTTAATGGCTGTGTTTTTGGCGGTGCCTTTGAATTTAAATCCCTGATGGGGATGTTAAAGCTCCTTGTGGGTTTGTGTGCCTCTGGAAGTTGCTTGGGTGGATAAACGTGCCTGTGAGCTCTGTGAGTTTCCGAGTCCTGTAGGTATAAAAGTCTCTTTACAAATGGAATATCTGATGTGTTACTGGGGTCAGAGGGGTGAGCTGCACTCCCTGTTTTGGAGGAAGGATGTGAGCCTGCTGGGTGGATAGTCCTTTGGGAAAAGAGTTTAAACTCTCTAGCTAATACCTGAGGTGTCATGTGGCAGAACCACTGTACAATTCAGTGCCTAATTTAACCCTGTTTTGAAAAGTTTGAGCCGTGAGAGTAGCCAAGCTTTGGTCCTTCCATGCAATTGTTTTGGTTTGGGTTTTTTTTAATCAGCTGGCCTTTTTAAAACCTTACTCTTACAAATAATTATCTGTTGAGACAAATGATTGATTTGTCTTTACAAACATGCTGGTAGATAAAACTAGCACTGAGAAATAAAGGAAATAATGAGAAGGATTCCACTGATTGATGAATGGGAAAAAAAAGAGAGATTTGCCTTTGCAAACAAACTGTAGGTTTGCTGATAAATGAAGCTGGATATTGAAAGATGAAAGAAACAATGGGGGAAAACCATAAATTCCATAGGAATTAAAAATTAAAAGGGAGGGTTATACATGAGGGGGGAACCTTAGGTATCAGGCCTTCTGGGAAGCCTGTGCCTCTCAAGTACCAGTGGGTAAGAGAGCCACTTGGCCAGTGGGGAAAGAGAGAGGGAAATGGGAAATGCAGCCAGGAAATTGGGATAAAAAGAGTCTGTGTCCTCCAAAACCTTGAGAGAGACCCCAGGGGAATGCCCCATGGCCTCTCCCTTTATTTGAATAAAGCAAAAGGACTCCTCTGTCTCCTTTTTGGACATAAACCTCCGGTGTTCGCGGATTCATTTTCCCGACACTATATCCCTGCCCTCAGCAGTGGGAAGCCGTTCCCCCTTGCCCTGTCATGCCATCCCTTGTAAATAACTCCCTCTCTGCATTTTCCCTGTGGGATTCCCTGCTCCCTGTGTTCAGCTGCTTCATTTTCCACGCAGGTGCAGATGTGTCCTATGAGCAGCACGTCACTGACATCTCCCTGCGGGATGGCAGCTGGGAAGTCTCCAGGAAAGCAGGGCCCCCAGAACAATTCGATGTGGTGATTCTCACCTTGCCTGTCCCACAGATTCTCCAGCTGCAAGGTGACATTGTGAACAGTAAGTTCAGAGCTCAGAATCGCAGGCGTCTTAATTTAAAATAGCGTTCAAGCATCTCGTGAAGCAAAACATAACACTCAGCAGTCTGAGCTGCTTAATTATTCCATCAGGACGGGGTGGAAAAGGATAAGAGGTGTGTAATTTCGAGGCCATGCATGTGGTCTGTGACCAGTAACACCTTGACAGCATAAATGTCTAACTAAATGAGTGAGTTTTGAATCTGATCTTTCATTTTTTTGCTGACTTCTGAAGCAGGGCTTGTCTTTGTGGAGCTTGCAAACAGTTACTGAGTTGGACAAGTTTTCCTGAGCATTTCTGTAAAGAGGAGTAGTTTCATACAACCTCTGATTTTAAGCTTTGTGCCTAAGGAGGTAAATATTCTGTAAGAGCAGGACTTCTCTGCTCGTTGCTGTTTTATGAGGCCTCCCATTTCCCCTGTTCCTTCAGCCTGGAAAATAATGGTAGGTTTGGCCCAACCTGTCCTTACTGAGGTGGTCTGGTTAATAGCAAAAGAAATAAAAACAGAATGAGAAATAGCATAGGAAAAAGAGAAATAAAAAATAGAGGAGAAGTAGAGGGAGTGGTTTTTTTAGAGTCTTCCTGAGGTTCTGCTAGTCTGCACCTCAAGGCCTTCCCCAGCTGGCACTGGTGTCTTTGCAAATTGTTTTTCTTGGGGTAATGAAATCCTTTCTTGTCCAGAAAGCAGGCAGCTCCTCTTCAGAAAGTGTAATTAAGGTGAACAGTTCATTTCACTTGCTCTTGGGAGAGCTGGAGCTGTCAGATGCTTCCCACAACATCCTCTCTTCATCTTCTGTGTAAGTGCAGGATTGACTTTGATCTGAGGGAATCCAGCAAGTTTTGTCTTCTCCTCCCCTTCTTCCTGTTTCCCTTCCCCTCTCTGCCTGTTCCCTGTGTGAGACCAGCTTCCAGATGTCCATCCAGCTGTTAATTCTGCATCTCAGGCAGCAGGACTGACTCCCCCTGCCCCAGAGTTCCTTGGCATTGGAGCCATGGGCATCTTTACTCCTGTTTTCTTTAGGCTGAGAACTAAGGGGAAGAGCAGCTGGGGAGGGTGTTTCAGAGCCTGAACAGGGTGCAGTGTCAGACCTGTTTGTGCTTCCAGAGGCTCAGGTGCATCACTGTGTGTCTAAATCTCAGCCTTGTTTTGGTTGCACATCAGAGCTGAGTTTTGCTGGCAGGTAAGGGAGCTTTTCCTGGATTCGCCTCGCTTGGGATTTAAGTTGCAATTTCATGACAGCTGCTGAAAGGAATAGGTGTTCTCTCCCCTCCCTGAAAAATGACTCTTTTTTTAGTCATTTAGTACGCTCTGGTCTGCTAAATCCAGGGGCAAAATCCGGCGATTCCAACCGGAGCCGTATTCGTGTGTTCCCCGTAGTGATTCCAGCTGCTCCTGGAAGGGGAGATTCCTGCTGCCTGCTGGAAACCTCCTTCTGCCTGTTCCTGCAGGTGACAACAGGGCTCCTTTTATGCCGTGGGATGGAGCAGGACATGTGCAGAGCTGGAGGAAGGGGAGGGCTTCCCCCTGGGTGGCCAGCAAGGGTCACGAGCGGCCACTCCATGGCAGCTTAAAGGGAAGGGGACAGGATTTGGGGATATAGCTGCCATCCCTGCTGCTCTGGAAGGCCCTTATTTTATAGAAGAAGGACTCTGGAGCTAAATAAAAGAAGTGCCTGGGCAGTGTTCATCCCGGTCTCCGTTGTGGTTTGGGATGGGGGGGTGTTAAAGGAGAGAGCTCTGCTGCTGCAGTGTAACATCCCTTCCTTGACAGCTCCTTCATCAGAGGCATTGGTGGGTTTGAACCTCTCCCACATCCCCCGTGCTCTCCCTTGCCTTGCCCCATCCCAGGTTGCTCCCTGAGATGCCTTTTTGGGGCAGTTTTGCCAGGGGTTTGCTGGGGACCTGTGCCAGGGCCCTCTTGAACCACTTGGGTGTAATTTGGCTCCCAGTTCATAGCAAAAACGAGCTTTTAAATGGGTTATGGTGAGGTATTTGCTGGCATTAATGTGTGGAGAAAAGGCTGCAGGAGAGGAGAAGGGGCAAAGGAGCAGCTGGGTGGAGCAGGGGATGCTTTGATCCATTAGTGAGGGTTGGAATTAGCCTTTGACATTCGTCTGTAAAGGAGCCTTGAGTTGGAGAGCTCAAATGACTTGCCAGAGGTGGGAATTTTCCCCTCCTGGAATTCACCATTTTCCTGTTGGAGGGAGGAAGTCTTTTGCCCTCCATGTTTTTTTGCTTTTTTTTTAAAAACAATTTTCACTTATTTACATGGAATTCAGAAAAATTAATATTTTGAAATAAACAAATCTCAAATTTCACATTCATTGGCAAAGTTGCTGTTTTAATACTTGAACTCAGCAGACTAAACTAGACTGGATAGTTTTTGTGTCCTTTAACCTCTTACATGAGCCTGAACATGATGTCATTGCGAAGCCATGTGCTTTTAGAAGGAGACAGAATTAAGTGGCCTTTGGCAACCTAAAATTACCATTTTATATGGGTTGTGTGAGAAATGAATGTTCCAGGTTTACTTCTCTTGTTGAGAGAAAAGCCAAGTCTTAGATTAATGGATGAATTAATATGTAAACACACTTGATTTTTAAAAACAGATATAAATAATGTAATAAATAGTGTGTATGTATATATATAAAATTCACCTTGATTTTCAACCTTTATTCATTCTTTCTCCAGTTGTCACCCCCAAATAGATGCAGCACTTGCATATTTAGCAGCAGCAGAGCCAGAAGTAATTCCAGCATGACTTCCAGTAGCTGCTGGATAAAGGGTTAACTCCTTGCAACATGTTTGGAACAACAATAGATGGCAGCAATCAAATGGTGTTTGGGACATCCAGCTTGAATAACTAAATTAAATTTACTGCACTGATTTGGGCTTTAGGTGTTCTCATAGTAAATACTGGGGTTGTGCAGAAGGTAAAAGGGAAATGAATGAACGTTTCTCAGGCTTGTAATGCCAGTTCAAGGAAAGGAATAAATTTACTTAAAAGTAGGCTATTTGCAACTGAAAGGACAAGATTTTGCAAATGTTCATTGCCCAACAGTATTTCAAAGGTGCTGGACTGTTACACAGGCTGCTGATGTTAGAAAAATCCTGGATTTATATCCCAGATTCCGTATGATCACTGAGCAATGTAGTTCTTTCCATGCATTTTCTGATCAGTTGGAGGAGTCTTGCTTTTATCAGTTCTGTTTTTCAGTTTAAGGCATTTGGCACCATGGTAATTTAAGGTTGCAGCGATTTGCAGTAGTGTTTCTATTTTTTTATTTGTGTGTTCAGAATGTTTTCATTATGCTGCTTTCCTTGGAATTTCAAATTACAATTCTGCATGTTTAAGCTGCTAATAAAACAGGATGGCTTGGCTTTTGTTTCGAGCCTGACCTATTTTTTTTTTTTTCCATCTGTGTGAATGTCCCACATGTTTTAAATAATACAAGCTGATGAGAAGATACAAGTGAAATAGGGCTGTATTTGCATGGGAAGGCTTTATGATGCGAGTTAAGAAAGCACAACTCTGATAATTTTTCACGAGTCTCAAGTCCTTGCTGAGTGAATGTGTTTATTTTTGGATAGCACGACGATAAATTCGGAATTCTGTGGTTCCAGTTCCAAGCAATCTAAGCAGGGCTTATCCAGCTTGGAGCCCTCATTACCTAACAGATCTGAAATGTCCAGTGTAAACATGTACACTGATTTGTTAGTTGCTTATCAGGGAGCTGAGGCCACAATGTGGGAATAATCTGGGCTTTCTGGCAACACCAGGAGTTTTGGGTTGTGGTCCTTGTGAAACCTGCCACTCCTCTGGCTCTGAGCTGCCTGAGGCTGTGGCAGGAGAGGGGTCTGGGGTAAATTTTGGTGATGCCCTGGCATGGGTATGTCAGAGGTGATGGCTGCCTTGCCAGGGCTGCAGCAGAACGTGGATGGAGGCTCTTTACAAGGGCCTGGAGTGCCAGGACAAGGGGGAACAGCTTCAAAGTGCAGGAAAGTAGGGTTAGGTGGGATACTGGGAAGGAATTTTTCCCTGTGAGGATGATGAGGTCCTGGCACAGGGTGCCCAGAGCAGCTGTGGCTGCCCCTGGATCCCTGGCAGTGTCCCAGGCCAGGTTGGACTTTGGGGCTTGGAGCAGCCTGGGATGATGGGAGGTGTCCCTGCCATGGCAGGGGGTGGCACGATGGTTTTTAAGGTCCTTCCAACCCAAACCCTTCTGGGACTGTAGGAGAGGAATGTCTTCTCTCCCTGCTGGGCTGGTGAGTCAGGTCTCCTCCCAGGAGGGTCCAAACGCTGCTGGGCAAGGTCAGGGGCAGAGCTGCAGCAGCTCTGGGAGACAGGGACTGGCTGGATCCAGGCAGGGAACAGCTCGCCCCAGCCCAGGGGGCTGAATCCTGCCAACAGAACCCAGCAGGGCAATAGGGCACCCTGTGTCAGGGCCTCATCCCCCTCACAGGGAGCAAATCCATCCCAGTATCCCACCTAATCCTACTTTCTTCCAGTTTGAAGCTGTTCCCCCTTGTCCTGGCATTCCAGGGCCTTGCAAAGAGTCTGCGTCTTTTTTGCTGGCACTGAAAGGCCACAGCTGGCTCACCCCAAAGCTTCTCCTCTGCAGGCTGGACAATCCCAGCCTCTCCTCCCAGCAGAGCTGCCCCATCCCTCGGATCATCTCCGTGGCCCTCCTGGGGGAGGTGGTTTTTGTGGTGGCCAAGGATTTGGGTTTGCTCGTGGAAGCAGGCAGGAAGGAGAAGGTGGGGCTGCACATCTGGGGAGCAGGGGAGTGTCTGAGGAGGAGCAGCTGCCAGCAGAGCCCCTCTGTCAGCCTTCAAAGCAGGCAGAGCTCCTCCGTGTTCACAGCCTGCAGAGCCTCTCTGAGGGAGCTCTTCTAAAAATAAAGGCTGCTGGAGCTGGAACTGCACATCAGGAGGTAAAAAACCAAAGTAGGCCGTGTGCATCCTTCAGTGTGTGTTGGACTTAGTCTGCTTTTAGGGGTTTTGTTTTCATATCTACAGTGCTTATAGTGGGCTTATTCTGCAGTTACTGAGCACGTTGGAAACCTGTCAAACACGCTGCTCCCAGCGAGCCTCTCCATCTGGGAGGTGTGGGGATTAAACCCCCTGGAAAAGGGCCTGGAAAGGAGAGTGAAATCCAATCTGGGTTAGATAAAGGGCTACTTTGCATTTTGGTGTTGTCAGCTGAGTGCCTGCCTTGGGTGGAAAGCTGAAACTCTTATTTGACAGATTTCAGGGTGAAGCAGAAGGAAAAAAAGCAATTTGCTGGAAGAGCAAAATATGCAGCGTCTTGCCTTCAGGCTTGGATCCCACTCCAGGGGAGCCCATCCTTTGGCCAGAGCAGGGTGCCAGCCCTTTAAAAGTAACCCTGCAGAGAGGGTGAGTCCTGCTCTGTCACAGCATCACCCTGCAGTGCCTGGAGACGTGGCAGAAGCCTTTCCTCCAGCAGTCCCTGCTGCAGCAGCACCACTGTCTCTGGGACCACAGACACACGGTCCCCCCACCCTTTCTCCCCGCAAAAAAAGGGTGGGGGAGTTATTTTTAGCAGGCTCAGTGGTGTGATCCTCAGTTCACCATGTGGCCCACAGACTTGCTGGCACATTCTGCTCCTCCAGCAGGGGTAGGGGACCAGCTCAGGGGGCCAGGAGAACGATCCTGCGGTTTGAGTCCTAAGCTTAGGTTTCCTGTGCAGTCCCAGGAGGGATTTCAGAGCACCTGCACATTAAACTGGCAGCAGATTGTGCTGATTTAGCTGAGCTGGTCTGAAAAAAAAGAAAGTTGTTTCTGATCTGTCAGGCAGCGCTGCTTGTGTGTGCTGGCGCTTTTTAAGTCTGCCTGGTGTGGTTGGTTGTAATTCCTTGAACCTGGACGTGTTTCTCTTCCTGCCATTCCTGTGCTGGTGTGGCAGGGTCCTTCAGCACCTGGGCACTTGGTCACAGACCTTTATCTAATGCTTCTTCAGCTCTTTGGTGTCATTGCAGTACCCAAAATAGAGAATGGGACCCCAGACGTATTGTATCAGCTGAATGTGAGCCTGTGGGCACAAAGTGCTTTCATTTAATTTTATTTTTTTTTCTATATAATAAAGGTGATGGTATTTGAACACAGGACGTACTTGGAACAGAACAAATAAATGCTCTGAAGTTTGTTTATCCCAACAATAAACACAGATACCTCTCGGTTTTTCCCAGTCTTTGGTTCTCTCCAAGGGTTATGTTCAGATGGAGAAATCCTTCCAAAGCTGAGTTTTGCCATGAGCCTAAAAGGATGGGGGGGGGGGGGGGGGGGGGGGGAGGGAAGAAAAAAGTTCCTTGCCAAAAAATGAGACCAAACTGAGCAATTCTGAAACTTCTTTATTTGTGTCTTGTGGGACATATGTTTAATTAGCTGGTGGTTTCTGTGTTGTAGGAAGCTGGGATGTGCTATAAGATCTTATTCTTCAGGAAGTCCAGTTAGGGCATTTTTATCAGCCTTGAATTTTCAGATCCTGAATCTCAAATGATTTTGATGGTTGGTTTTGGGAAACAGTGATAATGTTGTGTCACCTCTCCCTTTGAATAAAATCCTTTTTTTTTTTTTTTTTTGTTAAAAGTTTTTCACTTTTTTTTTTTTTTTTTTAAATGCTCTCCTTCCTTTCCTGTTACCAAACCTTCTGAGAGAGAGAGAGAAATGTGCAAAGGTGACTGCAGGCTAATTTGAACTTTACAGCCTTCTTTTTGACAAGAAATCTGCCACTCAAACTATGGCTTTTATAGAGCTGAAAACCCTTGAAAAGTCTGGTGCAGCTTTGCAAGCAGTCTTCGCATTTAATTGCTTGCTTTGGGATTTATTTATTTTTTAGTGCAGCAATCAAGTAGGCAGACAAAAGGTTTCACTGGACAATGGTTTTTAAAGGTATTGTCATAGCTTAGGTAGTGCCTGTGGGCTGGATGGAGTTTTGTGGATTTCTAGAGGATTTTTTAATAGTTGCTGGCCACTCCCATCCCTGTAATTGAGACCATTCTTGACAAAGATTATCTTCACCTCCCACGGACACGTCTGCGAACTTTTCAGTTATTTTTGTGGTCCACATCTGGATTAGAGCAGGGAGAAAAAAAAAAATTAATTTTAAACCTAATGAGGTTTTGGCTCCATTGAGTCAAACCCAAATTTTGTGTGGAGCCTGCTGTCCGCTTTCCACGCTTGGCTCCGTAATTCCCAAGAATGTTGGTGTGCTCTTGGATTAAAGAAGCCTTAGGAATAATTTACCCTCAGGCACCTTTTGCAGAAATCAAGTTCTGGTTTCCTGAGCCATCAGGTGAGCTGTTATAGGTGGGTTTTGGATTTACCTATGCTGCCTTGGAAACTTGAGTTGACTGCTGATTGCCTTGCTCTTCCTTAGGGTTTTAATTCCCTCCTCTACCCACCCTGTCAGAGATACTCAAAGCCACTGTAACTATTCTTTAAAAAAGAGAGAGCCCTGATAAACTCTGTTCAATTGCTGGTGTAATTTAGGAAATTTGGCTGAGAAATGAAGGTGTGATTGGCCACCTTTATTGACTTAGCTGATGAAGCACCTCCTGTTGTAGCAATGGACTCTGGTGCCACCAGTAATTGTAGGTGTAAAGAACCTCCTGCCTTACTGAAATGGATTAAAGCTATCTCTTCACTTGATTTATTCGACAGAACAAGGGATGTGCAGATCAGGCCTTCCAGAGTCAGTCCTGATGCACCAGGAGCCTCTAATTCTGTTCCCAAAGTCATCCTTTAAAAATACAGCTCTGCCAAGATGTGGCTGCCTGGTGGCAGAGGCACAGAGGATGAGCATACACCTCTCTATAAAAAAAAGGATTTACTGCTCCCTTCCCATTGCATTTATCCTTTGGGGAGAACGGGGTGGATGCCTATGGAAATTCAGGAGAATAAATTTTATTCAGCGAGCTGTGTGCAGGCAGCGAGTGGTCTGAGTGTCTCACAAGCTGTTAAGTGACTGAACAACGAGGTGGTGTTTGAGTTTGTAAAGCACAAAAGGAATAGATTTGCTGTCTGTTTCCACGTCCATTTCTCTGGGGCGAAGTAGGAGGTGTGTTTAGGGACATCGATGAGAAACCTTTTAATATATTCAGATTGAAGCCATGCTGGTTGCAAAGCCAGCATCCACATTTTCTAATGGAAATTATGCTCAAGACCAACTTGAAAGCAGGGGAAAATAGATTAACTTTGAAATGACCACTTGTTTTCAAGTGGCTGAACTGCAGCTAGGATTCGTGCCCAGCTCCATGGAAAAGATGTGTCATTTTCCCTAAGACAGAATTTAGCCAAAGCTTAGTTTCCTACTTGGAAGAAAATGCCACATAATTCTTACTGAAACCAGGAAATTTGCCTCAAGATTGGGGTTTATGTGCAGATGATCATGGAATGGTTTGGGAGGGACTTTAAAGTTTCTCTCATTCCACCCTGTGGGCAGGGACTCCTTCCACTGTCCCAGGTTTCTCTAAGCCCCGTCCATCCTGGCCTTGGACACTCGCTGTAAGAAGAAACGTGTTTAATTCTCTCTTTTTAGCTCTTTTTACAAGGGGCTGGCCCTTTGCAGACGTTTTGTAAGGCATCAGACAGTAAATAATACCTTTAGATGTCAGTGTAAGTCTGTGTGCCTCGTGCTCCTGCTCCAGGATCCTGGCCCCGTCAGCATCTGCACGCTTGGGGAGAGGTGAACTAATAAATCACCTCTGTGGTGCTTCCAGGAGGGCATCCTGGCCTCAGTTTGTGTGCTGCTTAAAACACTGAGGGTTTTAAACTTAACCCTCAAGTTTGTTCCCCTTTGGTTCAGAATTCCCTGTGGTTTTCCAGTTCTGCCCTGCCTGTTGGTCACAACGCCGTGTTTGCTGCTTCAGGCACTGAAAAACACCAGCAGGTATGTGGAAAATAGATGTAACAAATAAATTCTTTTTATTTTTATTTAAACCCTCAGGAGGTGGCAGAATGCCTAAGTGATCCCACGGGGAAGGGGTCTGACAGTTCCTTTGGTTTTTTAACCTGCATAAATCTTCTGGCAGTGGAGCTGTGCTGCTGGACTCTGTGTGTTTATAGGCAATGAGAGACATTCTTGTTTGGCATATTTTAGATTAGTATTTGTTCTTTTCTGGTTCTTTCTGTCGCGTTGCCTTTGGCCATAAATCCTATCTCCCCACTTCTTTTTTTTTTTTTTTTTTTTTTTTTTGTGTGTGTGTGTAATCTCTTGTATTTTACTGTAAAGTCAAATGTCAAGGTATTCAGTATTAATAACAGTTTGTGGGGGTTTAAGGTTCAATTCTAAGTGAGTACCTGTGTGGGTTTTTTTTATCTTAATGGGATTTGCAAAGCAGATAAATCTGGACAGTGTTTTATGACCATTGGTATTTCTGTTTGGTGTTTGGTTTGTTTTGGGTTTTTTTTTTCCCTCTTTATCACATTTAGCTATTAGAGTCAATAGTCACCATCAATAAAGGGATAAGCAATTTTCCAAGAAACAGTTCCTTGCAGCAGGAGGAGGGCACAGTTTGGCTTTAGAATACAGCATTTGGTATGATGTACTAATAGCAAGGATTTTTTATTCCATCTGGTATCTTTTTTCAGCCTCTGGTAGGTTGCAGCTGATCTGTCAATAACTTTCAAGGAATCGTATTTTTATTTTCCCCCTCCTCTGTGTCACATTTTGAGCATTAGGATTTGTTAGCCGTGGCTTCCCTCCTTACAAGCTAAGAAAAAAAAGGAGACTGGAGAACCAGGTTTTTTTAAGTTGTGCACTTGATTGTGTGTCTAATTTATGAAAGTTGGCAAAATGATGGCAGAGGAGGGGCCAGTTGCAATCAGGTACAGCTTGTTTAATTTATCCGTGCTTCCAGAACATGTGCTCTGCATGCTTGGCTGCGTGTCTAAATCCTTTGGAAAGTCGTGACAGGAGAGACAGCACTCAAAATGAAAGAATGTGTGATAAAAGAAATAAACCAGACAAGACACCCAGGCCATGTGATCCAGTCGAAGCCACATGAAACTGATTGTGGGCGAAGCATTACAAATGTACACAGCTTTAATTTTATTTTATTATTTTAGTCCTCTCTGTTAGTGATCATGTCTTAGGTAGATCTGAATAGCAGGCAAGGAAGCTGCTTGAAAAACAAGCAAAAATCCCTATTACTAATGGAAATTTAGTCATTTTACAACATGTAGCTGTCAGGACTCGGTAGTGTGGCCGTGGTTTGCACGAGAGCGCAGCTTCAGCTTGGGGGGAAGTTTATCTTCCCCTTATCAGTGTCTCAGCCTGGGAGTCAGTGCTGATCACCCAGATAAAACCCTGAGGGAGGTTTGATGAGGACTCCTGGATAACCTGACCCTTCAGACTTGCTGCCTTGCTTTCCCAATATTCCTTTTTCCATCCTTACACAACTGCAGCGTTGGGAAGCGCTGCTTCTGAGTTTGCCCTTTTTTTTTGAGAGCAACCTGAGATGCCAAAGGGTAGGAGAAAATCAAGGTAACACACAGTGGGCTTTATATGTGTCCAAAACAGCCTAGTGCAGGCCAAGGGAAGAGAGCTGCTTGTGGGAAAGATCATTGCGTAACCCAGAACGGGAAATTAAATATTACACAGAGAAAAAAGTTATGGCACTTTCCCTTTGGTGTGTTTTTGATCACCAGAAGAAGTCCTGAGAGGAGGGAGAGATGAGGTGGTTTATCTTTGCTCCCCACGTTCTTGTGTCAGCCTCCCTCTGTCACCAAGGCACGTATTCTGACAGAAAAATAAGGAAGGAAAAAGAAGAACATGGGTTCATTTATTGCCGGGGCGAGTCACAGGCGTGTTTTGCAAAATGTTACAAAGAATTAACAGAATGGCTTGTTGGGTTTCATAGCTGAGAGCCACACGGTGCTAAAGTTAAAGTTTTAAAAGTGGGGACAAGCTACGGAACTTTCTAACCGGCTCTAGAATAAATCAGTTATTAAAGTGGTTTTTTTTTTGGATAGAGCAGTGGATTAGCGATTTTTTTGTTTGCCTCTTTTCTCCCCATCATCATGAAGATCTGCTCTGAAGATCATTGAAGTATCAGACACTAAAACATCACAGGTACTACAGAACTTTCTGACCAGCTCTAGAATAAATCAGTTACTAAGGTTTTTTTTCCCAGAACAGTGGTTAGCGTTTTTTTTTTGTTTGTTTGTTTCCTCCCCATCATCATGAGGCATCTGAAGATCCTTGACATATCAGACACTAAAACATCACCTTGACACCAATTCACAACTGTCTCGAGGGAGAATACAAGAGAAGAAGCCAAATCATGGAGATCTTAAAATTAAGTGTCCTATACATTCCCTCTAGAGAAGGAATAAGGAAATGAGTGTGTTTTTTATCAGTTTCTCATCAAACCTTTCTATAAATGTATTTGCATTCCCTCAGTCCTGCACTGAGGCTGACTTGAGCAGGCAGCAAAAGGGGAGAGGGATGAAACTCTCCTTCTAAGAGCATATGGTTTTATTTAGAGTGTGTTTCACAGCCATGACGTACAGAGACAGGGTTTACTTGTGCTCCACACTCCCACTCGCCCACTCTGCAAGGAAAACTGCGCTCAGGATTTTAATAAAAACAGGAAAAGCGCATGGATGGAGGTGGAGATTTATTCTATCAAACTGAGGATAAACATGGCTTCACTAAACCAAAGGAAAATTAACTTTTATGTGCTGGAAAGAAGCGTGTGTAGCTCTTGAGCATGCTACTTTGTATGGCAGCAGGTGATTTCTGGGTGTGGAAGAATGCTGTGTTTTCAGCAGAAAATTCACTGGTGATGGCATGGGAGTGCTTGGAGAGGAAGAGTGACAGAAACTAGTCCAAACACAGATATTGCAATGTGTGCATGGACATAAAAATCTGTCCTTGAAAAAAGTTATTGCTGGCTTGGTTTTTTTTTTCTACCGTGTGGTGTTTAACTTCGAAACTCTGGTAAGCTGCATCCCCTGGGTCTGGTCACATCCAAGTGCTGCTGCTCTTGGTGCTGCTAAAACATCTTTTTTTTTTTTTAATTGATGGTTTAAAAGCTGTTTGTTCGTGTTCCCCTTTCAGCCCCTTTAACATTTATTCATGTGACAGACCGAAACAAAAAGGGAAGTAAAGTATTTCAAATATAAATGTTGGTCTTAAACCTGCTGACTTTTACATGGTGACAGTTTCAGAGAGTTGGGTCATGGTGGAGTCACAGGGTTTGTCGTGTACCTGTGTCCTTCCAGAGTTTATAAACCCAGGTATTTTCAGAATTATTCAATACAAGTGTAAAAGTGAATTTTCCCAGCCACGACTGCATCACACTCATTTATTTTTTCTGCAGATTTCCTTTTTTTTTTTTTTCCCATCGAGAGCAGGAAAACCAGCCTTCCCCTGTTCTCTTCAGCTCCTGTGGAGCAGGGTGGTGAGTTGCAGTCTCTCTAAAGCTGTGGATATTCCCCACGGGAGCCAGCGGAGCTCTGGTCACATTCCAGCCAGTGGATTTTTGCCACTTCCTGTGCAATATGGACTCTATTTCTCCATGAATGCAAACCCCTTTGTTCTGCTGAGTCACCCTCCAGAACAATAAACAGCTACAGAAGAGCTGATACGCTCCGTTTCCAGTTCCACTTTTGACTTTGAACTTCTCCCCTGTGCTCGCTTCTCTCTTTTTTCCTTTCTTTATTTTTTTTCGGTTCGTTTTGGGTTTTTTCAGGCCAGGGTTGCAGCGTGGCTGAGCAGGCACAGCTTTCCTGAGCTCTGCCCTCGTGGTTCTGTGGTTGCAGGGATCATGCTGGCTGTCACATGCCTCCAGGTTCTGTCTCCTTCACCTCGAGCTGCCTTGGGAAAGAAGGAAGTGGAAGACAGTGCTCAGCTTCCACGAGGCCCCAGCACAGCATCTCCCAAGGGCATGAGTAATCCCAAATTGTTATTTTTGAGGTGCCTCCTTCCCTGGTTGGATTGCTTTGAAGTGCAGCTGGTGGCCATCAGAAGCCCACGGAGCTCCGGTCACATTCCAGATGTTTGCCCCTTCCTGTGCAATAATGGAATTTCTATTTCTCCGTGAATGCCAAAGTTTGGGGCACACCTGAGGGGGTGCAGGTTAGAAGCCATCAGGATGTGAGCCACCAAAAAAATTGCTGTGCCCCAGGGATGATTTAATATGCCAGCATGAGGAAATGCCCTTTGAATCTTTGGTAATAGTGCTAAAAATTGATGGGGGTGCTGCCCAGTGGCAATGACAGCAGGTTGGAAGAGAGTGTGAGTGTGGGGAAAGGGCTGAGAGGAAAAGGAAGGGCCCTGTGGGTGACACCTCCAAAGTGCAGAGCCCAGATTTTGGGCTGGTGCTCACAGTGGGGTCACTGAAATCCTGCTCCCTTCCCTGCAGGCTGAACCCCTGGGAGCACTGGGGAGGGAAGCCCATGGTGAAATAAACCCCCGGATTAAGGTTTGGGCTCAGATGCTTTAATCTGGATGAAGTGGAGCAGATTGCCAATTATTCCCAGGGGAGATTTTAATGGGGTCTTGAGGGCTTTATCAATTTCAATTTCAATCAATTGTTTTTCAATTTATAAGTTTCTTTTGGAAACTTCTGGCACCTCCTTTTTTGTTCCAGTGGCTGCTCGCAGCTTTATAATGTTACATGTTTAGCTCTAGGAAAACTTATACTTGGGGAGGGCTTTTTTTTCCCCTGTTAACATTATTAGTGGGGTTTAATTAGAATTATTGCTCACGATGCTGATGGGCTAAGTTGAGTGAAGCTCTTTGAATCAAAAGACAAAGGCTAGTTTGGACTGCAATAAAGAAACAAGGTTCTGTTCCTGTGGGAAGGTATTTTGAGCCTCTTCCTTATCTCTTTGGCACTTAGTGCACAGAAAAGTGCACTGCAGGTTTTGGCACGTGTAGCTGCAATTTGGGTATTTTTTTTACTCAGAAATGAATTTTAAATTGAGTGCCTTCTGTGGTTTGAGATGAAATTGGTAGGACACGACCCTGAGTAAATATGAATTCCTGGGTTTGGGTTATTACCTCGTGAGAAATTTGGTAATTAAAAAAAAAAAACAAAACTCTCCAATAACATTCAGGAGCTATCCATGCAAGTTTCAAAAAAAAAAAAAAAAGGTCCCCACATAAAGAAGAAGAGGAAATAAAATATGGGATCCCTGAATTCAGGAATAGAAGGAAGAAGTGAGAAGCAGTCAGTAGAAAAAAAAGGCTGGTTATTAAAATTGATGGAAGATTTGAGCATCTGAAAAAACCCAGAAGGATTTGCCAGTACGTGCTGGATATTTGCATGAATATGCAGCCATGCCTTCTGAGAACCCCAACGAAGAAAAGAATCCTGCAAAAGTGTGTTAAAAAAAAATTAAATTTACTTTTAAAACCGTGCTGTCACAGTTTGATCACCAGCAAAGGAAGGGGGACCCTGGATGTGGCAGTTTTGTGCAGCTCATCCTGCTCACAGTGAATTGCCAAATTTCCACTGCCTCTTTTATCATAACTAGATTTTTGCCTCGGTCGTGTTCTTCCACCATAATGATGTTTGAAGGGTGCAATTGCCTCTTTATCCTAGAAAGCCAAAAGAATGAAGGAAATGAGTTTTGCAGAGCTGCTGAGAATAGTAAGGGGATAAATAAATCCAACTGAAGGTGGGGATAAGAAAAAAAAATGGTGATTTTTTCCTTGCTCCCCAGGAAAACAAGTAGCTAAATTAAAGTCTAGAGGCTGTGTCCTCCAAAACCTGGATGTCACAGCTCTGCCTGCACAGGCAGGATTTCAACCAGGTGGAAAGAAAAAAACAGTGGATGCCTGTGTAGTAAAAAGGTTTTAGCAAAGAGGAGATGATGCATGTATTAGCTTTGCAAATATAATTCAGATAATTACTGTTAACCATTTTTTTTTTTTTTTTTTTTTTTTTTTTTTTTTTTTTTTTTTTTTTTAGTTTTCTCCCCCAAACTGTTACTTGATTAACATAATCAAGTCACAGTGAGAGCAATTGCTCTCAATTAGTCCTTGGTTTGCCAATTACAGACTTGATAATGGCAGGGGAGGTTGGTGAGCCTCAAAGAAAGTGGGTCTGTTCTCTCTGTGTGCAGGATCTGTTGAACTAATAGAGGGGATGACTTCTCTCAGCAGCATTATACCCTGAAATGATCAAAGGCACAGCGACACAGTTATTTAAGATACCTTCACGTCTGAGAAGATTTAGCACTTTTATTTCTTGGCAAGGTTCTAAGTCTTCCCTAAAAAGACACTTCAGAGTAAATTAAAAAAAAAAAAAAAAAAAGCTAATTTGGTAGCCCTGACAAAGCTGGTACAAAAGATGACACAGCTGTGAACTGATTGGAAAAATCCCTTTAAAAATAAAACGTGCGCCCCGTAATTTGGAATATTTTTATTTACTGGGATGAGCAAGTCCCTTCTGTATTTCTCCATGTGAAACTCCTGATGTGTCAGGGTTTTTTTTTTTTTTGCTTTCCACATTTGGTAAGGGAAGAACCACCCCCCCATTTCTTAATCTCAGGATTAAGATTCCCAGTGCAGGGAGTTGTTCATCACTGGTTGTTACAGCACCCTCCTTTCCAGGGTTATTTTTATGCTGCCAGGGGCTTGATGTTGGCAAAATCCCAGAACCACGAGATGGTTTGGGTTGGAAAGGAGCATCCAGGAGTGGGATTCTTTGTCTTGGCTGGTCTTTGCCTTCAGAGCACATGATTGGCAGAAACTTACAGGATTTAATCAGATTAATTTTAACCCCCCTCCTGGACTGGGTTAGCACTCTTGACAGAGGAAGGTTTATTGTTGTTCCATAAACACTTGTTTTTCCAGCATGAACCTGGAATTAGAGACCTTTCACCAAAAGTGAAATTCTCAGAACCTGAGGGAGTAATGTTTGGTGGTTTGTTTTTTTTTTTTTTTTTTGTTGCTATTACAATAGCTACTGTTCAGTGAAATGCCTGTGCCAAGATACTGCCAGGAGCACTTATCTGTCCTCAACAGCAAACAAAAAGTGGAGGCGGAAGAGTGAAATAAAAAAAAATATATTTATATATTGTTCAGTCAAGATAGATTAATAGTGCTGCACACAAGCCACACTTCCTTGTGGGTTATATCAGTTCTTTGCATTTTTGTACAATCTAAAAATGTCTTTCCTTGCCTTTTTTTTTTTTTTTTTTTTTTTTTTTTTTTTTTCCATTTGGGGAAACTGGATTGAGCGTTCCCTTTCTGTGGGAACAGTTAGTACCAAAAATGCCTCGTTTTGCTATGTTAAAAAAAATGTTCATTTCAAGGTGGTGCAAGTCCCGTGCCTTGAGTGAGTTTTAGCACTTTATGAGGGTTTTCTTCCAAGCTGGTGGTATTTTAGGCTGGGGAGAGCAGGGATCTCTGAGGAAGCATTAAATCAGACGGAGTGCCTGGGAAGCCGAGGTGAATTGTGCACTGTGGCTGCTGTTAAGGAATCCCTTTAGCAAATGAGAGGTTTTGTTTTGCCTTTTTGTGTGCTGCAAGGGTGATGAGCCTGTGGCTCAGCCTGGAGGGTCCTGAGCACTGAAAATCCCACCTGTGTTAATCAGTACCCAAGTCAGAAAAGCAATTAAAAAAAAAAAAAAAAATTAGTCAGGAAGGTAATAAAAGAAGGGATGTGCACCTCTGGAAACAGGAGCCCTGGGAGTCTAAGAAAATTGGGGAGAATAAATTCAGCTCTGTGTAAATTCAGTGTTTTTAATGCAGAAGGCTGCAAAGCATCAACACTTTGAGGTTCTCGTTGGAGGAGTTAATTTGGATTTGTGTCGACCTCCCCGATGAAACTCTAGGTGGGCACTGATTTCACAGACAATTCTGCATTTTCGCAGTTGTTTTCTAGTGGTGTAGGAAGTAAAGCAGTGCTGCACAGGTGTGGTTCTGTGCAAAATGGCCAGCCCTAAATTTTAGTTTGCTTTTACAAATGCTAATTAATTGTTCATTGCCACACTGGGTTGTGCTCCAAAACCTCTCAGTGCAATTTGCAGGATCACATCTTTACAGGTGATCCTTTGTCAGATGTGCATTGGTTGCAGGCACCTAAAACATCTCCTAAAAGCTAATTAAGGAGCTGTAAATCTCTCATACTGAACAAAACACAAAACTGCCAGGTAGGAATTTTTTTTTTTTTTGTGGGGCCAGTCCTTAATTTCACTTTAAATACTCTGAATATTTTAGTAGATGGCTCGTAGTCGAGTGGAAACCTTCTGCTGAGTTGTCATCAATAACGTTCTTTTTTTAAAAAATTAGGAATCCTGGTAATTCAGACACTTCTAATTAGGCATCCTATCTCTGGTTCTATTTTTGGGAGGCATTTGGCTAGCTGAAAGTGAGTGTGCATAATTATCATGCCAGCTCACCCCTGGCACTGGGTTTGATGTCAGCAGTTTCACTCACTGAGGCTGCAAGTCGTGAGTCATCGATTGTTTTAGGATTAGAAATATTGTGCAAGGTTTGGAGCGGTTCCCTCCGTGATTTGTGACTTCCTCAAAATGTTTTTACAAGGATGCAGGGAATCTTGTGTGTTCCTGGGCACAACCAGCACGGGGGATTAAGCATTCTGGAAGCTGTGCAAAAACCATTTTCTGGTGGTTTTTTTTTTTTGGTTGGTTTTTTTTTTTTTTTTTTTTTTTGTTCTTGTTGTTGCTTTTTTCCTGGTTTATTCAGGGCTCTTACTGCCCAAGAACCCCAAAATATCTTCTGCGAAGTTTCCTTGGATTTTAATTAGCATTGTGTTGTTTTTCATAATTTGGTGGAAACAGCAAGGGCAAATCCTGCCTGCTCTTGCTGAATTTTATTCTGCCAATCCCAATATATGGAGCCTGCTAGAAGTGATATTTTTTAAAATCTCGTGTTTGTATTTGGGAACTAATACTATTTTTTTTTTTTTTCTGGCTACGATGAATTTAATTTGGTTTAATTTAATTTGAGTAAACAGTTCTAATGACTTTTGCTGGATAGCACAGGGATGATGAGCAGGTAGAACCCAGCTCAGGATTTTGAAGGTGAGCTCCACCTGTGGCTTTGCTTCCATCCTTTTATTCAAGTTGGTAAGGCACAGCTGAAGGCTAAACCAGATGTGATTATAGCAAGCTTCAACTTTAGGTAATTCTGAAGAGAATGCATGAAATTTTGGGGTGAATCCAGTGGGGCTGGGTGAGCAACCCAGTGATCCCATCAGGATGGAGGCTTTACTTCAGAAGCAGCTAAACTGCAGGAAGATCAGCATCAGATTTATTCATGCAGCCTTTAAATCCAGGCCTGTTTGGGCAAGCAGTGAGAACTAGGAGTTGCCTCGCTGTGCCCTCCATCGTGTGTGCACAACAGCAGCAATGTTGTCTGGGAGTGCAGGCCTTAAAACATAATTTTCTGTTGTGGATAATACCATCAGTTGCATGTGTAGCAAAGCCTGTGGTGTTCCAGGTTGGATCACCTTCCTGCTGGTGGGGTTTTGGGGTTTTCACAGTCAGTTGGAAAGCTGTGTCTTAAATTCCTCCCCTTGAAATTAAAAGGAATTCTGTGAGCTGACAAGGGGGTGGGGGGCTCCATCAAAAGCTGAACTCTGGTTTGGAGGCCTTTTCCAACCTTAATGGTTCTGAGCATTCAAATTTGTGTTATTGGTTGATAGGAGAAAGTGAAATAATCTAGGCTGTTTTGCTCCTGATAACCCTCATGTAAATGTACAATTTATAAGTCAGGGCCAGAGTGACTCTTTACACTAATTTAAGCCGAGTGCAAGTTTTCATAGAAAATTTAAAATCAGGGGCTTAGTCCCTCTCCAGCTCTGCTGGAGCCCTCTCTGAGCTCTTCCTGGAGCCTTCTCCTGGTGAACACCCCTGGCTCTTCCAGCCTGGATCTGTAGCAGAGTGTTTCTCAGAATGGTTTTATAAAATTCATCAGTTATTTTGTTTTCCTTAGGGGGTTTAAAACCTTTAATTTGGGAGCTGGTAACTGCATCAGTATATACATTAGAGAGCTGTCTTTGTAACCATCAGGAAGATTGGGCTGTGGGTTTTGGTTTTTTTTCCTCAAATGTCCCAGAAAGGTGAACTCAGTTGGGACAGAGGGACAAAATGAGCTGGCCCAGTGACCAGCTGAGTTCCCCCTGGGGGACTGCTCACTATACCACAGCCTGATGATGGAATCCCCCTCCAGGGCCTTTCCCAAATGCTCCAATCTGACCACAAAAAAGCCCCAAAAAGCCCAAACAACCAACAAAAGAAAATCTCCCTCCCCAGTCAGTCTTCCAGGAATCTTGGGGCAGCAGGATGCCAGGACCAGGCTCTCCCTGGCTGGGCTGAGTCCCAGGTTTTGGAGGTGCAAATAACCCAAATTCTCTCCATGGGCTGCCTGGCTTTCACATTTCCATGCTCCCCACAAGAGCTCTCTGGAGGAAACATTGTCAGGGGTGATGCTGCCATTCCTCCTTCCTTCCCTAGCTTAACAAACTGGATTTATTTTAAATGGGAGTAGGGGTGGTTCAACAGCCGTGTTTGCACTTCTCTGTTTTCAGAAGCTTCTGTTCAAAACTCTGGACTTTCTTCTTCACATGAACACGCTCACAGGCCTTAAATCTGCTGCAGGGACCATGGAAGTTTGTGAAATGCATCACAACTTCACCACAAAGCAATCAGGCTGTTCCTGTCTTTCTGGCTGAAGCTGGAGAAAATAATTACGCAGAATTTGAACGGCGGCGGGGTTTTTATTTTCATTTTCTATTTCTGAGGCGCAGGTATCTTTTTTTGGGGGAGTGATTTGCATAATTTTTTGTGTTTAGTTTCTCTTGGTTACGGTGGAGGAAGTTTGCAGTTCATGGGAATCCCAGGCTGAGCGAGCAGAGGGTGGGAATTGTCTGGTTGCAGAGCGGCGTGAGGCTGGAATCTGTCGTGCAGAAAAAAAGCCATGGAACGTCACAAACTCCAGCTTGGATTATTATTCCAGTCCACTAAGCTATTGCTCTGAAGGCTCAGCAGTAATGAACTCATAATATGTGGTTTGGGTTTATTAAAAATGTATGTGACTTTTTGAACTTTAAATAACACGCACACACGCTAGACAAGTCTTTGCTGTACTATCACAATCTGGCCTCGTTGAGCTATTTATTGTTTGTCTGGCTGTGAATATGCTCTTTATGTGTGTTTAGTTCTTTCATGTTCCTTTTAAAGGAGCTCCCACTCAGAAGCTCACGGAGCACAGACATCAGTGGTTTGAAAGAATGGCTATCTGTCCCTGCAGTGCTGCCTTCCAGAAAAACTGAGAGTAATTATACAGACAGCTCCTGTGGAATGAAAATTGGGCACTTGATATTTAATAAACAGAGATTTGCTTATCATATAAAAAGTAGGAGACTGCTCAGTGTTTTTATTCTTACTCCTAAGTTGCCCGAGATTTGGGATTAGAGTTTTTTTTTAGTACAGTTTTTATCTAGACTGTGAAATGTCCTATTAAAATGTTCATTAATGTTTCTTTTCTGGAACCCCATTGGATAAACACGAGCAAATGTTTAGTTTTGTCTGTTTTTCCAAGTGACTTTGATCATTTCACCATTCCTGCAGTTTTCCACTGAGCTAACTTTGTATCAGTTGAATTTCTAGTTACAGAATTCTTTACAAGGAAACACACAAGACCTTATTTTGTCTGTTGATTGTGTGGAGAATTGGAGAGAGAATAAGGCACTCATGGAAAAAAAAATAAATTTGGAAACATTCTCAGGCCAGGTATATTGATTATTCGTATTTATCATAAAAATCTAACCAAACTTTTTGAGTGGCCTGATAGTGTGGCAGAAGAGCCACTTGGCCACCTGCACTCTGGCAAATCCACGAGGAATTCAAAGTGATGGGAGGCAAGCTGGGAGCCATGCTCAGACAAGGTTATTTTTTCAGTTCTGTTCTCATTTTACACACCAGAATTCTTGTCAGCGGAATGGGGAGGTCTGCTGTGTTCTTAAATATGATGTCACCAAACCCAATGTGAATAAATATGTGTTTCACTGCCAGGCTTTGGGGGAAACTGATGAATGGAAAACGAAAATCTCGTGGCTGGCTGAGGAGCTGGCCGTCCTTAGCCCTTCCAAACAAGTAGAATTACTGCATTTTCTCAGTAAATCTTAATTGTTTGATCCTTGTTCTGCGCCTCTTGCTGTGTCATCTGATGAATGCCATGAGTTAAATATAGTACATTCATTTAAACCACCCACAAATAGTCCTTCCTCCCTATCTCAGCCCAGCCAGCTTTAAAAATAAGTGCTATGTGCTTTTATTTACCACATCCTGCACCGCATGACACTTCCAAGGATGGAACCAAGGAGAGCACATAGCAGTGCCCTTCCATGATTGGAAATTAGGTTACAGATTAGAAAGCCCAGAGGGACCACTCTGACCAGATAAAACAGTCCCCTGGAGGCCATCAGACTGTTTTAATTGGGGCCAATCTAGAAAGAAACATCCAATCCTGGCATAAACACTTCCAGTGATGGATGAGCCAAAGGATGCTCGGTACGTTTTAGTGGGGATTGCTCTGGCTTGTGATTTTTCAGCTTTTGGGAAGGGCAAGAGGTCTTGCATTTCTTGCCTTTGATGGATTTATCTCTCCCTTTAAATCCTGCCTGGGTTTAGCTGGCCAGTGGGTCTTGCTGGGCTTGCGTCGGCCGCAGTGGAAAGTCCTTCATCAAACGTTTGCTTCCCAGACTGATGCATTCCCTGTGGGATTCAGCTGTTCCTTGGCCTTCTCTGCGTGGGCTGCACAGAGCACAGTCCCTGAGCTTTTCATCTGCAGGCGTGGCTGCCAAAACTCTTTGTGTGTCCTGAGCAGGGCTCCTTGCACGGCATTTCTCCCCCTGGATAAACCCGGATTTAAATCCTACAGAGGCATGCTGTACATGTCTGCTTTTCCTGTCGTGTTACACCTGCTGTCCTGCACTTTCCCTCATGGGTTTTTTGGGGGGAGGACCGAGTGCAAAAAGAAGTTGGTAATGGGGTCATTTGCAGAAGTTAAGGGGAGTCTGTGCCCGTGTTGGACCCTGGAAATAAAACCACAAAGGAAGCACGATCTATTTGAAGAACCTTTAGCCTCGTCCTCACAGCAGGCTGCTGGCACAGCCAGCATTCCTAAAACCTGGAGGCAGCAGCCCCCTTTGCTCCCTCCTGCCCTGCAGTTTGCAGTGACACCGAGGATGTGGCCAGAATCCCTGCAGGATCTTCCCACAGTTTCCCCAGGGACAGGCAAGTTCTTTTGCAATTAACATAATTGACTGGGAAAGAATCCTGTTTGCCTGGGGATAAGGAACTGTGGGATTAAACCTAGACACATGGTGCACACTGCTGGAATGAGGGCTGCAGGAGCCTGGCAGGCTCTGTGTTCTGGGAACAGTGCTGCTTGGAATAGGTGCCCTCACTGTACTTT
Organism: Sitta carolinensis; assembly: GCA_032173965.1. Lineage (NCBI taxonomy): Eukaryota > Metazoa > Chordata > Aves > Passeriformes > Sittidae > Sitta > Sitta carolinensis. The sequence continues at coordinate 409,463 of CM063287.1, read as the reverse complement.
ACACACAGATTCTGAATTTTTTGGATAGAAGGACGCTGAGGTGGTTTTCCCATTTACCAGACTCTCTCAGTCTTGACCAGCATGTAACAAATTCTTGTCATAAAGCATCATTGTTCCTAAAAGCTTATTTTTTTTTTTCTTTTTTTCTTTTTTTTTTTTTTTCTCCTCCTGATGAACAGGTGATTCTCCAATTTATTTTGGTAAAACTCGGGCTCTGAAGCTGTGGGCAAAAACTGACTTCAATGGGGCCAGGATCTTTCAATGAAAATTACGACAGATTGCTGACGTGGGATCTTAATTCTCCACGATCTACGCCACAGATTTGAGCCAAAACTGAGTTAAATCTCTGCTTTAAAGATCCAAACTGAATTAAATCTCTGCTTCAAAAGATCCCTTTTCAACTTTCCAGCCAGCAGTGCTGCTGTAGGTGTGTGCACGCTGGGGTTTTCCAGCTCTGCTGGGGCCACCACCGCCGTTCCAGGGGGATATTCCAGTGATCCCATTGCCCCAGAAGGGGTGGGATGGGAGGGAAGCCCTCCCTGCCCGGGTCAGTGGGTGCCTGGTGTGCTCTGCAGAGCCCATTTGTTGTGGAAGCAGCTCCACTGTTGTGGCGCCTACTTTAATTAAGGCTCTGACAGTATTTCCATAATAAACCATATTTTAAAAGGGTTTATTACTCAACTGTAAAATCTGCTGCAGGCTGGGACTTGGACTAGGAAAGCTTCATTCTCTTAAGTGTTTTCTGAACTTTAAAAGAAAAAAAAAAAGCTATTTTAGAAAAAAAAAAAAAAGTATGGCTGCAAAGAAGTCTTTCTTTGATCATATAGATGAAATCTTTATTTATTAAAAGAAGAGTTTGCAGTCCTATAAACAATGCCTGTTGAAGTGGCTGGGGTTGACTGCATTGCTTAGGGTATTTTTAACCCTGAAATATCCATTATGGTCATTGTATAATTTGATGTAATTTGGATACTGATGTATTGTCTGTTGGATGGAAAGTAAAAAGCCTCACTTAGGGCTGGGGCTTTAGTGCCTGATGGATTTCAAACAGCAGAAGAGAGAATTCCTGCCTGTTAGTAACCTTCCTGTAAATCAGAGTAAGTGTAGGAAGGGAAAGTGTGTTAATGCCAAGCAAAACTGCAACTTCTCCACGTGTTTAGGACACACTTGTCCTGCTGTGCTCTGTTTTCAGCCAAAGGCCAAAGTCAGAATAACATCTTCTAATGAGGGAAGTGCATTATGGATGAACTAACAGAGCAGACCAGGACATGAGTTTTAGAAAGGGTTTTTTTCCAGATAACTGGACAGGTTTGCTTTGTTGTTCTTTTTTTGTGTGTGTGTGGGTTTGTTGTTGTTGTTTTTTTTTTTTTTTTTTTTTTTTTTTTTTTTTTTTTTTTTTTCTGTTTTCTGGTTAGTCAGGTGAGAAAATCCCTGCAGTGTCCTGCAGAAGGGGCTGACCTGTAATTGATTTTCCCTTCAGTATCAGGTTGTTCAGAGATTTCTGCTGGACCAGAACCTGTGCCAGTAGGATTTCAGCAGAATGCTCTGAAACACAGCAAGGTTTTCCTGGTGTCTTTTATTCCTCCAGAAGAAGTTTCCTATTTTGGGTTGGCTATTTAAGTTGAAAAGCTCTGCTGTTGCTTACTATGAATGTGATAACATTTAGCTGCTTATGCTGGATTATATTTAGACATACACAACTTGATCCAGGGAAGAGACCTAATACCCTGGAAACCTGGACCACTCACTTAATGGGTTTCTGTTGCCTTTGTGACAAGCCCAAGTTCCACAGAATGACGAGATTTGTCAAAAATAAGTAGTTTCCAATCCTAGAGATTGAGAGTGGGGCTGCAAGAGTTGTTTTTTTCTGGCAGTTTTTGTCAGAGAGCTTTGATTATATCATGCAGCTATTCAAAACTAGAAATACTGTTTTTACAGCTATCATGATAGTATTTTTCATGTGGTTACAGTGGTATCGGTTTTATTCTGCAGCATCTGGGGGATTTGGTTTTGGTTGGTTTTGTTTGTTGGTTTTTGTTTTTTTTTTTAATCCAGAGTTAAACAGTCACCTTAAAGTCTGAGCTGCTTTGACCATGTCTGGAAAATTAAATATTACATTTTCTATGCTAGTAAGAGAAGTTGAAAGAAATGAAAAAATCAGAATGCAACCATGCTTAGTGTCAAAGCCTGACCTGGGAGCTGGAGAAGCTGAAGTTTGATGATTGTGGAATGGTTGGCGTTGGAAGGGACCCTGCCATGGGCAGGGACACTTCCACTATTCCAGGCTGCTCCAAGCCCCAAAGTCCAGCCTGGCCTTGGGCACTGCCAGGAATCCAGGGCACCCTGTGCCAGAGCCAGTTCTAAAACTACAGTAAAAAAGCCACCATACATGTAATATTGATCTCAACACTTGTGAAAAGCCAACACCAGAATATGTATTTATAACACCTGCTTCTCTTAAGGCCATTCCCCTTTGTCCTGTCACTCCACACCCATGGGAAAAGTCCTTTAATGGGTCTCACAAATTGTTTAAAGTTTGAAAGCTCATTCAGTCAGTGTCTTTTCCCTGCCCTGTCCCAGGCCATCCCTTCCCTCACACCCTGTGTTGAGCCTGGTCTCTCTGATGACAGTGAAGCACACGTGGCTTCCCCTCTGGCACTTCTGCAGAGAAATTCATTCAGGGTTTGCAGAAACCATCAAAGCACCTATTAGTTAACCACCTGCTTCTGAAAACTTTTCATTCCACTTGTTGCCTCTTGAAGTGTTTTCCTGGGGCTGGCTGATCCTCTTAGAGATGGGAATTCTCTGCCTAGAGAAGTTCAGAGCCTCCTTAATTATCCCATCTCCCAGACATCTTTTTCCTCCAGCTCATTTTTAAGGTCAGAATTTGTCCTTTCAGGATGCATCTGATGAGGGCTGTACAGAAATTGCAGCTCTCCTCCTCCTTGCTACTCCAGCTTCCTGCATGGAAGGTACAGACCATGCAGGGCTGCCCACTCAGGCTGACTTTGTGCCACCAGCAAGTTGCCATTGCCATTTACTTTTCAGCAATCAAATTGTTTGTACGCTTTTAAACTTTTTACCAATCTCTGCAGGAACCCACTAAAAATCCCCACTGGCAGGTCCTCACCCGTTTCATAGGATCAGGGAATCACAGAATGCTTTGGGTTGGAAGGGACCTTAAAAATCATCCCACTCCCACCCCCTCCATGGGGCACCCTCCACCAGACCTGGGTGCTCCAAGCCCTGTCCGAGCTGGCAGAAAATTTCTGCATTTGTTGTATTTTTAGCCTGTTTTAGCATCTCTCATCTTCTGCTGGGCCTGAATAACTTGGCAGGTTGGGCTGTGTGTTGTTCTCAGCCTTTTCTGAAAAGGTGGAATGAATTTTTAGCTTGCTTGGGGCTGAGCATTCAGTTACAGAATAGAATCACTTTCTAAGGTACTTTTGGTAGAGAGATCTGTTAAGGTTCTGCAAGTTCAGAAGAGTAAATAAAGCACACAGAGCATATTTGAGAGAAGAACAGCAGCTCTCTGGACGATTCTTTTCAGCAGTTGCAGTGGAAGTCTTTAAAGAAGCTTTCAGACATTTAGCGCCGGTCAAGGCAACTTTAATTCTTAAACCGCGTAATCGAAAATAAAACACCCTGCCAATTCAGTAAAAGGATTCATCCCATTGTTTCTTCTAAGTTTAGGGAGACAGAACATCTGGCATGGCAATGCACAGAAGTGTCTGTTAATCTCAGTTGTGAGCTTCCTTCTGGACTGCCTCTCCCTGGAAACATCAGGTCTGTGTTTTCCCCGCTCAGTTCAGGTTTCTCTTGATTCATCCTTCACTTGCTTTTAGAAAACTGGTTTCCCCTAAACTTTTTTTTGGTTTGTGAATCTGTTAGCTCCACTGTGTTTTCTGTTGTCTTTCCCTCCTGTCTTACTGCCTTGTATTTAATGCTGGTTTTCCTCTGTACATACTGCCTTGGTTGTCATCTGCCCCTTTGCTTCTTTCCCTGCTCCTTTATCCAGTCCCAGTTTCTTCCTTTTTCTCTCCTGCCTCTCCCTCTGTATCCACTTCAGATTCTTCTGTTTGCAGTGCTGGAACACATCAGAAATGATGTTTTCCCCTCTCCCTTGCCCTTTTAGTTACTGAAATATGCACATAGAGAATTCAAATGGGCTTCTAAAAATAGTAAAAGGATAAAACTGTTTGTTTCAGCTTTTCAGTCTTTGCTTTATTAGAACTTCTGGGAGGGAAGGCCCAGAAAGTCTAGAACTAATTCAGCTGCAGGGAACAAAAAAAGAAACCAAAAAACCAAAAAACAAAAACAAAAACAAAAAACCAAACAAAAAAATTAAAAATAATAAAAAAAAAAGCAGAAAAAAAAAAAAAAAAGCTCGATAAACCCCAGAAAGAAATATGGCCACAACTTATTTGATTAAAAGCCACCCAGAATATAACAAAAGCCCCAAATCTCACGTGTGCTCTGTCTGTGGATAGTGGCAATGTGGCATGTGTAGTCCTAAGTGTCATTTCCTGCCATATCCTGGGTCTCTTTATTTCTGTGAGGAGGTTTATGGTGTTTTTCACAGTTCTGGTGGTTCATAGTAAACCCAGCAGAACTTGGTGTGTTTAAAAAAAGGAAAGGTTTGTCAGGGCCATTTTTAGAGAAGATGAGAGTCACATAAATTGTAAAAGATCTGATGGATGAGAATTTCTTCCTGCAGGAAATGTCTGTCCAGGCTGGCAGTTGTGAATTCCTGGCATTTTCCATTGTCCAATAGCTTCTTCTTCCCCAGCAAGAGGATTTGCTTTATAAGACTGCTTAGGTAATTCTCAGATGAAAGTAAATGGATTTCTTTTTTTTTTTTCTTTTTTTTTTTTATTATTATCATCCTGTACACAATATTATGAGTGTTAAACTTTAAATTCCATCCAGATTTGGATCTGTAGATGTTTGTGACATGATCAGAAAGATCCCCAGCCCTGTGATGCTCCAATGTTATGTAGCTTTATCTCAGGATGAGGATTCCTGAAACTGCATGTCCCAGATTCTCCTGAACTAATTATTACAGTGCAGAAACCTTCTAAAAATAAACTTTCTCATTAGATACTCGGTTTTGTAACAACTTTTCAGAAAAGTTGTATTTTCCTCTTGAAAGGATCAGCTTTTTGGCTTTATTTCCTTGTAAATACTGGTAAGGCAGACAGGCACATTTACTGGCTGCTTTTAAAAAGATTTTGAGGGGAATTAAAGGCAGAGACCGGGAGCTATTGGATGTGATTAGGCAAAAGTTGATAATCAGAAAGCTTCTAGTGCCAGGTAGTGGAGTTTTGTGTTTGCACAGGTGGACTGTATGAAGTAAATATTTTTTTCCTCTGGTGATAAGGAGGGAAATGAGTGCCTCTGCCTTGTGTCACCTCTTTACTTTGTCCCCTGCTTTCTTCCCTTTAAACCCACTGCACCTCCCTCCTGCTTGTCTTACAGGTATTGGCAAACCAAGCACAGTTCTCTTGGCTGTGTCTTAGTGGGATGAGAACTTACCCTCTGAAATAATTTGTATGCCTTTGGAAGCATTGCCTCAAAAGCCTCATTGGGAGTTTAAATTACATTTAAATGGATTCAGTGTTTCAGCTCATGATGAGAAGATTTCTCCCAACAGTAGAAAATCACAGACTTCCTCCAAATATAATTTAGTCCTTTTTTTTTTTTTTTTATTTTTGGCAAATATTTGTGTGTGATTTGTCATGAATTTTCCAGCACTGCTGGCATGTCTCTGTGCTTTTCCTCCCCTTTCTCACTGGTAACTTTGTCATCCTGCTCCTTTAGCCTTTTAGTCAGTGGTCACATTCCACAGCAGGCGGTGACATGAACAGCAGGATTTGATATTTTGTGAGTTTACAGCTCACCCATCCAAGGGAGAGCACAGAACTTCATCAGATGGGGAAAAACATCTTGCTGCAACTCTGCCCTCCTGGGGGGCTTCAGGGTTGTCATAGAATCACATTAAGGAGTTGGAAGGGACCTCTTGGATCACCTTGAAGCTTCTCTTCTCCAGGCTGAACAATCCCAATTCTCTCTGGCTTTTTATACTAAGACTGCCTTCAAACCCCTTTTCTCTTTGGGATTTGTTCTGTGCTTCATTGTTTTTTCCTTCATACTGGTCCATGCTTTCCTGTGGTGGAAGCAGGATGGATTGGGTAGCTGATAAGGTATTTCCTGTAAGGAATCATCTCCATAAGGGAATCATTCTTTGCAGATTTAATAAAAGAAAGCCATGCTAAACTGTATTTTTGTTTGTACCATCATGGCCTGCATCTCTTAGAGAAGTCAGGTGTCCAGCTTACTTCAAGGTATTGCAGAATTCCCACAAACAAGCACTGAGGTTCTGGTCAGGAGAGAGTGGGAACGAGCAGAGCTGGTAGAACTCCTCAGTTACCATCTGAGGATGGTAAAATACAGAGGCAACTTCAGGCCAAACCCCTGGGACGAAGAGAAGCAGCCTGGAAGCATTTAAGCTAAATTGTGTGACAGATAGAAACTCACAGTCATTAATAATATCAAAAAAGGGGAGGCTGTTTATGATGACTTGAGAAAACAAAGCTTAACAAAGCTGAGAATTAGCAGTAGAATAGACATCCAGAAATTCCCTACAGATGTGTAAGGTCATTTAGTTCCCCAGCAACCATTTCTCTTAACTAAGCAAAGCAGCAGACAGATCCTTCAGTATTTAACACAAGTCTTTCCTTTACCATAAAAAAAATGTGGTAAAAAACCATATGGGAACCATAGCTGGACTGTCAGGGAGGAGGGGATGGAAGCAAAACCATTCTTGGCTGTGTCTTCCACTTCGGTTCTGCTGTTTAAGGAGGAGTGTGATTGATAATTCCCACAACTTCGGGAGAAAGAACATCAAAATTTGGTTTTACCACGGGGAAACCCATGCCTTAGGAAGGTGCAGCTCGGTGTGGAGGGGAAGGAGGGGGCTCAGAAGCAGCTGCTGGGGCTCCTGCCCAGGTTCCTGCAGTTTGTGTCTCCCCTGGTGCAGAGCCTGCAGCTCCATCGGTGCATGCAGAATTCCAGAGGGGGAATGGCCAGAGGCTCAGAGTGACTCAGTGGCCTGGGATTCCACAGCCTGGAGGAGACAGCTGCATTGTGTCAGGAGTGGAAAGCTCTCTTCCAGCACAGGCACTGGGAAGCCCAGGAAAGTTGTTTGGAGTGACTCAGAAAATTTCAGAAAGCAGAGGTCCAAGTAGAGGTAACACTGAAACTTGCTAGTCTGCCCTGAATGGAGGGGGGGAAAATCCCCTAGAAGTCACCCCAAGGGGGTTATTTTCAAAGTTGAATGCAATTTCTTTGACTTTTTCTGTGCACAGTTCTACCCTATGTTCCTTCTTTCTGCATCCTCCCGGTAAATGAACCAGATGCACTCTTAAAAGAGAAGAAAATATGTTAATATCTTAAGTGGGAAATTTCCAGAGGCCAGCTGAATCTTCCCTCCATAATGAATGTCTGAGAGCATTTTCCTCCAGTTCTTATTTAAATGGAAATAGCTTTGGGGCCTGATATTGTGAAGCTGCATTGCCCTGCCTGGCATTGCTTTACAGGGCTTGATGTGAGCTGGGAAATGGGGAAGTGTTTCTGTCTTTACTGGGACCTTGTGGGACAATCCCAGTTGCTGTGTCCCAGCCCTACAGACCCTATAGGGTCTTCCACGAGGAGCTGCAGCCCAGAAACCACAAACATCAGGCAGATCTAATTCAATTTATTTATGTGCTTCTTCTGCCTGAGCCACAGCACGGAGCAATAATCCAGCCTCTTGCTTCGTTGCCTTGAAAAGCTTTTAATGCTATTCCAGCGACTGGTGTAATATTTAAAAGAAAATAAATCCTCCTGGCTTTATTATTCAGCTCAGTGCTGTGTACAGTAGGTGAATAAGTTATTTGCTAAATGTTTTACGATGGTGATTATGTAAGTAATGAGCTTTTACGTTTTGGCACCAGAGAGTACCAGGACTGTGTGTAGTACTTTGTAACTTGATGTAGGAAGGAAGCTTAATTTGCAAATTAATCCAGTTTCATCTTCCTGCTGTGCTGTGTCATTACAGGGGACTTAGAAGAGCTTCCTTCCTACATCAAGTTCCAGAGTAACTTCTGCAAATTAATTTGCAAATTAATCCGGGGGAAATGTGACAATGAGCTTTATTTTTTTTATAGCCAGACTTTTCCAAGTCTCTTACCTCAAAGGTAAGGCCTTAAATCTGTGCAGAGATCCCCAGATCTATCAGATTTTCTTGAAAATGTCTTCAGTTTCTGTCAACATCAGTGCCAGCCACAGGAACTAGTGGGCTCTGTGAGAATAACACACTAAAAAAATGTGGTTTCGTATGGAAACTGGATTTGCAGTCCAGCTCATCAGAGTGATATGTACATATGTGCCTGCCGTATATAAACTCTACATCTCCCTCTAAATGCCTGCAAAGCAGGAACTGGAGTGTACACGTGCATTTTATTTTTTATTTGAACTTTATTGACTAATTTCTCAGGGTTCTTTTTAAGTGAATTTAATTTCCAGGCATGTCCAAAATCTCCTGGAAAATCCTGGGGATCCTAATGCCTTGCTGGAAGGAGTTACTCCACAGCCAAACAAGAGTGGAAGAAATTTCCCAGCTGAAATGTGGGCATTTTGAACCATGGCAGGACTGGCTTCCTTTCCCCAGGCAGGTCGTGCTGTAACCACAGGAAGGGTTTGGATGGTGAAAAACACTCAGTTATTGTCTTCTCCTTTGGTTTTAAATGTCATATCCTGTTCTTCCCAGGGTGGAAGCTTAGCAGAGGTTCATATTTTGTACTGCCAGTAATTTTGGATCAAAACCATGGATGCAATAACCCGTGGGGAGCTGCATTTCTGTGCTGTGGTGTGTGGGCATGGCACGACCAGATTTTGGGTTGAGAGTCAGCCTCTGCCCTCACAGCTCCGTCCTCCAAATAACCAGGCTGAAAAGTTGTTTTCTCCATTAATGAAAATACAGAGAAATGTGAAGCTAACGTCAGCATGTGCATTAAACCCACCTGAGAGCAGCATGCTGCCTTAGAACAATGTGGAGCTCCTTGGCACTGTGTAATGCATAAATAAATAAAATAAATAAACTGTCATTTTATTATTTTTTATAAAAATAAGCTGGTTTTTTGGAATTGGGGATGGAATTGGGGTAGTGGTTTGCCAAATTGAAAAACTGGATTGTCTTTTAAAAGTAACAAAAAATATTGCTTTGGATCAGAGTTGTTGTTTTTTTTTGTTTTTGTTTTTTTTTTTAAAAAAAAAAAAAAAAGTATGAATTGAGCATTGAAGTGTTTGGCAAAGATGCCATGGAGCATCTCCCCTGGTACCTCATCCCTGCTTTTTCTGCCCTGCTTCCAGGAGACAGGAGTGGGTGGCTCTCAGCCCCTGTGCCAGCTTTGCTCCCTGCTCTGGAAAAGCTGCAGCTCCATTTCTCTGCTGGGGCAAATGTTGGCTTGAACTTGTGCAGTCATGCAGGAGATGAATGGAAATGGAGATTAATGGAAATGTTTCTTGTGAAAATGCAAGGTTTTAATGCTAGTAGTTTAGTAGTGTAATACTAGTGAAATACTGAGTGAAATTCTGAGGACAGGGAACAATGGCCATAAACTTAAACACAGGGAGTTCCATCTCAACACGAGGCAGAGCCCTGCAACGGCTGCCCAGGGAGGGGTGGAGTCTCCCTCTCTGGATTCATTCCAGGCTCACTTGGAAGTGCTCCTGTGTCACCTGCTCCAGGTGAGCCTGTCTTGGCTGGGGCTTGGACTGGATCCTCTCCAGAGGTCCCTTCCAACCCAGCTCTCCTGTGATTCTATGAATTCCTAATAATCTCATCAAGAGCAGCTGGTGGACAGTTACCCAAGCTTAGTTCTCAAAATCAGAAACTTCATAAAAAACTTATTTGTGCTGCCTTTCTCTCCTCCAGCATCTCCTTGCCATTTCATCATCTGCATTTCTAGATGTGCCCTTCCTTCATGTGCCACAGACTTCAGATAATGAAGCTTTGTGCCAAGTGGGCCAGGACTGCTGTGATTTGAAGCAGTTATTTAGGTCCTTTCTGTTGCACATACACAGAGGTGAGGGGTGTGTTGGATCCCAGCAGGATTATTCCAGCAGTAGGAAGGATATTGCAATAGATAATCAATCGTGTTTAGTGACCATTTCACTGCAGACACAGCCATGGCTGTCTTTAACTGTTATGCTGCCTTTAAAAAAAAATAAAAACAGCAACCAAAACACAAACTTCTGAGCTGTTTGATAAGGAAGCTGGACTTAGAGCTGAAGCCTTTCTCATAACCTCTGCTCCCTCCCACGCAGAGCAGCAGCAGGAACAGGCTGCCTCTGGAAGCGGTCAGCGCCGTGGCAGAGGGCCAGTGGCATGGTCACTGCCCAGAAGAGTGGCCTGCAAGGGCTGTCCTTTGTCCCTGTGCAGCTGGAGAGCCCAGGGCAGCAGCTCCTGACTCTGGAGAGCAGTGGGAGAGCTCTGCTGGGGAAGGAGAGGTGGCCATCTGAGGGGGCTTTGCTGTGTGATCATGTGAGCGAGTCACTTCCTGAACCCAGCTGTGCCAGCTGTGCCAGTAAAGGGTCCCTGCCGATGTTATCTGAGCTGCCCATTCTGCTGGGTGAATCTCTTGAGGTCCCTTGATACCTGAGCTGAAAATATCTTTGGGGCCGTTTAACCACAGTTTCCTTTTTAGCTTTTAGCACACTGGGCACTTCGAGATGCCCTGTCACCAGCAGGGTCTGATTTGCTGCAAGCAAAACCCTAAGCAGAGCAGTCCAAGGAAATCACAAAACCTCTTGAGGCATAGGGTCAGTGGTGGGGTTATTGAGGGTATAGCTGTGGGAGAGGCAGGTGGTCACTGAAATAAAGTGTGAAAAAAAAAAAATGAAGAAGGTGGAGGGCTCCAGGTTATGGAGGCTGCAGGGTGACTGGGCAGTGACAAAGTCACAAGGTTCAAACCAGTTCTAATACTATTCCCACCAAAATGGAATTACTAGAATAAGAAGTTTACAGTGAAAGAAGTTAAGACAAAAAAGAACAATCTTCTCCTGAAGTGAAAAGTCCAGCATCCCCATATTTTGCGGTTTTAATAGCACTTTCATTCCTTAAAAGGGATTTTTTTCCTTACTGCTTTGGTGGCTAGTCATGTCTATTTAGCTCTAGATTTACAGTCACCTTGGCAATACCTTAAAAAATTATTTTGAACATACTAAACAGTAGCTGCTGTGCACTGAAGCAGAAGATAGTTCTGGCTGTTTGTTACCTTTTCTTTGGAGCTGCTGCTTGTCAGAATGCAAAATCTCTGCCATTCAACAAGACTGGCTGATGAGACAAAGTGAGGGTTTTTCCTCTCATGCCTGGAAGCCTCTCAATCCAGGATCTTGGTTTCTTTGCCCAAGTTTGCCCACACACCCTTAGGGCTGTGCCAGAGCTGGACCCAGGCGTCCCAGCTGTGCTCTTACATCATGTGCTGACTTCAGGGGGAGATGAGTCTCCACAAGCTTTTAGCAGTACTGAATTAGCAATAGTGAAACTTGCCAAAGTGAGCCTTGTTTTAAGTCCATCTCACATTGTAGCATCTGTTTTTCCCTGACGTGGTTCCTCCTTACCCCCAGCAGCCTGAGTCCTGCACTGACCCACTCCTGCCCCTCTCTGCTTGCCCAAAAATGCAGCTGGGAGCCTCTGACAGTTGCCACCAGCTGGGGGTGAGGGACCCAGGTGTGCACTCCTGCAGAGGAGGGTGTCTTCAAACTGACAGAGAGCAGGGTTAAATGGGATACTGGGCAGGAATTGTTCCCTGGCAGGGTGGGCAGCCCTGGCACAGGGTGCCCAGAGCAGCTGGGGCTGCCCCTGGATCCCTGGCAGTGCCCAAGGCCAGGCTGGACTTTGGGGCTTGGAGCAGCCTGGCACAGTGGGAGGGGTCCCTGCCCAGGGCAAGGGGTGGCATGAGATGATTTTGAAGGTCCCTTCCAACCCAAAACAATCTGTGATTCCATGATACCTCAACCTCCTCCAGCACTTTCTGTCAAAAGAGCCAAAAGTCCAGGATTAAACCTTGCTCACACCCTGGCAGCTCCTGGCCCTCGGAGCAGCTGGGTTTATTTTTGCCTCCCTGGCTCTGTGGTGGGAGGCTGGGCAGGCTCCCTGGATGCCTGGATGGCGTGGTGCCCGTGCTCCCAGCCTGCCAGCTCCAGCCTTGGCTCTCCTCTGTGCTGCTGGCCCTGATGGGATCTCTGGGTCCTCTCCTTCCCACAACACGAGTGAGGCAGCGAGGTGACATTAAAGCCCTGGAACGGCAGATAAAAGGCCCTGGCTGTATTTATTGAGTGTTACAGATAAGTAATCCACTCTGCTGTCAGTGTCTGCAGAAACAGCAAATAAAGTATACATGCCCCTTGCTTTGATGTGATGAAATCTCCAGAGGACACTCACTTCAGTGGCACTCGCAGCGCAGCTGGAGCTGAATCTTGCAGTGGAAAATACAAGATTTTCATGTCTTCGTGTATTGCTTTAAAAATATCACTATGGCTGTATGCTGGGCATTTCTGTGTTCTGAAAGCTAGGGTTGTTTTGTTTTTTTCTTTTCCAAAATGTTATTAAAATCATCTTAACCGTTTTTGTTGGAAGGGGAAAAATTAATAGTTATTTTGTGGTTTCATACCCAGCGTTAAAACAACAGTCTGGTTTTCATTTAAACCAATAAAAGTATGGAAATTCAAAATGAAGGTTCTCTCCATGTCCTTAGATCAACTTGTTGGCCTTGCTGAAATGCATAATGGATGGAGCAGGGGAGAAACCTCAATCTTACAACTCTTAGCTTTGTTTTTGCACATACCCCAGCTTTTTTTGCTGCTGGATTTCAAATTTGACGTCACTTTCTTGCCTTGCTTCTCAAGCTATAAAAACTTCCTCGATTTGGTAAATGTGCAGCTGCTTAGAACCCAGTGAACCACAGACATTTTTTTTAAATGTTTTTTTTAAGAACCTGAGCAGTAGTGAAGGAAATTCGTTAGCAAACGTGCATCAGTAATTGAATTAACGCACTTTCAAATTCTGGGGTATAAAGCTGACTGTGGGGGATGACGGGTTTTAGTCAGTTCTGGTTTATGGTGAGGCCAGGAAGAGACCAGAGGTGCAGCTGGGGTGCAGAAAACCCCAGGGGAGCAGCCCTGGCATGGGGCCCTGGGTGCTGGGGATCCCCATCCCCGGGGATGCCTGGACCTGGTGCCCACGAGGAGACATAGTAATGGTTTACTGGGTGGAAATGCAAGAAATTATCAAGAGAAAATTGTACTTCCTGTGTCGTGCAATAGCAGGCTGGGCAGCAGGAGGAATTTGTGCCTGGAAAGGGTGCTCAGGCCTGGGCAGGGGCTGCCCAGGGAGGGTTGCAGTGCCCATGGCTGGAGGTGTGCAGGGAAGGGCTGGAGGTGGCACTCAGTGCTCTGGGCTGGGCACAAGGTGGGCACGGGGCACAGGGTGGGCTCCAGGGGCTGGCAGGGCTTTTCCAGCCTCAGGGATCCTGGGATTCTGTGAGCTCCTTGGTGTGAGTGGGGTTCACATCTGCCCAGGTGAGCAGCCTGGTGCTGTCCCCAGAGCACCTGCAGGTGCCTCGGGATGGCCTCAGCCTGGCCTGCATCTCCTCAAGGCTTGGAAAAGTCACTTCTTCCTGAAGCTCTTCCTCCCCTGGCTTTGACCTGGGAAGCCACAGCCCTGGAGCTGCCTGCCTGTCCTCCTCTCTCCTCTCCTGCTCAGCTGGGCTTTTGTCCTTCCTTCCTGCACCTCCCATCCCTCCCTGGCCGGGTGCTGCCTGTCTGTGTCTGTTTGCACCTGACAAAACCTCAGCTCATCCTCAGTCCCCGCTCTGCTGTCCAGCATCCATCCCCATGACCCCCAGTGCTCGGGATACAGACTGATGGGGCAATTAAAGGATTTAATTAAAATCAGTCTCATGGGAAGGTGAGACCTTTAGGTTGTTACATTTAGGACCGTACCACCAGAAAAAGATCTTAATTCTATTTACAATGCCTTTTTAAAATTTCTTTTCCAATCAACAACTTCCACAAAGTTCTCTAGCATCTTCAGAAACCAATCATTAATTGCTACGTTAGCTACATTTCTAGCACAATCCAATCATATAATTCTACAAAAACTTATTGCTCTACCAACTCTATAACAGGTTCTATTACTAAACTTTAATATTTTCTACTATCTTGCTTAATTTATTTGCTTATATGAGACAGACATATTTCTACTTGCTTAAGACATATTTCCATATAAACCACAAATGCCAGTTTTATTGTTCTGAATCCCTGGAGATCTCAGTCTTGAAGGTCTTAGGTCAAACATTGTGTCCATCTCTACCTCTGAGCATAAATAAAGCTGGAGGCGTTTAGGAGCTCTCTGGACCTACGTTTCTCACACCCTAACACCTTCTGAAGCTTTTCAGCTGCTGGAGATGGCTCCATGATGACATGGTGGGTCTCAAACAAAGGTTTTTCAGAGCCAACTGGCCCCCTCAGCTTTGGCAGCTCTGAGTGTTATGAAGGTTGTACCTTCCCAAGGGCTCCCTGTGATAAACCTGAAGCAAATTCCCACCCTGAGGAGCAGGGATGCTCAGCTCCATCACGGGGAATTTGCTTCTCAGGCTGGAGGAGGTCTTGTTTATTTTCCTTTCCCCAAGAGAAAAGGAGTAGCCAGCTGTCCTGGGTTGGTGCTGAATTGTGGCCCCATTTGTCTGTTTAGCTCAGAAGTAAGTTTTGCAGCTTTAAAACTGGATCTTTGAGGTTTTTTCCATTTGGGAGGGAGGGGCCGCTTGGATTTGCTTTCTAGAGGAGCCCCATGGGGAGGTTTCTTCCCAAATTTGCCCTGAACCAGGACCCCAGAGTAAGCTGGACAAAGGGTAGTGTTTTAGATGGGGTGTTACAGCCTCGTGTTTGTTGGCTGGTTTATAGGGTTTCCCTATTCTTTTGCAGCCTGGCAAGGATGTGCCATACACTGTGATGGTTTGTGGTGGCTGTAAGAAGGGGCGTGGTGGTGGACTTCTGGGAGCCCAGATCCTCCCTGATGAGGTGGGGGTTCTGTGGGAGACCTGTCCCCTCTGCTGTGTTTGATGTGTTTCATGAGCTTAGCAGCAGCCCTGTGCCCTGTCTGTGCTCCAGGAGGAACTGGGACACCCCCGGGGAATGGCTCCCACCCCTGTTCCTGCTTGGAAAGGAGCCCCAGGGATTCTGGCACCACGTGAAGCTCACAGCTTTAATGGGAGCTTCCCCCAGGGAACATTTCCAGCAGGGAGGGATGTGTGAGGTCCTCTCCTGCTGGCATCCTTTGCTCGGGGGCAGCCCTCCAGCCTGCCCCATGTTAAGCCCTGCTCAATCCTGGCCTTCCCCTGTGAGCCATAGCAGAAATCCCCTGTGCGAGGCTGCAATAGCTGGAGGGAAGCTGGGGAAAGTGGGAGGGCGTAGAGGCTGGAGGTGCCAGCCTGCAGGAGACTGGTGGAGCTCGGGCAGTCCTGCCAGGCCTGGGTCAGCCTTGAACAGCACAGCAAACTGGGATGGAAGCCAGTGCCCTTCCTGGCATGGAGCCCAGGCACCAGGAGCCCTGGGTCCAGGGAAGGGAAGAAGCAAGTGACCTTGAGCAGATCCTTCCTGGAACGATCTGAGTGCAGGGGTGAGAGGCAGCACGACCCCTCAGCTCCTTCTTGGAGGGAGACTGGAGAGGCAAAGCTTCTTCAAGCCCTTAGTGCTCAACCAGTCTTTCTTCCTCCCATCTAGCAGCTCCACTACCACCTACTGCCAGATGCTGTATCCTCTCCTCTCCTCTCCTCTTTCCTCTCCTCTCCTCTCCTCTCCTCCTCTCCTCTCCTCTCCTCTCCTCTCCTCTCCTCTCCTCTCCTCTCCTCTCCTCTCCTCTCCTCTCCTCTCCTCTCCTCTCCTCTCCTCTCCTCTCCTCTCCCCTCCCCTCCCCTCCCCTCCCCTCCCCTCCCCTCCCCTCCCTTTTCTCCCTTTGTCCATGTTTCTTTCTGCTCTCCCCATTTCTCTGTTCTCCAGAATATTTGAAGGGAAAATATGAAAAAAAAAACCTCTCCAAAATTTTTCAGGTTTTTTTTTTTTTTTTTCCCCTTGGGGACATTTCAAGCTTTGTTTCTGATGGGATCACAGGTGGAATCTGACTGGTAATCCTGTGGTGTGCTGGGCATTAGGCCAGGCTGGTGGGGAAGACACCTGTGACAATTAGCCAAGCTGGTGGGTTTCTCTGTGGCATGAAATTAAATAGTTTGAATGCACACGGTGGGGCTAATGCTGCTTTGTGCAGCTTTTTATGAAGATTATGAAATTGCAGCAAAAAGCAGATCTCATTCTAATTAGAAGATAGAAGAGTTAATCACAGGGAGGAATTAGGATTCGTACTTGCTCTGAAATTTTCTAAACTGCTTTACAATACCTTCAGCTGGAGGAGCTGAACTTCACTATGAACCTTTTGCATGCTGAAGTGCAGAATTCTCTTCGTTCATTTGAATTGCAGCACAGAAGTCACAGGGCTCTTTTCCCAGAGGTTCAAGAGGCTCTGAGTTCATTTTGTTGATATGTGAAGTCATTTCGGTGCTTGTCGAGCCATACAACCATTTACTTGATGTCCTTGAGGCAACCCAAGCATTTTATTGCTATTTATTCACCCTTTAGAGAAAAGGTTTCAAACAAAAAGTCACTGAAGCCATCGAAGTTTCGAGTCAGAGGCAACTAAGGGAGAGTTGGGAGATGAAGCCCCAGCAGCTGGGGGAGGGTGGTGTGTGAAGGACACTCTCTACATAATGCACTATTAAAACTTCATGAAGAGGTGTCCCAGAAAAAAATACAACAAAGCACTGGGCTTAATATTAAATTCTTAGTTTTAGCAGTCTGGTCATTTTCAGGAAGGAATAATCAGCTTAACCGCAGCATTCCCATATTTAATGTTCTGCGAGGAGAGGGGATTGTCTGATTTAATTTTTTTTTTTTTCCCTTTTCACAGTAATTAATGAAAGTCAAAAGCAGCAACTGGAATCTGTGAGCTACTCATCCCGCTACGCCCTGGGACTGTTTTATGAGGCTGGGACAGGGATTGCTGTCCCCTGGGCTGCTCAGTACATCGCTGATAATCCCTGCATACGCTTCATCTCCATCGATAACAAGAAGCGCAATATAGGTCAGTGCTCCCATTATTTCCCTTAAACACAGCCACAATGGAGGGTGTAGACCATGAGAAATGCTGCTTAATTGAGTGTTGCTATTCTGAACAGAGCGAGTATTTAACTCCAAGCCGCAGCGGATGGCGTTTAATGTCACATTTGGCCTGTGATGGAGCACACAATAAGAAAATCGGCCCCCAGCACATGGTTTATGTTACTGCGTTTATAAAACCAGTGTCAGGGGATTGGAGACATCAAAATGTTGCTATTCCCAGAAAGAGCTGGGGTTCCTTTGTTTAAACTCTGCTCCGTGCCCTCGCCCGTTTGGCTTTTCCCGTCACCCGTTTCTCCGTGGCTCCTGCTCTGTCCGCGAGGCTTGGCAGTAGGATGGAGTTGTACAATTGTACAACTGGAGCTGCTCAGCCCAGCTCTGAGTTAGCCAGGGTGCTTTGGGGGTCAGGGAGAGTCCCTATGTGCTCGGTAGGGCTTGGAGAATATCCCCCAAGGTGGACCCTTCCCATCTCTTTCTGCGGGATGGCAGGTGAGGAGGTGTGTGTTTTATTTATTAAATGCATTTCACGTACCGGGAGTGTGGTGGTGTAGAGCAGCTCAAGAAAAAACACTTGCAGACCAATGAGAGTCACAGAATCCAGGATGGTTTGGCTTTCCAAGTGTCTTAAAGACCCAAAGTTCCACCCCCAGCCATGGGCAGGGACACCTTTCACCCATCCAGCCTGGCTTTGGGCACTGCCAGGGATCCAGGGGCAGCCCCGGCTGCCCACCCTGCCAGGGAACAATTCCTGCCCAGTATCCCATCCAGCCCTGCCCTCTGGCACTGAGAAGCCATTTCCATGTCCTGTCCCTCCATCCCTTGTCTCCAGCTCTCCTGGAGCCCCTTTAGGCACTGGAAGGGGCTCTGAGGTCTCCCTGGAGCCTTCCCTTCTCCAGGCAGAGCACTCCCAGGTCACTCGGCCTTTTCTTGTAGGAGGGATTCTCCATCCCTCTTTGCAAGCATAAATTTGTTGTTTTCCCTAAGAGTTTAGCCTTTTGATCTGAAAAGAGTGAAAACAAAACAGAAGAATGGCTGGACTGGCCAAAATAAGGCTGCATCCACCCTGATGTGCTTTCTCCAGCAGGGACTTAGGCTGATTATGTCAAAAAAGAGCATAAGGAAAGCCAAATACAGAGTGATCTTTTTTTGTCTGGCATTGTCTCCTTGTTACTGACAGTGTTCAGCTGGAGATTTTCTCGTAGATTTTCTGAGATTCTGTTGCCATCATTGTGTTCAATGAAAAATACCTGGTAATTAATAGGATCTACTGACACTATCCTTGCCAGTGTCGAGGAGGAATTCACCCATACATTCCCCATCTCTCTGCACATGTGGTCTCAAAGCCCCAGCACCAAGAACAACAAATATGGAACTATGATGGAATTATCAAAGAGCTTTGCTGTCTCCAGATGCAATTGAACCAAGTACAAAGCACATTATTTGGGGCATATTGTTAACAAATACATAGAAAGTACCAGAACGTCAGTGTTGACACATACCTTTCTCACTGAAATTTCCCTTGAACTGGGGGAGAGTTCTGTTTATATGAGCAAATTTTTCCAAGAAGAACAAATTGTGTGTGTCTCTTCCTAGGGAGACAGACTTTAGACAGCACAGGCAAGGGAGGCTGAGTGTGAAATTTATTTACATGTGAAGTCCTGCAACCAAGACACATGAATAAAAAGTTCCTTTATGCTTGCTTTAGCACATGTGCAAGTATTTTGCCTCTGCATTTTTCTTCCTGTGCTTCCTTCTGCCCTCCAGAACATTTCAGTGGGAGGCACAGGAGCACCTCACTGTCCCTTTTAACTCTACTCATTGATCTTCCCATTCTTTCCTTTCTCAACCTTGATTATTTGGACTCATCTGAAGAAGAGGATGGTGACAACCAAAAAGTAATTCATTCAGAGAAAGCAGAATTTCTGGGTGAGGCAGCTGAGATCTTTCAGGGCAGTCATCAATCCCAGAAATCCATCACTTTCTGCAGTTGTTTCTTTGCCTGATGTATCCACTATTAATGGAGGCTTATCTCACCCTCATGGCCGCCTCAAATAGTATCTTTTTAATAAACAGTAGCCTTGAACAGTAGAGATCCAGAGAAAATAGCTGATAGCTGTCCCCTGCAGGAGGTTTGGAGCTGGGTGATCTTCAGCCCATTTTACCATCCTGTGAGCTTTCTGCTGAGGGACTCACATATATAACATCTCCCTGCAGCAGGTAGTCCAGCCCTCAGAGAAGGGCCAGAAGGCAAAGGCTGGAAGCCCAGATTGTCCTTGTCACTTGTCTGAGGTGTGGCAGTCCCTGCCTTGGCTCAGTGAAGCAGTGACATCCTGCTCGTGGGCGTTCCACATCGCGCCAGTGAAACACAAACCGGCCTTTTTGCTGTGATCACGCAGCAGGGTGGGTTTGAGAGAGCAATTTCTCTGATGCCACCAATTCCTGGTGTAATCAGGAGCCTCCAGGGGGGAAGGCTTTTTCCATCAGCTGAGGCTCCCAGCTGCTGTGGGTAGGATCCCCTCCCTGCCTGCAGAGGTGATGTTACGTAAGGAGGAGCCCACGAGAAGCGTGTGCTGAATTCCCCGTGTGGTGTGCATGAATATTAAACACTTTGTGGGATTGGCTGCCTCAAACACCCCATCCATATTTATACCGGGTCGGGGGGACAGTGGGAATTCTCCAGCATAAATTATTTCTGGAATACCGCAGTCTTTGCATCTCTCTGCATTCCAGGAGGACTAAAGATAGATGACACATAACAGGGGAAGTGGTTCCTTTCTTTTGCTCCAGGATTGCGGGGTTATGTAATTTAAAGGGAAGATCTGCCTTGCAGGTTTTTAGCCTTGTATAATTCCTGAGTATCCTCTTTGATTTTGAAATAGAGATTCCTCTCCTTCCTGAAATAAAAAGTTTTTGGAAGATGAAAGAGTTAAAGAGCTGTTTAAGTTTTTGCCGTGTTACACAGCCAGTTGTGTTGTAATCCTCTGCCAGCCCTGCCTGCCTTTTAGAAAAATAATCAGAAACTGTTAGTAAGGCTAATGAAATGCTGGGTTCCTGAATATAAAAAAGTTAGTGCCATTCTTTCCATGACTTCTCCCAAATGTGCCTTGTCAGACAGTAGATTTTATTCCAGGGAGAACATGGGACCTTAGGAACCACAGGAATTTCTGAGGATAACTGGGGAAGCCCACTGGCCCTCCTTCCAAACAGCAGCGTGGCATTTTGAAAAGTGAACCTCCATCTCTCTTGCTTTCTAGGTGTAGTAAAGCTGATTACTACTGTTCTTTTAAACTTTTAGGTAGGGTTTGTGAGCCCTGCACATTGACTTCTCTTTTGGCATTGTGTGATGCCTTCCAGGGAGCAGGGGTGCAGTTCCAGCCTGTCCAGAGGTGTCCAGCTCCTCTGCTCCTCTGACCCAGCAGCATTTCCTTCTTCCAGGGTTTGTTCAGCATGGCAAAAGCCCTTTCCCTTCCCCTCCTGCTACCCAGGACCAGAATGGGGTTCAGATGGCAAAACACATCTCCCCAGGAAGCTTAAAAATTCCTGAGGGTCGGGAAGCAACCGCATCTTGTTTTTTTATCTGGATCCGTTATGGCTCCAGGTTTTGGGGCAGCAACGTGAGAGAAATACTCGATGCTGTTCCCCTAAGATGAGGAGAACATTCCTGTGGGAGACGTGTGCCTATCACATCCATGGACAGTTTTCTGCTGGAGACAGGGTTGAAACCCTCAGATGATCCCTGAGCACACAACAGTGGTAGAAAACCATCTGCCTTTGAAGCTGGCTCCACTTTGGAGCAGGAGGTTGGACTTGAGACCTCCAGAGGTCCCTCCCTCCCTCCCAAAGTTCTGTGACTCTGAGGCAGACAGTGTTCTGGTGAGGATTTACTGACCACACTAATGAATGAACTTGCAAGTGAATCTAAGCAAGCCCCCTTGTCGAAGACAGGAAACTCTTCAGGCTCTGTCTGCATTTGCTGCCTAGCAAGTTTTAATGTTAGCACAGCTGAAATAGTAAAGATCTTCCATCCTCTCCTTGGATGTTTTGTGGTGCATCTGTGGAGCTTGCAAATTAGGCTGCAGGTTGTGGCTGCTTACTTTTATGCCTTTATGAAAGCAGATCTCCCTCTCCTGAGGGGTCAGTGGGTTTATGGGCTCTGCAGAGTCTGTGAGCCACGGAAGTGCTCCACAATGGCCTTCAGACATGATATTCTCTCCTAGAATGTTGCTCTTTGGACAAATCTGCTTGCCTTTTGCTTCGTGGGGATAGTAGGAGCTATAGCTGCTTCTCCCTGTCTTTTCCAAGTCTCCTCTGGCAGCTGAAGAGCAGGTGGATCCTTCTTAGGGTGCCCCATGAATATAGTCCCAAGAGCACTGTGCTCTCTGTCCCCATCCTGGCACCTTGAAATGTATTTAACCTGCCAGTTCCTCCTTCTCACAGTTCCTTTTGTAACCTGTCATACTCCCAGAACATGATAGCCACCATACTGACCTCTTCCCGAAAGGATCCTATGGCTTTCATGCTCTGCTAAAGGAACTTCAGGCCCAGGGATCACATCTCATCTCTAAAATGGATCACATCTCATCTCTAAAATTGTTTTTCAGTTTAGGGACTCTGAACCTTGAAATTGGCATAGATTCACCACAGAAAAGTAGATTTTTCATTTTGCCAGGAAGAATATTTTGGTGGGCAGTTGATCCACCATGCACTTTCCCATGAACATATGTCTTGTTTCCCTGTTGTAATCATAATTTCATATATTTTATTTTATTGTAATTTCTCTGTCTCACTCCTTCCCTGAGACTGATAGTAAGGAGGATGTGGCCACCACAGGAGCTGGCTTTACACCCTTAGAGCTGAGAATAGAATCTTTACACCCTTAGAATCTGAGAACTTGCCAGGGCAGGAGGAGATCCCTGTGGGAACACTTGGCACCACGGGCTGTTCACGTTGTCACTGCCTGGAGCAATTCCTCCAGGAGCCTTTTCATCCCTCTGTGACAGTGGCAGCAGCTGGACTGGGACTCCACAGTTCTGCACTACTCAAAGCTCAGAACCACCTTCCTGACACCAGATGTCCTTGGGCTGCAAGCCTGGGCTCTGTTCTCTGTGCTCTCTTCTCCAGGGCAACTTTTATTAGCCCCATCCTTTTCCTGGAAAATAATACTCCCAACAGGCTTAACCCTCTATGAATTCTCACTGTCAGCAGTCTCACCTTCCCTTTTCCTGCACAGCCTGTGGGATTCTTCCAGCTGGGAATTGATGACGAGTGTTGGGACAGTCCCAAAACGTTCAGAAGCTGTGAGCCTTCTGCTCACAATCCAGAAACCTTTCCCCTCATTCCCAGGTTTTAGGCCAAGATTCAGTTTTCCATCACTCAGGGCTCTGTCCCAGGGGTGCTTTGCTCACACAGGAAGGGGTTTGGTCTTCTTGGTCTCCTGTCCCTTACTAGGTCTGTGGAGAGACATCAGAATACCTGATTTCTGCCCCCCAAAAAAGTCTGAGTTGCATTTCTGATGCTTTTCCAGACAGCTGGAAAAGCTGATGCCCACAGAGATATGTCCTGTGCTAGCTGCAAAACCAGGAAAGGCCTTCCTGCCCTTTTTGCCATATCTTCACAGTTCTCAAGGCCAAAGGGTGGCTGAGCTGGCCCACCCAAGAAAGAGACTCAGAGAGGGGTTCCTTCCACAGGAATTTAAAGCTGTGGGTTTCACCCTTGCAGATTTGGTACTGCTGCATCTCTGAAGTGATCACACCAGGACAGGAAGCTCACCAGAGAAAAACATTTTGGTTGCCGTTGGAAATCTGGAATGTGTCATCTTCCCAGAGGGCATCTTTGGCTTGAGGAGCTGGAGATTTCTTCCCTGGCAGAGCAGAGTTAAGGAGTTTGTCAAGCTTGGTGCCTAACAGCCTGAATGGTCAGAAAGTGCTCAGCTTTCTCTGTGGATTCCTCAGTCAGAAAACACTGAAATGAAAATCTTCTAAGAATGTGCTGATTCAAACAAAGGTCTAATCAGGAGAGGCTTTCTGCTTCCAAAGGAGGGAATTTCTGGGTAAGGGAGTGAGAGGGAATCACTTAATTGAACAACCAGCTCACCTGAAATGCAGCAAAACCTGCGTGGACTCCTTGCTCCATCCTGCTCATCAGGCTGGGAGTGACTCACTCTAGGATCTGTTGGATCCTCATCTGCTCATCAGAGTGGAATGACTCACTCTAGGATCTGTTGGATCCTCATCCTGCTCATCAGAGTGGGAATGACTCACTCTAGGATCTGTTGGATCCTCATCCTGCTCATCAGAGTGGGAATGACTCACTCTAGGATCTGTTGGATCCTCATCCTGCTCATCAGAGTGGGAATGACTCACTCTAGGATCTGTTGGATCCTCATCCTGCTCATCAGAGTGGAATGACTCACTCTAGGATCTGTTGGATCCTCATCCTGCTCATCAGAGTGGGAATGACTCACTCTAGGATCTGTTGGATCCTCATCCTGCTCATCAGAGTGGGAATGACTCACTCTAGGATCTGTTGGATCCTCATCCTAGCTTGACACAGGAAGCCCTGAGCCAAAAATCCCCTAATCCTGGCAAGTTCTCTCCCAGATGTAGCAAAGCCTTTCCAACTCTGCTGGGATCAACATCAGCACTTGAGCTGTGCTATCAAGAGATGAGAACAAACTTTTGTGATGGGACAAAGGGTGATGGTTTTAAACTGAGGGAGGGTCGATTTAGATGAGATAAAACCCATTTTTTTTACAGTGAGCTCGTATAAGCCTGTTACAGGGCCCCCAGTGAAGTTGTGGCTGCCCATGGATCCCTGGAAGTGTCCAAGGCCAGGTGTTGCAGAGATTGTCCTCCTTGACTTGTTTCTCGTTGTGAACAACTCGTTTTTTTATTCCTTGTGCTGTTTTCCCATCTGAAAGAACAGGGTGGTGCCACAGATATTTTTGTCCTTGCTGACTCCTAGGCCAGAGGTGCAGTTGTCAGCATCCCAGAGGCAGGTATGAGTGAGCAATCCTTCCAAAGCACCTCTCCTCCCTCCTTTCTTCCAGAGTCTCCTGAAGTTGGCCCCTCAGTCGTGGTGCACACGACTGTGACCTTTGGAAGTGAACACCTGGACTCAGACCCTGCAGAGGTGCAGCAGATCATCCTGAGCCACCTGCAGAGGATTGTGCCCTCCCTGCCTAAACCAAACAGCATCAAGTGCCAGAGATGGAGATACTCCCAGGTACTCCCTGGTGGGACCAGTCACTGGGGGCACCTGCTGGGGCTGCATTTTCCATCCTCAGGGGCAAGAGGAGAGGGAGTGGTTGCTCAATATCCACCACATGTTCCTCCACATAGCCATGAGCAGCATCCAGAGCTGGCCAGAAAAAGCCACCTTACTTTTTAGCCATTTTTGAACATTGTGGGCCTGGCTCAGCCATGAGTTATGCAGCTCTCCTTGTAAGTAGGGGGTAGGAGTAGAGTACAGGAAGGAAGTAAATCCCACGTTATTTGGTGGGATTTTCACTGGTATTTAAAAATCATGACTCAGTGCATCTCTCTGCATCCAGAAGTATATGGTATTACTAGCAAAATTCCCACCCTACCACAGAAGAGCACAAGTACAGGCATACTAATTGTTATTATTTGGTTTGGCCGAGCTCAATTTATCAGAATGTTACGTGAAAAGTATTTTAAAGTAAACCACCTAAGGGTAATAATAGCAAAATGTGTATATTTTGCAGTCTTCTTTTAAAAATCCAAGGCAATTGTTAGTGATTTCCTAAAGTATTGGAGTGTATCTCCATGTTTACCCAAAACCTCTCAAGTTAAATTACGTCGGTGAATTTGAACGTGGAGGTTGATGCAAAATATTTACTTTTAAAGCAGTCCCCTAAAATTTTTTCCTTTTTTGAAGTTGCTGTCGTGGAGTCTGCTCATCCCCCTTGATCTGCATCCAGTTTGGGAACCTGGTCTCGTTAGCACAAAGTTTATTTTTCTGCGAGTAAAGTATTGGTGGATTGCAAAAGCAGCCTTAGCAACAGTATTAATATTTATATAAAACAAATCAAAATTGTGGTGTCTTCTCTAAGTTCCTCTTTTATCAGTTCAGGGGGGTTTTTTGGTGTCCCTGTGAAGGTTCTCTGGTTGTGACACCTGGTCTTTTCTCCTGCCTTACCTGCTGAGAGCTGCTGGTGCTCACGAGAGCTGTGGGTGGGAGGGGGGGGAGAAGAGTTGGATCCAGCTCTGGAAAGGATTCCCAAACCCAACTCCTGCTTCTGTCAGGGCTCTGACTGCAGCAGCTGCTGATGCCACAGGAGGAATTATCACCAGTCTGTAATTTGGTGGATAAATGTCAATATGTCTTAGGTTGCAAATAAGTCCGTGTAGGTCAGACCCATTATCTCAATAAAGAGATCTCTAATGCCACCCTATAAAATAATCACTGCCTAAATGAAATATCTGGGGCAGAGCTCCCTCTTTCTCCTTAAAGCTCTCTTTACTTTCAATTATAATAAGCTGCTGCCACAGAGGCCAAGGGAACTGATAAGATGGGTGCATCTTTCCCCTGACTCTTTTAGATGGGATTTATCCTACTTGTTAATTAAATCCGGCTGTAACATCCTTCACATGGCCAAACACAATCCTGGGATTAAAATGCAGACATTACAATTATCCATGGCAGATGAGGGATTAGGACTTCCAAAATTCTACTGACACTACTTAGCAGCACAGCTGCAGTTCTGGATCCCCTTGCTCTAATCATGGTGAAGGCACCATTAGCGTGCAGAGCCAACAGCTCCCCAACCCACCCTGTGTCTCTGGCAGAGTCACTTTATATGGAATTGCTGAGGCTGGAAAACACCTCCAAGATCATCAAGTCCAACCTTTCAAATACCAGGAGGAGTAGGAGCTGTTTGGTACAGCCAGCATCAAATAAACACTGGCTAGCCAAGAAGAAAGGACACTCAAAAAAAAAGCCTTTTTCTGCCAAATCTTTCTGCATTGTTTGCACTCAGCTCGGTCTGTAAGAAAAATTCAGGAATAAATTAAGTACTGACTTAAAACTGGTCTGAGGGAGAATCTCTGTCGGGATTTGCCATAGCTGGATAGACTCCTCTGCTAAGATGAATAAAGGGAAAGGGGTTGCAACTGGTTATTTCAGCCTAATTTCCTCCTTTGAAGAGATGCTAACACCCAGTAGCAGAAAATGCAGCCAGCAACACGAATGTGGGTACTTTGCAGCTCATCCACACTTAGCAGAGAATGGCTTGGCAGTGTCCTGCTGAGGGGACATTTGAATCAGTGGAAAAATCCCCTGGATTTAGCAAGATTCCTTGGAAGCTGACAGTCCCACGAGGGGACATAGTAATGGTTTACTGGGTGGAAATCCAAGAAATTATCAAAAGAAAATTGTACTCCCTGTGTCGTGCAATAGCAAGCTGGGCAGCAGGAGGAATTTGTGCCTGGAAAGGGTGCTCAGGCCTGGGCAGGGGCTGCCCAGGGAGGGTTGCAGTGCCCATGGCTGGAGGTGTGCAGGGAAGGGCTGGAGGTGGCACTCAGTGCTCGGGGCTGGGCACAAGGTGGGCACGGGGCACAGGGTGGGCTCCAGGGGCTGGCAGGGCTTTTCCAGCCTCAGGGATCCTGGGATTGTGTGATCCCAGACACAGGAAGTTCCCTTTCCTATGCTGAGCCCATCTGGGATTTTGCAAGCCCCCATTTGCTGATGTGAGATCCCCCTCACACCTTTTTAGATCTCTGCACCGGGCTCAGACAAGACATTATCTGCTGAGACAGGCTGACAATAAAACAGAACGGGCTGCAAGTTTTCTCAGTTTCCACACACAATAAAGTTTTACTTTAATTATTCAACTCCCAGAAATAAGTATTTTTACTATGGTACTTTGATGGTTAATCCACCTTTTGGAGCAGGAGGCCAGGCTGGACAGGGCTTGGAGTAGCCTGGGATAGTGGGAGGTGTCCCTGCCCATGGCAGGGGCTGGAATTGTAGGAGCTAAATTTAAGGTCCCTTCTAACCCAAACCTCTCTGTGGTTCTGTGATGTGCTTCTCAGCAATACAGATCTTTCTGGTGTGAAATTCAGGTAAGTAAAATATTTCTCTTCCCGCTCCCTTTATGTTTTTCATTTCCAGGTTACAAGAGCTGTGCCCAATTGTCCAGGACAGATGATTCTTCACACTCAGCCTCTCCTGATCTGTGGGGGTGATGGATTCACTCGTTCCAACTTTGATGGCTGCATAGAGTCTGCCATGAGCCTGACAGAGGCTGTGAAGCCTCATTTACAACAATTTCAAAGTCAGGCTGCTAAACTTCCTCTAGATTTGTTGTGAATTCTGCTGTGATGGATTGAATTTGAGTTTAACATCAAACACTGTCTTGCAAAAAAACAAATAAAGGAAGATGTATTGGTGCATTGGAATAATTATTGGGATGGAATTAAATTGAATTTTCCAGGATCTGTGATATGAGAGTGGTTACTTTGATGGAAGTAAGACTTTCCCTGGCTCTAGGCACAGGCACGGAGCTCCAGCACTCTTTCCAGGTCTCCTGATACTTCTATAGCCCATGAAAATTATGTCAAGGAGAGGAGCCTGACTTGAAGCAGCATAAAAATCCATGAAGCTTAAGAGTTTATTCCTTGGAAACTCCTTATTTACTCCTTGTCCTAGTGACAGGACACAGGGAATGGCTTCCAGTGCCAGAGGGCAGGGCTGGATGGGATATTGGGCAGGAATTGTTCCCTGGCAGGGTGGGCAGCCCTGGCACAGGGTGCCCAGAGCAGCTGGGGCTGCCCCTGGATGCCTGGCAGTGCCCAAGGCCAGGCTGGACTTTGGGGCTTGGAGCAGCCTGGCACAGTGGGAGGGGTCCCTGCCCAGGGCAGGGGTGGGATGGGATGGGGTGGGCTCAGAAATTACTCAAAAATTAACCAAGAAATAATTTATTTATTCTAAATTGGATTTTCACTTGCCCTTCCTCTTCATTCACGTGTCACGAGTCTAATACCTCTCTACCACAGCAATGAAGTAACAGAATTTAGCAGACAGAATTTAAACCATTAAAGGAGTACAATTCAGCCTCTGTTTTTCTTACTTTACCTCTGCATTTCACCCAAATCTGACATCCTCTATCACACCACCTAACTGCTGTGATTTACTGCTGCCTTTGGCCATTTCTAGTGGAGTATTTTAAGTGACACTAAGAATTTAAGACTCGTTAATTTTAAAAGTAGGCAGAACACTGGATGTGAGGCATCTTTGGATGAACACTGTGTTGTTCCTCTCAAGTGGTGGTTCTCTGAAGAGCTGTGATGCTCTTTCAGGGGCTTTGTATCAGCAGCAGCCTCTGATACCAGGTGTGACAGATCAGTGGAGATGTCTCTGACTCCATCCTTTCAGCAATCCCTCGTTTTTGGTCACCCTGCTGCCTGTTAATAAGCAAATCACAGATTCAGAGGTGTTTTTTGAGTCACAAAAATTTTCAATTTGGAGCTTTTTCAAATCCCGATGAGTCTCAAATTGCTCCTTCCTCATATCCCAGGGTCCCTGAGGCTGGAAAAGCCCTGCCAGCCCCTGGAGCCCACCCTGTGCCCCATGCCCACCTTGTGCCCAGCCCAGAGCACTGAGTGCCACCTCCAGCCCTTCCCTGCACACCTCCAGCCATGGGCACTGCAACCCTCCCTGGGCAGCCCCTGCCCAGGCCTTTCCTGGAAGAAATTCTTCCTGAAAATTTCATGCCGATCTACCAAAACGCCTCTGTTCTGCACCATCCCTCCAGATTAAGATGATTTAGATAAAAAATGCTTGTTTTTTTTTTTTTTTTTTTTTTTAAGGTGGAGAGGAAAAGTTGTTGGGTGTGCTCTGAGCAGCAGGGAATGTTGGGAGCATGGAGATGTGAATTCCCACACCAGGCGGGTGACAGGGTGATGTTTCAAAGAGGTCACTGTATCCAGAAGGGTGGCAACAGAAGAGACTTGTCTGGTTGATTTCCTGGGATTTCCTCTGATTTTTTATTAACTGGCAGATCCATCCATTCCAGCTGCTGTCTCCTTGTTCCCACACAAGGGGGATGGCTGTGTCTGCCTCTGCCTGGAGTGGAAGTGGAGCCTTCCAGCTCCCAGACCACGATGTTCTTGTCTTCCTCATCACAAGGAAAGCCAGGGCTGTGGGCTCTCAAAGCCTCTCAGCTCCCAGCTGTTGTAACTTCCACCCAGGGAAAATCCCCTAAATGCAGCTCCCAGACCCCCAAATTTGGGACCCCAAAATCCCCTAAATGGGACCCCAAACCCGACAAGAAGAGAACCCTAAAATCCCTCCAAATCTGGACCCCAAAAATCCCCTAAACGTGACCCCAAATCCCAAATGGGGACCCCAAAACCCCCCAGGAATGGACACTAAATCTCCACAAGAATGTGACCCCAAAATCCCCTAAATTGGGACCTTGATCCCACAAATGGGACCCCAAAAATCCCCTAAATGGGACCCCAAACCCCACAAGAATGGGACTCCAAAACCCCCAGAAATGGAAGCCAAAATCCCCTAAATTGGGGCAGCCCAAATGAGTGACCCTGTGCAGCCACTGCTCTTACAGCAGGATCAGGGAATATGGGAACAAGGCTGCAATGGATAGATCTGCCAGTTCATCAAAAGTCAGGCCCGTCCAGGGAAAATCCCAGGAAATCAACCAGACAAGTCTCTTCTGTCTCCAGAGACCTGGGCCGTGTTTTTGGTGAGCATATGAGAATAATTTAAGAGATTAATTTAGTTTTGGAAACTTGGTGCTTTTCTTTGTGTTTGTTTTTTAATTACTTTTTAAAGGCAGCTGCCAGTGGGAGGTGCTGCCCAGCTGAAAGCAACCCCTGTGACCAGATTTCCTCTTGGTGGAGGGGCAGTGCTGTGCTGGTACAGCCCCAGACTCCAAGCAGAGGTCTCTGCTGCTGCTGGGGCACCAGCGTGGGGCGTGACACCGGCAGAGGAGTTTCCTCCTTGAGTCAAAGCAAGGAAGAGGAACCTGACCCTGCGCCACCCAAACCGTGCAGTCGTGTCTGGGTCACCAGCCCCAGCCTGGCACCGTGGCTGCCTGGGCGAGGGCAGCGTTTGCCCTGCTGCAAATCCCAGAGTGACCAACGCCAAGGGGCTGGTCACAGGCAGTGGGGAGGCTGTGCCAGCCCCTGGGGAGGCTGTGCCAGCCCCTGGGGAGGCTGTGCCATGCCATCAGGAGGCTGTGCCAGGCCATGGGGGGGGCTGTGCCATGCCACCAGGAGGCTGTGCCAGGCCGTCAGGAGGCTGTGCCATGCCGTCAGGAGGCTGTGCCATGCCATGGGGAGGCTGTGCCAGGCCGTCAGGAGGCTGTGCCATGCCATGGGGAGGCTGTGCCATGCCATCAGGAGGCTGTGCCAGGCCATGGGGAGGCTGTGCCATGCCGTCAGGAGGCTGTGCCAGACCCTGGGGAGGCTGTGCCATGCCGTCAGGAGGCTGTGCCAGGCCATGGGGAGGCTGTGCCATGCCATCAGGAGGCTGTGCCAGGCCATGGGGAGGCTGTGCCAGGCCATGGGGAGGCTGTGCCATGCCACCAGGAGGCTGTGCCAGGCCATGGGGAGGCTGTGCCAGGCCATGGGGAGGCTGTGCCATGCCGTCAGGAGGCTGTGCCAGGCCATGGGGAGGCTGTGCCATGCCGTCAGGAGGCTGTGCCATGCCATCAGGAGGCTGTGCCATGCCATCAGGAGGTTGTGGTGGGACCCAGAGGATTGGTGCTCCCAGGGGAGGACCAGGGTGCTCTCTGAGCTGCCCAGCGAGCACCTTGAGCCCCTATGCAGAGATTTCCTCGGAGCCAGAGCCTGTTTTGCCTCTAATCCAGCCTCTGGCTCAGCTGTCCCTAAGCCGCTTTGTGTGGCAGAGTTGAAGCCCTGAAATCCCGGAGCCTTCTGCTGCCGCCGTGCCCGGCTCAGTGCCCAGCCTCCCTGTCAGCCTCCCTGGGATGTGTGCTCTATTCCCACATTCAGGAATGACCCCTCCGGGGTCAGCCTGCTGTGACACCACCGCGGTGCCGCTCGGCTGGGGCGGGTGCAGCCCCACGGGGCACGGAGCAGCCCCTTGGCCGAGCAGGGTGACTGGCTTTCTTTGCAAGAAGAGCCAAGCAAAATTTCTCCCCTGGAGGTAAATAAATGGAAACAGGGAGAGAGTTACGGCTCAAGCCCAGTGGAGAGATTTTGTGCTGTGTAAAAGGGGGCGCAGGGCAGGCTGCTGTCATCTTGGAGCTTGTGCCGATGAAACCCGGGGAGACCCTTGGGAAGCCTCGTTCGTTTCCCACTTTTCATCCCGGAACAGCTGAGGAAAAACCCCAGCCAGGTGCTTGCGGGTATCACCCTAGCGACCGCCCGCACCCCTGGGCCAGAGCTTCAGCGCCGAGGGCTCCCATGGGCGAGCCGGCAGCCGCCTCCGAGCGCGGCTGTGAGAAAACGAGCCCGTTCCGCTGTGCCCCTGCCACCCGACCGCCGAGCCGGTCACGGGGACGCTGCGGTCAACCACAGTTCGGCGTGACATCCTCTGCCCTGCCCGGGGCTCCAGCCCAGCCGGGCGGCTCCTCCTCGCTCACCTGTGCCGGGCCCGGCACATCCTTCCTCCGCCCGCGCTATCGCCGCCCGCATCTCCCGGGCTGTGCGGCGCAGCTCGCCCTGCTGCGAGCGCCCAGGGCTCCCCTCGGACCCTGCAGCGCCAAACCCAAGCGCGGCTTTGACCAGCCCTTTTCAGACCACGATGGGAGAGGAAAAATTAAAAAAAAACTAAAAAAACCAAAAAAAAAAACCCGTGGGTGGGAAGTCAGCGCTGGAATATAGGTCAGCCTCTGTCCCAGCAGCTGCTTGCCTCGCCCAGAGAGCAGGGAAAGGGGATGACCTGGCAGGAGAGCAGGGGATCAGCCTCTCTCCTTCGGCACCTTCTCGGAGCGCAGAAAATCCCGGCTCAGCACCCCGAAGCTTAGCGAGGCACGGCCGCCGTGCCCGTTCGCAGCGAGCCGTTCCCCGGCACGGGAGGGAGGGATGGAGCCGGGACAAAGGGATTTCTGTTCTCCAACCGCTCACTGATGTGTTGTTGCAATAGCCATGGGCTGTGCGCGGGTATTGCTCTGCTCTGCGGCGAGTCTGGTCCAAACCCTGGAGCATCAGCGCCCCGCATCCCGGTCATTTAGAGTTCGCTGCCTCGCCCGTGTAGTGCAAATCCCGCTTTCCTTGGATTTAAAAGGCAGTCCCGCAAGCTGCAAGCACAGCAGGACGGCAGCAAGTGTAAATAATCGCTGTCACTTATCACAGCTCCAGCCGGTGCCCTGGCCCTTGCCAAAGGACTCGCCCGAGGGTTTTTGAGCAGCTCTGGGTTTGGGGAGAAAACTGAGGTTTCTGCTCCAAACGCGGCTGGAGATGGTTCCTGGCTGTTTCTCCAGGTTAAAGAGCTCATCTTAATTCCATTTGATTGTGCTGGAACTGGGAAGTGAAACGGCAAATGAAAAGGACTCATCCGTACACAGTCCTGGTCCTTGACCGACCCTTTATCAGCCTACTGCTCTGGGGCGGATTTTCTTTAGATATCCTGGGCTTTTCCCTTAGAACTTACCTCACAGCTCAGCTCCAGAGAGAGAAATTTGGTCAGGCAGGGAGAATTTCAGGACCCCATCCACACGGTCAAATGATCCTTGGCCAAGGAGGGGACGTGATTTGGAGCAATGTATTTTTCTTTGCTCAAATCTGTCTAAAAAATAGGTGAATTTTTCTTGTGGGACTTGTCTTCTTTTGTCCTTCTTGTCTGCAAGTATTATTTTTTAATTTGGTCAGTAGGAGAACATTCTTTTTTTTTGTATGGATAATTTAAAAATAAAATAAAAAAGAAAGTATTATGTGCTTCTGATTTTCACTGGAGGTCATAAGTGGAGATGAAAATCCCGAGCCATATTTGCTGATGCAGTGTACACACAGAGGGCTTCATGTGGAGGTGCTCAGCCTGGCCTGGGTCCAGGTAGTCATTTTGGGAGGAATAAGATCTCCAACTCCTAAACTAGTGAGAAAATCAGGGCTGGGACACAGTGAGGCAGATTTTCTGACTGCATCTGTGAGTACAGGGTGCTAAAGAAATCCCTGCTTCCAGGGAGCGTCCAGAGGGTTAATTTTGGCTCCCTCTGCCTCACTTTATTCTTCGAATAATGAAATTAGTTGTTCCAGAGTCTTTTGAAGGGCTGAGCTGAGCTTTCTTGCAGAACAATACACACTGTGCTCTCGATGTGAGTGCCCTTATGGTGAACTTTGAGCTACACATCTGCTATAAAGAAGTAACTCTTATTCCCAGTTGGCCATGGCTAGGAAAGGATTCCGGCTCCGTCCACGCCTCGGCACAGTTCTGTTTGCTCCATGGAAGCCTGGCCTCAGAGCAGAGGGCTAGGAACCATTTGGAAACCTCGTTAAACCGCCCCAGCACGTTCAGCACTTTCCCCGGGTAAGGGAGAGCTGGAGATGAGCCCTGCAGGAGCTGAGCACACGCCTGAGCTCCAGCCCCTGCCCAACAAAGCTCCTCAAATCCGGCATTGACTTCCCAGCTGTGCCAGGAGGCTGCAGGAGGAATTCCCTCAGGATGCTTTCGGTTGGTGTTTAGAGAGCCCCAGGATCCCTGAGGCTGGAAAAGCCCTGCCAGCCCACGGAGCCCACCCTGTGCCCACCTTGTGCCCAGCCCAGAGCACTGAGTGCCACCTCCAGCCCTTCCCTGCACACCTCCAGCCATGGGCACTGCAACCCTCCCTGGGCAGCCCCTGCCCAGGCCTGAGCACCCTTTCCAGGCACAAATTCCTCCTGCTGGCCAAGCTGAGCCTGCCCTGGCACAGCTTGAGGCCGTTTGCCCTTGTGCTGTCCCTGTGCCCTGGCAGCACAGCCCGACCCCCCCGGCTGTGCCCTCCTCTCAGGAGTTGTGCAGAGCCAGCAGGGCCCCCCTGAGCCTCCTCTGCTCCAGCCTGAGCCCCTGCCCAGCTCCCTCAGCAGCTTCAGCTTTATGGCAAATCTGGTCCTGCAGGCTTCACTGGACCTGTTCACTTTGTCATCCCTGCTGCTGGGGCTGAGGGATGCCCAGAATGGGCAGCGAGGGTGCTGAGGTCCTGGCACAGGGTGCCCAGAGCAGCTGGGGCTGCCCCTGGATCCCTGGCAGTGTCCAAGAACAGGGCTTGGAGCAGCCTGGGATAGTGGGAGGTGTCCCTGCCCATGGCAGGTGTTTGGAGTGAGACAGGCCCCTTATCTTTGTAAACCAGAAAAAGCAGGACAAAGGTGTAGGAAGGAGACTGAAATGGTGAGACCACAAGGTGTGGTGGCATCTCTCTGGAGACCCTGTTCCCAAATGGACATGTCAGTTGTTAGTTACTGCAGGCAGCACTGATGGTGTCTGTGGAAACCACCAGTGGCAAAATGAGTGGCAAGCTGTGGGTGTCACAGTGTCACCTTTAGCATCATCAGGTGTCTGTGTGGGATGATTCATGCAGTCACAGTGACTTGGTCACACGAGGTGTTAGATCAGGTGGTTTCTTACGCCATCCCATGGAGTTCAACATGAAAAAAGATAAATTCTGTTTCTTCCCCCTCCTTTGCTTTTAGGGTTGCTGTGGATCAGGATTTTCTCGTTTGAAATTATTTTCCCCTTACTAGCCTCACTTTTGACCCTCATCCTCTCAGTTCCTCTTCTTCATGCTGGTGGTACCTCCATGCCACATCAACGTCCCTCTACACCTGCAGTGGGAGGAGCTGTGCCCAAAAACGAGGTCTTCTCTCCAAAACCAGCCCTTGACCATGTGCTTTTTATCCAAGCCCCTGAACTGGAACTTGTTGAGTGGAAGTGATGGTGAAGAGCACTGGAACACAGATTTGGGGCAGTTCAGTCTTCTGGAATCAGGGGCTATTATATTTCCCTCACATGTTGCAAGAGGAGCAGCTTGGGTTCATCCCAGATGCTGCAAAATGGTGAAACTAGGATTTCATGCAGGGCGTGATCCCTTCCTGTGTCTTTTTCCTAATGGGACCGACTGCAGCTTGGAGCAGCAGGACTTGACAGGCCTTTTGTCCCTGCCCTGAGGAGCCCATTGGAACACAGTAATTCCTTCTTCGACACACAGCAAGGAAACTGCTTCATAATCTTCTTTGCCAAAGCAATATAGGCCAAGCATCTTGATCCTTTCCTTTTTAGCCTGGATGGCAGTGTTGATGCTGGACACGGCTGCAGGATGCTGTAATCCCCTGGGATATCCAGGAGTGTGCACCCTTTGCTCTGCAGGACTCAGATCCAGGCCCGAACTGGAATCCTGCTGCAGCACCTGCCTGGAGACCTGGGTTTGAAGGGCAGGATCTGAAGGGGCTCCAGGAGCTGAGCCGCTCCACTTTGAGCAAAGCAACCAAGTGGGATCTTTTTCCCTGGTGGAAAAACCACTGGAGATGGCTGCCATGGAAAAAGCAGAGTTATTGCCAAACACGGAAATATCTCCTGATCTGTTTACTAATATTTGGTGCTCCTTTCTGGATGGCGTTCAAACCGAAATCCAACCACACGCGTCAGCAACTTCCTGCCCTTCTCCCCACCCTCGGCTCCCGCACCCGGGTGAGCAGCAGGGATGGGAAGAGCTGGGGAAAGGCAAGGAGGCAGTTGGGCTGTTGTTACCATCTCGCAGGAGCCATCCTGCTGGCAGGGCACAGGCACAGAGCAGAGGCACGCAGCCGTGCCCGGGCGGGCAGCGCCCGGGTCGTGGTTGGAGGGCACGGACAGGCTCTGCCTGCCCAGCCCCTCGGGCAACCTGAGCCTGTGCCAGGCCTAATGGCAAATAAATGGGATCTCACAATCGTGTCTTTATGGTGGGGATGTTTACAGCTGTCCCAGGCTGTGGGGGAGGGATGGGAGGCAGGGCCAGGCGCAGCTCCCGAAAGGTCAGTGCGGCACATGGGGCTGCTGTAACCCTCCAACTAGAGCAGGCCTGGGCTGTCTGCTGGGTCAGCCATCTCCAGCACAGCCTGAACAGCATCCAACGTGCCTCTTGCTCTTTGCTGAGAGCAGTAGCCATGCTAAAACCAGGGCTTTTGTACCTTTTCCTTTCACTGCAGGTCCTTCGGTGTTTGAGGTTTTGGCATTTTGCTGTCGGCCATAAAGCAATGGGATCTGAGGTTTTAATTCCCTGCTCTGCTTGAATGGTAAAATTACAGATGAAGAGAATAGTTTGGGTTGGAAGGGAACTTAAAGACCATCCCGTGCCACCCTCTGCCATGACCAAGGACACCTTCCACTAGCCCAGGGGACTCCTAGCCCTGTCCATCTTGGATTTGGACACTGTCAGGGATCCAGGGGCAGCCCCAGCTGCTCTGGGCACCCTGTGCCAGGGCCTGCCCACCCTGCCAGAGAACAATTAATTCCTTCCCAGTATCCCATCTAACCCTGCCTCTGGAAGTGGGAAGCCATTCCCCCCTGTCCTGCCATTCCAGTTACTGACGAAATCCCTCTCCAGCTCCCCTGTAGCCCCTGGAAGGAGCTGTGAGGTCCCTGCACAACCTTCTCCCAGCCCCAGCTCCCACAGCCTGGCTCCACAGGTGCTCCAGTCCCCTCAACAGCTTGGTGCCTTCTCTGGACCTGCTCCAACACTTAGACGTCCTTTCCTTGGAACACCAGGAACTTCCCTGCCCATTCATGCTCCTCAAGGGAGCTGCTGGCTCTGAAAACCCACCCTGAGAGCTGGTCAGGAGGGCAGGCACCCTTCCCAAGTCCACTTTAGCTCAAGTGCACACCACTGGGCATATCCTCCCTATCCCAACTTGTCCCTGCCTGTGAGATGAACAAAGAGCAGCATTTTGCAGGGGACACTCACTGCTCTACCAGTATCAGTACTTCCAAGGCAGCTCCCAGTTTCAATGGCTTCAGGTCTCTGTTTAATATCTTCAAGCTCACTGTGTTCTCATTTATTTGTGGCAGAAATCAGCATTGAGTCTCCACAGAAATTGTTTACTTTGCTGTTGTCAATAGAAACTAAAGGTCAAACAATCAGAGCTGGGCCTGTGGTTCTAACTCAGTATCTGTTTATATTTTTGCTGATGAGTATTAATAAAAATATTTGTTTGGCCAAGGA
Source organism: Sitta carolinensis (assembly GCA_032173965.1). Classification (NCBI taxonomy): domain Eukaryota; kingdom Metazoa; phylum Chordata; class Aves; order Passeriformes; family Sittidae; genus Sitta; species Sitta carolinensis. The sequence continues at coordinate 372,073 of CM063287.1, read as the reverse complement.
GGCTTCATGCCTCAAACAAAGGTGGCCATGCAGTTGAGAAGTGGGGGAAAATAAGCCAAGCCTCTGCTCAGCAGAAAGCAAAGACTGAGGGAGGCTTCACAATTGCAGTCACCTCATAAATCCATCTACACTGATCAAGGTGGGTATTTTCCCCTGCAGCTGCATCCAGCCAGGCTGAGGCACCACAGTCCCACAACAGTATCTCCTGATCCCTTCAGCTTCTTGGGCAACTTTTCACACCTTTAAAAACACATCTCTGCAGGGTCCATTGTAGCATTTTAACGAGAGAAGGGCAAAGGAATACACTTGGGCACTTTGAAAATAGCCCTATCAATTTTCTTTGGCTTCCAAACTTTCCATTTGCAAGACTTTTGGATATATGGCTTAAGGAAGGCTTTGGGGTTTTTCTCTTTTGTTCCTGTGTATCAGATTCTAGTTTCCTTGGGGAAGAAATTTGAGGGAGGGGAGGAAAAAGCATCTATGGAGTCAAAAGAGGGGTTTACTTTTTAGATGCTTGAGCATCTCTCATTCCACCTTGTTCCATCTCTGCCAGACCATGCCCAGGCCCCCAAGCAGTCTGCACCAAAGACTCTCACTTCCTTAGGTGAGTTGGATTAGAAAAGACAGGCTCTGGTATTTTGGAAATGAATTTGTGATGCCTGGGTAATGGTTAAGAGCTCTGTATCATCAATAATTAAAGCCCACTTGTCTCTTCCCAGTGAAGAACTGAGATTATTTCGCCGAGTCTCAATCAGTATCAGCCATGAGCAAACCAGTGTGTCTGAAACAAGGACTCACTGGAATGAAACCCGCTCCAAACTAGGACAATGGAGAGCGTGGAGGTCTCGTTTTGGAGTCATCTGCTCAGCACCTCTTGGGGTTCAGAGGGTGCAAAGCTACGAGGGAACTTCAGCAGCGTCACACGATGCGATCCGTTAGCGCGGGACTGTGAGTCATTCCGAAACCCTCACCTCTGAGGTGGAGCCAAATGACACAAAGTGAATCACACAGAAGCCCGGGACCCTTTTCTGCTGGCAAAAGAAGCTGTGAACACTTTGCAAGTGGCACGGGTTTCTCTGCTTGTTCAGCATTTTGGTTGACTTGGCGTTTATCCTGCCGATATCACTCGGCAGTTGGATCCTGGGACAGCCTGTCTGTAGTTCTCTTCCTCAGAAACCTGGGAGCACAGGTGCTCTGAAACAGAATGCTTTGGGGGAGTTGAATTTTTCCATTCCTCAGTCTCTGAACTCTGGCCTTCATCATCAGGTGCTCAGCTTGAATGAGGATGTAAAGCAGAAATCACTTGCTCATCACATCCGTCTTCACAAGGGAAGATCTCTTTGATTTCCTGTGTCAGGAGAGCATGACAATGTCTGCATTGTTGCAAATCCCCTGAGCCCAGTATCCTGTCTTGAACTCTGCCCAAAAACCTGGGGAAAGGTGTAAGAACAAGGAAAACGTGTAGGAACATTACACCTGGGGGCTCTCACAGCCTTTGGTACTTTGCTGCTCAGGGATTTTATGAAGTGGGTCATTTTTGGAAGCCATCGGCACCCTGGAAAGAATCCCTCATTCATTAACTCATTCATCACTCTTTTGAACTCACAAAAACTCCTTACATCCCCAAAACCAGGGGACTCTGCAGGGGAAATATGTGCCCTGAGAGCAGCACCATTCTCCTGCCCAGCCTGAAGCTGTCTCCAGCTGGACTTGGTGCCACCTGCTACACTCCAATTTCTTATAGCAGGACCTGTCATGGGCAACCAGACAGATCTGGCTTAAACAGCTCCTCCTACAGAAGCCATTCCAGTTCTCTCGTCCTTCCTGAAGCTTCCTCAGCTCTGTTACCTCCCTCCTGAGATGGGAAGACTAAAACTGCTCCCAGCATCCAACGCACAGGGGTGTGGTGGGTTTGTGCTGCAGCCTTGTGGTGCTCTCCGGCATTTTGGCTTTTTTTTGGATGCTCCTGAGCAATGGACTAGTTCTTTCCTAAGACCATCCATCAGAATGTCGGGGTGTCATTCTGGAGTGCTGATAACAGTCAGAGCCAATCACCTTACTGGTGATTTTGGGCTATTTTCCTTTGTGAATCACTTTGCATCCAGTTAACGAATGGATTCTTTCGCATTGACCCTCAGCTTTACCATCCTGCACATCCCTTTTTTAGCCAAGGAAAGTGCTGAAAGGCCTGGATTTCAGCCATGTGGGGGTTTCCTTGCTGCAGCTTGTGCTGGTGGCTGTGCCCCTTTGAGCGGAGCCCAGATGCCAAATCCCTCTGGAATTACCTACATCCCCACTAAGCTCCACCCACACTGGCACCAGGGGCTCCTGTGGGAAATGGGGATGGTGGCACCTGCAGCTGTGTTTTGAACATTGCTTAAGTCCTGAGGAATGAGCCTGGAGCTCTGAAAATTTGCGTTGACAAGGAAATCTTATGGTTGTGCCTCACACAGGGGGCAGCAAGCCGGGGCTTTGCTCTGGTTAATGAGCTAAAATGCAAATAAAGAAAATATCCTCATTTGTGCAGGAGTCCTTCTATTTTACATCAGGGGCAGTTTGGTCTCTGTCCCTCAGGGGGCTACAAACCTATTAAGACTAAAATAACGAGGGAATATCAATCCAAGGAGATGAGGCCAGTATTTTATAGCCAGTGGATGTGTCCTCAAACCCAGTATTGGACAGTGGGACATTGGTGGCTTTAACCACCCGAGTACTGTGCTCTTCTAGGAGCATGCCTGAGAAGATGCTGGAGTTCAGCAGCTGCAAACTGAAATCTCTGCACCTTTCCCTGTGTTAGCCACTGCTCTGTGCTCAAAGAGAGGTGGTTTTGCAGGGACACTTTGGAAAACCCCAGAAAAAGCAAATTCTTTTCTCACACACAATCACACAGAATATCTCCTTACACAAACTATCTGCTAAACACCTGTTCAGCTTGAGCTCTGCTCCATAGTTTTGAGGTTCCAGGAGGTCCTGACATCTCCAGTGACATTACCAGAGACTCTCTGGCAGACCCCATGGTGCTAGCCCTCTTCCCTTTGGTGGGATTCCCACGCACTCTCACTCTTTCCCCAGCCATAAAGTCCTTTCTTCAGTCCCACCTGCCCTGCCCGAGGGCTGGGACAGCTGGAGGGAGAGGAGGGATTGGGGCTGGCTGCCCCTACCTCAAAGGGCACTTCCAGGGATTTCTTAATTAACCTGACACCCCACTTAAGCAACGTGAACCAAGGTGAAAGCACTGAGGCTGTTCCCTGTGCTTTGGGTAGGATATTCCCAGCAGGCTGGGGTAGGATATTGTTTCTTTTCCATGTGTGGACACATGGGCTGTGTTAACATTTTGGCACCTGGCAGGGAGGTTTCTTCCTTCTGCCTCCTTCTACAACATCATGTATCTTTGGATCTGCTGGCTTGGATGGGGGGCATCCATAGGTTTAAAAGGAGAAGTTGGAAAGCTCAGGCCAGCTCACTTCATGGATGTGAATTTTGCACTGGGAATTAAGCCCTTGGGATGAGGTGGGAGACCGGCCCCAGGAAAGAGGGAGGGATTCATCTGGAGAGGAGCAACTCTCTTTTGTGCCATCCTTTGCTTGGTCTGGCTGCCACCTGTGTCTCCATGGACACGAGTAAAGGCCTCACTGCCATGCATCTTTATTGAGCAGCAAGAGTTCACAGCCCAAATCTGTGTTTGTCCCTTGGAGAAAGTTTCAGGAATTTCAAAGGGGGAATAATTGCAGAATACGAGAATGGCTTGGGTTGGAAGGGAGCTTAAAGATCATCCAGTGCCACACCTCCCACTGTCCCAGGCTGCTCCCAGCCCCAAAGTCCAGCCTGGCCTTGGGCACTGCCAGGGATCCAGGGGCAGCCCCAGCTGCTCTGGGCACCCTGTGCCAGGGCTGCCCACCCTGCCAGGGAACAATTCCTGCCCAATATCCCATCCAGCCCTGCCCTCTGGCACTGGGAGGCCATTCCCTGTCTCCTGTCTGTCCAAGTCTTTGTAAATAGTCCCTCTCCATCTTTCTCATCATCTCCTTCAGGATGCAATGAGGTCATCCCAGCACTTCTCCTCTGCAGCTGAACACTCCCAGCTCTCCCAGCCTCTCCTCCCAGCAGAGCTGCTCCATCCCTCTGATCATCCTGGGGCCTCCCCTGGGCTCTCCCAGCAGCTCCAGGTGCCTCCTGTGCTGGGGCAGCTCTGCAGGTGGGGTCTCACCTGAGCACAGGGGCAGAATCCCCCCCTGCCCTGCTGCCCACGCTGGGGCTCAGCCCAGGGCACGGGGGGGTTCTGGGTCCCAGCTCCCACCCACAGCACCCCCAGCTCCTCTCCAGGGCTGCTCCAGCTGCTCCTCCCCTGGATTGATCCCTGGGGTTGCCCAACTCGAGTGCAGCATCAGCACTTGAGACCTCAGGAAACATCTCCTGTTTTACTGCCAAGGTTTCCCCTGGCTGGTCCACTGCAACCCAAAGGAAAGGGCTCACTGAGAAATGAGTAATTTCACTTCCATTGTGCCACTGTTCTTGCATTTCAGCCGCTGAGGGTTCCTCACATGCCTGGGGTGCTCTGCAGGCTGTGGTTGGTGCTGTTCCTGTGCTACAGAACCTCTCCACAGCTGCCTCCACCTCTCTGTGAAATCTCCCTCATGGGACTGATTATCAAAATCGAGGTCGTGAGGCAGGTATGTTTGAGAAACCCTTTCAAGTGCTCGGGGTGGGGACAGCAACAATCAGGGCTGGCTAGATCAGCAAGCTCTGACCTTGCCTGCAAGGGGAGTGGGCCGCATGGAGGAATCAGGTCTGTAGCACAATTTTTGCAGAAAACTTCCCCACTTAGGCCAGAAAAATGACTCTGTAAAGCTAAACCAACAAGCAATGGAAATGAAACTTCAGAGTTTTGTGTTCCCATACTTCACAAAATGTATCTGGGTGGGGGGTAATGGTTTGTGAGAATGAAGAAGTGCTTCCCATCAACCACTGCTTGTCATGGAGGATTTTCAATATCAGTTATTGAAACACAGCCTGAAGTCAGCAAGGGCAGGCGCAGCTTCCCCAGGAGCCTGGGGAGTTGGAGGAGCTCTGCACCCTCCACCACTGCAGAGCTGATACCATTTTGCAGCCTGGCACCAGCAGCCATGGCAGGTTTTTATCATAATTTTGAGATGGATCTTATAGATTGGACCACCAGTTTGCTCTGCAGTCTGTACCTGTTTCCTTCACCTGGGTTTTCTTCAGCTGATGCTAAAGAGGACTTGACTCTAATTCAACAAATTTGTGGCCACAGAGTCTTCCTGACAGGATTTTTTAATCTTCCCTATGTAAATATCCTATTTAGATGTGATATCTGTACTTTGAGACATTCACAGGATCAGGACAGGCACTGTTGGTGGGACAGTGCCCACACTCATTCTATATTAGGCCATTTTTAATTAAAAGCAATTATTTTTGGGCATTTCCAGAGTAGAAACCAGACCTACCCTGACTCGTAACGGGATGATACTCAACAATTCACCCACCCAGACAAGCAGCATGAAAACAAAAAAGTAAATTAATGGATATTTTGAGAGATGGCGAAGGTTGGGATCACAGGATCAAGACAACCTTGGTCTGTGCTATACATCTCTGTCCTTGGCTGGAACCAGGCCTGATTTTGGAGAACAAAAGTGTCCTTCCCCAGCAGTTTATCCTTCTATCAAACAATCACTTTTAATTAAAAAAAAAAAAAAAAAAAAAAAAAAAAAAAAAAGCCTTTTTCCCCTCTTACAGTCAAGAAACAGAGATTCTTCCTAACCATAAGCACCACAATTCTTCCTAACCACAAACACCACGTATGATTTTTGCTGGTTGTAACTGTGGCCAGGTGCTGACACTCTGTGTGCCCGTGGAGATCAGGCACTCTCCTCTTCCCAGCCTCTCCAAGAACCTCAGCACTCTGACTCACAGTGAAGGGGAGGAGGGGAAAAAAAAGGAATGGAAAGAACACAAAGCAACTGCTCTAGTAGTATTTTATTTCTCCTGGTTCTGGTGAAAGAGAACTTTGAGTCTGAAGACAATAGTGATGCTGAAGTGTTGTTTCTCCTTGGATTTTTCTGTTCCTCCTTTTCAGCAAGCAACAGTCTGTGCTTTTCGTTCAAGCCACTGTTGGGAGGAGCTCTGAAAGCCAAAACGACTGAAGGTAGGAATAAAAGCCAGAGGTGAAGGTTTCTTTGGAAACCAAAGAAATCTCTTTAGATTTCAGCTCTCAAAAATTTGCCAGAGCTAAAACACAAGAGGAAAGTTGTTTTCTACCAGGCTGTGTCCACAAATAGCCCAAGCACACATCTCCCTGAGAGTAAAGAAGATCAGTAAAAGATCACCTCGTTCTAAACCCTTGCTGTGAACAGGAACCCCTTCCAATAAACTGTCCAGCCTGGCCTTGGGCACTTCCAGGGATCCAGGGGCAGCCACAGCTTCTCAGGGCACCCTGTGCCAAGGCCTCAGCACCCCCACAGGAAAGGATATATTTTTTTTTTTAATTTCAACTCAAAACCTCCTCTCTTTCGTTGTGAAGTTGCTCCCCCTTGTCCTATTACTACACCTTCTTGTAAACTGTCTCTCTCCTGTTGCGTGCTCTCTCCTCCAGACACCCCAAACCATGAGCTGCTCATGCTTCAGGTGTAACTTGGACTGGCACGAATCCCTGGTGTGGGCAGGCTACTCTGCCCTCAGCTCCGAGAAAATTCCCAAGCATCACCACTGTGCTGCTCTGTGGAATCACCACTGTGGGAATTTAGGATCAGGGCCCAAATCTGGAAACCAAATGAAGGCTGGAGCTCAGCTCCTTCCCTGAGTTAGAGCTGGCGTCACCAGAACTGTGGTTTTCCATGTGGGTGGCTGCCAGGGAAGGAAGCAGCGTGAGGCACAGAGGGGTGCAGGGGCAGACCTGGAGCACCCTCAGGGTTTGTAACGAGGGAGGGGTTTTTGTAAGTTTTCTGAGTTCCTAAAGCTCTGTTTTTCTGATGTTTTGGCTTGCTGAAACTTGTTCCCAGCAAAAGAACATAAACAACAGGACATTGTTTTTGTAATGATATCCATGTTGCGAATTCTTCTGGGAGGAGGGATCTCTCTTGCTGTCCCTCTGGTTTGACCAATGTGGGTGAAGGGGTTTGTCTTTCTCTCACCAATCACAGTGACCTGTGGAAAATTGTACATAAAAGGAGCAATCCCTAAAATAAGGATTCATTCATTCAGCCTTGAAAGAGAAATCACAAGAGGAGTCTGGGTACACTCTGTGTGTTAGTGCTACAGAGACAGGGGTGCTGCTGGGCACTCCCCATCAGCAAAGCTCCCAGCTCTGAGCCAGCAGGCAAAACAGGCACCACCACACTCCCTCCATCCCCTGGACCTGCATTATCCCTGTTCCCAAGGGTTCAAGGGGAGATGCTGTGGTGCCAGCCCTTGGATTTCCAGGATCCAGGTGGCACGTCTGGATCCAGGGGAGTGGTGCCAGCTGCAGGCAGTGCACAGGGCTGGCACTGATTTTTGTAGTTTTTGGTATTGTGTTTATGCTGTTACCCTGATTTTGAAGTTGTCTGTTAAAAGTTTTTCAAACACCTTTACCAAGGGCCTTTACAATCTAATAAAGAAGAAGGCAGCCCAATTAGTTGGGATAAATCAAAATTAGCCCAAATTATCTGCACTGGGGAGTGGTCCTAGGACCCTGGGGAGCAGGAGGCTGGGACCTTAGAAGGTCAAGCCAGGACTGGACACCTCTCCCAGGTAAACCCTGTATCTGTCCAAGTGACCCCCAGGTTGTTGGTTGGAGGCCCAGACCATGTACTCCCTGGAAGGAGCTCCAGGCCACTGCAGTGGACTAAAGAACATCTCTGGGCCATGTCCATCACACCCATCCTGGTTTTTTTACAGCCATGCTCTCCTGGCCAAACTGGATTTGATATAGCAAAGGGGAAATCCCCCAGACTGTCACATTCCAAGGGGAGATGCTGTGGTGCCAGCCCTTGGATCTCCAGGATCCAGGTGGCACATCTGGATCCAGGGGAGTGGTGCCAGCTGCAGGCAGTGCACAGGGCTGGCAGCAGCACCTCCAGGATCACAGGGCCCCGGGTGAGGGTGAGGTTGGGGAGCCTGGTCAAAATTCTGTGTCAAAATGACCTTTGCCAGCAGAAGGCAGGTTGCAATTCCAACAGCACACCCAGGAATGGGGCATTCCTGGTGGTATTTTCCCCTTTCCGTAGTTTGCTCTCTGCCCACAGTTTTTATCGGTGGTCTTGGGTTTATTTTTAAATATCAGCTGTTTCAAAGCCCAACACTGAAGATTTTTCCCCAGTTTAATAGCTACCCCTGAGTGCAGAAAGCTGAAATTTGGCAGGGAAACTGAGAGGAGTTCCGTGGAACAGCTTCCTTTGAAAGATTTGGGAGTTCAAAGTTCCACATCAAGGTTTCACAGCACATTTTGCACCTATTTTGTTTTAAGAGGCCCATAAACGACCTGCCCAGGAAGATTTCTCAGCACATTATCCGTGCTGGGAGATATGAGGCTTGTGGGTTTTTCTCACCCTTTGGGCAGGAAAAGCCAGGTTTGCCAAATTTCCCTGGAAAACACTGTGGCCATACACGAGAACCTGCACCAAGGAGGTTTCCAGTGACATTTTAAATTCCACAACACCAACAGGAGAGGGTACAAGCTCCTAAATTCCCATGAATGGGAAAACCCGCAAAAAGGAAGCTCTAGCCAGCAGTCCTCGGAGATCACAACAGCTCAGCCACAAAGAAGAGAAGGTCTGGGTCTTTTCTGCCTTGGGCTGGGCTTGGTTTTATGCTGGGTTTTAGACTTGCCTGTAGACCTTGTGTAATCAAAAATAGAACTGTAAATTCATCATCTGCTTTGTTCTGTGCAAGTAATTCTCTATTCACAGCTCTCCCTCATCCTGCAGAGCAACTCACATGCTCTGGTTTGTTACGCCAGCATAGTCTAATTCCAGAGATCACAAAAATAATATTCCAGGTCTAATCCCAAAGAAAGGATTACCAGGGATCAAATCCATTATTTCACAATAAATCCCTTTTATGTCTTTTTTTTTTTTTTTTTTTTTTTTTTCATCAAGGATCAAAGCAAGTGGATTTCAGCTCTGAAATGCTGCTGCTGTACAGCAGAAGAGATCCTTGCTCAAGGCACAAGGAGATTTATTTTTTCCCCCTTGCCAAAAATAAAGTCTGGTCTAGATTCTCAGCTGCAGCTGAGAGCACTGGGAAAGAAAGTAGCTACAGCCCGTTTTTGCAGCTTCCTAATCTTGTAGGACAGTTTCTAATCTTCTCAAATTGTCAGCAGCCCATCAGTGCTGGGCCTTCCTTTGAGAGTCCGAGCTGAAGAGAGACGCTCTGGCTGTAGTGAGGGGACATTTAGAGATCACCAAAGGGGTTTTTTCCCCCCTCTCAACACAAGGGCAGGCTTAGCTCTGCAGTTGCAGTGTTTTTGTCATTGCTGTATGAATGTCCAAAATGGGAGCCTTCAGCACCCCACTGCCACGGGGTGGGACACTGCAGCTCTGATCCCTCACCCTGCTTTCCATGACACACAGCCAGGGCCAGCAGCCACAGCAGTCCAGAGCTGCTGGCCTGGCTGAGGTGGGCATTCCAGACCTGCTGCCCCTGCATCACACCCCATGGGAGACAAAAGCAATCCCAAAAGCAATCCAGACCCCTGCCAGCCTCCCCCACGTGCTGTACAAACACCATGAGCTGGCTGTGCCTCCTCATCCCTGGGAAGTGATGGCCCCTCCACCAACTGGGCCATATTTTCAGTCCTCAGGCTCAGGCTGTTGGAATTAGCTCTGCTGAAGCCAACAGGTCAGCTCAATTATGATGAAAAATTCAATTATGGCTGGGCCATATGCAGTGCTATAAAAAGGACTGAGTTGTGCATATGGCTGCAGAAACAGACAGCACAAATGCCCCCACACTGGGATGCCCTTTAATCTTTCAGCACTTTCTACACAGGCCACGATGAGAGGAGGAAAAGTGCCATCACTTGTCCTTTTAAAAAATTACCAGCCTTCGAACGTCCCTCTCCACCACCCTCCAAAAGAGCAGGAATCATCCCCTCCTGGAGGTTGCTTGGAACACTGAGAGCCTTTGAGGATGTGGAGTTGGTCAGGCTTATAGCAGGAAAATTTCCACCAGAATTAATAAAATCATTAAGGTTGGAAAATATGAAGATTATCCAGGCCAACCATCAACCCAGAACCACCAGCATTATGAAAAAACAGATTTTCCCAACATTTTCTAAAAAAAAAAAAAAAAATAAAAATCTGCCTTGTTTCCCTAGGGATGCAGCAAGTCCAGGGCTGGGACTTGAACACCTGAGGACACAGCCTGAGAAGAAGAACACTGCCTGTGCTGGAGATTCATCCCTTTTCCCAGGAATGTGGGCAAATTTCTGAAGCCTGCTGATTAATGCTTCAGCCCTGTAAAGTCCAGCAGAATGGAAACTTCTCCACCCTTTGGAGTGACAGGAGGCACGCCTCTCAAGACAAAAGATAAAAAAGGGCAGAGGAGGAAGGTCTCAGTAAAGGGGAGATGGATGAAGGTTGTGCCATCACACCCCTGGCTCTCCTTGTGCCTTCATCCCTCGGAGCAGTGATTCCCAAGAGGGATGATCCAAAGTGCAGCAGGAGGAAATAAATCCTTGGATGGCAGCAGCACATGTGTGTAATTTATAAACACGCCCACAGCTAGCTGAGGTGCATGCTTAAAAATGGGTCTTGCAGAGAGGGAGATAATTAAAAAAAAAAAAAAAAAAGGTTTGGAGACCACTGACCCAGAGGAATTGCCACTCCCAGCTGGAGTTTCAGCCCCAAAAAGCTCAGGAAAATTGGCAGCCACAGCCTGCAAAGCTGAGGGGAGGTTTTGGTGCCAGCCACAGGGAGAAATAGCATGTCCCAAAATTCCCTGTCAGCCTCTAATGGAATAACCACCAGCTCTGCAACACGCAGCAAAAGCCTCTGAGAAGTTGCCATCAACTCATCACCAAAAAATAAGGATGAAAAAAAAGCCCTCAGTGGATTGACCAGTGTTCAAAAATACATCCAAAGGATGTTCTTGCACGTCAGCCTGCTCTGGCATGCTCCTTCTGCACAGGCTTCCAGATGGTCCATCTTTTTTGCCCGTCCTTTATTTTAAGTGGACAGCCTGAGGCACAGCAGGACCGTATCACTGCTTCATTTGAGAGCAGGGAAAATGAAAGTTCTCCCAGCAAAAAGGAATTATTTTTCTAAAAACAATTGCAAGACAAATAATTCTCAGGTTCCCTTTTATTCTTATTATTTTTCCCCACGCAAGGCCACGGTTTTTACAGAGCCCAGCTCAGCAGAGATTTAAAGGAGCCTCTTGGTGGTTGATAAGTCCCTGTATTGCAGCCACAGATTAATTTATTTTTTGAGTCTGTCATGCACTCCATGCTGGAGAACTTCAAATGCAACGAAAGAAAGCCTATACACTACATATCTATTTATTAGACAGTTTTAAAGGTTTTCCAAAAGGGAACCTGTTAAAAGGATTTCATACCCTCTCTCAGTAAAAAAAAAAAAAAAAATAATTAAAATTTAAAAAAAAAATTAATTTCTCAGGGTCTGTTGTGGAACTAATTCAGTTCAGGAGGCAAACCTTAAATCTTGATAATTATGTATTATTAGAGTATTGTATTATTTTATTATTTATTATATATAATAAATTACATTATAATAAATTATAATATAATAAATTAATTGTAATTATTGTATAATTGTGTTATTTAAGTGTGAGACTATAGCAGGCTGAGGAAAACCCAGCCTTGCATCTTTGGGATCTTCAGGGCTGTGAATTGAACAAGTTGCTTTTCCTGCCACCATGTCCCAAAGAAAAAGGCAGCAAGAACAGCAAGCACATCCAGTAGGAATCCAGCTGCTTTTTACCATTTCCTTCTTTTCTCTTTCAAAAGCCTGCTGGATGGGAAAGCAGCAGAGGAGAGGGAAGGATCCCCTGATGCTGCCACCAGGTCCTGTCTGTGACTGGGGTGTGTCTCTCTCACGTGCCTTGGCTCCCTCCAAAAATGTGCAGCTCCCACACTCCCAGCCAGTCCTACACTCCTCAAATTAAGGAATCTGTTGGATTAAGAACCTGGATGGAGGCCTGCTTGCATCTCCCTCGTGCCTCCTGGCCCTCCCTTGAGAGCTCAGCCCTGGGAGATGCCAAGGGGAGCAACCCGAGTCAATCAGAAACACAAAGCCACTCAGCCTCCAAAAAGCCCTCTGGATGGGAGTCAAACAACACAAGTTTTGAGAATTATTTTAGGCTGAATTCTTCCTCAGGACATGATCTCCAAAGGTGAAAGCTCGGCCCCACCGAGGCCAAGAGCAAAACTCCTGCAGACCTCAGCAGGACCTGGCTCCCACCCAAAGCAAACTTTTTAAGTCTCAGTCAAGCTCTTCAGCTACAGAGGTTCATTTCTATTATTTCTGCAGCCTTTTGTCTCACCAAAAGGATCCTTCCACAGTGGCCATCCAAGAGCCGTTGACAAGACAGAAGAAATTTAATTTGCAGCTGAAAAATGAGTCTATAAATTTCTTTTGTGTGTGTGTGTGTTTTGGGGTTGGTTTTTTGGGTGTTTTTTGGTTGTTGGTTGGTTTTTTTTGGTTGTTGTTTGGGTTTTTTGGTTGTTGTTTGGTTTTTTTGGTTGTTGTTTGTGTTTTTTGGTTGTCGTTGTTGTTGTATTGTTGTTGTCTGGGTGGGTTTTTTGGTTGTTAGTGGTGGTTTGGGGTTTTTGTTTTCCCAATTAAAATCATGTGTCTGTGATGTGGTCTCTGAGCGTGGTGGTGTCAGTCTGGCTGGTGGAGGAGTCTGAGAGCCCTCCAGACCCTTTGGGGACTGGGACTGTGCCCTGTTCTATTCCTGCACAGCCCCTCACCCTACAGGACCCCGCATCTGCCGTGGGAGCCTTCCAGGGACCGTGGTAAAGGCAATTATAAACACAAGCATTTTGATTTCAGCCTTGTTGCCTCTCCCTGTTCCAGCATTGTTTGTCATTCCCAGCAGACCCACGGCGTTTTCTGCTCCCAGGGCAGAGCACTGTGACAATGATGCTGGAAGTGCTTTGGCCTCTGGAGCCACAGTAACGAGGAAAACACAAAGCCTCCACTTCACAACAAGTTCTGTGACTTCTGATGATTTGTTCTAAAGCTCCTGAAAACCAGAAGTTGCACCAGTCTGCGTTCTTGCTGTCAGAAGGAGACATCCACGTGGCCACAGGGCTCAAAAATATTCTCTGGGCATGCCAAAAAGCTGGAAGACAAAGAGCAGCCCATGCTGGACTGGTTTTGTTCTTGGAGATCACCCTGTGGCTGGCAGGGATGGAGACCCAGCTCACACCAGCTCTGAGGCCCAGAACCTCATGAGCAGAGGTGACCACAGCCTCTGCCCATGGACAGACACCTCCTCCACCCAAAAAACCAACACTAATCACCACAACCAACCTCTCCTCCCTCTGCTCCCGGCATTAAGCTGACAAGAAGTTTTGCCACCAGAGGAATTCCCCACCCCTGAATGCCACAGGTTCAGACCCCAACTCCTTACCAGAGCCCTGGAATTTTCCCCATATGTTGACACATACAGAATGGTTCTCAGCAACCAGAAACACAACAGGCTTTGGGAGGAAAGGAAATAACCCAGGTCTTGCTTCCACCTTGGCCTGCTCTCCACAGGCTCTGACATTTTTTGTGCGATGGGAGCAGGGCCACGCCCTCCTCGTTCCTACAGATGCCAAGTTGGTGACTCGCCACGTTATTGGAGCCCACAAACCTCGGGCTTGGTCCAAGGAAGGAAATCAGGCTCTGACAGAGGCAGCTGCATTGAACTTGCTCAAACACGCAGATTTCCAGAGCTCCTCTGCTCCCACAGCCCAAAGGACGTTGCGACACCAACCCGAGAGCCTGGCGTGCCAAAGCGGGAGCTGATGTCCAGGTTACAGCCAAGCCACCAAAGGAAGATGGGAATCTCAGGCCCTGGGACATGCAGGGCTGTAAGAACCTGTAGAATTTCCCAAGATTTTCCTGCAAGGCGTGGGGAATCTTGAGCTGTCGTTTTCTTCATGCACATTTTTCAAGGGAAGGCTGGGGAGTTGTGGTTGTTCAGCAGGGAGAGGAGAAGCTGCAGGGTGACTTCATTGTGGTCTTCCAGGGCCTGAAGGAGCTACAAGAAAGAGGGAGAAAAGCTCTTCCCAAGGGCCTGGAGTGGCAGGAAAAGGGCAATGGCTTCCCACTGCCAGAATGCAGGGTTAGGTGGGATAGCCCTGGCAGGGTGAGCAGGCCCTGGCACAGGGTGCTCAGGGCAGCTGTGGCTGCCCCTGGATCCTTGGAAGTGGCCAAGGGCTTGGAGCAGCCTGGGACAGTGGAAGGTGTCCCTGCCCATGGCAGGGGGTGGGACTGGATGTGTTCTGAGGTCCCTTCCCACCCAAACCCTTCTGGGATTCTTTGGTTCTAGAAACTACAGGAACCACATCCAGCTGTTCCAAAACCCTTCTGGTCCTCCAAGAGAGATGTGAGCAGGAGACAACAGGGCAAGCTTGAAGACAGAGCTTCCACAGACACAAATAAGTTCCTCTGAGATGGCCTGGATGCACAAGCTCAATTCTTGTTTTGGAGGGGTTTTCACAACAGTTTGGCACATTAATAAAATCTTTGGTTGCATTCAAACTCACATCAGGAAGTTTTCCATCTGCTGGATGTGTTGGTCATCTTGGCTTTCCCAGCCTTAGAATTACAGAATATCCTGAGTTGGAAGGGACCCACAAGGATCATTGATCCAATTCTTGTCCCTGCACAGACACCCCAAAATCCCACCCTGTGCATCCCTGTGAGTGCTGTCCAAAGGCTCCTGGAGCTCTGGCAGCCTTGGGGCTGTGCCCATTCCCTGAGGAGCCTGGGCAGTGCCCAGCACCCTCTGGGGGAAGAACCTTGCCCTGATATCCAGCCTGACCCTCCCTGACACAATTCCAGTCATTCCCCAGGTCCTGTCCCTGGTTGCTGAGAACTGAAGAACTTCTCGGAATAATCTGCTGCAAGCTGCTTAGCCTGAGAGAGAATTTCACAGGCAAGCCACTTCTCCAGCACCTCGAAGAACCAGCCTAGAGAGTCCTGCAAGATTTCTCCTTTCTCCCTCTCTCCTCGCCTCAGATCAACCCCGTGCAAGGAGTCTTTAGCTCAGCAGTCATCTGTGAGTCACTCGTGGCACCTACACACATGTAGCCACCTGAAGCAAGCTCCAGCAGAGGCAGGCTTTGTGCTGCAGGGAAGACACCGTGTACCCTGGGCTGCACGTCTGCCTGCCCTGGCAGCTGCTGCAAAGGCTGCTCCATCTGCTACAGACACCAGAGAACACAGGAGAAGAGCCAGCCCTGAGCTGCCATTGAGAGAAAAGGAGAGGAGGGAGGCAAAAATTAAAAAGTGTACCAAATAAATATAAACCACAGAATCCCTGAGGCTGGAAAAGCCCTGCCAGCCCACGGAGCCCACCCTGTGCCCACCTTGTGCCCAGCCCAGAGCACTGAGTGCCACCTCCAGCCCTTCCCTGCACACCTCCAGCCATGGGCACTGCAACCCTCCCTGGGCAGCCCCTGCCCAGGCCTGAGCACCCTTTCCAGGCACAAATTCCTCCTGCTGGCCAAGCTCAGCCTGCCCTGGCACAGCTTGAGGCCGTTTGCCCTTGTGCTGTCCCTGTGCCCTGGCAGCACAGCCCGACCCCCCCGGCTGTGCCCTCCTCTCAGGAGTTGTGCAGAGCCAGCAGGGCCCCCCTGAGCCTCCTCTGCTCCAGCCTGAGCCCCTGCCCAGCTCCCTCAGCCCCTCCTCATCAGACCTGTGCTCCAGGCCCTCCAGCTTCAGTATGGATGGCTGGGATACTGGGCAGGAATTGTTCCCTGGCAGGGTGGGCAGCCCTGGCACAGGGTGCCCAGAGCAGCTGGGGCTGCCCCTGGATCCCTGGCAGTGCCCAAGGCCAGGCTGGACTTTGGGGCTTGGAGTCCCCTGGGCTAGTGGAAGGTGTCCCTGCCCATGGCAGGGGGTGGCACTGGATGGACTTTAAGCTCCCTTCCAACCCAAACCATCCTGGGATTCCATGGTTCTGTGTTAGCTCAGCTCAGAAGCAAGGCTCTGCCAAACCCCAGGTGCCCTGACAGACACTTGCTCAGGACAACGAAGCGAGCTTGGGAAACTAAAACTAGGGGGAAATGCAACATCAGCCAGAGTTTGGGATTTCTCTGAAGGGAACAGCCATTTTCTCTCCCCCCACAAAAAACCCAAAAAAGGTGTAAATATAAGAACTGGGGGTACACAAGGGTTATTTATGAAACACTCCTGATGAGGAGGATAAGAGCAGTTCATGAATCTCCAGAGAAGGCAGCAGACCAACCCATCTGCAAAACAAGTGCCCAGGAGACCTGTGAAGATTGAGAATGGCCCCAGGCTGACAAACTCTCACACCAAGACAAACTACTGAATTCTAGTAAGAAGTCCCACCCTGCTGGAAATAATCTATGTTTTCCCTTAATTAGTTTATGATTTCAGGCATTTTTGAGGATTTTTTCATAACAAAATATTGTTCCTGGAAAAGTTTATATTTATTAAAATTGGAGCTTTTCACAGAAGCCTGTAGGAACAAGCAGTGGCCTGATGCTTAGAAGCCTTTGGGGATGACACATTCCCCCTATTATTCAGCCCCTGGATCTGAACCCAGATTTTACACCTTCAGTTTAGTACTTGATCTGGGATATCTTCTCTCTGGGATCTCTTCTCTTCTTCCCACCTGTTGAAGTCTGTGGTTACATTTAAATTATTGAGCTTGGCAAGGTAAAATGACCCGGTGGTAGAGACATTTCCCTTTGCAGGATTTTCATATTGTGAGGCTTCTGCTCACGACAGGGAAAGTTCCCAAAACCTTTTGGCTGGTGATCCTACTTCCAGTTTCACTTCCAAGCTTGTGGCCCCACTTCACAATCCCTAGGCTCTGCTGTCATCTGCAAAGCTCCCTCAATCCCACCAGGCTCTGAACCTTCTCCTCGGGAAACCACTTACTCTGAATTATTCTGTGTCTGGTCACCTGGACGGCTTAGAGCACATTTTTCCCTGACCTACTACCAGCAGCTAATTCCCTTCCACCCAGCCCAGGTTATAAATTGTGTTTCTGATCCCACCTCTGAACCTTTGTGGTTTTTCTCGTTTTGGCATTGCCCGTCGTGCGTCAAACGAGGCAGTGCTGCACCCTGCACATCTAAGAGAAGGTTTGACGAGCTCTTATTTCCCCATTTTTTTGGCCAGGGCACAAATTCTGGTTTGTGGTTTCAGATTAGGTCTCCAGCCTGTGACGTGAGGGGCAACACCCACACTGCTCTCCAAGCAAAGTACTGATGCTGAACCATGGAAATCCCAGGATGGTTTGGGTGGCAGGGAACATAAATTTATCCAGAGCCACCCCATGCCATGGGCAGGGACACGTTTCACTATGCCAGGCTGCTCCAAGCCCTGTCCAAATTTGGCCTTGGGCACTGCCAGGGATCCAGGGGCAGCCCCAGCTGCTTTGGGCACCCTGTGCCAGGGCTGCCCACCCTCCACATCTGTGATGAATTACTGCAAATTCAGTACAACTGTTAAACACAGAAGGCAGTGAAGTCCATGTAACTCTCTCATCAGTGCACACACTTCCACACCCCAGCAGAACACAATCTTAACCTGTATCTTTGTGGTCATCTATTCTTTTGAGATTGCAATCAAGCAAAAAGCAAAGAATTGCGCACTCCAACTAACGCGTGCTTGCTCTGGAAATCATTTTGCTCTTACAGCATGCAAGAACTGTAACTGTCCCAAAAACAAGCTAGGTCCACGCTGGAGCATCTGCTCTGCTCTCTGGATTAGGGAGGATTCAGAAGGAGACCACACTGCCAGCCCTGGAGCAGCTGGTGACAGCATCAAACAGCCCCTCTGTCTCTCCACGCATTCCCAGCACAAGGCTACATCAGATCTCTGTTAGAAAATTCTCCCTGTGCTCAGCCTGGAGCTGAAGTTGCCCTGCCTGGTGGCTCTCTGCAGCTCCCACAGCATGCTCATGCTGGCCTGGAAAAAGGCATCCCTTCTGTCCCTAAATCCACAGGCAAATGGCACCTTCCCCTACAATTCCTTAATCCAGCCTGGCCAGGCAGGATTTTCAGCCTGGGAGCCCCAAGATGGACTTGGGCAGCCTCCCCACTATCAGAGTCTGCTCCTGGCAGAGAACCAGGGCAGCTGGGCATTTTCTACCCAAGCAGTGAGGGGGGACAAAGATCCCCTTGGTGTCTGCATGGCCGGTGCCAGGACCCTGGGGTCTGTGCCCACCTTTTCTCCACAGACAGCTCTCCAGGTCTGTGTCTGTTCAGCAAGAGGTGGAAGCAGAGACCCTGCAGGATTCACATTAAAAATACCCAAACCTCTAAATTAGGGTCTCCTCAATTAGGGAGGCTTGTCTCAGCATGCTCAGACAAGACTTCCCACATCCTGCTGTCTGCATAGGCAAAGCTGAGGGGTTCTTTCACAGGGTGCCAAGCACAGCCTGTGCTTGCACCCTCCAAACCCTTGCACTGGAATGATGGACAAGATTATTCCCTGAGAACTATTAAAAACATTGAGCTAATCTCTCTCTTTTCTTTTTTTTTTAGGTTTTTTTTAAACTTTTTTTCTCAGTAAGTGATCTTGAAAGGAGCACTTGCCTACCACAGGTACTTCCCCGTGGAGTTTAGACAAAAGAAACAAATGAGCTCAAGAAGCAAACCTGCATCAGAAACAAACCCTGTCATTTCTTCATATTTTTGATCAAAAGGCTTTGTTTGCTTTGCCTCCCCCCCAAAAAAAAAACAAAAAAGAGAAAACTCAAAACACTAGAAAACTCCTGTGCCACACAGAGCTGTTTTTCAGGGCCTGTTGGAGGAAGAGAGTGGGTCTGTTTTACTCAGCCTAGGAATTAACAGCACGCTGTTCCTACAGGTTTGCACACAGGGCTGAGGCTGCAAAACACACCTTTTTTGAAAAAAAGCACCCCATTATAACTAGAAGCTTAAGCTACCACTGAAGTTGCAAAAGTTTCAGTTATGCAAGCACACATTTCCTGGGTGTGAACATCTGACAGGCAGTAAATGAGGTGGAGAAGGAAGTTAATAAATGAGCACAACCAGCACAGTTGGAAAGTAAGTGGATTTGAAACTTTCTAAATAAAATCAGTCATTCAAAGCTCTGTGCTCACAGTCAGCCCACGAGGCATCTCAACCCCACAGCTGTGCACAAATGCTCTGCAAGGAGTGGCAAAGGGAAAAAAAAAATGGCATTTACAGGTTCCTTGGATTTCGTGGAGGAGAAACGGGTGTTGCAGGGATGATTTCCTTATGCCCCTTTCAAAACACTGTGCCTGTTACCTGAAAATTTAAACCCCTGAAAATTTACCCTTCCCTTGAACGAAAACCCTGGGCTGCTCTCCCTCCTCCCCTGTCTCCACAGGGACCCACATCTGGATCCTGGGAAGATTTTAGTGCTCCCAGTACCAGAGAGGCACCTGCTAACTGAACTCACTCAATTATTTGAGCAATCTGCTCTAGGGGGTGGCATCCCTGCCCTGCCAGGGAGATGGAGTGAAATGGTCTTTAAGGTCCTTTCCCACCAAAGCCAGTCCGTGATTCCATGGTTCTGTGATTCTGCCTTCCCCACCCCTGGGACCCTAGACCCCCTGCATCATCACCCTCCTTCTACCACCTTCCCATCCTTTTTTTTGGCCTTTCAAGACTTCCCATGTGGTTCCCATGAACATATTCCATCTTTGCCACCTTTCCCCTGGGTCTACATCACCACAACCTGCCTATAAGAAATGGCTTCAGCTTTCCCTCTAAAGATTAACTCTTTTTTGGGAGCATCTCAGTGGGATTTAGACCTACTGCCTTCCTGGAGAGCAAGTCCAGTCTGCCCCCTTAGTGCCAAAACCGAAGCAGAGGGATGAGTCTCTTCAGATTTTAGCAAGCAGGGAAATAATTCTGCAGCCAGAATTTACTATAAATTACTGTCTAAGCCATGATTTACTATAAATTTCCCAAATATGTTGTCATTTTTCTGTTTGCCTGTAGCTCTTCATGACCTTTCATCCCTTATCACTGCTCTGTTTGAAAGGCAAACCCCAATTTTGCTCCAAATTCCCTCTGAGAGAAAATATTTCAGTGTGCTGGCTCAAGTATCAAACCACACTGAAGCTTTGAGCGCCTCAATTTTCGTCCCTGTTATCAAACTCAGTAAAAAAAAAAAACCAAAAAAACCCTCACAGATCTCCATGGCCAAATTGGCTCACGAGAAAGTGACAACAAGCCAAGTGACAGGAACTCCCCATCCAAAAATAACCACATGTCCATCATTAGTGGTTTGGTGGCTCGTGGGGAATCACAGTTCACCAAGGTCGTGCTCTGTCGCTCCGTGAGCCCGATTTGTTCCCTCAGAGGGAGAGCAAATTGAAGCAGGAATTTTAAGCTCTTTGTGGAATATAAACCACAAATTGCAGTGTGGACAGTCTTGGTTGGTTATTACCTGGGAGCATGAGGCAGGGACTGAAGAAGAGGGATTTTCCTGGGCTCACCTGGATGTGGCCCTGCTGGGGATGCAAGGTTGGGGCCTCCCTACCCCATCTTTCTCATCATCAGACATCACCCAGGCTGATGTCACAGCAAATCCTGCTTTTTTCCATCAGAACACTGGGCAAGGTCTCAGCCTGGGCAAGGTCTCAGCCTACCCAAAAATGCCCATTTAGAGCTGATGTGAGGGTGGGATGTGGCCTAAACCAACCCCAGGTGGAATTTCAGCTGAGGGCACCAAAGGGGTTTTGCCCTTTGCCCAGCCCCAGGGGCACTGAGGCAGGCAGGAGGTGGCAGGAGGTGGCTGGACACCAGGCTTTGCCACGTTGAGAGGTTTCTGCAGGGTTTTCCAGCCGAGGAGGTGCCTGTGGCAGCAGGAGCTGCAGCCTGTGCTTTCCTCCCCACCCTGGTGCAGCCACAGCCATCAGCAGGTGTGGGATCCTGACATGCCTTCTTTTCCTTTTCTTTTTTTTTTTTTTTTTTTTTTTTTTTTTTTTTTTTTTTAATTTTTTTCTTCCTTTTTATTTTAGGACTAGCATCTGGTTGGCTTGCTCCCAAGGCTCTTATTCAGCTCCACAGCAGCAGCAGCTTCAGCAGCACCTACCCAAATCCTGAGTTATTCACCTTCTCCAAGCACTGCGTTAATTTCATCCAACCTCTTATTTACTTGACCACTTCCACCGAGCCTTTTTTTTTTTTTTCCTTCCTTTCCTGTGGATTTCCAGAGGACTTTTTGCCAAAGTGAGGTAAAATGGAAGCAGCAACAACCCCCACAAGTTGTGCAATGGGATGGCTGAGGACCCACGAGGCCAGGCTGGACACAGCCCCAGCACTGTGACCAAACAGCACTTCTGCCATGGCACTGGCACTGGCACCAGCACTGGGAAAAGCTCAGTAACACCAAAAAAAACCAAAATCCATGAAAACATGACAACCATGCCAGCAAGGCTTTTCCCCCCTAGAAGAAGCTGATACCACCAGAATTTTTTAATACTTTTTTTTTTTTTTTTTTTTTTTTTTAATAAAAAAGAGCACCATCAGAGCCTGGCTGTGGGAATCACATCCTGGGACTCTTTTCAGTTCCAGGGATGTCCAGACCCAGCAGCCAGTTTGCAGCCTGGAAGTGTGTGCCTCGCACACTTTTAGATGTGTCACGTTCAGTCTGTCTTGAAGGACAGAAATAAGACTTTGAGAGGTGCCAACCATCTCATCCTCATGAGATTTGGTGTTTAAAACCTGCCAGTTCTGAGCAGGGGGGGGTGAACGAGGTGTTTTCCCAGGATTTCCCACCATGTGGGATTATTTCCCCTCGTTGCTGCCAGCTCTTAGCCTGCATCTTGGGTTGTCTTCCTGCGGCCTCTCTGGGAGCTGCCACCATCCCTCTCTATAAGCTCCTCAGCCTTCTTCAAAGCTGCCAGGAGCTCCTTATCCAGAAGCCAAAGGTGTTATTTTGGCTGTTTTCTGTTCAAGTAGTGACATGAGAGAGCATTTCAGTGTTTGCCCACCTGGCATCTCCCCCACAACCCCCAAAGGAGATTTTTCTGACTTCAAGACCCTCCAACACCTTCCTGGCTGATTTATCCCACAGAATGGCCTTGGATAGGTTGGAAGGGATCTTAAAGCCCATCCTGCCATGGGCAGGGACACCTCCCACTGTGCCAGGCTGCTCCAAGCCCCAAGTCCAGCCTGGCCTTGGGCACTGCCAGGGATCCAGGGGCAGCCCCAGCTGCTCTGGGCACCCTGTGCCAGGGCTGCCCACCCTGCCAGGGAACAATTCCTGCCCAATATCCCAATATCCCAGTGCAGTTTCTCTCCTAAGGTCCCAACCCCACTGACCTCCAGTGCTGCCTGTTTCTCTTCCCATCTCCTGCTGTGGGCTCCACTTTGAAGGGAAGTCAAACCCTCTGGTCTTCCCCTCCACAACAACCCAGTTTTTTCTGCCAGCACAGCCTTCCTGACCAGACCTTGGCCCATCCCCTGAAACTTCCTTGAGCAATTCCCCACGAGCTGGAACCAAAGAGCAGCTGATTCCTGCAGCCATGCCCAGATTCGTTTGGTGCCGAGCCCTGGTTGAATGGATTTCATTTGCACCAGGAGACTTTCCGAGGTGGAATTACTGTCTATAACATTTAGCAATTCCAAGAATATTTTATAATTCTGACAGCCTGCATCACCCTGGAGCCTGCCATGGTAAACATGCTCTCCCCTCTCCCTCTCTTGCAGATGGCAATTTAAGCAGTCGGGGAGGTTTTGTGTTTGTTCTCAGGCGTGAGCCAAACTCCATTATTCCCTTTTTTTTTTTTTTTTTTCCTGGAAGGACTTGACCTACAGGCACTGGAGAGGATTTTCTCCCTTCCCTCTCCACATTTTCAGTGGTTTGGTCACAGACACCAATTGCAAGATGCAGAATCCTGGAGGCCAAGTGCCTTTCTAGGCAAGGCTTTGAATTTGGCAGTGGGACATCCTAGGAAAGCCATCCCACCTGATCCCAGCAGTGCCACTGGAAAGCACAGGCTTGCTGCACTGGCACCAGGTAGCTTCACAGCTGGCATGACATTGGGTAAAACTGGACTAGAGACCCCCAGCAGGGTCTTCTGACCTAAATTATTCTCCGATTCTAAGCCATGTGCTCTCCTGTGCTGGACACTTCACCACATTACTCCTTCTTGTTCTCCCCCCTCACATGGGCTGTGCCAAAACTCTGAAAATTTAAAAACCATCTGAACACAACTGATTTTCTTGAGGTATAATGGGTCATGGATCTGTGGCACTGGGCGAAAAAATATTTTTGAAGGTGCCAGAGATTGTTTATGTAAAAAACAACTGCAGTTAGACTTTAACAACTTCTTTCTTTTTCCAGGAAGATGAATTCTGACAGACATTGGTTTTCCGTGGCAAGACAAACCACTGAAGATTCCTGCAAAATACAAATAGCACAACAAAGAGAGTTGACAATGGTAATGAAGAGCAGGTTCAAAGACTGCAGAAGCAGCAGTGGTGACTTCTGAGGTGATCAGCTCCAAGGGGTTTCATCTTCCTGGGTTTTTTTCCCTCACATTTCTTGGCTGGAGCCCATCCAGAGCCATCCATAGCAGGTTCTTGGAAGAGCAGCATCAATTTTTACCCCTGAAAGAAGCATTTGCTCAAGAGTAACCTCTCAGGGTTTGCTTTGGTCAAGATGACCCCAAGATAGACAAAAGGTCTCTGTCTCCCAACCCAGCTGTTGAAGAAGGAGTCAGAAGTCTTCAGCTGATGCTCTCAAGGTTGCTTTATTGTTTCTTATCTCAGATATTTTCTGTCTGGGCTGCCCAGATCTGTTCAGTAGGTCAGCCTGAGGCACACTGCCCTCCCCAGGAGCAGGCACTGATTTTTATACTACAAATTACCTGTTAGTTATTTACAATTATGATCCAATGCCTCTCACCTGTGTTAGACAGTTACATTCTACTCCAATCCAATCCCCAAGTGCCAACATCACCAAGAAGATGGGGTTAGGAAGAAAAAGGAAGGAGGACAGGACAACACCCAAGTCCCCCCATCTTGTCCCCTAAGCTCCCATGGTAAAATCCCCAAAATTTCCCTTTTCACTCTACAACTACTACTATCATGCTATCTAAACTTTTATGCCCTTTAATTCTTCATTCACAGGTGGTAATTTGTTCCACAGGTCAATCTCAAAGCTGCAGGAGTCCCTGGCTGCCTGCCAGGGTCTGTGACCCCCCTGCCAGGGTTTTGGAGCCCCTTGGCTGGAGCTGGGATCATCCAGGACTGTCACAGACAGCCTGGGTTCTGACAGTGATCCTTTACCAGCAGCACAGAGAGACACCACACTGCTCCCCAAACCCTCTGGTCATGCCTTCGGTTACTGCACCCAGCCCAAGAATGGCTCTGGATCCCTTCATTTCCCCAGTGTAATTAACTCCAGTGCCATGGCCTGGCCCTGGCCCGTGAGGAACGAGGTGTGAGGATTTCTGGCTCCAGGAATAGCTGGGCTCTGCATCCAGCAGCCAGACAGGGGGATCCTGGCTCTTCCAGGGGGGGTTTGTGCATCACTGAAGCAGTTCCAGGGAAGTGAAGTCACTGCTGAGCAGCTTCAGGGGCTAACAGCTGCTGGAGCAAAATGGGAAGAAAGTATGGAGAGAGCTGGATTTGTGGGATCAGAGGCACAGGGCCGTTAAATAAGTTCTACTCAGAAGGGGATCCCACATTCAGAGGGAGCAAAGAGTTCCTGCCAGGGCTAGGATTCTGTGCTCTGCATTCACCACCCCCTCCATGCTCCACAGCTCCTTCCAGCCTGTGCTCCCAGGCTGGGGAAGGAAATTGTCCTTAATCCATGGCAACCACAGCGTGGGCTGGAGGCCAGGCCAGGAGAGGCACTGATGGGCAGAGCAGATGTTTCTCCAGTGGCTGCAGGAGGAGGGCCCAGGTCAGGGGTGAACAGGAGCTGTGATGATCCAAGTGGGACAGAGAGAGGCTCGGGAGGTGCCACAGGCTGGGATTTGTCCTCCAGCCTCACCTCAGGATGCTCTTCCAGGAGAAATGCACCAAGGCTGCTCGTGCTCCCCAGGGATGGGGCCACACCTTGGTGCTGTGAATCCCTGTGAACTCCGGGCCTCCTGCCACTGGAAACTGGGCAAACTCCAGCAGAGACCCAAAAATCCACAGCCTCTACTGGCCTGCCTGTGGGTACAGCTCAGCCTGGGCCAGACTCTTTCCTAAAAGCTCCCACAAAGCCCAGAGAGGAAGAGTGAGGAGTGAGGGAAAGCCTGGATATGTCCTACTCTCCCATGATGGAGCAAGTCAAGGCTTTCATTGTGTGACCCACAGATGTGTATTCCCCAATTTTAGGTCCCATTGTGTGACCCACAGATGTGTATTCCCCAATTTTAGGTCTCACTGTGAAACCCACAGATGTGTATTCCCCAATTTTAGGTCCCACTCTGTGACACACAGATGTGTATTCCCCAATTTTAGGTCACACAGTGTGACCCACAGATAAATATTCCCCAATTTTAGGTCCCACTCTGTGACCCACAGATGTGTATTCCCTGATTTTATTTGAGCTAAAAGAGGTGGGAAGCTGCAACCCCCCTTGTTTTTCTTCGCTTTATTTGTTTTGCTTTTTACAGCCACCAAAATAATTTCATTTTTTCTTTAAAATCCATGCTCAGACATGGGCCTTGCTTAAGATAAACCCAGTGTGGGCTATGACTGAGGGGAGCAGCCTGCGGCAGTGGAAGGGATCCCTGCCCATGGCAGGGGTGGAATGAGATGAGCTTTAAGGCCCCTTCCAACCCAAACCATTCCATGATTCTGTGATTTATACAGTTAAAAAGAAAATGGTAACAAACATAACAAACCCCAAGAATGAAGACCAACCAAAGGACAAGAAAGGAGGATAAAGGCTGCAGCTGCAGTGAGGAAAAGCTTTGGAGCTGCTGTTTATTTTCCATGACAGAGCAGCACACTGGCAATCAACCATTAATCCCCACAGCAAAAGAGTTCATTTGAGGGTTCTCCCCCAAGAGGGTGGACCAACACGGTCAAAACCTCTGCTTTTGGGCTTTATTAGAGGTTCCTCACCAAGAAGAGACAGCTTGAACCTCTTCACTGCAATGATTTCATTTTAAAATATCCTGGGAAGTCGTTTAGATGTGAACAAGCCATGGAAAATGTTAGCCTGCTGGAGGACTTGGGAGAAAGACAACTGAAAACAGAAGTGAGAAACAGGGAAATTTCAGACTGTGGCTGCAACACCCCAGCATCAAGGGATTTTTTTTTTTTTTAAATATTATTATTATTACTGCTTAAAAAAGAATTTTACAAGCCACAGTCAATAAGATTTGGCCATTTCACTTTCCCAAGAACCTGTGAAAGGGAGTTTGAGCTCTCAGGAAGGAAAAGAAACATCCATGCCATGACACCCAGAGGAATTTTGGGCAGTGTGGACTTTCAGGGAGCATGAACTAAACCATGCCCTTACTGCCCGAGCTGCCTCCGAAGCAGCTGTTAAAACACGCTGGAAAATATCAAAGCAGCTCTAATTAACTTCCTGCTCCAGCCCTACTTCAAAGTGCTTCTGAGAGAGCTCAAAGCAGACTGTGCAGGGCACTTTCTGAAGGAGGAAGGTTTAGGGCTCGTCTGCCTACCACTCTTGAGATTCTCCAGTTGCTGATTTTGTTTGAGGGGCGGTGGCAGAAAGGCTCCACCTGCAAAACACAGGGTATATCACGGGGGGAAACCAGCAAAACAACAAACAGGGCTGATCCCTCCCTGAGCCATCACCTGCTAAAGGATGGTCCAGGCTGGTCTTATCCCCCTGGGATTCCAGCTCCATTTTACCTGCCAAGCAATTTGGGGCTTGGGCCAATTAGAGTTGCAGAATGCCAGGATGGGATGCACCTTGAAGACACAAAATTCCACCCCTGCCATGGGCAGGGACCCCTCCCACTGTCCCAGGCCTGGCCTTGGGCACTGCCAGAGATCCAGGGGCAGCCACAATTCCTTGCAAAGCCTTTGCTCACCCAGGGCCACCTCAAGCTCTGGAATGATGCTGAGTTTTGATCCAATCCCTTCATTATTTTTTTTCCCCCCAGTCTTGAGACATATGC
This sequence comes from Sitta carolinensis, assembly GCA_032173965.1. Classification (NCBI taxonomy): domain Eukaryota; kingdom Metazoa; phylum Chordata; class Aves; order Passeriformes; family Sittidae; genus Sitta; species Sitta carolinensis. Next base: position 344,821 of record CM063287.1, on the reverse strand, counting down.
TCATGTGTTTATTTACGCATTTGTTTTGATCTTTTTTTCTTCTGCTCCAAGAGACATTTTCCCACATCTCCATATCTGCCTCCACTCTGACACGCCAGGATCTCCATCACCAGCCATTTAAACTGGGAGGGGAGCAGTAATAGATTCCTCCTGTCCCTGCCTGAAGCTCTGCCCAGCCCCAGCCCCCGCCCACACCACTCAGACCTATACAAACCCTTGCCATACTTTGTTTGAATCATTTTATTCCCAGAAAAAAAAAAAATTGTCATGGCCAAAAATAGAACATTTTTCTGCTCTGAAGAACAAGCAGCAGCATTCCTGGGAATTCAGACAAATAGCATTGGTCAGGAGATGTCTCACAGACACCAGTGACATCCCAGAGCTGCTGTGTTTGGGATCCCTCTGCCTCCTACTCTGCGGGCTGAAATCAGAAGTGATGAGCCTTTTTCATGAGAAAGGGGGGCTGCTTTCCACAGGGACTCTTATTTTATTTTATTTTACTTTATTTTACTTTATTTATTTTATTTTATTTATTTTATTTTATTTTATTTTATTTTATTTTATTTTATTTTATTTTATTTTATTTTATTTTATTTTTTTTTTTTTTAATTTTAAAGAGAAAATGCCTCCTGACTACAATGTTACGCTGTTTAGAGCACAAGCCTTCACTAAGCACAATCACCAACGCTGATATTTTTAGCAACACCATTTTTGATTTGGAATATATACAATATTTCACCTGACCATATGCAATACAAGTTACCTATAATAGTGATTCTATATTACATAGTGAATAACATTGTATATAATTATGAAACCATGTTAAATGGTTTGTGGAGAGAGGATTTTCAGGGAAATTTTCAGAGAGATAAAATCCTCAATTTGATCCCTGTAGGTCCCTTCCAACTGAAAATATTCAGTTCCAGCCAGTCACAAATCACCCAATTTCAATTTCACCAGGAGTTGCTCTCAGTTTAATCTGATCTCTTTAGCAACATGAGCTTGGGTTACATCAAGGCAAACGGGGAGCTTCCTTTTCAAAGACATCTGCAGTGTTTTGGGAGCCTCTGGGCTCTTTCCTGAGAGGGAGAGGAAGGGAGAATCCCAAATTTCACCGACCCTCAGCCATCCTGAAATCCCTCCAGGCAGATCGAGGTGGAAAACCTCTGGCACGATTTCCACTCTCTGGGCAGAGCATCATAAGCACATGGCACAAATGTTGGAAGGACCAAACCCTCCCTGGGGAAGCTGGGGAGGGAAAGGAGGAGAGCCCCTGACCCAGGGGTGGGGAGAGCTCCCACCTTTGAGCACTGCAGGAGCTTGGCAACCACATCCCTGAGCAGGAGACCTCAGGGTGGGTCAAGCAGATGTGCCTGGATAAGCCCCTGTGATTTCCAGCAGCATCAGGTCCCTTCAGGCCACTCTGGGGGATTTAATTCCCCAATAATCTCCTGCTGCCTCAGCTCCCAGCCTTTCCCTGCACACACTGGGCTCTCCTCATCTGAGCTGAATTTGGAATAAAAAGTGTACTAGCGGCCCTCTTGGGGAGGTGAAAATGCCTCCAAATGCCTCCTGAAAATATCTCCATTTACTGGGGGAGAAAAAAAAATTTTTGTGTTCTATACAATAGACTTGTGGGCAGATCTTACAGCACAGCCTGGAAGCTCACTGCTATTAAACTGAACAGGTGAGGAATCTTTCCAGCTCAGGACTTATTTTTCTTTTTTTTTCGGGGGGGGGGGGAGAAAAAAGTCACTGGTTTGGCAACAGTTTCTCATGGGAAAACATCCACATGAACAGGGATTTTTCTGTGCAAGCAGCGGGGTCATTGACAGTGTGTCACAGGGAGAGGAGGGCAGGGGGGGGAGGAGACAGAAACTCAGCTCAGGCCACTTTTTTAGGGTGTAACTCGTTAAATTATTAACAATGACGTGCTACCAGGAATCCAGCTAAATCAGAAAAGCAGGAAAAAGGCAAAGGGGCAGATGGGAAGGTGGAGAGGACACCAGCCCTCGGGAGCACATCCTGGGGTGGGAGAGCAGCAGGTCAGGGGGGAAAGGGATTCGTTTTTGGGCTTTTGCTGCCACATCAAGAAGGACAAACCCTGTGCTCAACAGGCATGCCCGTGGAGGAGGGAGCCAGGCTGCTGGCATTTGCTAAGAATTAAGGATTTGCTGTGGATCAGCACAGGTTCAAGGTCCACAGGTGCTGGATTCCACCTCAAGCTTTGGCTTGAAAGCCCTCGGATGGAAGCCAGGTGTCTGCCAGGCTGAAAAGGTCCAATATCAGCGTGTTTTGCCTTGGGAAAAGAGAGGAAAAAACCTTTAAAAAGATGCTATAGCTCAACCTGAGGATGCAGCTCCAGCTGGGGGCGGCTAAGGGGGTCAGATAGCAGGGGTGCAGCTGATCACAACCCCAAAAGTGATAAATCCCAACGTAAGGAGAGTGAGAGCAGCACACGTGGCACTGAGTGGCTCTGCTTTTCTTTCTTTCTGCTACAAAGGCTGGAGGAAAACAGGCTCTGGGAGACCACAGCTTGACCTGCCTCGAGCACGGCAGGGCCGAGGCACAAATCAGAGTGGGGACCACATCAGCTCGTGGTGAGAGACCACAGATCAGATAAGAAGCCAGCTTTTGGCAGCAGTTGGAACAAGAAAACTGAAAAGCAGCAGCCCCAGTGAGACCAAAGTGTCCAGAGGTTGTAGCCTGTGCTGTACACCCTGTCTGCAAGAGCTCTGGGCACCTCTATGAACACAGAGAGCAAAATCCTCCCTGGGGCTTGGCTTGGCAGCTGAGAACAGAGCACCGACAGCACCCCTGCCTAGGACACCCCTACACAGTGCCACAGCCTTGGGGCCGAGCAAGTAAAGGGAATAAAAGGCTGGGTCACCTCACAAATGCAGCAAAGAGGGAGAAAAGAGGTGAGGACCGACTGTCACATGAGGTAAAAAATACATGATGAGGCATGAGCATGGCTAAAGCAGCTCATTAATTCCAAACGCTTATTCAAGAGCACCAGGCTCCCAATTAAGCTGCTTAATGGGCTTCAAAAAAAGGAAACACGTGCTGGAGATGCTGGAGATAGAAAGTGCTGACTTTGATCCTGTGATTTTCAATTCAACATGCAGGGCGGGGAGGAAAAGCGCTTCGGCAGCGAGCGCACACACGGTGACACGGGCACCTGTGGTTTGTGCAGTGCAAAAACCCCTGGGAGAGCCATCCTCACCTGTGCCACCATCAAACCTCGAGTCACAAGGATGGTGACACCAAACTGAGCGGAGCACACATGGGCCCAGCTGCCAGCAGGGAGGAGGGGGAAAACGCCCTCACTCCTGGGACGGGGGGATTGTGCTGTGGCACAAAATCTGGAGGTGTCTGTCCTCTGGGAGTGTTGCACTCAGGCTTGGAGACTGCAGCCTGGGGGTGGCTTTGCTTGAGATCTCCAAGAGGGCAAGTGAGGAGGAGGAGGAGGAAGGAGGAGGGACTGTCCTCTCACTGCCTCTTCCAGCACAAGGATTGGGAGATGTTCCCTCACTTCCCCCACAGCTCCTGTGAAACCCCTTGAGGTGCAGAGGGTGCCAAGGCATTGGTTTGAGGGGAAATGGGAGCAGTGCCTTGAAGATGAACGTGTTGAAGCTTGCTGAACACACAAACCACTCCAGCTTCAGGAAGTCCCTGGCCAGCAGCTGGTTCTGGTGAGGGGCTGGTCTCAGATGTGCATCCCCTGTTCTGACTCATCCCTGAAGAGTCACCTCCAGCCACAGGGCAGGACACCCATTTCAGTGAGCCAGGAGCCCAAAGGGTTGTGCAGTTTCATAGATGTACATTCAAAACTGTTACTCTTACATTTTAAGGCTTTACAGCAAGACACTGAGCCAAATAAAACCACAAAACCAACCACCCAAAGCAAGCAGTCAGCAGTGGGACGTTGGACTCCTCTCTTTCAGGTTTTCCTTCTAATGTTATGTGGGCATTCAGCTCCTTTTACCTCCCTCACACTTCCTTGTCCAGACTTCTCACCTCTCCTCTTGCCTTCCCTTCTTCTCTGCAGTTAAGCCAAGCTTGCTTTGTCTGGAGGACTTGGAGTCTTGGAAAAGTCAGAAGGCATTAATCAAACACTCTATTGTGCAACTATTTCCATCACTGAGTTGCATCTGGTCCCTGAGGTCTAATTCTTCATTAAGAAAGTGCTCCATGTGGAAAGAGGCAAGAGAGGGCTTGGGCAGCACTTCACAGGCTCTGCATGGTTGGAAATAAATCCCTGCAGCCCCCCAGCAGATGTGCAAAGGAGCCCAGCCCCGAGGGCTTTGTCACAAGGAGCAGCAGGGCCACTTTTGAGTCATCTCACCGGCAGGGGGATGGAGAGGAGTCTCCCAGAGCTGCAGGTACAGAGAATCAAACCGAGAGCACCGGGCTGCCTGACCCCTGAGTGCTGCTCTGGGGCTGGAAGCTCGCAGGACCAGCCCAGCTCCCACACAGCTGCTGCAGGAAGTGAGAAGCTGCTCTGTGAAAAGCTCAGCTGCAGATGAACTGGGCACAGCCTTCCAGCCCGAAAAGGTCATGGGCTTTGTCAGAAAAATGCACCTTTCAAAGGGAAGGCAAGGACTGAGGAGAGGACACTGACCTGTGTCAAAAGCACGCCCTGAGCACCCTGACAGGAACTGCTGAGGGGGGTTTGGGGCAGCACTTCTTGGCCAGCTCATGCCACAGCACGAGGGTGAGGGTGGAGGTGCTGCCATAGGCTCCCCAGCTGCCCTCAGAGGACTGTCTTGTACTTCACAGATCCCCCAAATAATTTCCTTTCCCAGCCAAGTTGCTTAACTCAGCCCCTCTTTGTGACCCCAGGGCACATCCCCCTTCTCACGCTGCATCTTCCTGCATCTCCTCCCTGTCAAGAGCCACCTCGGGGGCTGTCTGAGGCTCTGTCCACCCATCCACCTCCTGCTGTTGAGAACAAATCCCTAAAAAACCAACCCTACCTCCCCAGAGGGGCCTGCAATGCTGCCCTTGCACTGCTCTGAGCCGAAGAGATCAAAGCTTCCTACTCCCAAGTTGGTTTTTTGCTATGAGGACAGGAAAGAAGAGGGATGAGGATGGATGGAGAGGGAAAACTCTGTAAAGCATACAAACCTGAGCAAGCTCCTCATCACAGGGGGCTCCACAAAGGACATGAAGGAACAGTGGGCTGGCTTAGAGAAATTCATACTTCCACCTCCAGCTTCCAGCTGTCTTCCAGATATTGGTCAGGAGATGCTTTGCCCAAGCTCAGTTTTTTGTCCAACAGGTAGAGCTTTATCCTGTGTGAATGCCAGAGTTTTGCAGATCTGATCATACTCCTCTACACAAACTCTCCAGAGCTTACTCTTAGGGAATGAAGTTTGTCAGAGGGAGCTGACAAAGAGTTGAAGGTGGCAAATTATGTTCCTTGCAGAATCTTTCTTCTATGCTTCAACCTTCAGGGGAAGCCAGAGCAATTCTCTGGAGTGCTGCAGCACAGACCCCCACCCCCAGAAAAGGACAGACACTTTGGGAGCCATCTCTTCTCCTGCTTCAAGGCACAAACACGTGAGCTGGAAGTTCTTGTGCAAAGCTTCTCCTGCCTTTCAACACAGAAGAGACAAATTCAAAGCCAAAGGGGTTGGACAAGATGGAGTCAAAATGATGCCAACCTTCCTATTTGGCTTTCTATCACTGCCCTGTGTTCCCCAGCTCAGTGCTTCCCAGCTGCTTCCAGCCCTTTCCTTCTCCCAGGAGGCTGCAGCTTCCCCAGGAAGCCTCCAAGCCCCCAGCCCTCCCCACACACCTCAGCTGCAGGTTGGTTTGAAGGGTGCCCTCCTCTGGGTGAGGCCTGAGAGCCACTGAACCTTCACACACTCAAAAGCCAACGACCAGAGCTGCTTTTCTGCATGTCCAGATTTCGGGGAGCAGCCATGTCCTTCCCAAGTGCTGATTTTCAGTGAAGGGGAATAACTCCTTTCAGTGCTGGTGAGTGGATGTTATCAGTCTCCTCTTGCTGCTGCGTGATCTTTACCATCCTCCAACGCAAATTCCAACGTTTTCCTAAGCTGGTTGCAGTCCCAGCTCCAGGCTGGAGCTGTCAACCCTCCCGTTTCCATAGTTTCAAACACTTTTTAAAGCAAAGGATCCCCAAGCCAACCTCTCAAACGCATCTCCCGCCCTCCAGATGCCTCTCAGACACCTCTCATCAGCTGTTTCATCCCATCCTTGCAAAAGCCCAGCAAATCTCTCTAAACATGTGCCATCACCCCTTTCCTCACAAGTTCCATGCCTCCACCCACGAGGTTTCACTCTCCCATTACCAAATCCTGCTTTACATTAAAGCCTTTGCCGCCTTCTCCTCCAAACTCATTAATTTCCACTTAAAAGGCTCATTCCTGCACAGGCAGAAATTTCCATGACAGATTTCCTTCCCGTTTTCTTCTGCCATTTTCCTCCTGCCTCAACCCTGAGCTCTCTGTCCAGGCTGCTGGCATTCCTCAATCCAGCATTTCCCAGCTGCTTTCAGCCTCTTCCAGACCCCACACGACCTCAACACTACGATTATTTTGTCAAAGGCCAAAAAAAAAAAAAAAACACCAGTAGGGCCTGAAGCAGCCTGAATTATACAAAGGGTAATTTAAAGCACAAAGCTCAGCCTCTGAAATATCATCTTTTACCACCTTTAAACCCCTCTGTGAACAGGAAATCTCACAAAGTGCCACCTATATCAGGGCTCAGCAATGGGAGACAAAGTAAATTACCAAGCACAGGAGCCCCCAAAAAGTAAAAATAAACCCCACTAAGCCCATTTTAAAAAATAATTTTGTAGCCAGGACAGCCCATACAGCAAAATTTGCAGCTGGAAAGTGTAGCTCAGCAATTAATTAGCAAGTTTTTTAATTCAGGTTGCTCATCACAAGTGCAGTCCATGGGCTCATAGTTCCCATTAGGCTGGATAAATGCATCCAGGTTTGTGCAGAGCACCAGGAGCTCACCAAGGCAAACACATCTGCTGAACCTGCACAGCCCTGATGTTTCTCAGAGATGTTCCTTTTTTAAAAAAAACCAACAACCTAAAAGCATTTCTCCTTGCTATGCCTTCAGAATAAAGCTTGGTAGACAAAAAGAAAAAAAAAACAACAACCCATCTAAAAAACCCCAACCAAACAAACAAAACCCTAGAAAAACCAGGCTGAAAATAATTACCTGTCCTATATTGCAACACAAAGCGGTGGCTGAAAATTTTGAAAGCACAGAAGGTAAGTGGAAAATGAGAAGAAACACATGGAAAACCAAGGAAATGCCATTAAAAAACCCCAACTAGGAAAAGTCTCAAAGAGCAGGGAGCAAAAGGCAAAGAAACAAGTAATGGTTTTTATTTCAGTGGGTTCATCGGTCCAAAATAAAGGGATTGTATAAAAAAAAAAATTAAAAAAAAAGCAGAATTACCAGGGATGGATGTGGAAAGATGGGGTTGGAGAAGATACCATAGACTGAGGGTGACAAGAAGCCAAAGAAGCAATTTGCATTCTGTTTTTGGGAAGACACTGAGCTGCCTCCCTATTTGACCTCCCTCCCTTTGCATCAAGTCTCAAGCTATGGGAATGGTTTGGTGGGCTTTTGTTTTTCAGTCCAGCTCCCCCTGCACACAGGGGGAGACAATCAGACTGACACAAACATCACTGGCAGGGGCCAGCACTCGTTGCAGAGCCAAACAACTGCAGAAAAAAGTTTCAAATTCTCCTACCAATATCTTTCTTTCCTTCTTAAAAGAGTGCAATTTATAACTCTGCTGCAGCTTTAAAAGAAGACACAATTAATTATTCACCAGCCCTCTGCGGCTGTCTGGAAAGGACCTGAATGAACTGAGCTGCTGCTCCCTGCTGATGCCAGCGGCTGGGAAAGCTCAGCCAGGCCCTGGAGGTGGAGAGGGCTCAGGGGACATGGAAAGCCCAGGTGTGGGGATGGAGCACAGGGATTGTCCTCTGTGCTGGCACCCAGCACCTCCCCAGCCACCAGAGTGACAAAAATGAGCGTTTTTGCCTAGAAACCACCTTTAGCTGCTGGGGGCTGGGCCAGGTGACTTTCAGTCAGCAGGACAAGAGTGTAAAAGTCAAACATAATCCTCTGTCCACAGAGCTTCTCACCCATCTCCAGAGCAGAATCCCCTCACAGAGCGAGATCTCTGTATTCATGGACATTTCTCACCATGCTGAACTCTGTTCACACTGCTCTCCTTTGAGCCTTCCTCTGCACTTTCCCACCCTACTTTGATTTTTCCAGATGCCAACCAAGCTCAGCTGAGCAATAGGAACGTGCATTAAGACCTTGGCTGAGCTGTAGAGCCCTTACCTGTGCCACTCACCTGGCAGGCTCAGATCCCCCTGGCCAACTCTGCCCCTCACAGAGCACAAACCCCTTCCCTGCCCAAAGAGAATTCCAGCTTTTTTGGAGGTGCTCAGCCAAACGTGGGGCAGGGCTGGCACAACCAGCAGTGGGAAGGAAGGAGGAGTAACAGCCACCTGAAGTCACCCAATTTTGGGGGTGGGGGGCAGCCTGGCTCCTCCCCATCCCCCTCACATTCCTGTAGGCCCAGGGATAACCCTGGGAACAGGGAACACCACCTAGGATTGAAAAGCCACTTTAACATTTGGCATGAGAACAGCCAAGGACCCTGAACCCCAGATTTACCTGCTTGATCTGTCCTGAGAAAGGACTTGATGATCTCAAAGGGCCTCTCCAACCTTAATCCTATGATTCCATAGGGAAAAATGCATCTCAAAGGGCCTCTCCAGCCTTAACGATCCTATGATTTAGGGAAAAATGCATCTCATTGTCAATGTAAGGCTACTTTAGGAAAAGAATTCTCAGGTGGGACTCACGTCTCATTATGCAGCAGATGCAACGTCACCTTATTTACAAGGTGCTTTTAGAAACAAGTTCTCTTGGAGACTAAACAGAGAATCCCAGAATGGTTTGGGTGGGAAGGGACCTCAAAGCCCACCCCTGCCATGGGCTGGGACACCTCCCACTATCCCAGGCTGCTACAAGCCCCACTGTCCAGCCTGGCCTTGGGCACTGCCAGGGATCCAGGGGCAGCCCCAGCTGCTCTGGGCACCCTGTGCCAGGGCATCCTCATCCTCACAGGGAAGGATTTCTTCCCAACACCCCAATATGCCTGCCCTCTGGAAGTCATTCCCCTTTTCCTGGCACTCCAGGCCCTTGTCATGAGTCTGACTCCATCTTTCCTGCAGCTCCTCACGTGCTGGGGACATGGGGACAGGCATGTCCTGTGCTTTGATGCCCCAGGAAGCGCCCCTGCCCCTCACCAAGACAACAAAGCGAGGGTCTGACATCCCTGGACACATCTGGACTTGCACTGCTGCTCTGCTCAAACCTCTGGGACACACCAGGCTTTGGAGCTGCAGCTCCCTGCAAATCCCTGCATGCACAGGGAGCACCCGTGGCTCCAAATTCCAGAGCTTCACAAGCACAACGGCTCAGCTGTTTGCCAAGCTCAGAGCACTGCAATGAAACACCCACACAGTGACAAGAATGAGACTTTAATCAGTTTTAAGTGGAGTTTTAACACTAAGAGATAAAGGGTTGTTAAACACAATAACAAACGGACATCTGATTTGTATGAGGCATTATCCTGTACATGTCATACTTGGTTTTTGTGTATTCTCAGTTACACACAGAGCCACTGTTGCACAGCACAATAGTATTTGAAGAGGCTGAATCAGAGTAAGGCTGCTTAACAGACTGATTTGTTTTTTTTTTTTTCTTTTAGTATCTATATATATATATATGCTATATGAAAACAGACTGGAAATTTGAACTGGCAGAGAAAGGCAGCTCTGCCAAAACGCTGCAGTTGGAGCCCCTTTTAGTGCACAGTCCCACCCCATCCATCTGCATGCACGACACTTTCCAACAGTATTGAGAAGGTAAACGAGGCACTTCGTGGCAACCACAGGCATCGTTAACATATTGCACACATTTTCTAGGACTAAACATGGAACTTGCACACCAGCATCCTCTTTTTTGGATCGTTTGAAGGGTTGGGTTTTTTTTGTTTTTTTTTTTTGTTTTGTTTTGTTTTGTTTTTAATTTGGAAAGCTGATTTTGATGCTGCATGGAAACTCCACTTTACAATGTGTGCCCCGGGGAGGAACCTGGAGGCTGATTTGCACAGCTGCCCTGGAGGAGCTGTGGCAAAGGTTTTGACTGGGGCTGCCCAAGCCCAGGGGATGATTCAGGGCCTTACAGTTAAGCTCTTACCAAAGTGATGCCTTCAAGTAGTTTCAGACATGTAAGCTCTTGCACATCCCAACAGGCTGAAGTGTACAGTCCAGAAACTCAAGGAAAAGATTACCTACAGAATGCAGCTCAAGCTAATTATGAATACTGTCATAAATAAAGTTTTAATAAGGACTCAAAAAACCTTTCAGTCATAGCAATTCTTGTCAACTTCTATGGGGGTGGTAACTGAAATAAAGTATAGGAGAGTATGTATAATATATATTTATATATATAATATATATATATATATAATGCCATTTTTCCATTTCCAATGACTACACCATAAAATGTAAGCAAGGCTTCTCAAAGACGTCGGAACATTAAAAAAAAAAAAATTAAAAAAAAAAAAAAATCAAAACCCTCATTCCAACCTTCACATTCCAAAGGAAAAATAACAGTGCAAAAGCCCATCCTTGTGTCCTGATTCCCGATCCGGCGTCAGCGACTGGAACTGCACCATCCAATCCTGATTATCCAAAGTGGGACACACACAGCAGTGCCAAGATCCCAACACTATCCAAGCAGGAACAAGTTTGGTTTATTAAGCCAACACAACTTTCAACTGTTATAAACCAGACAGGGTGAAACACGATTGGAAGGGTGAGAGTTAAAATTCCTGTTCCCGAGGGAAAAACCACCTCCTGCTCATCACAATGAGCACTGAGCCTTGATCCATTAAAGTCTAATTAAACCTGTAAGTCAGAATGTATCACCAGCTTTGTTAGCATCATGAAGCTGAGGAGCAGAATTGGCCAACAGAAACCAGGTAAGAAAAATCGTTTTAAAAAGCCCTTTACACCTTGGTTTAACCAATAGTAATTAGTGGAAGTCCTGCCTTGTGTGGTTCAGATTCCAACCATTAATGCTCTGACAGATCCCATTCATAATTCAGGCTGAGAACACAGCTCATGAACTTCCATGTCAGCACCAAGAAGTTAAGTCAGCGGGGGGATGTGTGTACTACACCCTCAAAAAAGCATCAATCTGGGGTCAGCTGTTCATGGCCCACTTAGAGGCACCCATTTTGGCAGGGACTTCCCACCTGGATGTGCCAGCAGCTGGACTCCTGAGTCACCTCAGGTTGGGCATGACAATCATCCACCAGAAGCCAACTTGGAGCCCTACCCTTGGCTGCGTCCCTAGGAACAAATAATCCAATGCTTGGTTTAGAAAAACAATTTGTTTGAGGGGTTTGTTTTTTATAGTGATGTATTTGGGACAAGTTTGGCTTTTTAATCTTCATTTACAGTGTTGAGAATTTACTGCAACACTGGTTTCCTGTCTCTGGTGTGTAATGTCCGTTTTTTAGACATTGCAGGTAATGAGTATTCAAGTAAAATTCCCTAACAGTTAATGACTTTTTTTTTCTTAAAAAAAAAAAAGTGTGCAAAACTGCAAAACTCATTGTAATAGAATGTGTAAGGTCAAAGGGGTGGAACGGCTGACAGAGGTTTGCTTGAATAAATGCATCAGAAATCTTCCAAACAAACACTAACCTGGAGAATCTCCAATGACATTTCCTGTGCACCATTACAAAATCTTTTTATATTCATGAGAAGAAAAAAAAATAAAATAAAAAAAAAGCTTGCAAGGCAGCACATGAAGTATTCACAGCAGGAATATGATTGAAAAACTACTAATATAAATGTAAGATGTTGACTGATGTGTTTGCACTAAGAGCATCTGACTTTTAGTTAGCACTGGCCTTGATTACACAGGAGATGGAGCAGCCATTACAATTCAGAAAAAAACCCCAATAAATCATTGTCAAATTTTGTAACCATTTTGTTTCAAGCTCTTACTTTAGTTGATAGCCTCCACATTTGTATGGTTAAGTCATTGTTGCTGTGTTTCCTTTTGTTTTTTTGTTTTGTTTCTCATGACCCCAATTCCTGGTCTCCCTTCATGCGCGGGTTGTCGTGGGTGTCGTGAAGGTTCATTCCTGTACCCCTAGACAGAACCACTCCCTCTAGCTGCCTTTTCTAGCACCATTACACTTAAAAAAAAATGAAAAATGCACAAACAACAAGCAGTGACAGCGGCGACTCCTCACCCATTGTCCCGGATGAATTAGGGCAGCATGCTGAGGAAAGGTGCATGGAACAGCTGGATATGGTACACAGGCCATGCTCCTTTCCGAGCATCCCATCCAAAAAACATGCATTAGAATGTAGGAAAAACCTTCTAGAAACATCTCTTAGCCAACTGCAGACTTTTCTGTTGCCACACAAGTGCAAAAAAAGGGGCAGGATGTGAACCTGTAAATATTTTTCCTTTTTTTTTTTTCGTTTTTTTTAAACTTCGTTTGGTGACAGAACACAAAAGGAAAAATTCCTACGCATACACATTAGGTCTGTCTCCACTTTTATAAAACTGGAATAAAATGGGAAAGTGCCATGTTTATAGTTCCTAATTGAAGTTTTAATGTCCTTTGACACAAAAAGGTATATACACATAAGAGCTACGTAACCTTTCTTTCCCCCCCCCCAACTGGACAAGTGTCAAACCCTGTAGATTTATAGGGCAAAACAAGATTGGTCAGGAAAGAATTGTTCCTATAATTGGTAATCTGACACTATGTCCTTTTGCCATTTAGAAAGGTCCTTTTTTTTTTTTCAGTTTATTCAAGTTTGTTTCTCTTCATGGTTTTTTTTTTTTTTTTTGTGGTTTTTTTTTTATCTCTGATAAAAAAAATATTCAGACTTTTGTAATCTGCGTATGCTGATCTTCATCAAAAGGTTCATTCTCTGGATCAGAGTCAGTGGTGTCAGAGTATCTATAATGATCAGGTTCATTGTCACTAACATCTGGTGTTACAGAAGTTGAACTGCTAGCCTCTGGGTTTGATGGCTCTTCTACTGTTTTTGTGAAAAATAGCTTCACCTGGGGAAGGAAAAAACAACATTTAAAAAGGGAACCCAGACTTCAACTGAGCACAGGCAACAAAGCAATTTTTAACAGCACAGGTCCTTCCCTACCCCGAGTCACACCTGTGCTCCTCTCCCCACAGGGAGGTTTGCCAGTCTCTCCATACACCCCTGGCAAAACAAAGATGTGGCCCAGCAGCAGGGTTTGTCAGCCCAGCTGCAGGAATTGTGTCTGGCTGAGTGCTCAGGTGCTCCTGAGCTGCAGCAGGACATCCCAGCACACGAGGCCATGCCACCATCCTTGTTGAGTGCCTTCCCCAACTCCCAGAGGACCAGGAGATGACAGCAAGAGGGCACAGGAACCAACAAAACACTCTCCAAGGGCTGACTCGTGTGTGGCAGGTCTGATCCAAGCAATCTCCCAAGCAGCTATGACCATTAGCTTCAAATGAGCACTGGCTGATCTTTTATGAGGAAATCAGAAAATGTTGGAATTCTTACAAATGCCTTTTGTGTGTTTAAAACACTGCTGGCAAAGGCTCATACTTCCCAAAGCTAAACTGCCAGGGTAAGGTATTCCCAGAATCACAGGACAGCTGGGGTTGAAGAGACCTCTGGAGATGATCCAGTCCAAGCCCCTGCCCAGGCACAGGAGCACTTCCAGGTGGGCTTGGAATGTCTCCAGCGAGGGAGACTCCACCCCCTCTCCAGGCAGCTGTTCCAGGGCTCTGCCACCCTCACGGAAAGGAGTTCTGCCTCGATGTTGAGGTGGAACCTGTATTTCTGTTTATGGCCTTTGTCATCCTGTGGCTGGCACCCCTGAGCAGAGCCTGGCACCCTCCTCTGCCATCCCCCGGAGTTATCTGTGAGGCTTGATGGGATCCCTCCTCAGCCTTCCCTTCTCCAGACTGACCAGGCCCAGCTCCTGCAGCCTCTCCTCAGCAGGGAGATGCTCCACACCCCAAATCATCCTCGTGGCAAACTCTGCTTTCCCTGGAACAAATGGGAATGCTGCAAATCAGCTCAGGAGTTCAGTGCCCAGCCCAGAACTCAGGCAATCCAGCTGGAGCAGGGAAGATGCCACCTGGCCACCTACACCTCTGATGGCTTTGATAAATACCTGGAACAACTTGAAGCCTTCAACCCCAGCTTCTCAGCATCCATCAGCTCCCCAAAAAGCAGGTAGAAGTACAAAGCTCAAAGCTTTGCTAAGTGACGGCAATACCAATGCATGAACTCAGTTTCTACACAGCAGTTTCACATGGGCCCTCCAAAGGCAAGACAAACAAATCATGCAGCTTTTCAGCTTTGTTCACACATTAAATATACTGACCTTGAAGTTTGGAGAGAAATATCTGTTGGCTTTGTCTTTATTTGCTTTGTCTAGATCGTTTTTTGTTAATGTAAGGATTAAATATTCCTTATCATTATCTGAGCGTTCTGTACTGAAAATACCATCAAGTTCCTGATCTGCAACTAGACTTCCATTTTCTACTTTGTCTGAATTTTCATCCAGTCCTATGAAGAATGTATTTACCCAAAAGTGAAACATTTTGTCCTGGGGGAGGAAGAACACAGAAAACAAGCTTGCTTTAGTACTCACTAATGGCACGTTAATTAGACTGCTATCAGCATCTGGTCAAATATCAGGCAAATTTGCCTGTAACATCAGGCAAAACTTGGTTGGACAACAGTACATCATTTGTTACATTGCATGCAAAGACATTTTCACCACATCTTCTGGACAACACACAAAAATCTGCATTCATCAAGCTCAATTTTAACCAAATAAGCTTTTAGAAGTCACTCATGGAGAGCTGGGCTTAAAACTATCATACCTGCAATAAAAGCAGATGATAATAAATTCAATAAACTAAAACTTGCAATCACAAGGCATAAATAGTTTGGTTTTTTTTTGCTCACCCCTTGCCAAGCAGTCCCTGAACCCAAAAGACAACCTGTGTGAACGAGCTGAGGTGAGTAATACTGAATCTCCCCTGTAACAGAAAGCTTTTCTTATTTTTATACTGAAGTAGCTGCAATTGAGCAAAACCACGAATACACTCCTACAGTAAGAGATCCTTGGGTGATTTGCCGAGATGTTTTCACCCAGACTTTGCTGAGCAGCACTGAGGAAGGCAGAGCCTGCTGTCCTGCCACTCAGCAGGAAGTTTTCAGGGAGAAGCCAAGGCAGTGATGCTCAGCTGAAGCAGAACTTGAGAAGATGTCCATGAGCAGTTTGATTCTCCACTCTGCCACAGCTCCAGCTGCACCAAGAGGCAGGACAGCCCTGCATCAGAGATCCTGAAGGCTCTGGTGAAGCAGCTTTCTGCTGGTGTTTCCAAGGTCAGCTGGGTACTGATTGCACACCAGGCCCCTCTCCATCTGACACTGAGCTACAGCCACTTGCTCTTTACACATGAAATCTTCTGTCTGACTCTGATGTGGCTTTTCAGGCCAAAGATCCAAGATGCAAAGGCCACTTCTTCCCACAATGGTCAGTACACTCCTGCATTGCTGCTAAAGCTGCAGGGAAAGTAAACCATTCCAGAACCTAACATTCCTTGGCGTTACACATGACCAGAACACAAACTCACTCCTTCTGAGATAACTTACATATTTTGGTTTACCAATGAGATCTAATTCAAATTTCTTACTGGAAAATCCATGTCCTGCCCTATCCTCTTATTCATCTCTGCTGGTAAGGAGGCAGGGGGGAAATCAGAGGTGGAACAGAAGCGGTTCCAGCATGTGTGACATGAGCAGGCCTCCTGCTGAAGGCAGTTTGGCACCAGCAAAACACCACAGTATTCTCCTGAGCCAAAGGAAGAGGGCAGGGAAGAGCTGGACTACTTCTTAACTCACACTCATTCATCCTCCTCACAAATTTAGTCAAACGCGATCCTGGGAATTCACTCGACCAAAGGTCAGCAGAGTGATTTTCAGTATTTTAGGTAGAGCCTACAAAACCACTTCCAGCTTGTCTGCATTTTTCTACACACCTGAGAGACCCCAGAATTTAAAAACCCAGCCAGGAACACTTCTGGTAGTTGAGTTGCCCACTTCACCATGTGCCTCTCTCCAGCACTTTGGGAATCAAGTCCATCTAGCAATGAGCTGTCTAGGGAGCCCAGCAGACGTTTCCCACTGCCACTGAGTAGTGCCTTTGAGCCAGCCCATTTCTGAAGAAGCCCTGTTGAAGCCCATCCATGGGAGGCAGCAGCTGGCAGGTTCTTGCCAGGCCCTGCTTACACATTCCACACTCTCCTTCTTTCCCCAGGAACAGCCTTAGAAATGCCCTGCCTGGGTCTGGAAGCTGAGGATGAACATCCTGAGTTCCCTCTGCTGCTGGCTCTCTCCCAGAGGAAGAGGCAGCAGACAAAATCCCAGTGAAGACCTCAGGGTACCCCGCTCCAGGGTCCTCCTCACCCACACAGTGAGTCCCTGAGAAGGGACTCCAAGGAGGCGAGATGTTCATTCCTGCTCAGGTCAAAACAGACGAGCAGCAGCTCTTCTGCTGAAAACCCCTCTGGTGCTGGTCCCCAGTGCCACCTCCAGGGAGGGGAGCACATGTGGCAGGGAATAGATGGCTGGAGAATGGCTCCTGTCACCAGCAGGAAAGCAGAGCCAGAGAGAAAGAAGCCACTGGATGGGAATCAATGCCAGCAGCAGCAGAAGGCAGAAGTTTTGTGCCTCACCTTCAGCTCCGTGAGTGGAGAATCAGGAGGGATTTAGTTGTCACTTTAGCGGCTGGGGGGACTCAGCTTCACTGACAGGGGCTGACAGACAACAAACCTCTCACTAGGCAGCTTTTAATCTGTGTTCCTTGGGGTAAATTAGCAGAAGTCTTCAGGGACTCAAACTAAACAATACAACTCAGCTGAGCTGGTCATTTTTCCTTTTATCTCCCTCCAGCTTTTTAAAGCATCAAGTCATTTTCCTTTCCTTCCCACTACAAACTTAATTAGCCTAATAAACTGAGTTCATGGGTCTTGGAATATGGCACGGCCTCTCAAACTGAGGGAAGACTTGGTCATGTTTTTTAGAATTAGCCCTTAAGGCTGGTAACTGTGTCGCTGTTTTCACTGAAGAGCAAATCCATTATTCAAAGTGAGAATTCGGCTAAAGCGTCAGGACCCAAGATATTTCATGGGAGACAAGGAAGAAAGATGATGTAATATGGGCCAAAGATAGGAATTTTAAAAATCAAGGCATGAGCTGAACTCAGGCTTTATATAGCAAATCAAAATACCAGACCAAGTGCTCACATAACACAAGCTAATGAATAGATTTCTGGAAAAAAATAAAAGTATTAGAGACTGTTTTTCAATGTGTTTTGCTTCACTTCCAGTTACATCACAGACATCTGTCTTAAAAAAAAAAAAAAAGTAAACCACAGATGTACTTCTTCCCATAACCAAATCTGTGCCATGAATCTCCAGTGCAGTATCAGATGAGACAGAGGCTGATTTAATCCCACAATTCTGACAAACAGTGCTTGTCCCTACATCGTGCAGTTTCTCAGACTGACAGGAAAACATTCTCCACTCCAGAGCTGGTCTCTAGCTGCAGACTGAGATCCAAACCCAGGAATTGAGCCATCAATGAAGAAGGAGTTCCCATGTCCTCCTGAGAGCTTTCCAGGCACTGACAGTGCCTGTGCAGCACCCGCTGAGGGTCTGGAGATGCTCTCCCAGCCTGCACATCGTGGTTCAGCCTGTTCCCTAGGCCAGCCTGCTGGAACTTCCTGTACCATTTGCACATCAACACTGAGTCTGCTGACATTTTCAGAGTTCAT
Source organism: Sitta carolinensis (assembly GCA_032173965.1). NCBI lineage: Eukaryota > Metazoa > Chordata > Aves > Passeriformes > Sittidae > Sitta > Sitta carolinensis. The sequence continues at coordinate 326,851 of CM063287.1, read as the reverse complement.
TCCTCAGCGTTTGCTTAACAGCAACTGCCCAAAGTCCCGTTGAACTCTGCTCTGCAGCAGAACTTATCTCTAGACTTGAGAGATGAAATGCAACTGCTCAAACAATGCTGTCAGCCCTCCTACACTGGAGTCTGGGGATAAAACACCACTGACTCTCACAAATTAAACCCACACCAACATTGCCCCTCTCATCTGTACTGGGAGGACTCCCAAAAAAAGGTCTCCTTCACCCCCAGGCTCTGGAGGCAGGAAGATGAGGAGATTTCTGGTATTATTGTTAAGCAGACTCCCATTGAACCGAGTGATCTACGCATACTCTGAAATACTTTCAGATTATCATGTCAACATCAATAACTGGAAGAAAAAGGCTTTGCAGAGAACCATGGAAGCAAAACTAAAGTGACTACAGCAGCAGTCTGAGATGGAAGAACAGTCAAGCTACAACAAAAAGCCATGCTCAAAAAAAAAATCCCCCAAATTACTAGCTTCTACCCATCAGAAATTCATACACAGGCATGGCACTTGAGCCTCGAGCCATTTTGTTTGAAAGGAAGTAGCCAGAGCTCACTGAAAAAATAATCTGAGAATAAACAACTTGATTAGACAAGAGAAACCAAGAGCTGGAGACTTCCTAACTGATGCCAGGTGGCAGAAACTATGGAAGGGATGAAACTTTTCTGAAGCTGTACCAATACTCCAGGGGCACCAACGATCCTGTGGGCTGAGGTCAGCTCACAAAAGCCATTAAATTTGCTTAAATTAACTTTTGCCATTGAAAGAAAGAAATTTTGCCATGTCCAAAGAAAGGACACGTGGCTGCTTTAAATCTCACACTGACTCTGCAATGTTAGGTGACTGAAGTCATTGGTCATTCAGGTTTGGTCTGATTTATGGATAATTATTTTATCCAAAACGAGCCTGAGCAAAATTGAGGAGGGCCCTCCCTACAGAGAGCTCTCTTCAAAGGACTGAGAAATTTGGAAGCAAGTACATGTGAGGGAATCTGGGACACTTCAGCTGAGATCCAGTGTTATCAAACACCAAACCAGAGCCAGGCCAAAGAAGTTTCCTTCACCTCCAGAGATGAGACACAGCCATTCCTAAGCCTGAGGCTCAGAATGCATCAGGAATTCCACTTCTAATTGATCTTATTAGGTTTTTTATTAAGCTAAAGTTAAAATGCAGACTGGTCAATATGTGATGTTTTTAAGGCTTGTTTACCTACCTATAATCTGCTAACAGAAAACTTGAGAAGAACAAAAACCAATGACAGGCAAGAGATTTATAATTCCACTTTTCATAAACCTGGTTCATAAACCAAAATCTCTGAAAGATAATATGCTGTTACCCCTAATTTTGCTGTTCCTCATGAATTCATTGCATAAAGGGATCTTTAAAATACAGGTCTCCCCAGTGGAGTACCTTCACTTTTGGGGTTTTGGGTAAAAGCTGTGTAGACAGTTGACATAGAAAAGGAACAGGCAGAGATGTGACACATCTGGACAGACAAAGGTATTCAGCCAAGGGAGGTTCTTGTGGCACCAGTATTCCCTTTGTTCTCACCTTATTCACTTTATGCACCAACCTGTCCAAGGACCACGTGGAAGGATCAGCTCCTGTGTTCACAGCAGAGCTAAGAGAGGTGATCTTACCACAACTGTGGAACATCTCACACCTATCTTCCTCTGTCCTTCGTTCATACTGAAAGCTGAGGCAGTGAGACACTTGATTCAACAGATATTTCAGAGAGATTATCAAGGTGTTGTTTTTTACTGGGTGATGAAGGGGAAGTTTCCATCTCAGAAAAGATTGCAGATGTGAAAAGAACCACCTTCACCATTTCTTTGGCTTCTACCAGGCCAAAAACACTGAGAAACTGAGTACCACTGCACTATCTGTAATCCACAGAACCCAAACAGCTTGGGTATTTGATAAGAATAGGAAAAAAAAAAACAAACCAACAAAAAAAAACCTAACAAAAAACCAATCAGCTACTCAGAAACTGCAAAGAATCTTCAGAAATGAAACCACAATCTGACACTCTGAAATGAAACCCCAGCAGAGCAATCCTCCTGCTGTGGGTCTGCACTTCTTCACACTCCTGAAGGCCCAATTCCTACTGCAGGAACTGGGTGTGCTCATGAGGGGCTCTCATTACACTGTCCCTGGAGCTCAGTGCTGTCTCCAGGGGTAAAACCAACACAGGAGTTTGTTCCTGGGGCTCAATCCAGCAGCTGACCTGCACACTGGCACTTCAGGGACAGGCAGGGTAGCACAGCACTGCCCATCAGGTCTGTCTGCAATCCATGTCTTACTGGGGATGGCAAAGAAACAACAAACTCACAGTCCAGACAGCAGAGAGTAGATAGAGCAGGACCTTGTCTCATATGTTGGGACTTTGCATCATCTCCTTCTCCCTGCATCCCTCATGTCGAACCCACAGTACTCATCTGGGTGCTCCTTTAAAAGACTCTTCTCAAATCTGCTGCAGGTCAATAATATTGGCTTTGAAGTGTAATTTCTACTTTTAAAATGCTTTTACAGTCTCTGTACTGCACATAACTGCATTGACCAGCTAAAACACCTCATCAAACAGGAAGAGAAGGAAAACAGGGCAACTAAGGAACTGTCCAGAAGCCTTTGCAGATCCCAGCACATGAATTAAACTTGTTCACACAAGCAAGCTCACACATCAGTGTGCATGTGTACTCACACACAGCTGTGTGCACAGCTCTAAGTGATGCTACCTCATCACTTCTTTGTCTCCTGACCCACTGCAGCATTTCTTACTTTTATGAATTCACTCACTGAAAGCTCTTAAGTCTTCTCCATTCAACGGGGAGGAACTACTGATGAGGAGTTTTAAGTAGCAAATACCAAGGTTGCCTTGAATCAGCACAGTGTCATCCTCACCTGTCACTTTGGTAGATCCAAAGTGGCTCCACAAGCACCAGAACTAAAGAAATTTAGGTTCAGTTTTAAGAACTGGCTGACCTTGGTTTCAAAGACCTAGATTACTTTTTTTTCCCCACAACTGAGACCCTAATAAAATCCGCAGCTCTGAGGGAATTCTCTAAACCTCTCATGTCAAGGCACTGCAGCTGGGAACAGAGAGGTGGTGGAAGAGATTGCAGAGATACTTTTACAAAGTGCGTGGGAACTCAATTATCTCAGAAATTCAGCTAAATTTGACAGATGGGTACAAATCAGCCAACAGCACAGACAGGATCTTCTGTGCCTGCTCAAACCTCAGGAAAATTTAGTGAAGAAAACAGCTGGAGTTAACTTGCTCAGTATGCAAGTCTATTTTTAGAAGGTGAATGTTTTTTCCTCAATTAGATTACTCACTACTACCCAAATGACTGCAATACAGACCCAGGATCATTTTTATCCAACCTTTGTACTTAATCTCCCCAACTCCTCAAACATCCAGCTTTCATTTTGAGGCTGACTGGCTCCTTGGGATAAACCAGCCATCAAAGAATTCAATGATTACACATCCCTGAAAAATAACCAACATCCCAGCCCCCAGCAGCAGGGGCTGGCTCAACATTTTCTAGAAAAAGTGAGGAAACCAACCTTTTTCAACATCTTGTTCTGTTTGTGGAAAAACTCCACTTTGATATCACCGCATACCGGCAAAGGTTGAGGGAATTCAAAGTACATGTACTTGTCTTCACGTCGTGAGGGTCCTGAAGGGGAGGTGAATATCTTTACCTTTAGCTGGTACACCACAAACTGAGGATCTGTGTGACAAAACAAGAGTGTCACTCGGTGAGAAAACCTCAAAAGTGTTAAAAAGCACAATGCTAGTAGCAGACACAAAAGCCTGAGCTATGGTATTTTCAAAGTTAATGAAATTTCTATTAAGGCTTTAACACCACAGGGGATCAAACTTAGCCAGATGCTACTGGAAACAACCTTAAGAGATTTCTGTCCTTCATGGCAATACTTTCAGGCCACCAGGGAGTTCCTAAAGCATTATTTCTTTTTAATACAATGACTGTAGAATGTGACAACTGCTTGACTGTTTCTTGTGTTTTCCCTCTCCTCTCTATTACACAGACCAAAGTGAGAGGTTTTATTCTCTCTCACCTCTTCTTCCAGTTGTAGAGTCATGTCAGCACAAACTGACTCTAATCTTCCACAAACAAGCAAAAACAACGATAAAACTGAACATGAATACTGAAAACCAACCAGCACCAGCAGAGCATAAGCTGGTCCTGTAAATCACCATCATCAGAGAAGTGTCAGCCACAGCATAACTTCCCCATTAAATCTGCAGGGGTAACACTGAAATTAAAAGGGGTTTTTGGTCCAGTTTAGGAAGAGTTGCTTTGGAAATGGTCAGGTTAGACACCCCTGCAGAGCTGGGGAAGTCCCCACTAAACACACCCACGCTGTCCTGCTGCAGGGCCCAGCAATGAAACTATTACTGGCAGGCTCAGAGAATCCCAGGGTGGTTTGGGTTGGAAGGGACCTTAAAGCCCATCCAGTCCCATCCCCTGCCATGGGTAGGGACCCCACCCACTGTCCCAGGCTGCTCCAAGCCCCTTCCAGCCTGGCCTTGGGCACTGCCAGGGATCCAGGGGCAGCCCCAGCTGCTCTGGGCACCCTGTGCCAGGGCTGCCCACCCTGCCAGGAACAATTCCTTCTGTATATCTCACCTAAATTCCCCCTCTGGCAGCCATTCCCCCTGTCCTATCACCATAGATCCTCTTGTGGGGTCCCTCTCCAGCTTGCCTGTAGCCCCTTCAGACCCTGAAAGGTGCTGTGAGGTCTTCACACAACTTTCTCTTCCTGCCCTTATCCCCCTCAAATCCTCAGAGCTGTGGGACTCTGTCATCCCCTCACTCTGCCCTAGAGGCTGGACTCTGCTCTGTCAGCGACTCTAAAGCGGCAGAATGATTAACAAGGCAGGCAGATTGAAAGTTATCAATGTTGGTAAAGTTACTGCCAGTCACAGCTGACAACACGACTAAAGACACAACACAGTCAGTGGATTTCACATTCTGAAAAATCACTGAGAACTCCACAGAAACTTAAAACATTGCAGCATACAAATGCTGAGCTTGAAGTTTAATTCATCTTCTCAGGTGCTTGGCCAATCTGTTGTCTGCCCCAACATCCTCCTGTGTAAACCCCAGCCCAGCAGCTTCCCATGGACACACAAGTCAGCTCTCACTTGAGCAGCACATACTCACAAGTACAGCACAGATCACCCAAAACATTAAATAAGTGACAATTGCAGAAATCTGGAACCTCCACACCTCTTCCCTAAGGCAGAGGGGTTTTGGCAGAGGCTCCTCCCTCCCTCCCGGACAGCCTGACAAGCTGCTGGATTGTTTCTTGTGTGTGTTACATGTTCAGGTACTGTCTCACAACAACATTAACAGGGCAATTTTAATCAAAGCCACAGGAGGCACTGGAATTAATTACACATCGCTGTAATCCCCATAGCAAAACCATTAGATTTTTTCCACCACCAAAAAAATGTGCACGCAACACAAGGCAGTCACTGCCCTGTAACACAGCCCACAGGACAGAACAGAATTTGTTTTTATACTTCAAAGCTTCATGAGATCTGCTGTTCCTCACTAACACAGTGTATCAGCAGATAAGATTAATCATTTACAGGTGTATTAATGCTTTAGAAAACTCCACATAAAGAAAAGTTAATTAGATATCTACCCAGATGAACTGATTTTTTTTTTTTTTTTTTGTTTGAACATCATGGGAAGAATGATGTTGCTGCACTGGAAGCCAACACGCCATTAGGCAAATGTTTTTAAGCAATTCATGTTTCCCAAGAGTTGCTGTGTTTAAAAAGAAGGAGGCTTTTCATAAAAGTAAGGAAAAAACCCCCAATACACACAGAATGGTGGAGCCCCCATCCCTGGAGGAGTCCAAGGAATGAGTGGATGTGACACTCAGTGCTCTGGATGGCAAGGTGGGGACTGGTCACAGGCTGGACTCAATCTCAGAGGTCTTTTCCAGCCTCAGTGGTTCTACACATGGAACCACTTATCTTCAAACCATTAGAACACTTGCCAATTTAAAACTGTAGTGAAACATTCACGAGTCCTTCACAGACTACACCTGGGAGGATCCCAGTGGGCAGAGCCCACTAAGCCAGCAGATTTGGGATTGTGAGGTGTTTCCAGGTGACTGCCCAAGATGTACAACTCATCACCCCATCCAAAAACCCACCAGGTCCCCTAGCAGGGGCACAGGGGTGCTGGTACTTACTGCAAGTTCCGCTGCTGAACATGGGAATTGTTTCAAACATCATCTTGTGGAACAGCAGTGCCACTGGTCTGTAATCCAGGTGATTCTTTAACAGGTAGCTATAGTAGTACACGTAGCGTCTCTGACTGGGAATTGTCACTCCCTAAACAGAGGGAAAACAAGTGTCAAAAACTCTGATCAGCACCTGACAGGGCTCCTGCCCATCACCTCCAGCTGAAGGACACCAAGCCCAAAGGAACATGTCACTCTTTGCTGACCAGCCCCCAGAGCGGGGCCCTGCTTTGCCAGGTACTTCAGCACCTCTCCCACCAGGAAAGGCTGAGGGAATTGGAATGGTTCAGCCTGGAGAAGAGAAGCTCTGGGGTGACCAGTGCCTGAAGGGGCCAACAAGAAACGTGAAGGAACCTGGAGTGACAAGGACAAGGCCCTGGCACAGGGTGCCCAGAGCAGCTGTGCCTGCCGCTGGATCCCTGGCAGTGTCCCAGGCTGGATGGGGCTGGGAGCAGCCTGGGACGGTGGGAGGTGTCCCTGCCATGGCAGGAGGGCTGGAAGTACCCTCTGAGGTCCCTCCCAACCCAACCCAACCCCCCCTGAGATTCTGTGCTTTCCAAACATCCACCTCCAGAAATGAAGCAATGGATGTAGACTTTTCCCATTTCTTAAAAACAAACACCACAGACACCCCGAGGGTTATGCCAAAAACTGTTCCATGCTGCTGCTGTTTTGGGGATGGAGAGCAGCAAATGTTTAACAAGAGGGTGCCTTGAACAGACTCAAACTTTAAAACACCACTACATTCAGGAATTCTAAAATCTACCACTACAGGAATTACATTTTGACAGCACTTTAATAAGTCAAAAGATTAATGTTTGCTAATATCACTGTATTCAAGACTGACACTGCCTTCTCTTTACAAAACATCCTGGAATATTTTCCCAAAAACGTGGAAAGTTTCATTAAAACAGGCCCAACAGCCCAAAGTGTTTAAACATTTGCTTTGAGAGCATAAAACCTAAGAATGTTCTCATTACTGATTTTAAATCAGCTCAAAGCTTCAAATAAGAGAACAGTTTTAAAGCTCTTTAAGCCAATACTTTCAAGTAAAATCGATGATGAAAAATTGTTTCATTTCCCAGAAAATGCATTACATGGTCTAGAACAACCTGTCACTGCAGACCTGAAACAGCATCCGCAAGGAATCTTTCTGATTAAAACTGAGTGTGGAATTGCAATAAAATGGAGATAAACATTTTTCATACACAAGTCTGTGAGCCTTTGGTGACAAAACCTAGACCTTGTACTTCTATAAAATTTTAGTTTCACCTGTTTTACCTCACAACCAGGAACTAAGAGAGTAACCAGAGTGCTTTCAATTTAAATCTCTATTCAGCACACATGAAAATAGTCACTTCCTGCCATTTAAAAAAAAAAAAAACAAACGTTGATAATTATGTCTCCTTATCGCTTGAGCTGCTTCTAAATTACACAAAAGCCCTTTCCCTGCAGCACTTGCACAATGACCTTCCCAAGCAGCCTTGTACACTGGCCGTGGTTTTGGCTCAGACCTCCTCAGTGTTTATCACACCCACTCCTTAAGGCAGCTCTAAAGTTCTCTTTTCCTGGGATCTAAGCTTCAGGCCTCAGCAAATCCCAACCTCAGAGCAGGCCAGCAGTGCTTGCCAGGGCTGCCAGGCAGGAGGAAAGCACAAAGGTGAGGAGAACACATCCTTCCCTGCCCAGAGCTTCCTCGTGGAAAAACCCCAGGACACCTGGCCAAGACCAGAACCAAGGGAACGCTTTCACACTCAGAGTCAAACCCACAGAAAAGCCAATTCTTGCCCAACAGGGCAGTTTTATCCCTCCAGCCATGTTATGATGCCCTGGAGACACAGTCCTTAGAACCTGAGACCCTAAAACCAGGCCCACTGAAGCAGAACTCAGAGTTCTCCATTTCCAAAGGTCTGAATTCCAAGCAGAGCACTTTTGTAACTAACTAACAATATTCCAAGGGCTGCAATCAACCACCACTCACTTTTACCCCAGAACATTAAGGACAGGGAAGCAGTTGAAGCTTGTATTTCCCACCCATCACCATTTTTCAATGGATGTGAGATAAGCTCCTCTGGTCCCTATGCCAGAGCTTCTCAGGGCATCCCAAACATTGTCAGGTGCTGCTCCTGGTTCTCCTCTCAACATAGCACAGGCAGCACTATGAAGAACAAATATTTTGGAAACAGTATTCCCACATTCCCTTTAGGAACACACCCTACTGTGAGAGTGAAGCTGCAGCCTCAGAGCAGGCCTAGGGCACCAGGTTTAGCAGAGGCTGGCACCTGAGCCTGTCCAACAGACAGACACCACGACTGAGGAGCTCTGACACCACACAATGCACCTCTGAGCTGCTCACAGGGTCATTCTGAGGCTTCCTCACACAAAGTAATTGGTTTTCACTTCCTGTTCAGTTACAGCAACACCACAGAAACAGTCTGGGCTGGAAGGGACTTAAAGCCCACCCAGTGGCATCCCCTGCCACGGGCAGGGACACTTTCCACTGTCCCAGGCTGCTGCAAGCCCCATCCAGCCTGGCCTTGGGCACTGCCAGGGATCCAGGGGCAGCCCCAGCTGCTCTGGGCACTCCCAAGCCTCACAGGGAACAATTTCTTCCTAATATCCCATCTAACCCTGCTCTGTCAGCATGAAGCCTTGTCCTGTCCCTCCAGGTCCTTGTAAAGAGTGATTCTCCATCTTTCTTGTCAGCTACTTCAGGTACTGGAAGGCCACAATTAAGTCATCCCAAGGCTGCTCTTCTCCAGGGTGAAGAACTCAAATTCACTCAGCCTTTCCCCATATGAGAACTCTTAGGAGCCACCCTCAAAAATAAAATTGTATAGTGCTCAAAGAATGCTCCCGAGTGGATCAACTCCAGCACCTGATTAGCTGATCCCTATCCACTGAGCTTCCTTCCAAGCCTAAACCTCACTACAAAACCCTCCAAGGCAAAAGCTGGAATAAATAAAGACCTTCTCCAGCTGTAGAAAGGTAAGCTGCCAGTCTTTGTCACCACAGTAGTGTGTCAGCATCTATCATACGGAAAAAGCGGGATAAACTAATCACTGCAAACAGTGGAAGCAGCAGCATCTTTAGAGGCCTTTTTGAGGGATTACTTCTAACCCAGCTCTGATAGCAGACAAGTACAGTTTTTTTTTCCCATTTCAGAAAACAGTTTGTCTCCTTTGGTTCAAAAGGAAAATAAAAATCACTCCTGCTCTACAGTGATGGAGACCGACAGCCCGCACTTCTTAATTTTCACCACTCCCTTCTTCTGAATAAGTTTCCCACACTACAATGAGTTTCAGAAGCCAAAGGAGACAGCTTGTAGAGGAAATAAAATACCCCACGAGAGGGTTTGGTCAGAGCCAGCCCAGGCTCTGCCATGTCTTGTAGCCCAGCACAAGAACAGCAGCTCAGAGCCTCACCTACACCAACTCTCACTTGATGGTGCAAGGCCTCCCTGGAGCAATGCTTCTCCCAGCAGGCACTTGGGAAAAGCTGGCTCCAGAAGTACTCAGGGCTGTGCTCTTGACCAATTAGTCATACTTCCTCTTGCAATTAGACTCACACTTCCTGCCAGCACAGCCTGAGCAGCAGTGCTCACTCTGCTGTGAGCATTAATGGCAGCAGTGATTGTAGCTGGGCTGCTCCCAGCAGCTGCAGGTGCAATGTGGGCACCTTGTCCTGCCTTTAAATCAAGAAATTCTGGTCCCTATTACAGCCAGTTTTCCTTTATCATATCTATGTTGGCCCAGAAAGAAAGAAAAAAAGGCACTTGCTTGTCCCTTTGTGCAAACAGCTCTTTTGATGCCTCATTGACTTTGAATTGAGGAAGTCAGTTATACAAAGGTGTGGTGAAATACCAAATCAGAGAACAGCACTTGACATAAAACGCTGAAATATGGGCCACAAGGGAAGAAAAGGCTCCAGAAACCTGCACTGCAATACCTGTTTATAAACACTACTGAAGGGTTATGTGAATCACATGCTGCCCACTGGCCACATCAAGATAACCATGGTCAAGTGGAGCTGGGAAGGGAAAGAAGTCAGCTCTTGGAATAGAGACAGTGAAACCAAAACAAGTTGCTGGTTACAAACAGTATTTACAGTCAAGTAAGCAAGGCTCTCACAGCTCCTGTTTACTGAGTTCTCCTTCCCCTCCAAGATGCCCAAGGTAGCCCTGGAGTACTGATGAACAACCCAACTGACCTCACCCCCAACCTGCAGACAAACAACCTTCTTTTCACAAAAGGGAAACTGAGGCACAGCATTTCAACTGTGTGTTTGTTCAGTTCTGTCACTTCCATGCTGCTTTATCCAGCTCTGCAGATAACCCTGATCAGCAGAAGTAATCTACTCTGTTTATTCTGATGTTTATTCATCACACTGCTCACTCCTAGTGTCTCTCATGCACACTTTTACCAAAGGCCACAAAGTTTTGATGGGAAACCTTGACCTTGTCTCCACTCCAGCATTACACCACAACTAACTCAGCAGCACAAAGAACAACAGCTCCACATTGTCAACAGAGCAGACTTGAGCAGCTACTTGCTCCTTCCAATAAATTAACAGCCAACTTCTAAAATTCCTTAGGTGACACTTCTGCTCTCAAGAGCCTTCAGACAGGAAGCTCTTCTTATTAGAGACCAACACACTGTGAAATTAAAACTTTGTGTAAATATTCCAGGAAGAGGCAGAGCTCTGTGCTTGAAACTGGCTTGCAGGGATGATCCCCTTGGGATGCTCAACCAACACACTCAGGGAAATAATGTAAGACGAGTAGAGGAACTTGCTAAAAAAACAACTTTAAAAGTCACATCTTATCATCTTGGGAGGAGATTTCAAGTAAAGAGGCTAAATTCTCATTAATGAGGCCTAACCCTGCCAGAAAGGTCCTTAACTACCTTTCACGTACAAAGGGCATCCAACAATGAGAGCCTTCCAGTTGGGATATTCCCTTATTCATCTCCAAACCTCACCACAGCAGTTAAGGGAACCTGAGGAGATGAACAACTCATCCATTCAGGCAAAATCAGCTGGAACAATCCTCTCATTTGGGCTGAAAATGCTGAACGAGAAAGTTCACTGCCCCTCTGATGCACCACGCAACAGAACAGTGCTGAAAAAGCCATTTAAAAATCAACTGTCCAGGTCTTCTTGAACAGCACATGTTAAAATCAGGCTGGTTGGTGCTGTGACTAAAGGCTACAGCTGCTCAGGAAAGCTTTTCCATCTCCAACTGCACTGATCCAATCCTACTAGAGGTAAATCAGACATCACAGCTTAAGGAGTTTGAGCATCAAATGGATCTCAAGGAGAAGAAACAGCAAGTTACAGCTAGAGGGACAGAAGAACAGCAACAGCTCACCTTCTTGTCTCTGGTCCTTACTTCCCCATAGAAATCTAGGGCTTCCTGGGCCCTTAAAAACTTGCCTCGATGCAACAAATATGCACAAATCATTACACCAGTTCGTCCCTTTCCAGCTTTACAGTGGATTGCTGCCACATGATTGTCATCTTCACTTAGCCACTGGTCAAGATCTTCACAAAAAGGTTTGATGAGCTCCAGCTGTGGTGGGTTATGGTCTTCAAAAGGGTACTGTGCAACTGTAGGGAGAAGGAGGAGTTCATCAGAACCTCAAAAGGCAAAGCAAGCTCAGGTCACCTTTGTGACAAGCATGTAAAAATGAAGTTATTCGATGACACCCCCCTAATCTTACATATTGATGTGTATTTTTAATTCCAGTATTATTCAGTGTATCATAGGCACTGCAGAAATTTCTCCATTAATCTGTAAGCAGGCATCCTGCTCCACAGAGCAACTATTTCACACCTCTATTGAACTGAGTGGCACAGGCTCTGTAAAATGAATTTTCTAGAATTTAAGAGCATGCTGGCACACAGAATGACCTTGTGAAAAGCCATTACTCCAACAATAATTAAACTACCTGCTGAGAGAGAACAAGGCCAGACCTCAGTCACTGAGCAGACAACAGGAACTTTGCTGAAAAATTACTGAACACGGTTGGGTCTGCACTGGGAACAAAATCTCAGAATCTGCTCAAAGGCCTTGTGAAACAAAAACCTGCCATTTCCATATTTCAAAAATGATAATTGGGAGAGAAATCTCAGGTAAGGCATTGGCAATACCTATGGGGTTCAGAAGCAAAGCACTCAACAACGCTGTCCTTTTTGATATGGGTCTATTCACACACACTTTTCCATCTAGGAATGAAAAGAATTTCAAGCAATGCAGGAAATGCAAGAAAACTCAAGAGAGCAAAAAAAATAAGCACTAAGCAGAGAGAAGCACCGAAACTTCTCCACCTCAGATCAGATGAAGGACAATAACCACCCTGAGCAGCAGAACTACACACAATGCTCTGGTTTCAGCAGAGCAGCACCTGATGAAGTGCACCCCAATTCCCCACCAACAGCCTCAGGAGCTTAGAAACACAACTCTGGTTCACTTCAAAATTCTCAGCTAGAAACACCATTTCCTTTTCTGGGCTAAAAATGAAGACATTTCGTTTTTTTGGCAAATGTCTGTATTGGTTTCATAAGCACTGCTCTGTAGTCACACAGGCAAGGCTCCTTTTGATGAATCCCCAAGGACTCCAAGAGCACAAGCAAGGGATGAAGTTATGGAACTGCTGAAGGACTGCAGGACAAGTCCACAGCCTTTTGGAGGGATCAACAATTTTATTCATTCACAGTACAGACAGCCCCCTTCATCTCCCAGAACAAATGGGGAAGCTGATAAAGTGAACACTCTTTGCTAAAGAGGCAGCACGTGTTCACAAACCTGACCACACGAACTCTTCTACATGGAACATCCAAAGGCTCCCCAAAGTTTTATGTGAACTTAAAGTCTGAATTTATTTAGAAATCCCTGAGAAAAGACGCTTCAAAAATGCTGCAAATTTTTCTGTACAGCTTAGAGTCTATCACAACTACAGCCAGCAAGGTTTCCATGAAAAGGGGAGTAAAGAAGTCCTGAAAGAACAGCCTGAAAACTCCCAAGTTCGCAGGATGCTGAAGATGGTCTCCAAGATTTGGACTCAAAGGCAAACCTTGTGGTACTTTCTTCAAAGCTGGAGTGAGAAGATGAAACAGGTGCCCAGGGATGGTATGGAGGGATTAAGAGGAAGGAAATATTAAGCTGCACAGTCCTGAGCAGGGTCTTGAGAAGGTGCAGTTCCCTCCATGGATTTTGATTCCTTACAATGGAACCCACAGCTTGGAGAACAATCCTGCTTGCTCTCTCCCAGCCCCTACACATTGCAAGAAGAATCCCACAGTGCACAGAAGAGTTAAAAAAAATAAAAAAAAAAAAAAAAAAAAAAAAAAAAAAAAAAAAAAAAAGGAAAGTCTGTGGCAAAGTAAAAGACAATTCCAGCATGGAAAGATTTCAGAAACTGGAAAAACCATGGACACAAAGCTACTTCCCAAAAGAAGATGAAGAGCTTTCAGTGTTTGGGGTTTAATGTGAAGCAAGATCATCCTGGGTGAATAATGAACTATTCTGGTGTTCCATGCTCAGTACAAATCAGAAGTTCCCTTTGCAGTCGGTTCACTTCAGGAGATTTTTCAAGGAGAACTTTTGTTCCTCTTCTAAGGGAAGTCCTGAGTCACCAATTTGGTTATCTGAGGTTAACTAATTCGGGGATGAAAATGACAAAATGCAGCACGTCTTGTGCAGAGGAGCTGTGAAAGGTGCTGTCACAAACAGCGCCTGGGGCTGCGATTGACAGCCACGGGAGCTGAGCACCCCCGTGCCAAAAAGCAGAAATTCAAGCAAACATATGTTCTGGCCATATTAGAACGTGTCCTCTTCTCTTCTTACCCAAAGCACTGCTCAAGCAGATCCTAAAATACCTTCCTCTCGCTGGTGAGTATGGAGTGAGGTTTCAGGGCACTGTCATTCAACATCTCAAGAGCAAATCAGAAGCACTGACGACTTCAACAAGACAACTTCAGCCCTTCTATATTCAGACAGTCAAGCAGCCAATTACATTTTGGTCACGTTCTAAACCCTCTTCATAACTAGAGGGATGGTTTAAAATAATAATGAAAAATAGAAGTTGAGCCATTGCTATGATGTAGAATAAACCCAAAATTTGTTCATCTCCTACAATTCTGTAGGCACAAGGACTCCTCATCTACAGGACAGGAATTACAACTTCTGAGCAAGAAATGGTCCTCTGCCCAAAGAACAAAGGTAAACCTGTATTTATTTTTTACCTGGGGAGGTAATACTGACACAACAGCTACTTCAGTATCCAATCACAAGGACCTGGTCAAAAGACACCCCTGCAAGATTCACCACTGCTTCTGGCAGCTCTGCAGTGTCTAAGACCCAACTCATCTTTAAGAGACACCACATGGGGATTAATTTTTTTTTTTAGCATCTGAAGGTTTGCCAGATCTTCCAGAAGTTGCTTAATACACACACTGATAGCAGCTTAAGTGTTCACCATTTTCATCCTTCATAAAAACCAGATTTCTCTGAGCCTCACAGGTAAACTGTAACAAGGAGTTTGCACTTCACTGAGCTGAAACTTCAGTGTAACCCATTCTGCAGAAATTTTCTGCAACTGTGGGCTTTTTATTAGATCTTGATCTTGAACTGTCAGGAACGCACTTTTTTGAAAGCACCAAGAACACAGCAAGTTTTTCCAGTGACTCAAAGCAATCTGACATCATTCCTTGTGCCCAAATCTCCTACATGACTATTCATCAGCTCCTCCTTTAGGCCTTCATTCACGGAGGTTTCAAGAGAACACACATGAGGCAGTAAAGACATACCTCTGCAGTTAAATTTGGCGGTGTCATAATGTCTTTCAGCACATCTGAAAAAGAAAAATAGATAAGAGTTCAAGACAAGTCTCCGAGGCACTCCCAGCATCTGTCACACCCCATAAGAAGAATCACCTTTATGATTTAAACCTGAAGGTTACACACGGAAAAAACTGTTTTGCAGCAGCAGGCTGCTCACTAAAATGTGAATTATTTTACTGAAAGGCAAATACTTATCCTCTGGTAATTGTAGTCAATGGCTATGTTTTGGTCAGTGTGACTCAATTCATGCAAGTATTATTACCTTCTAACCCTGTGCACAAGCAGCTTGAGCATTGGAGCAGCTTTCTGCTGCCAAACACACAGAGAGCAGCCAGCTGGGACCTCCATCCAGGGGATCCTGAGCTCAGAACACAGGTCAGGGTGCCTCAGCAGCAGCCTGGGTGCTCAGAGCCACGAGGATCACAAGGACATGGCAGGAGCCCTACTGGATATCATCACAGAGATCACTTGTATCAAGCAGAGACTGCGACACTGCTCTGCACTTGGCACTGATTCCTGAATTTAAGTGAACCCTGAAGGCCAGTCAGCCACTGTCCCCCCCAGAGCTGGGAAATGGCACATTTCTGAGGGCTTGGAGCTGCAGCAGTCTCTGCCCACTCAAAGAGACCCCCCTCCAGCTAGACAGCAAACCACACTGGTTATATGCCCAGGGATAAACACCAGTGATGAGGCAGAAGCCACTCCTCAGCTGGGCTCTAAATGAGCCAAACCAGCACACTAAGGAACAGCCAGATCTGATCTTGGGGTAAGGGGAAAGAAGGCAAGAGTGGATACCTTTCTCCAGAATTTCCCTCGGAGCTGCTCCCTGCAGGGAAGGTAATGTGAGTGCAAGTGCAGTTCAGAAAGGAAAACTGAGAATAATCCTGCCAAGACCAGCTTGGATGGGGCCCTGAGCAACCTGAGCTAGTGAATGGCAGCCCTGCCCACGGCAGGGGGCCGGAACAAGATGATGTCTGAAGGCCCTTCCAACCCAAACCATTCTGGGCTTCTATGAAAGAGGACACCAGGTTGAAACACAACTACTGGAGTCATTTCAGTAGGCAAATCACATCTAGATCTCTGGGTCTGGTTACAGCCTGTACTTTTCACTGGATTCCAATTCCCACAGCAGTTTCAGGACTGCTATGAACTCATCTCTGCTTACCAGGTATGTTATGACTGCAGCCACATGGAGCTTAGGTGATGCTTCTAGACACACAAACTTTTGGGCTGCTCCTTGTATGACTGTAAATAGAGCCTCCCAGTGGTGCCCTGAGCTCTGCCCACGACACAGCCACGGGCAGGGACACAGGCAGGTCTGCTGGGGCTGCACATGCTCTCAGTGCTTCCCTTCCCCTGAATTCCAGAGCCTTCTGGGCTCTACCCTCTGCTAGGGAAATGCCTGGCAGCTTTCACAGCTCCAGTCACATTGCTGACACTTTCTCTGGGTCAGAAGTGACCAGGTTAAGCTCACAAAAATATTATCTGCACTCGAGCCTTTGAGAAGAGAGGCTGGATGCAGGATGTCCATCCAAGGGGGATGGAGCAGCCAGCAGCACAGGAACTCTGGAAGCTGCTGGGAACCAAAGCAGTTAACACAAAGCATCTTATCCAGGAAAGTTTCCTGCTTCCTTTTAAAGAAACACCCAGTTCAAATGGGGAGTAAGAAATGAAAGGCCTCAAAACATTTTAAAGATCCACGAACGGGCAGAAAAAACATCAGATTTGGACCTTTGAGAGAGTACCATGGAGTGGAATATCATGAGGGATCAAAAAATAGTTTTGTTGATACCAAGGATACAAACTGAGTGCAGGACATGTTCATGTCCCTGTCTCTGCCCTCTTCTGGGAGCTGAACACAATCCTGGCTCAGCTGCACTAAATTTGGTGTATCTGCAGCAGAAATGCCACCAACACACTCTGGGGATCCTGGTGGGGCTTAACACTTGAAATGCATTTGGGGTGGGGGTTTTAAACACTATCATAACTAGAACAGAGTCAGATCTCCAGACGAAACCTGAATATTTTGGGGCATTTTTGAGCTAAGGAGGGGGTTGACTGTTCTTAGGACACTCCTGAGGATTAAAGGGAGTTAAAAGCAACCCAGAAGCAAAGTGCTGCCAGCCAGGCACTCTCTGAACAGTCATGGCCTCACTTGTGACAGGACTAGGGGCTTCCTCTGCCAGAGCCCAGCCCCAGGGACACAGCAAGCACAGAAAAATCCCCATTTTCATCACAGCTCCTCCCTTTAAGCACCTGCCTGCAGGACAGTTCAAGGAAACCCACTGGAGAAGATGGGGATGATCACAACAGGGCAGGTGACAATCTGTCAGCATGGCGAGTTAGGAGAGCCAAGTGGAAGAACAAATGTAAATCAAGAAGAAAATGAAGAAATAGCAAAGAGTTAAAGGCAAACAGGAGAGATGCAACACAAGAAGGAAGATTAAACTGCTCAAACTGCTGGTAAGTTAAAAGCCAGGCAAAATGTGAGGATGGGGCAAAACTGACATAGTTTCAGAAAAATCTCTAAATCCTTTTAGATAAAACTGCTCAATACACACATTATTATCAACTTCATGGAACAGCTACCTTAAGGGAACTCAAATCCCATGACAGATTTTGAAATAATTCTGCCTATAATCACGTAACTCCTCTGAACTCCCACCTCCACCTTTGAAACACAGACAACAGATCATTATTTACAAAAGATCAGCTTAATCTGAAGAAATGGAGTTCTCTGGAATACCTGATGGATGCAAGTCCTTCCCACCTCCCAACCAAATACTGCCACAATTCACCTGATGGCATTTTATGTGTATAAAATTTTGCCTGCACAAGGATTAAGATCTCTCCAGACAGTTTTATCCTCTAAAGTTTTTCATTTGAGGATGAATCAAGTAATTCTAGGAAGATTCATTTGTGATCATTTTGCAGTTAACAACAAGAAAATCAATTTTTATATAAAGAACCCAAAGACAAAAACCTTTGGCACACCTGGACGAGTTTCTTTTCCACAGCTGAAAACACAGAGAGCAGCAACAGAAATGTCAAATGCATTTGTCTCATCACTGCTCTTCTCACTTTAAAGCTGTTCCTGGGCAGGGCTGGGGGACTGAGGTTTGGTTTTTTTTTACAGTAAAATGAGGCAGCTGGCAGACAGCAAAGTGGAAACTTAGCAAGGAGCTCTTCAGGATGAGCTGAAAAGCTGCTCATCAATCTTCCTAAAATCCTCCTTTCTGACACATTTACTCCAGCAGCCTCTGGTTGTTACCTGGAGCCTCTGGAGCCCCCCTGGGCTCAGCAAACCCTGCCAGGGCCACCAAAGCCGCCCTGCCCTGCACTGGCCCCAGGCAGCAGCAGCAGAGGGAGTTTGGCTGCCCTTGCTCTGCTCTGCTCCTCCAAACAAGTTGGGGCTGCCAGGAGCCTTTGAGGGGGCTGCTGAGCCAGAGCAGTTTGATTTTAAATGATCCAGGTCTCCAGAGCTGAGCTCCAGAAAATTCCAAAGGAAGAGAGGCAGGAATTCCCTCCTCTCCCTGCACCTCCACTCCAAGGAACCAGCAGCTCTTCTGGGAAGCACTGGCCTTTCCACCCAGAAATTTTATCCATCTCTTAAAAGGATGACACTCTGGAAAGCTCCTAAGCTGCAAAATACAATTTTGCTACTGAACTCTATGAAAGGTGACCACTGTCTGTCTTTTCTTTTTATCTTTTTCTGCCCAACAATAACTTCAGTGACCACTGTGAGGATCCTCAGCTCCTGCTCCAATATCAAGGAACAGCTGATTGACACACTATCCTTTAGCTAACCTAGCTAAAAATTTGCTTTAATGATTGACAGATTACAATGTTATGCATTGTCTGGATTTCAGTACTACAGTAGTTTTTCTATTAATTGTAGATATTTAAAAAGATATTCGTTAAAAAATAAATAAAGCTGTAACAGTTCAGAGAATCAATCTCCAACTTAAGATTTTTAGGGAAAAAATGAGGGGTAGGAAAACCACGACTCTTCAACAGCATCAAATAATTTCTACAAATGAAGTTAGCCTAAGCTAACAAATAAATGAGATGAAGGAACAGCAGTAAAAAGTAAACAAAAAAAAACCCCAAAAAACAAAACCAGAAAACTCCTGTAAGTTACAGCTTTCTTCAGAACCAAAATTTCAGAGGAAAACATTACACTTAGAGAAGTCAGAAACTACCACCAACTGCTCCAACAGCTTTTTCAAAGTAATAAACAGGGATCGACAAGAAGAGGGAGGACGCAAAGAGAGCCTGAGTACCAATGCAGTTTGAAAAAAAAAAAAAATAAGAGAATAAACCAGGAAAATATTAATTTGGCAACTGGACATTAATACATGAACAGAAAGCCTGCTGTGAATTACTTTTCACTTTTTAATCACATGGCCCAAGCTCCAGATGGGCTGGATGCCAAGTCATTTAAAATCGTTCAAGTAACATGAATACACACCAGCATTTCATTTAACCTCACTCAGCTCCACTAAATGAAGTACCAGTGCTCTCAATCAGCCTTAATTGTTTTAAGAAACGTGCAAAACATCTCCAGCTCTGCTTCAGGACAGCAACAAGCCACTTGCACTCCTCAGCTATTTTTAGTAGTCATTATTTTGGAGAATGCATCTTTAAGAGCATACTTACAGATTGTATATCTTGTAATGGTTTTTATGCTTTGAATCCAAAAACCTTCAAGAGAAAAAAAAAAAAAGCATGCATTAATATACACTGAATAATACTGACCTTAATTTGCAGCACCCTTAAAGCACCCCCCAGCGTGTGCAGTTCTGCATTCCCCAGGCCCAGCCCTGCAGTGCCCCAAAAACCAAAGAGGCACCAGGTTGGAAACCTCACTCATCCAAATAATCCAACAGCATGGATAACATGACTAAGGGAACCAAGATCTGACCTGAAACTGAAATATTTACTGTACAGGGACTGATTTCCTGATTCCTAAAACACCTGCAGAGCACTGTAAGAAGATGAGGAAGGCTGGGTTATTTTCAAACAGAAAGCAGTTATTACTCCAGGTATCTGTAAACACTTCCTACTTAATCACCCAGGCGAGTATTTTGCCACAAGGAAGAAAAGCAGCTAAAGTAACTCTTGTGTTCCAGTGACAGCCAGAATCATTCACTTGAATCCCACGTTTTTTATTATTTGCCACTGAAGTCTGTCCCCAGTGATATTCTGGGTTTTGGAAGGAGGACCACTACACTTTTTCACGCTCATTTCATCTCCATGCTCACTTTGGAACACAAACTTCCGTACAAGCCTCGGCGAGCCAAACTGCAAGCATGATTCATCAGAATTGCTGTGATTATATATGATATGTCACCTGGCAATGTGCAAGAAGAAATAACATGCAAATGTTTACACTTAACATCATCAACAGTGTGTATCTGCACATCAGCCAGAAGGAATTTAATTAGCCATGACAGAACATGCTGTTCAAATTGAAAAGAAACACTAGCTGCTAAAATCCTGGAAAGCTCAAGCAAAAACAAGCTCTGGTTATCAGTCATAATATTCCAGAAGAACCTAGAACAGCTCTGTGGTTAAAGGCCTGCACTAAAATGGGAACAGATGTGAGCACTCCTTGTGCGGCGCCGAGGGGGAAACTCTGAGGGCATCAGGAAAAAATTCCATGACTCCCACTGGTGCCCCTGTCAGCAGCCTCGGAGAACCTCAGGAAGATGGTGGACACCACCAGGAAGATGGGGTTTGGTACAGAAGATGTTCCTGTTCGTTAACACACTGCAGAGAGAGGAGAGCTGCCTCTGCTTTTCCAGGAATATCCACACAGTGGAGTATAAGCTTCCAGGCAAGGATGTTTTTGAGGACAAAATTCCATCCAAAACGTCTCCAAGTGTCAGTCACAGGAGACAGCCAGCAGTGCAGGCTGTACTTCTCATCCAGCATTAGCCTGGAATTTGTCAGGGTACCAGCTATTCAGAAAAAGCCCACTGCTGGATCCTGGCTCAATACCAACTGCTCGGGAGCTCGAACACCTTGGATTTCTGCATAAAAGGCACTTGGAAAAAAGCTCCCCAGGAAAAAGATGACTGGAGCAGATGAGGACTGCAACATGCAGAATGCTGCATGATCACGTTTTATTCTTGGTTAAAAAGAGAAGGCAACAAATTAAATAATACCTGAGCATCCAGTTCCCTGCAGCCACTCAATTTACATCTCTGCTTATCTTAATTTGGTTTGATGATGCTTTTAGGTGATCACTGCTCCTTTTGATCAGTGTTTATGGACACCTAATAATTATACAGGCATTCCAGTACTAAAATCTAATTTACACAAATCTACCTGCTCTACCACTAAAATATATTTTCCTTCATCCAAAAGCTACTGAAATCAGTGCTGTGAATGGAAGAGGGCCTCCAAAGACTCCTGCCTATCAATATTTATTGACATTATTCCCACCTTAGATTAGATATTAGGAAGAAATTCTTGGCTGTGAGGGTGGGCAGCCCTGGCACAGGTACCAGTGGGGCTGCCCCTGGATCCCTGGCAGTGCCCAAGGCCAGGCTGGATGGGGCTTGCAGCAGCCTGGGATAGTGGGAGGTGTCCCAGCCCATGGCAGGGGTGGAAGGAGATAATCTTTAAATACCTCCCAACCTAAACCATTCTGTGATTTATCCAAAATCCAGTCTTTGCCCCTATCCCATAATTTTCCAAGGTGGAGTTCATCAGGGACTGGATATTCTATCACTTCATGAAAAGGTGCCTCTGACTGCTGGAAAAGCAAGCTGCAGAGGTGGAGTTTGCAGGCTGGGAGGGACCTTCAAGCCCATCCAGTTCCACCCCAGCCATGGGACAACCTTCCACTATCCCAGACTGCTCCAAGCCCTGTCCATCCTGGTCCTGGGGCACTTCCAGAGATCCAGGGGCAGCCCCAACCTGTCCGAGCAATGTTTCCTTGTGTGAAGTAGAGAACACAACTTCCCCCTCCGTTAACAATCCCAGCTGACAGACACACAGACACTCTCTCCACGAGTGTTTCCTGCCTGCTGCACTGACCCTCACTCTGGGAAGCAATGCCTTCTCCCCAAGCTGCAGAGAATGCACTTCCCCCAGCAGATGAGCTCCAGCCTCTGACACTCTCAGTGCTATTTGTGGATGGTGATTTTCGTCATGACAGTGGAACATGCAAAACCAACCCCCTGGAGCCCAGCTGAGTGCAGCTGTGCAGGGAGCACTGCCTACAGAGCAGACTGTCAGGGAGAGACAAGAGTCCTCCCAGAGTGGCAACCAAGGAGCTCTAGCTCACTCCTGTACCAACCTGGATGCAATCCCCAGGAAATTCCAGCAGCCCGAGCTCTGCCTGCCAACAACTGTAGAATCATGGAATCCCCAAACAGCCTGGGTGGGAAAAGACCTTAAAGTCCCATCCAGTGTCACCCCTGCCATGGCTCCAGCCCCATCAGCAACTCAGTGGCCTCTTCTGGACTTGCTCCAAGAGTCACACATCCTCCCTGTTGGAGGCACCTGAATGCCAGGTGGGGTCTCACCTGAGCACAGGGGCAGAATCCCCCCCTGCCCTGCTGCCCACGCTGGGGCTCAGCCCAGGGCATGGGGGGTTCTGGGTCCCAGCTCCCACCCACAGCACCCCCAGCTCCTCTCCAGGGCTGCTCCTCCCCTGGATTGATCCTGGGGGTGCCCTGACCCAGCAAATCCATCAGGAGCCCCTCCCTGTGCAGGAGCCCCTCCTTGCCCAGACACCCCTTCCCTGAAACCTTCCTGCAGGATCCCCCAGCCCAGAGGCCGAGTTTGTCATGGAGCTACTGAGCTCATGACTCCAAGTGTGCTCGAAAGCACCATGGCTTCACAAAAATCATAAACTTCAATCCTAAACCCACAAACTTTTGGCAGCTTCTACCGAGTGTTTCATTTTTAATGCAACCTCTCACAACACTCTCCAGGTAGGGTTTTAACTAAATGAATTACAACATTTCCCACCTCTTCCTCAATTGTAGCCACCAGTGCAGAGTAATGACTTTATTTGAAATTAAAAATAACAACCTATAGGTTGGGTTTTTTTACCAGCAATAACAGATTTTAGGTCATCTTTCTCCTTATCCATAATTATTTAACACAACCAAATGTAAAAACCTTAGATAATGCCACCTGTATTTACTATTTGAAATCAAAATTTACTTATCGAGCACTTCATTTCTCAACTGAAAAAAGGATAAGGGCAAATTTATCCTGAAATACCATCAGCTACCTGAGGAAACTTGACACTGAAGAAAGGCATGAATTGATGTCTTTCTATAAGTAACCAACCTTTTTTTACTCCAACACAACTTACTGAAGTCAATTTCTCCCACTAAGAAAGCAGACTGCATGCATTTGAGATCAACCCAGAACAGCAGCCTGGCCACTTTTTGTTGTTTCAAACATTTTTCAGGAAGGTTTTTAAGGCAATATCTACAAGATGCAAAAAATTCAAGCGTTTCTACAAGTCAGAACACAGAGCCTTTCCTCAGCAGGACATAAATGAGCACAGAAAAGACTGTTCACAGTTTTATAAGTTAAGGAAAAGGAAAATAAAGCCTTACCTTACTACATCATCAATGTTGTTCCGGTACACTCCTTCAAGCCTCTCTGCAGGAAAGCCCATAGCAATTATGTTTGGATAAATATCTGAATCTGCAAGTTATGGAAATATTTATAAAGCATGTGAAATGTCTACCAAAGCATTAAATGGATAGTAACCAAACATACAGCTGTACCCAAATCAGTGCAACAACAGACTTCATGCAATAGGTGGGAATGTGCAGGTCTGAAAATGATTGTATACCTTGCTTAAAAAAAAAAAACCAAAACAATTACCCACTTATGAACAAATATTCTCATTTCTTATTCTGAACTACCTGCAATTCACTTGCCAAAAGCAACCCAGGATAAAAGAATTTAAGAAAAGTACCTCTTGGCCAAACAAATCAATGCTAAGGAAAAAAGAGCAAATAAGAAAATTTTAAGTTTACATTTAGAGTTGATGTAGTAAAGAACTCACAACTGCTAGAAAATTACTGGTATTTATTTTCCCTGTGGTGAAACGATACATGGATTTTTTTTTTTTTTTTAAACACAGTTCCAGAAAATAAAGTCCTCCCAAGTTTAACGCATTATTAGAAATGATAATGTAGTGAAAAACTCAGCTGAAAAGCAAACCAGAAATGAAAGCAGCAGCTCGAAACAGCCCATACCCTGCCACATTAACATACTCCTCCTCAAACTAATTTTAGAAGGAGCAAGAACAAAGCATGATATGTTTGAAGTTGGCCCTGCTTTAAAAAGGGGGGCTGGAGGAGGTGATTTCCAGAGGGCCCTTCAACCTAAATTATCCCACCCTTTTAAGACTAATTTTTATTTTCATGGTCAAAATATACCAAAGCGCCAAAGGATAATCACATCAAAATGGAAGACACTGCATCAGGCTTCCAAGATACTAAAATTCCAGTTACTTGTGCATGAAGAAAAGCCTGAAGTATGATACAAACTACTTTACTCCACCCTTGAAAAATTCCCACAAGTCCTCAGAGCACAGCAGCACAGACCAAGTTCTACTCTGACACCATTAACTGCAAGGCTTCAGAAAAACATTAGGAACTGAATACACGTAAATAATGTTTTGTACTCGTGGAAAAAAAAAAAAATTAGCATTTACTGTGTTGTAATCCAAGTATTAATAGACATAGGTCTGCTTGGGCCATTCAACAGATGATTTGTACAGACAAAGAGAAAAATAAGAAAAAGCTTTGGAGGAAGCCAAATAAATATTTGTGGCTGCTTTAAATACAGACACTGAAACAGGTGTGTGTCTGTCTTTCAGTTTATTCTGTACTTGCTCAAACACTAAAAAACACATATTGGGGAAAAAAAAACACCCCAAACATTAAAGTGCTTAACTTACAGATCTTGGGATAACCTCAAATCACAAACTTTGAATTTCCCACTGATCTATTTTACTCAGCAAGCAGTTCACACCTCTTTAATTAACAAAAGGTGCTATATAATTAGCAATGTCTTCACTGCTTTATCAGTTATTCCTTGCCATAAGCAGAAGAAACTGGTTCTATATTATATTAACTGTGAACTACCTGGCTAATACACTCCATCCCTCCCTACTCCCAGTTCCAGCATTTATCCTCCAAAGCCTGTCCTTGTGCATCCTGCTCAGAGCAGCAGGGCTACACAAACTATAAATTACCACAACCAAACAGTCCAGGAGATCAGTCTGCTTCCACAGCACTTCTCAGAGAAGACCAACCCTTGTGCTGGCAACAGGGGGGAAACAGTTTCATTTTGACACGTCAAAACAAAACTCGGTTTCAGCTGCGGTATCACCCATGGAAGAGACGCCCAAACTTCACCCAATCGTGAGCGACTTGCTCACGTTTTTATTTGCCATCCTGAGCTTTCCTACGTTTTTTTCTTTACGCTTTTCCAGGCACTGCAGCCCGTGGTTGATGTTCAGATGCTTCTCCTCTCCGAGGGGCTGACAGAGGAGATACTTTCCAGGATTCCCAGCTGGCGCAAGATGGGAGCGAGGCAGACACACCCCCCGAGCCAAGGGAACAGAACATCTTAACAGCAGCGTTCCCAGCCTGCTCACACACTGCTCCAAACACCACAGCCTCCAAACACAGGCAGATAAAAAGTTCCAAAATAACCGGGGCGCTCCCAGGCTCTTGGAAGCACAATTCCCGCTCTGGGCTCTCCCTGCTCCCCTCCCTCCCTGAGGCACCAGGCTGCAGGCACGGCTCGCAGCCATTCCCCTCCCAAACTGCTGCAGGACTGCACCCAGCAGACTGGGAAAGCCCTCTAGGATCAGGAGTCCAGCCTGTCAGCCAGGGAGCGCTGGGAATGCTTAGGCTGACCCCTGCTTCGCCCCAGGCCCGGCTGGACTTTGGGGCTTGGAGCAGCCTGGGATGGTGGGAGGTGTCCCTGCCCATGGCAGGGGTGGCACGGGATGGGCTCTGAGGTCTCTGGCCTGGGTTGGTGCTGAATTGTATCCCCATTTTATTCTTTAACCATTAAACTGTTCCATGATTCTGTGACCACTGCAAGCATTTTTACTTTTTAAATCAAAAGTGGGGATGGCAAAAGGTGTTCCCAAATACACCAGTAAGGAAAGACAATGAAAAAATACTCCAAATGGGGGGTGTGGGGGAATAGGAATCTATTTACTGAGGCCACCTCGACATGAGGAGGAACAACTTCCCTGGCGGGTGGCAGAGCCCTGCAACAGCTGCCCAGGGAGGGTGCGGTGACTCTTTCTCTTTGGAGACATTCCAAGCCCACCTGGTAGTGCTCCTGTGTCTCCTGCTCCAGGTGACCCTGCCTGGAGAGGGAGTTGGACTGGATGATCTCCAGAGGTCCCTTCCAACCCCAACTATTCTGTGAGCCTGTGATGCTGATTCACTAAAAGCCTTTTGTGTGCTCTGGGGCTTTGCAACCTGACAGCACAAAAACCCAAGTGTAGCTCAAAACTAAATATCCAACAGCAAGCCCCAAGGGGAAGAAGGGTTGTTTTTAGAAAAACACTGTTTTTTTAAACAGGCAAGCCAGTGTCTCCCCCACCTAAATATAATCGTCCTGAAGCACCTCAGTGATTATCTCAAAGCATTAGACTGGAATGCAGTGCACAGCCACTGCTGACTCACCCTGGTGTCTGCACAGGGCTGGTGCCAAAGGACACGGCCCCAGCGACGCCCTTGCAGGCACCAGGCTCCATGTGCTCCCGAGGAAAGCCGGGAGCAGCAATGACAAACCCATTCTTATTGCTGAGAAAGAATTCTGGGTCTCTTCAACACGTGCTCCTGACAGCAGAACCAGCAAATATCCCGAGCTGGCAAGGACCCACAGGGATCATCCAGTCCAGCAGAGACACCCCAACAATCCCAGCCTGGGCATCCCTGAGAGCATTGTCCAAATGCTCCTGGAGCTCTAGCAGCA
Source organism: Sitta carolinensis (assembly GCA_032173965.1). Classification (NCBI taxonomy): domain Eukaryota; kingdom Metazoa; phylum Chordata; class Aves; order Passeriformes; family Sittidae; genus Sitta; species Sitta carolinensis. Next base: position 299,719 of record CM063287.1, on the reverse strand, counting down.
CTGACGTGCTGCTTTGGAGCTCTTGTGGTGGTTCAAACAACTGAAGAACACCTCTGCTTTAGGAGCACTAAGATGGAAGAACAGACTGGAAGTGGTGCTGCCGTTTGCACAGATGAATTAAAGCTCTGAGCAGAAATAGGAGTTTCATGACTTAAATGGAAAAGCTGTCATGAAGCCAACTTCTTCCACCCATCTTGTGAAAAGATACCAAAAGATCTGGAGCAAATGAAGGCGATTGTTGTTCCTGCATCCCTCCCAGCCTGTTTTTATACCCTTGCTGGGGAGCAACGCTCCTCTTCAGGGACAGGGACAGCCCCTGATCACTGCAAGGACCAGTTCAGGAGCAACCATCCACTGAGCATCACCTTCAGCAGGCTCTGCTCTCAGCAGCCACGCTCAACAGTTCACAGACACCCCTTTTCACATCTCACTTCATTTAACAGCAATTTCCAAAGCCAAAATTAAGATATTCACTACCAAGATGAGATTTCTTACACAGAGGCTTGGGAAGCTGGGATTCCATTCAAAGGAAGAACTCTGAGTCATCATGAAATTGGTAATCATACTGCTAATTTTAGAAATCTGGGAGAACTGATCATTTAAAACGTGCAACAAGCTCATTATCAATTCCATGCTATTTTTTTTTAAGACAGGAAAACAAAAATGGAAAACGTCTCAGTCATTTACTGAGGCTGCTCAACACATGCAAAAACAAAGTCAACCAAAGTGGTGTAACCACCAAAATTTCAAAGGATCACAGGATATGCTGAGTTGGAAGGAGCCTGCAAGGATCCACAAGGATTTGAAATGGGCTTTCTAAACAGCATAAAATAAATCCCACCACATTTTGCCAAAGTAGTTCTTTCCTAAGATACTCATTCCCAAAAATGGTTCTAACAGTTTTTAAAGCACTCATTCCTTTCTCAGTCTTGTAAACATGGAAGCTGTGATTTTACTTAGTGCCGATAATAAAAAACAATTACCCTGGACAGACTCAGGATCACAGAACCACAAATATCCTAAGCTGGAAGAGATCCCCAAGGATCATCCAGTCCCACTCCTGGCCCTGCCCAGACACCCCAAAATCCCATCTGGGCATCCCTGGAGCTCTGTCCAGAGGCTCCTGGAGCTCTGGCAGCCTCGGGGCTGTGCCCATTCCCTGGGCAGTGCCAGCACCCTCTGGGCACAGAACCTTTCCCTGAGCTCCAGCCTGAGCCTGCCCTGGCCCAGCTCCAGCTGTTCCCCAGGGCCTTTCCCTGTCCCAGAGAGCAGAGTTTGGAGCTGCAGCCCTTGGTGAGGTCTGACCTCAGCCTCCTGCAGCTGAACACACCCAGTGCTCCCAGCTGCTCCTCATGCAGCCCCTCCAGACCCTTCCCCATCCCCGTGTCCCTCCTCTGGTCACTCTCTGGCAGCTTCACATCTTTTCTGTACTCTGGTGCCCCATGGCACACCAGGCAGAACACCAGAACACCATCCTCCACTTCCAAAGGAGCCAAGACAGCTCTGTGCTGTACCCAGGGAACCTTAAAATTATAACACCCAATTATCTGCTACATCACCCAACGGCACAATGCTGCTTCACCAATACTGAAACCAGAGCAATGCAAATAATCCATGTGCCACTTCAGAAATGCCTTTGCTCTAATGCTGCACACAGACTGAACAAAACACTCTCCTTAAAGCCTGAAATCATTCCCACATTGCTGAAGATGACAGTCTTTCCAGTTGCTATGAGAAAAATCCTGGATCATTATGCAAATCAGCTGTTATAATCACTTTCAAAAATAGCTGTCTATATATTCACATTATGCCAAGACCAAATTAAAGAATATGCAGTATACACTTGCAATTTTTTACATACATGGAGATATAAAAGTAAATTACTCATGTTGGTCCTGTAACTGATTTTGCTCACAAATTCAGACTTCTTCCTAATGATGGAAGGTGGCCAAAAAAGCCCAGCAAAATATTTACAAATTCTTAATTCTCGAACAGTTACAAGGAAGCTGCAAAAACCAACAGCTGCAGCTTTTCCTGCAATGATCAACATTGTCAATTAGTAACTATAACATCATTAGAATGTCTGAGTGATTTTATGAAGTCCTATATTTCCAAGAATTTAACCCCTGACCCTTACTCCACTCATTAAGGTGGCTATAACAGGAAAACAAAGGGCAAATGACCTCATCTCCTATTTTATAGCCAGTGCTTCAGAATTTACACACAGCTTTACTTTCTAAACCCAACACTGAGACAGGTTTTATGTCAAAACGCAAATGAAAAAGAACTTTAAAACTCATAGCCTTTTGCAATTTTACAAATATGTATTATTTACAAGGGCCTGGAACTAAAGGAGAAGGGGGAATGGCTTCCCATTGACAGACAGTAGGTTTATATTGGATATTGAAATGAAATCCTTCCCTGGGAAGGTGGGCAGGCCCTGGCAGAGGCTGCCCAGAGAAGCTGGGGCTGCCCCTGGATCCCTGGAATGTCCAAGGACAGAAGGGATGGGGCTTGGAAAGACCTGGCATCATGGAAGGTGTCCCAGCCCATGGCAGGGGGTGGAACTGGATGAGTTTTCAGCTTCCTTCCAGCCCAAATAATTTTGGGATTCTGTGAATCAAAGACTTCAGGAAGACCTGCCAAGCATCTTTCTTTAGAAAGGAAATTGCAAAGAAGCTGAGTTCTCCTGAAGCTGTGAATGATGTGGCTGTTCAAGTTGTGCTCTAGAGCTAAAACCCTTACTGTACACCCTGAACCTGACACCTGCAAATTAAACAACAGTCCATTTCTCCCCACCCTCAGCTTCAAACTCCCAAACAGGAGTTTCACTTAACAAAGAACAGGCTCAAATCGGGGGATCTACAGCCTGAAAAAAAAGCCTCACAACTGCCAGGAATGCTAATTTGCACTTCCAGTTCAGGGAGGGGAGGTTTGGCCTTGCTTTACTGTGCTCCCCACTCCTCAAGTGCTGCCAGCTCTGCTCTGGGTCACCCTCACCCTCCTGCCTGCGAGGGGACCCAGCCACCAGCGTGGGCTGGCCGAGCTGGCACTATCACGTCCCGTTTGACAGCACAGCCCGGGAGCAGAGGCACAGCGTGGCTTTGAAGGCTCCCAAAGTTGCTTTGTTGTCTGAATTTGCCTGCAGTTTTCAGCAGCTCTGGCTGCAGGAGCCGTGCGAGGCGGTCTGGCGGCGCAGCTGGGCCTGCCAGCGACGGAACGCTCGCCTGCTGACCCCCGGCCCTTTAACTCCAGCTTAAACGAGTGCACGGAGCAACGGCAAGGGAGAAAAAAATCAGCACTGTTCGAACTGCTCAACAGCTTGACAGCCTGGAGCTACGGGGGGAGTGTTACAAGAAGTGTCCACACTCCATCCTCAAACAGATTTAAGAGCCCTGACAAATGGCCAAACTCTTATTAGTGCCATTTGCTTGACAGCATCCCAACAGCGAAAAAGAAAATGACAAATCTAGAAGACTTTCCTGACATACGTGCTGTTCAAGCTGTACCCGTGAGTGCCTTCTTTATTTAACAGGCAGCGTTTCCATTAGCCAGCATGAAATGCAAAATAAGTTTTGTAGTTTTCTATGAGTCTGGATCATCAGGAAGTAGAGAGGAAATGAACAGGAAGAAAGTTCTTCAGAGCAAAGGAGGATTCCTTGTAGCCAGCCAGCTGCACTTGTCAACTCTACCATCTGTGCCTTAAAGAACAAGCAAAGGGACCAACTCAGATGTGGCTGAAACATTTTATCATTTAGAAGAAATGCATTTAACCCCTTGATGCTCCATTTTCCAACAAGGGCTCTTTTTCTCCCATTTTTTTAGTTTTTTTAAGCTTTCAACCTGCCATTTAAATGCAACAACCTAAATAAGGAATAACTGCAACTCCTTCCTATGCAGGAGGCAAACCCATCCACATGAGGTCATGGGGCTGACAACAGGTCTGGAGGGGAACTCATATTCCCACAGCATAAAGAAATAAATCAGAAGATGCCTCAAGTCTACATCCACAACACCTGCTTATTATATTGCATTTGGGAAGTCATCCCAGAGCAAGAGTCTCTCCTTCATCTGTGAGGTGCAGGAAATGTATCCAGGAACTCTCAGCCATACAGAGGCTTTGCTAAAGAGCTGATGGGATCACGCTAAGATTGGGGGAAAAAACCCACAGACCTCACAGCACAAATAGACAAAATGGTAACAAAGGCATGGGAGACAATGGCTGCTCTAGAGAACAGCTTGTACTGACACAGGCTGAGAAAAAGGCACCTGAAACCTCCATTTCAAAATGGTCTGGAATCATAACTAAAGGTACAAAAGCATGCAGAGAAAGGAAACATGAGCTCTTGTGTAGAGCTGCAAGAAACGTTAGGACAATGCTCTCAGGCACAGGGTGTGATTGTTGGGGTGTCCTGTGCAAGGCCAGGAGCTGCACTTTGATGACCCTTGACCCTTCCAACTCCTGAAACCCCTTTAAAACAGCTGGCCATACTAAAGGACACAGAAAAGCTGCCCTTTCTATTCAGAAGGAGCTCAGAGCAGACAGGAACATAACAAATGACGCATCAGACTCTGCATTATGGACACCAAGTCTGACAGAACTCTTCAGCTGTGCAGGCAGAGATTGGGCCCCAACTCCCTTACTCAACCCCAAATCCAGACCTGCAATCCCAACAGATTTCCAGAGGGAAAGAGGCAGAGGTCCAGGAAAGAAAGTTCTTTTGTTTCTGCTGACATTTTGGAAGAGGCCACATCCCATCTTTCCACAGCCAGCCTGGCATGCCAACAAGGTCAACAACACCTGTGGCCCAAGGACAACGGTGCAGAATCCCAAGATCACTGAGACTAGAAAATCCTCTGGGATCATCAAATCCAACCTGTGACTGATCCCCAACCCTGTCACCCAAACCAGAGCATCCAGGTGTGCACATGAGGCAAGACAGGGACTGCACAGATCCTCTCCAGAGGAACCAATGCTGGGAGAAGTTGGACTACCACATGTCAATTTGAGTTTTTAAGAGACAAAATGACCTGTTTTAACCAGAAACCGACTCAGCATGAGCTCTCTCAAGCAGAGCTATGAGATGTCACCGTGTGTTCCCAGCACACAGCTCACTTTGCAGGATCTCCCTGAACCACCTCTGTGTACTTAAGCATGTCCTAACACCCTCAAACATCCCCAGAAAAACACAGGAATTTTTATTCAGTAAAGAAAAGCCAGCACAGAAGAGTCACTACTTTGATATTTACTGACAGGAAGTGAAAAATGGCTCAGACTCAACTTTTTGCAAGCCTGAAAGAACATCCAAAACTTTCAGAGACAAGGGAATTTAAAATAGCTATTGGGCTGGAGGACAAATACAGCACACTAAAAACCTTCATGGAACAGAACTACAAAAAGTAGGGTTTGTGTGGATTTATCAAACTTTAATGTGTGTGGGGTTCCTCAAGAGAAAATAAAGGTGAGTGGCGAAACAAGACACAAAGCCATTCTAATAAACCACTCCTCAAACAATAAGCCCCAGGTAGATAATTTTATCCAAATGAAATTTAGTGTTTCCCTCCTCTAAATGTTAGCATAAAAAGGGACATTACTTCTCTAACTCACCCACACAAGAAATGAAAGAACAGAAAATACACAACTCTTCAGTTGTATCCTGATACATACCCAGGCAATGCAAAGAATGAAGCAGAGGCCTCTAAGAAAATTAATCATGCAATTAAAAGCTATTACACTACAGCTCCACAAAGGCAGAATTAAGTTTATAAAGATGTTTCTTAAGCACTTCACTACCAAAAACTGGATATTAAGCAGTTTTTCTGCACTGCTGCACGCTGGGGCTGTGGAGCTGGGAGTTCATCTTTAAAGGGAACAATGCCAGCTTTTGCAATAGTCATCATCCCAAACACAGAGCAGTTGAGTTTAATTTTTTTAGCTGCACAGTCAATTACCATTTGAATCACAGACCCACCACTTGAGCTACATTGCCTAAGAATCGTTATTAAGATAACCTAGATTTATGCAGCATGATACAGGGCCTAATTGCACAATTATTTACTTCCATTCTACAAAAATGCCTTTTTTTTTTTTTTTTTTTTCCAGGGCCTCACAGGCAAGACAGCAAACGAGGCATATGACGACAGGAGCAAAGAGGATGCTGGCTTGAATTAGAAACTGGAACAAGGATTTGTTTACATCTGAAATATCAACCTGGGCCTAAGACACATCCAAAAACTAACAGAACCCAAAGCAGAGTCAACCACCCACAAACAATCCACGTTTCAGAAGACATCCTGCTGTACAGGGCCACACATTTCCAAATAAATTCCGTTCTTACAGCCCAGAAATCACCATTCCAATAACTCGCAGGAAAGCACAAACCTGCACAGCTTTAATCCCAAAAAACCTTCACCCAAGTGCCAAATCAAAGGAGCCCACACCTCCCCAAGGATTTAAGATGAGGCACAGAGCATATCCAGGAATTACTATACACAACTCCAAGCTATATCCTATTTTCCCCTGCTGAAAAAGCCATGCAATAAATTAACCTTTGACATCCACCCTCTATCAAGCACAGTAAATGAATAAAAATCACACTGAGCTCTGAGTTGCTCCAAACTAGAAAGGAGCTGGGCCTTGGAAGGGAGTTAGTTATGAGTAATGACAGTATCTTTGGTCTCTAATGTAAATAAGAGGTTTCACAGCTCAGCTGCCTATTCCCTCCCTTCTCTTCCAGTTTGTCAGAACACAACAATTGTCCTTTAAATCATTATACAACAACACATTTTCATGTTTAAACCTGCTGTAGGGGAAGACTCTGGCTAATGTACCAGGGTATAATTTGTCAGCTTATGCAGCATTAATATGGCAACATGAATCCATTAAAAATACAATTTCATTTAAAAAACTGCTCAGCAATTCACAACCAGCAAAAACTTGGTAGATAGAAGCTTTACGTATAAAATTTCAACTTTGTATTTGCACTCCCCGAAGTTTAGTTTTGGCTTTATGCTTTTTAGCACACGGGGGTTTTAACACAACATCCTTTCAGCCATATCATCACTGAATAAATCGTATCAGTTGCTTCCACAAAGAGGACTTAGGTGTCCAAACCTACCTACAAGGAAGAGAATGGAAAAGACAGCCCACTCTCTTCTGGGAGAAAATTAAGACAGTTCTGCACTCCTCTACACAGTGTTTTAAGACATCAATACTCACTGTCTCTACAGCAGTCACCGTGCTCCAGAACTCTTTGGTAAGACAGGCAAGTTCTTCTTGGTGTCTTTAACTGTAGCAATGGGTAGCACCAGGAATTTTGTCCCAAAGAAATCTGCCAGCCCCAGCCTAGCAGTCATCAAGAGCCAACTAATCTCTGTGCACGTGTTACTCTGCAGCAGCAACAGCAGTTCCAGGGTTGCATAAGCTCCACACAAGACTACATCCTCTCCCAGGTCAGTGGCAGGCAGATGCAATGATACCGGGGACAGCAAGGCCTTCCTGACTGCTGAGATTCCTAGAAAGATGCATTTCCACACTCCACCACCCTCCAAGCCTCCAGCTGCACCCAGTGTTGGTGCTGGCCAGCCAACCACACAGAGTGAACGTGGGGGGAGATTTTCACAAGGCCTCAACAGTGACAGAACTGTCCTTGCCCAGCAAACCCCACAAAGTAACTCCTCAAGCGTCACCACCTCATCAGTCTCAGTGTAAGCAAGAGGAAAACTTGGATTTTTTCCTTTCAAAAGGAACACTCAGACCCAGTGCTGGTCCTAGCAAAGCTGGCACTTGATTTGGCATTACCCTCTTCATGTTTAACAGCAAAGCTCTGGATGTTCTGAAGACTTCACACACTTAACTGAGCTTAAAACCATGCTCCAATCACTAATCACTTTGGCTGGGCTTTTCCTAAGAGGTCACTGTGTAAGAAATACTAAGCAGGGTCCATTCATTTCTCTGCCCACCTTGAAAACACACAGCCACCACTTCAGCAGCTTCTGTCCACTTTACAAGTGTGCACAGGCAGGTACTTTTTAATTTGCAGTTTAGCTTGTGCAAACAGCTGCACTCCACATGCACTGAAAATTTCTGATGATCCAAGCTGAAGCATTTCCCTGAGAATCTTGAACTACATTTAAACAAGTGCAAAGAGACAAGCTGTAATTTGTGAGGGTATCTTCGAAGTCCCTTTCTGAACAAAAGCAATGAAAAAGCAGGGCAGGAAGGGACTGGGTGACCCTGGATGGGATTGCACCACACAGCACCTGCTGGAGTGTGGGGTTCGAAGGCTTCAGCTGTCCAACACCCCTATCCACACAACTATGACAGTTTGTCACAGGGTTTGGGGTTTTCTGGGTTGGCAGGAACAATAAACCACCTAGCCCACGTCCAGCCCCAGAAGGGAAAATGCAAGAACACATTTGCAGCAATCACCACATCGCTTTCCCTATCTGGACAGGTCAAAAGCCTTCATCCTTGCTAAGAGCAGAAAGGGCAATCTTCCTGGGATCAAACACATCCTGGAAGAAGCAGGGAACTGAAACTCCCAGTTTCTGAGTCCCCAGCCAGAGTGCTGTCTATGCAAACAGACTTCTGAGATGAATTCAGAGCAAAACTGCCACTAATCTTGTCCAAAACCCAACATCATCCCAGGCTCCAGAAGCAAAATGAGTCTGTCAGGCTCTAAACACTGCTAAGTAACATGGTTTACTCCAGAACAAAGAAATACTTTCCCACCAATAAAATGCACTGCCAGTTGGTCTCTTCTAGTTTCTTCTAAACCCTCCCTGTGCTTGTGTGCAAGACAAACTCATTACAAAACCTCTAACAAACTTCAATTTTAAAATGAGACCAAGTTCTTTTAAACAAATGGCATTTCCAACTCAGCCTCTATTTTTAAACACAGTATGGACCTCATGCCACTAATTCACTTTTGATTTTTTTTTCTTTCCTGGAAGCTGAGCCATTTTGAGTCAAGTCCCATAATTTAAAATTTCATTAAAAATGCAAAGAGCTTTAGGACTGCAAATAGCATAAAGCAGTAAGAGATTCTAAGCAGCTTCCTCCCGCAATTTCAGCGTTCCCTGCCTTTCATTCCACGAGACAAACGACGTGTGAGACGTGTAAACTGCACCCAACATCTCATCTCGCCTGAATGTTGCTGCAGTTTGTAGCACTATGTAGGTCACGAGCTCCACATGTTTCAGTCAAGCCCTGGGCTCAGCCCAGCTGCCCGTTCTCACCCCTACCACAAGGCCTGGGGGCACGAGACAAAGTTTAACCCGAGCTAGGACAGCCACAAGAAGCAGTTACACGATTTTTTTTCCCCACTTGCTGAACTCTGTTGCACACACAGCTCTTAAGACACAGGCAACCCATGCACTACTGCATGGAAGTGTTTTCTCTCTGCTGTTCCCTGCACGATTTCAGAAATAACACACGGAGTGCCTCAGAAAGCATTCTGGTGCTTGCAGCATCAAGAAATGCATCCATCAGCGAAGAAAGATAGCAATCCAAACTTCCCTTCTACACCAAAAAGTATCCAGTACTGAAGAAATTAATTAGAACCCAAATAAACCAGAAAGAAATACCTTAAGTATTAGCTGATTTAATGTCTTCTAAATTCAAAATATTTTTTTCCAAGATGTGCATAGAGACTGCTCAGAGAGAACATCTGATGAGATGCAAAGTAGTAGCAGTGTGGTTTTTAAAGACACACAGGCCATCTTCATACTCTGCACTGATTTTGGGCAGATGCTCTCTCCCTTTGCTGAAATCCCATGTTACACTCCCAAGGATTCTTAACTCCTCAGAAACTGAGAGCTCCAAGCACAATGCACATACATCAGGATAATTTTTAAAATAATCTGACAGGGTCCATCCAAGGATTTTGGAAGTGCAGCACCTCACCCAGCCTGCCTTGGGCACCCAGGAGCTCCTGCAAGGCCTTCAGATAATATCCCTGGCCAAAAGTCTCTGGCCACAAGACAAGGAAGCTCTGCGCAGAGAAGGGCAGAGCACAGAACACAGGCTCCTCAGCTGGATTCACTGCAATTCCTTCCACTCTCCCAGCTCCCAAAGCCCAGGTGAGGACCAGCTGCTGAGTGTTCTGGAGCTGCAGGAGGAACCCAGCCCTCCATTTCCCAGATCCCAGCCAAAAGCCCAAATCACTGGGCTGCCAAACTCCTGGCTGCCTTTGCCTTTTAGCTGGACAGAGGCAGCTACCCTGAACTAACCAGGCATCTCTAACACCTGGTCCTCCTGACTTCCCTTGTTGAACAGCTCACTTGGGCTTCACATTTTTTTCTTTTTTCCCCTTAATATCACATGGTTGGAGAGCTAAATCCATGGCCGTGTGTGTATGGAATAAGTAAGTTCCCTTCTACCAGGAATAGTGAGCAACAATTCCATTGGAGCCCTGCAAAAAGAAGCCTGAACAAAGTGGTTAAAAAAATTCAACTTTCACTTCAGCAGCAAGATCAGCCTTCAAGCAAAGCCATGGCACTGCACAGGCAGAAATCTTCATTAATTATCTGTCCAAAATGTACAGCTACAACAACAACAACAACAAAAAAAAAAAAAAAAAAAAAAACAACAAAAAACCAAAACACTTCTTCCTATGATATTTTTTTTCATGATTTAAAAAAACCATACCATCTTTTCCATAAATTTCATGGCAGAACTGCAGCCAGCTGCTCCTTTTAGAAACACCAGCCTAAGCCCAGTGTAATGGCCTGGTTTTTTTAACAAATATCCTAAGAAAAAAAAATTAAAGATAAGCAATCAGTTCAATTTGACACATCATTAGGCAATCTTGAGCAAGAAAGTCGAGGTTCAGCATTCACTAATTTTCTTGCTGGGAGCATATGACCAGTTAAAAAGATGTGTCAAAATATCTCTCCCTACCAAGGGCACATCTGGGCAAAGATACCTGAAACGTCAAACTCTTAACTGTGAAGGTTTGAAAAAAAACCCCAAAAAACACAAAAGTTTTTTGCCAGCACTTAACTCTCTCCATAACCCCAACAGCCAACAAAACCACCAAGTGCAAACACCTAAAAATCCAGGCCTAGAAGTATTTTTATCACAAACATAACACAGAAATAATCAACCAAAACTTCTGGGTTTTTAACTAAAAGCTAAGCAGCCATTTGCTAAAGTCCAGAATCTTTCAGGTTGTTTTAAAGCCACCAAAATTTTAGGCCAAGGCTCAATGCAAAAGCAAGAGCTCTGTACTAGCTACAGCTTTTATCACCTTTGATCCTGCTCAAAACCTGGATTTGGAGCACTTGCTCAGACCTGAATGTAATTGCTCCAAAACCCAATAAATTTCCACCTAATTTCCCTGTTGCAGAACAGAAACATCTCTCCACAGGGAGAAGTCCAGCTCTGAGCACTACTGGCAATACACATTTTTCCAACTTCTAAGCGAAGTTCTTGCCCCAAAATCTTTCCCCCAGCACCAGTCCTTCCCCACCACAGAGCAAGACCCTGTCCAGAGCAAAGCCCCTACCCACCACGAACCCTGCACGGCATTCCAAGTTAAACATCTGCCCGACGCTGCTCCAGCACATCTGTTCCAAAGGCCACCAAAACTACACTCCGGGTTTTGCCTCATTAGCCATAATTGCACGCTAATTACTTATTCCAGAATAAGTAGTCTATACAATCCTCCTCGATGAGACCCGATGCGCTCTCGGTTTGTGACACATCCTCGTACAGTTCACCGGGGAAAAAAATGGTGGGTTTTGGTTGGTTTTTTTTTTTTTTTTTTTTTTTTTTTTAATTTAGAAGGAGCGATTGCCACCTCTTGTCATGGAGAGCCTTGCTGCATCCTAAGATACAGCTCTGCCTTAGCGGAGGGCTGGAATCAGGGCAGAGGACACTGAAGCAACCCGAGGAAAGCCACAGGCCTGCCATGATTATAATCGCAATTCAAGACGAGTTACTAAATTAAAAATAAAATAAAATATAGAGATATATATAAAGCGCTGCGGACACAAACCACGGCGGGTCGGGCGCATTTGCTGCGTGAGCCCAAAAAACCAAGAGAGCCGCAGAGAAGCGGCTGCTCCGGAGCGGGCAGGGGCTCCGGGGCCGCGGGGATGGGGGGCACGGCCCCTCGGCGGCTCGGGGGGGACCGCGGGCCGGCCGGCAAGGAGCGCTGGCGTTAATCCCGGTGCTCCCGTTAATCTGCCGGGCCCGGACAAAAGGCGGCCGAGGCGGCGGCGGGGGAGGGCGCGGCGGCCCAGGCGAGCCCCGGCTGCGGAGCGGCCGGGGGCAGCGCGTTAGGTAACGCCGCGCGGGTCTGATGCAATCGCGGGACGTGCGGGAGCAGGAGCGGGAGCGGGAGGAGGATACAGGTCAGGTCCAGGTCGAAGCCATCCTCTTGGTATCGCCTTTTGTTCCTGCTGACGATCTCTTTGATGATGGCGGTCATGTCTGGCAGCCGGGGGCCGCTCCGGGGCAGCGGCAGGGCCCGGGCGGCGGCCGCGAGGCACCACCGGGCGGCCCCGGGCGCTGATGCTCCGGCGGCTCAGCCCCGGGCGGGCCCGGCTCCCGGGGCCGGCGGCACCGGCTGCTGCTCCCTCCTCCTCCTCCTTCTCCTCCTCCTCCTCCGAGCGCGTCGGGAGCCGCGCCGAGCCCCTGCGGGCGGCGCCGCCGCCGCCGCCGTGTTTGGGGCGAGCGCGGCGGCGGCGGGGGGAGCAGCTCTGCGGCGCTCCGGGCCCCGGCAATGGTGACAGCGGCGCGGGGCGCGTCCCCGGCCCGGCCCCGCTCCGCTCCCCGCCCCAGGGGCCGGGCGGTCGCTCCCTCGGCTATTCCCGGCGGCGGCTCCTCAGGACGACACGGCCACGCTCATCCCCCGGCCCGCAGCGCTCGCCGGCGCGGGGCGCCCATCATGGCCGCGGCTTCCGAGAGGGACGGCGGGCGGCGCCGCCACGCCCACGCGACGCATCCGCCAACACACAAAGTAGTCCCACCCACCCCGCCGCCGGAGAAGCGGAAAAGCGGCGGACCGGGAGAACCGGAGGACCGGATGGCACTGCGCACGCCGTCCGTAACCCTCTGCACGCCGGCCCCCAGTCTCCCCTCGGAGGGGGCGGAGGAGGGGAGGGGGGGGGGGGGGGCGGTGAGCGGAGGGATACGGACGGTAAAGTGAAGCGGCAGCGGTGCCGCGTTCGGTCACGTGGGCGCTGGCGGCGGCGCCTCCCCCGCGGGCGGAAGTGGCCGTGAGGGGCCCGGGCGGTCCCGGTGCTACCGGAGCCGCTCAGAGCTCCCGGGGCTGCGGCCTGCTCGCCTCTCCTCCTTCCTCAGCAGAGCTGAGCGGGAAGAAGGCAAGGGGAGGAACAGGCTCGGTGCGGCCCCGCCGGGAAAGGGAATGGGGGGGTGGTGGGGGGGGTGGTGGTTCAGCCTGGCGTCTTGAAGGAGCTCGTCGTCCTCCCCTCACGCCCGCCGGGGTTGGCGCGGAGCGGAGAAGCCGCGGTGAGCGAGCGCCTGTCGCCCCCTGCAGCCGCCGGGGCACGGAGGGAATGGGGCTTTGGGCCACCTGGTGCCCTCGCAATCGCGCAGTCGTTAAGGTTGGAAAAGCTCCTCAGGATCGCCGAGTCCAAACCGTGCTCGATGGCCACCTTGGGCCCAGCCCGGAGCACTAAGTGCCACCTCCAGGCCTTCCTCGGACACCTCCAGCCATGGGCACTCCCTGGGCAGCCCCTGCCAAGGCCTGAGCACCCTTTCCAGGCACAAATTCCTCCTGGTGTCCTCGGGGTAGCCAAACTCGGGGACAGGGCCATGACAGCCCTCCAGGTCTGCAGCCCGGGGTATTTTCATGGAACTTTGCATCCCACTCCATTCCCCTTCCCACAAAGTTCACAATTATCCTAGCAGGGAGAAAGCCCTGTCTATAAATCTCTCAATCGGTCTTTATAACTCCTTAAAAGGTTAGGGGATGAGCCCCATTGTACGAGGCTCTTCGCACTCTAAGCTGAGAACTGTGACTTTTTGGGAATTAGCAGTGTTAATGTTTTGCAGGAAAAAGACTTTTAAGGGCTCAAAATAAAGTGGAACATCAGGTGGAGGGATTTCCCAGGCTGCTGCAGCCTCCAGCCTTTGCAAATGCTCCATTATATAATTCCTTTCAGAAACATATCAAGTTGCATCTTGAGATGTTTTGTCATCGTTATTCCCCACTGCAAAGCTGTTCCCAGAACCTTCTCCTGGTTTTCAGGCTAAATGTATTTGGGACTGGTCTGCATCCATTTCTGCTTCTGCTGCCAACACTGGCCTCAAAGAGCACTTTGTGCTTCCCCAGGCACAGAGGTCCCTCTTGGCCCCCTCGATTTCCACACTCCCCCTTTGCTCCAGCTCCAAACCCAAAACTGATAAATCTCTGGCTGCCCCTGGATCCCTGGCAGTGTCCAAGACCAGACTGGAGCAACCTGGAATATAATGGAAGGTGTCACTGCCCATAGCACGGGGTGGAATGAGGTGGGTTTGGGTTCCCAGCCACCTCAACTCATTCTGTGTCCCTGTTTTATAACTTGTGTTCCCAGCTTCTGGATCCATCTTGAGGTGGGAAGCGTTCCCTGTGATCTGAGGCTTGCCAAACACTTGGGGACAGAGCTGCCACAAACACCTTTGCCCCGCAGTACAACCCCATAATTCCCAGTACACTTCTTTCCCAGAAAGCCTGGAGCTATGAATGGAAGGAAGTCGGCCACAATCCTGATCACAACCCCTCAATATTTGGATAAATTGGAGCCCAATCCAATCCTCACCTCCTGCACTGCCACGACCCTGGTTGGCTTCTGAAAAAAAAAAAAAAAAAATTCCACTTCCCCACATCTTTTAAAAGTATTTTTCGATGGGTTTTTTTTCAGAGGTTGCCACCACAGCAGTGACAAAATGTAGGTTTCAAGCTGCTTTTCCTCGTGTGTGTGTGTGTGTGTGTGTGTGTGTGTGTGTGTGTGTGTGTGTTTGCATTTCTCCTTAATTGCAACAAAACAGATGTCACTTTTTTCCCAGGAATGGGAAGAAAACCAGAAGGGTCCTAAATATTTCCTCCAGGAATGAACGAACACAATGGTCCACAGGAAGTGAGAAACAAAAACCTCTAGAAGATTATAATTTTTATTTTTTTTTTTTTACCATCAAAGCCTGCAGGAGCAGCACGAAAGGGAAGACTTGCCTGATCGAACCGAAATAATTTCTTCCGTGAAGAAATTCCTGCTCCTGTCCCACCTGATCCTCCCCTGGCACAGCCCGAGGCCATTTCCTCTTGTCCTGTCGCTGGAAAACCTTGGCTCGAGAGCAGAAGGAATGAAGAGAAACTGCCAAAACTTTGGGTTAATTATGGCTCTTAGATGGATCTTGTCATTTTCGCCTTTTTCCTGGACATTCTTCTTTCAGTGTATATTGTAAATACATCAGATGTGTTTTATATCGCTTATGTACACATACGTGTATATGTAAATTATATATCTATGTCAAATATGCGTCTATATGCATATATCTGATATATGAAACATATAATTTTATATTTACGTTTATCTGTATAATTTTTATTCCTGTTTATTTGTACAAGTCTACATTTCTCATGGTGCGTCTGCTCCGTTCTATGCATTTGACGTGTTCGTGGGGATGGAGCAGAGCTCTCGCTGTCAGTGGGGGTGCCGGTGAGGCCGCGCTCCGTTCCGTGACGCGGTTCCGGCCGATCCCGGCCCTTCCCAGCCGGGCGCTGCCCCTGCTCCGGGAGGCGGAACCTTCGCGCCGGGCGCCGCCGGCCGGAACCTTTGGGCGGGCCGGCGAGCGCCGCCCGGACGGCGGAAGCGCCGGTCCCGCCGCCGCCGCTGCCGGGCCCTCGGTGCCGCCGCCGGCTTTTGCTCCGCTTCTCCCTCCCGCTCGTTCGCCTCCTCTGCCTCCTCCTGCTGCTGCTGCTCGGCCCGCCCCGTGTCCCGGAGAGCCGCCGCACGGTGAGTGACCCGGCGGCGGAGCGGCCGCGCCGCGCCTCGCCGCACCTGCCGGGCGGCGGGAAGGTCACGGGCGGCGCGGCCCGGCCCTGCCCGGGGCAGCCGTGACGGGGCTGCCCGGCCCCGGGGGGGATTCCCGCGCTGGGGCGGGCCCTGCGGGGCTCCCCGGGCCCCCGGCAGGCGAGGGTTTCCCGGCCGTGCCTCAGTTTTCCCCGGAGAGGAACAGAAAGTAGCGCCGCTGCCGCTTTTGGTTTCCCTTTTGCGCCCGGACGGGAAGAGCGGAGCCGCAGCGGGCCCGGAGTGGAGTTCTCGCCTCAGGGAAAAGAATTGAGTTCCTACAGGGTTTAGCGTTTGTGTCTTATTAGGACTTTGCTCAGCGAGGTTATTATGCTTCAATTATTCTCGCGTTCAAGCTTTTCCTTTCCGTTGGTGCTCAGGCGTGGGTTGCATAAGAAGGAGGTTTTTTGGGGAGGTTTTTCCCTTGGTCAGTGACTATAGAGCCTTTTAGTTTACTAAGCCAGGCTGAGGAGGACACTCAGAATCCTCCAGCTCCGGAGCCTTCCTTAGCTCTTTAGGAGGCATCCAGGGATATTTTGGCTGTGGGTGCTGCAGGGTTGCCCTGGGCAGGGGGATCCAGGATGAGTTGCTGTGGGTGCTGCAGGGTTGCCCTGGGCAGGGGGATCCAGGGATATTTGGCTGTGGGTGCTGCGGGTTGCCCTGGGCAGGGGGATCCAGGGATGATGTTGGCTGTGGGTGCTGCAGGGTTGCCCTGGGCAGGGGGATCCAGGGATGAGTTGGCTGTGGGTGCTGCAGGGTTGCCCTGGGCAGGGGGATCCAGGGATATTTTGGCTGTGGGTGCTGCAGGGTTGCCCTGGGCAGGGGGATCCAGGGATGAGTTGGCTGTGGGTGCTGCAGGGTTGCCCTGGCTGCCAACTTGGTTTGGAGAGTGGCCAAGGAGTGTCAGGAGCTGCCAAAGGAATTGTTGCTGGTTTTACCCTTGCAGCAGGAAAACGGGGCAGTGCCTTAAGAGTGATCTGGGGGTTCTCAGGCAGATCCCCCCAGCAGCTGAGGAAGAAGTGGACCCTGATTTTGCATGTAATTTTTCCAGCTGTTCAGCAAAGTTCTTTCCTCTGTGCCTTTTGTTCCCAAAATTGAGGGTGCTCTGCTCTCTGGGCTTGGCTCATGCAGCAGGCAGGCTTTTCCCTGGATAGCTGTGTGCTACATCCAGCATTTTCAGGTTTCCAGGGATATTAATAACTCCCCGTACATCCTGCCAGGTGCAGGCTCCAGCTCTTAACCTCGTTTTAATCAAATGGGAGTCGTTGATTGCTCCTTAATGTGGCAGCCGGGTGCCTTTCCTGTAAACTTCCTCTTAGGGAAAAACCTCTCTGGTTAAATAATGGAGTTCCCTGGCTCCAGGATTCAGCATTCAGGGTCAATAGCAGTCCCAAAATGTCAGTCTCAATGGGAATGTCAACTTTGTGTCCACTGTGAGCAGAATCCCAGGATGGTTTGGGTTGGAAGGTCCCTTAGATGTTTCCCCGCTCCCATGGACAGGGACACCTTCCACTAGCCCAGCTTGCTGCAGCCTGGCCTTGGGCACTGCCAGGGATCCAGGGGCAGCCCCAGCTGCTCTGGGCACCCTGTGCCAGGGCTGCCCACCCTGCCAGGGAACAATTCCTGCCCAGTATGCCTTTGGCAGTGGGAAGCCATTCCCCCTTGTCCAGGCACTCCATGCGCTCGTCCAAAGTCCCTGCGAAGTCGCTTTTATCAAGCAACGTTTAACCACCCCACAGGTGATTTTTCAGCTCTAATTTTCCTTCCTGCCCCTCCCTGCTTCCCTTTTCCCCTCAGAGCTGGGAAGGAGGATGGTGCACGCTGAGGCCTTCTCCCGGCCCCTGAGCAGGAACGAGGTGGTGGGCTTGATCTTCCGCCTGACCATCTTTGGGGCCGTGACCTACTTCACCATCAAATGGATGGTAGATGCCATTGACCCCACCAGGAAGCAGAAAGTGGAAGCTCAGAAGCAGGTAGGATTCCATTCTGCACTGTTTCCCTGGGATATTGAGGAATGTGCTGATGGGAAGCTGAAGTTTTTTCATTAAGTCTCGGGGTTTAGGCTGTTGGTCTTTTCAGGGCTTGTGTTTTATAACACAATAATAACGTAACAAATGACTATATTATAACAAATTACAATTTCTAGCTTGAAGTGGGGGCAAAACTGTTGGTCTGGAGGCTGCTGTTGGCTCTGATTTTCAGCAAGTCTGTGGGCCTGGTGCCTTCTCTGCTTCTGACAACTTTGCTGAGCAGCAGTGGCCTTAAATCATCAGTCTCTTGGTTGCTTTTGCAAACCCTGAGCCAAGCTAACTTAATTCTTAGCTTAAAAGAGAACTTGAATGCTTTACATTTCTAGCAACTTACTGGCAGAGACCTCCACCAGCAGTCAAAATGCCTTGGAAAGGGGAGGGGAAAAATGAAAAGCCTCGTTCCTTATCTTGAGCTGGAACAATTTGTGCTGTGGAAAAGCTTTAGAGGCCCTTCAGGACCAAAAGTTAAAGGTTTGCTTTGGAAATGTGTCACTTTTTTTTTTTTTTTTTTTTTTTTTTGTTTGGTTTCTGACTGACAAGAATTTCATGGGTTTTGAGCAACCTAAATCTATGTTGGGTGGTTTTCCTTCTGTAATGAGCTCTTGAGTTGAAAACCAGCTTTCCCAATGGGTTCAGTGCCAGCTGTTACCTAAGAGGCTGCACTGTCCCAAAACCTTGTTGGACTTGTGCAACTTTGAGTAGAAAGAGAAAATGAATGGTACAAGTGTGGTGACACATGTGTTTTCTTTGTAAATTAGGGAAAACCCACTGAAAACATTAGAAATTGACTGGCTTCTGGGAATTTAAAAATACACCAATCTCTCCTTGATTCATGTGAAAATACACAGATCTCTCCAAGTGCTGTGGAGGCTTGGGGGCACACTCTGTGTTTTAAGGTTTGTTTTGGGTGTTTCTTAGGTCATAACAGAGGAGCTGTGGATTGGGGCATGTGAAGGTCCCAGCATTTGTTTGGTAGGAACTGAGACATCTGACTTGGTATCACTCAAGTGACAATAAAGTCATTAGGAAATAGCAGAACCTTCTGCTTCAAACAAGATTTCACCTCTTAGGGAGAAGCTTTTCAAACCTCAAACAGCAGTTCTTTAAAAGAGGTGATTTTTGAGCGAAACATTCCCTTTCTTTGCCTTGTGATTTTCTTGGTGTTTGGTTTTCCCCAGGCTGAGAAGCTGATGAAGCAGATAGGAGTGAAGAATGTCAAGCTGACCGAGTATGAGATGAGCATTGCTGCCCACCTGGTGGACCCACTCAGCATGCATGTAATCAACCTCCCTGCTTCTCAGACCTGCAAAATTCCCCTTGGTCTCTGGGTTCACATTATTTGCACCTCTGTGGAAATACACAGGAAATATCCCTGTGCTCTAAAACTTAAAACTGCATCGCTGAGAGCAGAGGGTTCTGATCCCTTCTCTCTTTTATTTTCTTTAAAGCTGGTGGGTGCTTTTCCTTGGCAGGATTGATGCTGATCATTCCCAACACTGGTTTTCCCTTGCAGGTCACCTGGAGTGATATTGCAGGCTTAGATGATGTCATCACAGATTTGAAAGACACTGTCATTTTGCCCATCAAGAAGAAATATTTGTTTGAGAATTCCAGGCTCTTACAGCCCCCAAAAGGTAGGAAGGGAATGTGATGGATTTATACCTTGGTATTTAAAATCCAAAAGGTGCACTTTCTCAGGAAGGGAGGAGGGAGTGGGTTGGTAGGTCAAACATCAGGGCTGATGCCAGGGAAAACTCTCAGATTTTCCCTCTTCCCCTGCTTTGGTGAAACAGTTTCATCTTAATAATGAAGCAATAGCTGGATTTTGGTTATGATGGTCCAATTTTGTGCACTAATCACAGAATCATGAAATGATTTGTGTTGGGAGGGGCCTTAAAACCCACCCAGTGCCATGGGCAGGGACCCCTCCCACTGTGCCAGGCTGCTCCAAGCCCCAAAGTCCAGCCTGGCCTTGGGCACTGCCCGGGATCCAGGAGCAGCCCCAGCTGCTCTGGGCACCCTGTGCCAGGGAACAATTCCTACCCAATATCCCATCCAAACCTCCTCTCGTCTGCATGAAGCCATTTCCCCTCATCCTGTCGCCCTAGGTCATTATAATCCATGTATCCTGCATTTTTAACTGCCTAAATTGTGATTTTTATTGTCTTTACACCCCACGTTGTCCTGTAGAGCTCTAACTCTGCTCTACAGCTTTGACACTCATAGAAATTCCCATCATTCAGGAAGACAGACACCCCATTTTTCCTCTGGAGATCCCCTGATTCTCTCTGGAGTTGGGTTACACAGTGTCAAGGCAGGTGGCAAATTCATTTTCCCCAATGAAACAAAAGGTGGACTCTGCTGAAATCCCTGCAGCCATATTTGTTGTATGTTACTGCAGAGAAAAAAAAAAGAAAAAAAAATAAAAATGAAAAGAAGCAGAATTTAAACCTAAAATATGGGACAAAACCCCCAAATTTACTGCTTTGTTCCCTGGAGTATTGATTTCTGGAGCTCTTAATTACTGCCTGGATCTGTGACCACCTCAGTCCTGTGTCCCAAGGGATGGAAAACACAGCACTTTGGTAGCTGGTTTACTTTTTCCAGGCTGCTTTCTGTGTAAGTCACAAACTGAAGCTGTCTGGAAAATTATGTGAATGCCATGATCTAATAAGCTGAAGGAAAAAAAAGATTTTTCTTTATTTATCTTTTTAAAGCAGACTTTCCAGCTCAGTCTGCTCCCCAGTTTTACGAGTGGCTTGTGCTGGGTGTTAATAGGAAGTCACTGCTGCAGAGTAAGGGTGTTTGTGAGCATTGCTCACATAAACAGAGAAAAAACAAACCTTAATAATTCCCTGTGATTTGGGCTCTTTTGACTGAATGTTGCTTTTGAAATTGTTTTCTTTATAGCTGTGTTAGAAAAACACTCCTGTGAATCCTCGCACTGTGACAAGTTTAAAAATAATGCAAGATGTCATGTTTAATTGTGGGTAATTTGTTTAAGATGTCTGTGGGTCTGTTGTATGATGGATTTTTCCTTTCCTCACTCCTCTGTGCTAACTTTTATTAGCAGCACTGAGAGGAGCTATAAACAAGGCCTGTCAGGTGGTGACAGGGCATCAGCAGGGGTTAATTTTATGTAACTTTTATAGTGCTGGGGATGGAATAAAATGGAATCACGGAGTGGTTGGGGTTGGAAGGGACCTTAAAGATGATGTGTCCCCCCTGCC
Source organism: Sitta carolinensis (assembly GCA_032173965.1). NCBI lineage: Eukaryota > Metazoa > Chordata > Aves > Passeriformes > Sittidae > Sitta > Sitta carolinensis. The sequence goes on along the minus strand of CM063287.1, from coordinate 278,439 downwards.
ATGGGCAGGGACAATAAACCAATCATCTTTCAAATGCCTCCTCTCAGCTTCACCAGTCCTGTCTTTGGCTGTTCTGAGCTGTAGTTTAATAGGGATTGTCTTAAAACGGCTGAGTTGATGGAAAAATGTTTCCTTGGTTTGGTTTGGGTTAAGACCTGGATCAAACTGGAGCCTGGACACCACCAGGCCTGTCCTAGCAGTGCATTAACCCTGTGAATTTTCCAGGAGTCCTTCTCTACGGCCCCCCTGGGTGTGGGAAAACCCTGATTGCCAAAGCTACGGCCAAGGAAGCCGGGTGTAGGTTCATCAACCTCCAGCCCTCCACGCTGACAGATAAATGGTATGGAGAATCCCAAAAACTGGCTGCTGCTGTCTTCTCCCTGGCCATAAAGCTCCAGCCATCCATCATTTTTATTGATGAAATAGGTAAAAATCTCTTTTTTTTTTTTTTTTTAATCAGTAGCTATAGCAGAGTGACATTGAACTGTAGGTTCAGTGATTTATGGGTTTGCTGTCATCTTTCCCTTAAAAAGAGTAAAGTCTCAGTCAGAGACATAAAATTGTAAAGGAATGGTGGCACATTAGGGAAAACAGTGGGTTTTTTCCCTGGTGGTAGAGTGGAGGAATTCACAAGTAAAACAAGTTTCTAATTATTTTTGGTTCATGAGGAAACCCAGCAACAAATACACTTCATTGCTTTTGCTGTCAGAGCACATACTGGGAAGTAAAATATGGTTTTAGGAAAACTCTGGAATAGTGGTTTCATAGGGCTGAAGAACAGGAGGGAAGGCTGCTTTCCATGAATTCAGGAAGGTGAAAATTTGAGCACAAGATGTGGGGCAGTCTCCTGTGGTGGTTGCGCTGTAGTCTGGGTCTTTCAGGCCTGCAGCTTCTGAGTTTCTAAAGCTCTGTTTTTCCTGATGTTTTGGGTTTCTGAAACTTGTTCCCACAGCCTGAACATAAACATCAGGAATTGTTTAGTAATGAAACTCACGTTTGGAATTCTTTCTGTGGGACGGACTCTCTTTTGCTGTCCCTCTGGTTTGGCCAGTGTGGGTGAAGGGGTTGTCTTTCATTCACCAGTCACAGTGGCCTGTCCAAAATGGATAAAAAGGAAACCATTGTTTGAATAAAGGGAGTCAGATTGATCTCTCCAAGCTGTTTGGAGACATCTCGTGTGGTGTGTTACTGCCACAGTGACAGGGGCGCGCTTGGAGAGGGGGCCTTAGTGGGGGAGAGCCCACTTTGCTGCTTTCACCCATGCTGTTTCCTGACAGTGCTGATTAAAACTGCATTTCTGAGCTAAGAGAAGAGCCCAGGTGTGCATTCCTGTGAGGAATTGGCTTGGCACTGAGTTCTTCCCTCCTTTGGCACAGACTCCTTCCTGCGGAACCGCTCGAGCACCGACCACGAGGCCACGGCCATGATGAAAGCCCAGTTCATGAGTCTGTGGGATGGGCTGGACACCGACTACAACTGCCAGGTGAGTCCTCAGGGTGCTTGCAGGAGGGATGGGATTCCCTCAGCTGGGATATTGTGCGTGGGGCTGCCTGGGAACAGGGACAGAGTGCATGGGACAGGGATTGCCAAAGGGTTCTTTAGCTGTCGGTGGTTCCCAGCACTTCATGGAGTTGTAGCCACAGATCATTGCTCTTCCTGAGAGGATTGGCTTTGTGCTTATTTTGGTTTTAATTGAGAAGTGGCATTTTCAGATGAGATGGGATGGGCTTTAAGGTCCCTCCCATCCCAAACCATTCTGGAATTCTAAATGACTTGAGCGTAGCAGAAAGCCTGCATGCCATGGTTCTGAACTGTCACCTGGGATGATCTTTTTAAAGCCCTTAAAACAGGATGTTTATTCTATAAGTTGAAAGTTTTCAGCCTTCTTAATGTGTATTTTTCCATAAATGGCTTTTCCTCCTCTCCCAAGCTTGTGCTAAAGAGATTTTTCAGCTGATTTTTTCCCAAAATGAGTAAAAAAACAATGACATATGTGTACTGAGGAGGGTTAAAGCTTCCCATTAGTAAATACCCAGTGGTACAAACCTTCACTGGACACTGATGCCATCTTCCAAGCACAGTACATTACCTTTCTTTCCTAATACACTGACAATTCCTTGGAGCAAATGAAATTATTCATCCCCTGAAGTGAGATAATTTGGGTCTCTCGAGTTCCGCAGCATTTGCCTTTTGTAAACAAAACAAGAGTCCCAAAGGCTTGGAGGAAATCGTAAGGAAGTGTTGAGGTGGCTGCGTTGATGGAAGCCATGCTCAGCTGTGGGCTAAACCTGCTGAGGCTGAATCTGGAGTGTGGCAGGGGGAGAGAATGTGCCTTTTGGCTGGAAATAATGCCCAGGGAAGCGTGGATCATCCCCGAGCCAGCCATCCCAATGCCTCTAGGTGGCAGGGTGACTCTGTCGGGCCACCAGCCCCGCTGGCCCTGCCTTCCTGGAGCTTCTGGGCCTGGCCCAGAGTCAGGAGCAGGGCAGGAAACCCCTGGAGCCCAGATTAATCACCGGGCCGTTTCTCACTCTCCTGGAGCCCAGATTAATCACCCAGCCTTTTCTCATTCTCCTGGCTGGGTGTTTACCATGTACACAGCTTAGAGTAAGAAATGGGGAGACAAGGCTGCTGTGAATGGGGAGTAAATTTGTTCTGGAATTAAGAGCTGGAGTGCTCCAGGGAGGTAAACATTGTCCTGGTGTTGGGCTTGGCTTGGACACCTTTAACCCACTGCTGACCTGTAAGTCATGGAATGATTTTTTGAATGTTTTGAATTTGTTTTTAAAACGTTTTATTTTAAAAAAATATAAAGACACCATGGAAGCTGCCAGGTGAATCCATTGCTGTGGTGGTCTCCTGAAAGGTGTCCCTGCCCATGGAGGGTTTGCAACAAGATGACCTTTAAGGTCATTTTTAACACATTTTTAACATCTCCATTCCAATTCCACCAGGAACTGAAAGTGACATCGCAAGCAGAAGTTTTAAGTTCCTTCTTAGGGTTTGAATTTTCAAGCTGGGCTCGTGTAGAAATCTCCCCCCAGGTGGTGTTTGTGGCACCAGGGCTCTCTCCAGCTGCCCTGGCTGACATCACTGCCAGGAAGCCTTTCAGGAACTTCTTTAAATGTCCATGCTGTTGATAAAATCGGGGGGATCCCGGGGCTGGTGCTGACATTCCCAGCCTGTGGCTGTTTCCCAGCACTGGTTTCACTGGTGTCTCTTGGTGTTACACAGGTGATTGTGATGGGAGCCACCAACCGGCCCCAGGACCTGGACTCTGCCATCATGAGGAGGATGCCCACCCGTTTCCACATCAACCAGCCCGTGAGTCCTGCCTGCCCTGCCCCACCAGCCAGGATTTCCACAGCTCTGGGGGTTTTCCTCCAGGCAGTGCTGCATTCTGCTGAGCTGGGTTTAAGGGTTTTTGAGGCATGTCCCTAACTTGGCTTTTTAAGGTGAAGTTTTGTCTGATTGTCTCATGTCTGATACAGCACCATGAGAAACAACACCATGAGCTTCCCACCCCTGCTCTTCTCTGGGAGTGGAGCTGTTTGGATGCTTCACCGTGGGAAAGGCTGGTTTGTAGCTGTGTTCTGCTCAGGCCTTTCCACAGCAGACAGTGTGGAAAAACCTGGTTTGTTCTGTGTGTGATGGCTGGGAACGAGACGGTCTTTAAGGACCCAAACCATTCCATGATTCTATGATTTATGTCCCAGTTGTTAAGTTCTTCAACAGTTAGGCAGCTGTCACAAGGTTGTTCTTGCCATCCTTTTCCAGGTATTTCAGTCACCTTTGAGTGCCTGGTAATGTCACCAGACATTTTTGTGTTGGTGTTATGGGAGTTCAGCTGTGACTGTCAGAATTCCCTTGTGGCTACAGAAATCATTATCCATCTTTGCTGAAACTCAGAGACCAAACTGGAGGAGTAAAATTCATATTGGCTGTGCAGGAGAGGAGTTGTGTTCCCAGGCTTGTGTTGTTGGAACTGACTTTCACTCTGTGGGAATGGATCCCTTTGGAAGCAGCATTTATAACCTGGGAACTGCTGTGCTTCCATACCTGTTGCACACACCTTCCTCATCTCCAACGGTTCCTTGAGTTAGCAGGGGACAAGGATGTGGATTTGAGTACTTTGTTGTGTCATTCTATCAAGCCCCATTGTTAGGAGGATGAATTATGTGCCCTGGGATATTACAGGGATTGGCTCCCTCTCCCAGAATCAGAGTTACCACAGGAACAGATTTAGGGAACAGATTTTCCTTACCCCACTGCAGCCTTGCCAGGAGCTTACTGCTTCTCTCTTGCTTTGTGATCAGCCCAGATTTGCCCTGACTTATTGAAAGTGCAGTAATTGATGTGCTGTGGATTGGGAACAGGCACGGGCAGGAGTGCAAGCCTTGAAGGTTTTATAACTGAGTTTGAGATGAAAAGGCCCCAAATTACTCATCAAAAATTACCTGTGAAGCAGAGGGATATGGCAGAAGTGGGTTTTGGGACAGAGTAGCAACTGTTCAGCTGCCAGATTATCTGGGGGGGAATTTTCCCCCCTTTTAATGATGTGAGGTTTGGCAGGCACAGAACCCAGTCTTTGTTGCCTGTGTTTGACCTTCCTAGGAAGGATCTGCTCAGGACTCAGCTGATTTTTCAGTAACCTCCTCACACACAGTGTGTGATTTATCTGGTTTAGAATTTCCCAGGCATCACCTGTGGAACTGAATTTGCCACCAGAGAGGTTTCCTCAGTGTGTGTCACATGTCCTGGGTGAGGGACTTGAAGGGCCTGAAAGCCCTGGGATGTCACAAGTGTTTATTTTTGTCCTCTGGTAACTTCAGTCTCGTCTGTTGCAGGCTCTGAAGCAAAGAGAGGCGATCTTGAAGCTGATTTTGAAGAATGAAAATGTGAGTAGCCTCCTGTTAGTGGCTCATGGCTGCATTACTGCCACCAGTGCAGCTCTGGCCTTGCAGGACGTGTGCTTTATAATTGCCTGCCTTGCAGTGAGGCTGAGATGATCTGCCAGGGCATTTCTGGTGAGAACTTGGGAATCTTCTGTGGGTTTAGGTGTGGCCTTACATTAAAGGCTTGCAGTTGGCTCCTCTGTGGGCAGGAGCCTTGGCTTGTGTGGTGAATCACCCCTCTGAGCATGACTCCATTTCTCTGTCTCCATTTGCTTGTTCTGTTACAAGAGAAGAGATTCCTCTCTCTCAGAAAGGTGGAGGTGAATCATGTTGAGATCAGGGAAGGACATTTCAAGCTGGGAGAAGATGCTGAACCTTTAATTCTTTCTTAGCTCAAGTCAAGCAAGGAGGAGTGGCTTTTTTTGAAAGTGCTGCTTTTGATCCATAATTCAAATATCCTTCAGAGGAGAGGGGAAGGACGAAGTGTGAGCACACCTGGAAGTGTCTGTGGCAGGACAGGGGTTCCCTGTCATCAGAGCTTCCTCCCAGATTTAGTCAGCAGCACTAATTGCCTTCAAGTTAATGTTGCAAAGTGTCTCTAGGCTAAGAAATGTCTTTTATTAGTAAAACAAACTTAAAATTTTTGAAGAGGCCTAAAAATGGCAGCTCACCAGCATCTGGCAGGGAACCACACAAGTTTTTCAGGGAGATAAAAACCCAGTTATCCCACAGGAGGAGGGACTGGATCTCTCAAGCCCAGACTTCACATGGCAAGGGGAGTCCTGCCCTCCCTTTTCCTTGCCTGATTTAAACCATGGGATAGTTTCCCTCTTGAAAGAAGTCATTGCAGAATTCCAGTCTTTTATTAGACTGCCTTGGCTTTAACTTTTTGAGAAGGAAATACTGAGGCACATGGTGGGAAAGGAATCAGAAATTCCATAAAAAGATGGAATAAACCTGAGGTCTTGGCTGGCAAGAGTTCAGCCTGACCCAGTGCACTGAGTTAGATGCATTATTTTGCCTCTAAACCCTCTGGTTTTGGGCTGTGTAAAGCAGGAACTGGTGTCCAGACAATAAAAAACGAAATGTGTATTTTTTTTCTGGGCAAAGGGGTCACTATTCCTGAGATCCAGTTTTTGCCAGGCAGATCCACGCAGGAGTGGGGTTGGTACAGGATACACATATGGGACGTTGTATGGGATGTACAGGATACATCCAATGGGATGGTTGGGGTTTCTGTGGGGTTTTGGTGGAGGTTTGAGCCAATGGCAGAGTTTCATGACCTGAAAGATCAGTTTCCTGTGGCACTGTGGACCACTTAGAGGTTCAAAGAGCAGGGGAATAACTCGGCTCCCCAGAAATGGCAAATGCACACGGTCTCGGAGCGGGTCAGAGCTCTCGGGGGTGACTGATGCTTGCCCTGGCCACCACTTTGGGGTGCCTGTGGCCTGACCCCGAGTTGCCCACAGGTGGATAGCCACGTGGACCTGCTGCAGGTGGCCAAGGAGACGGATGGCTTCTCGGGCAGTGACCTGAAGGAGATGTGCCGGGACGCGGCACTGCTCTGCGTGCGGGAGTACGTCAACAGCGCCTGCGAGGAGGACGTGTACGTGGGGCCTCTGCACACTCACCCCTCCTGGGAGCCCTGATGGAGCTGAGACTGAGCAGGGGGTCACACAGAGCAGGAGCGTGCTGTTTTCATGCCAAATTGCCACTGCACACACGCACACATCCCCCCAGCTCAGTTGCTCTTATTCCTTTTGGCTCCAAAAATAAGCTCAGCACCTTGGTTGTTCCCAGGTGCCCAAGCTGGAGGTGGCCTGAGCCACCAAGTGCTGCTTCTGCCCTGGGTAGTGCCAGGCTTCAGTGCTGCTGACACGGTGCTGGGTGTTTTGTTTGGTGTTTGCCAGGCCTGCAGCAGTCCTGGGTGCATTGAGGGGCTGGAGCGTGTGCAGGGCAGGGCACGGAGCTGGGCAAGGGAATGGAGCCCCAGCAGGGGCTGAGGGAGCTGGGCAGGGGCTCAGGCTGGAGCAGAGGAGGCTCAGGGGGGCCCTGCTGGCTCTGCACAACTCCTGAGAGGAGGGCACAGCCGGGGGGGTCGGGCTGTGCTGCCAGGGCACAGGGACAGCACAAGGGCAAACGGCCTCAAGCTGTGCCAGGGCAGGCTGAGCTTGGCCAGCAGGAGGAATTTGTGCCTGGAAAGGGTGCTCAGGCCTGGGCAGGGGCTGCCCAGGGAGGGTTGCAGTGCCCATGGCTGGAGGTGTGCAGGGAAGGGCTGGAGGTGGCACTCAGTGCTCTGGGCTGGGCACAACATGGGCACGGGGCACAGGGTGGGCTCCAGGGACTGGCAGGGCTTTTCCAGCCTCAGGGACCCTGGGCTTGCAGCGTGACTGGATCCATGTCAGAGCTGCTGTTTGCAGGGCTGGCTGTGGGCACAGCTGTCACCCAGCCCCTGGAGCCTCACCTGGCTGTTGCTCTCTCTCCCCCAGGCACGATGAGGATGAGATCAGACCCGTGCAGCAGCAGGATCTCCACAGGGCCATCGAGAAGATGAGGAAATCCAAGGATGTCTCCATGCAGAACCTGGCCATGGAGATCGTGTTTGATTAAGGCAAAAGAGTGTGTTTGCAGCTCCTGATGTGATTTAGTTTGACTTCTGTAATCAGTTAGCAAAACCAGTGTCAGGGGGTGGGAGCAGGGGTGGCAAAGGGAGTTCTGTTCCTGGAATCGTTTTTTATACAACAACAACCTCTAAGTTATTGCAATTCCACTGGAAGTGGAAGCACAGATCATGAGTAGAACAATTCAGCCCAGACCAGGAGCGAGTGCCTGTGTGTTGTCCCCACGGATCCCCTGGAGCCTCCCAGCAGTTGGGAGTGGTCCTGGGGCCAGGACCTGGCACGGGCTGTGTGTGTACAGATGGCTGTGTGAGTGGAGGACCTGTACATAGCCACACTTTTTTTATATATATATAGACATAATCTGTAGATAACTTGAGTATGGAAAATCTTTTCTACTTCCTGAAGCAAACCAAATCAGAAGCTGCCTAGGGGAAAGATTCCTCGATACTCAGTTCACTTCTACCTTTTAGCAACAAATGCCAGGATAGAAACTGCTCCTAGAACAAAGCAACATTTGAAATGCTACTGATTTTTCTTCCACATGACCACTTGAAAGCTGGTGCCATTTAGTCAAGATAGTAAACTACTCTGTAAGAATGTTTGAATACTTTTAATTTTTTTTATGAATTCTGCTTTTGAAGGCTTTTTAAATGAAGGCTGATTTTATTTTTGGTTTTCCCTTGCTGTGAGCAGTTAGAGTAGAATCCCACTTGCTCTTTCCTAATGCCCACGTCCTCTGAGCTCTGTGGAGCCTGAGCTTCCTGAGCCCCTGTGCACTGTCCCAAGGACTTGCTTCTCCCTCGGTCTCTGCAAGCCCACTGTGCACCGTGCCCTGAAGTGTCACAGCCCTGAGGCACAGGGGGGACACTGTGTCATGTTTGACTGTCCCGTGCTCAGATCTGTGGATTTAAAGAGGAGGAAATGGGTTTGGGGCTTATCGATGTGGTTTAGCAACGTGCTGTCCTTGCTGGTACCAGTTCTGGTGAATTCTTGTAACGTTCTGTTGCGATAAAGGCCAAGGGTTACAAATGTGAGTGGCAAGTTTATTTTTTGTTTTGGTGAAGTTATTGTCAGAGATAGTCAAGAACTTGAGGTTTTTTTTCATATAATGCTATGAATTGTGCACTAATTGATCTCGAATCTGTAAAGGGAATTAATTGTTCAAAGCCCAGGGATTTTGGGATGCTGTGTCACAGCTCTGCTGCCTGTGAGGGGAGGGCAACATTGGAGGCACAGAATGATGTAAAACCAAATGCACTGCAAAGGAAAATAAAGTGAAATAAGGAGGGCTGGAGCCCTGCCATGATACGGTGTCAGAGGCTGGTGACAGTGTCCCTCAAGCTCAGCCTGCTCCCTGCTGTCCTGCCCTCTGGACTGCTGGCTGGGTGATGCAGCAGGGCTGAGTTTGTCCTGGTTTAATCTTAAAACCAAATGGGAGGGGGAGGATAAAAATAATTGAATAATTGCTTAGACTTCTTCCTTGTATCACAGAGCAATGGAAGACGCACAGGAATTCAGGCACAGCAGAACTGCTGGGCTATGGAAATGGGAAAAGTCCGGGATCTGGGATGTTAATCCCACAAGTCACTTTAGTGCTGGAGCTGAGTGCCCAGTGCTGGCTCTGGGTGAGCCTGGGATCCAGGAGTGAGTCCAGAGGAGGCCCCAGGATGATCAGAGGGATGGAGCAGCTCTGCTGGGTGACCTGGGATTGTTCAGCCTGCAGAGAAGCTTTGGAATGACCCAGTTGTGTGCCTGAAAGAGCTACAAGAAATATGGAGAGGCACTTGGGACAAGGGATGAAGGGACAGGACACAGGGAATGGCTTCCAGTGCCAGAGGGCAGGGCTGGATGGGATATTGGGCAGGAATTGTTCCCTGGCAGGGTGGGCAGCCCTGGCACAGGGTGCCCAGAGCAGCTGGGGCTGCCCCTGGATCCCTGGCAGTGCCCAAGGCCAGGCTGGACTTTGGGGCTTGGAGCAGCCTGGGACAGTGGGAGGGGTCCGTGCCTATGGCAGGGGCTGAGATGAGATGGGCTTTAAGGTCCCTTCCAACCCAAACCATCCCGGCATTCCATGATGACCTTAAACCTGCCGTTAGTGCCACTTCCCGGAGTCCCTGGGAAGGCTGGGATGGTGCCAGGGCTGCTCCGTGCTCGGGCCCCGCTCTCACCCTGCTCAGAGGCTCCTACACCTGAGAAAAGCCAGCGCGGGCAGCTCCCGCTGCACATCCCGCCTTGTGCCGGCACCAGGGCCCAGCGCGGGGCAGCTCCGGCTGCCATCCGCCTTGTGCCGGGCTGCATCTGTGGGTACCAGCCCCAGCGCGGCAGCTCCCGCTGACATCCGCCTTGTGCCGGGCACCAGCCCAAGCGGCGGGCAGCTCTCCGCTGCACATCCCGCCTTGTGCCGGGCACCAGCCAGCGCGGGCAGCTCCCGCTGCACATCCCGCCTTGTGCCGGGCACCAGCCCAGCGCGGGCAGCTCCCGCTGCACATCCCGCCTTGTGCCGGGCACCAGCCCAGCGCGGGCAGCTCCCGCTGCACATCCCGCCTTGTGCCGGGCACCAGCCCAGCGCGGGCAGCTCCCGCTGCACATCCCGCCTTGTGCCGGGTACCAGCCCAGCGCGGGCAGCTCCCGCTGCACATCCCGCCTTGTGCCGGGCACCAGCCCAGCGCGGGCAGCTCCCGCTGCACATCCCGCCTTGTGCCGGGCTGCATCCTGCCGGGTACCAGCCCAGCGCGGGCAGCTCCCGCTGCACATCCCGCCTTGTGCCGGGCTGCATCCTGCCGGGTACCAGCCCAGCGCGGGCAGCTCCCGCTCGGCTTTAGCTGAGTGTGAGCCGTGTCCTGGGGGTTGGTGTCGCACCGAGGGCGCTGCCCCGGCTCTGATCTCCTGCCCGAGCCTCCCTGATCTCCTCCCGGCTCCGGGCAGCGCCGGCCGGAGCTGCCTCTCCTGCCGCCCGTAACTCAGCAGGGGCGACTGGAGGGGCAGAAGGAGTTAATTCTGATTGCTCCCGGGGCAGTTCCTGCAGCTGGAGTGCAATTCCCGCATCTCCAGGAACTCTCCCGTACTTGTCCGCTCTTGCTGCTGCTGTGGGAGTCCCTGTCAAAGCGCGGATCCTCTGGCAGCTTCCTCCAAAGGCTGAGCAAACACGTAATTCGGAACGTGGCTACTTTAATTCCGTGGCTCCAGAGGCTCGGTCCAACCCTCAGCATCTGATCCTGCCTCTTTTAAAGGGAGGAAGAGCCTGATCCCTCTCCCACAGCTCCAGGGACAGCTGCTTCAGCACAGCACTGCCAAGGCTGAGGGAGTCTCCTCCAGCAAACTTCCACACAAAAATCACCAAGTGAGAGCTACTTACACATATAAATATTTATTTGTACTAAAAGTGAGTGTTTCATAGAGTATCAAGTTCAGAATATATTAAATCATGAGATGCATCAGTTGAGGTACAAATTCCAGTCTCATGTTTTTAATAAATAGACTATAAACCCCCCAGTCCACGTGTTTGAATCGGAGGTAATTAGGACACTATGCTGGTTTAAAATCATAACACAACATCTGTGTTTTGCTGTGACCACCGGGATTTGCTGGGGGGGGGGAGTTATGTTTCAACCCTGGATTATTTTATGATGAGCACCAACAGTGCTGTTTCACTCCTTAAAAATCCAAAATGGAGATAACGCCTTTGGTTCCTGCCAGAGGGCCTGGCTGGATGAGGCTGGTGCTGTCAGCTGCCACAGAGGCTGCAGCAGCTACCTTGGGGCAAAACACAGCTTTACTCCAAACAGCTAAAAAGGACTTCAAAACCCACCCAGAACGCCCTTTTGCGAGGATATTTCCAGGCACAGGCAAAGGCTGGGTCACGGCAGAGTCCCGTGCCACAGGCGGGAGCAGGTCGGCTCTGCTGAGCGTGGATCCAGCTGGAACTCAAACGGCAGCGCGAGAAGAGAGGAACGCGATTCCCCTTCACTGGGAACACGTCCTCTTAAAGAAGGCCAGGTGCAAAAACCATGGTGTAATGACCAAGTGCTCGTTTGTTTCCTCTGGCAGCCGGGGAGGCACGGCGGGGCCGGGCCGGTCCCTGGCAGCCCCCGGGTGCCTCCGCCGCTGTGCCCGCTCGGAGCCCCCGGGGGAACAGCCTCAGGCACGGCACGGGCAAAGCCCACGGCAGGATGAGGCTGGGGAAGGAGGTAAAGCCCGGGGTAACTCTGCACAGCCAGGGCTGGGAGCAGCAGCAGCACCTCGCGGGGCTGGGGACTTTCCTGCCATCCTCTGGTGTCCCCAACCCGCAGGCATGGGATAAATCAGGTCACCTGTACCCACACAGGAGTGGATGAGGGCGGGAGCTTCAGCCTCCTCTCGGCTGGTTCTCCAGACCCACCTCGAGCCCCGTCTTTGCTGTTTTGCCTTGGATTTGCCTTGGATTTGCCTTTGGGATGGGAGGAGTGTGGGCAGAGGGAAGGGGGATCCCATCCTGCCATGTGAGAGGACGCCTGAAAGCACAGGGACAGCGTCCCTGACTTTTCCTTGGTGTCCAGAGCTTTCTCAGGGATCTCAGAGCTTCGTGATGCCTCCCAGGACAGGCTCCCCCACCGGGCTGTGAGTGCAGGGAGCACCATGGCACAATCTCAGACAGCTGAACTGGGAGCAACAGGAATGCTCAGCCCAGGATTTGTTTGACCTAAGAGGTCAAGCAGGAAGCAGTGAGGAATTGGCTCAGCCACAAGGAACTGGAGGTGGTCACAGCTGATTTTAAAAAGTCCTCTTTAAAAAAGGGCATTAAAAAGATTCTGCTGTTAATTAGCAAAAACTGTCTAAGGCACAGCGTGGAAAGGCACTTCTTCATTTCTGCTCCAGGCAGGACACAGGCAGGATTTATCCTGGTCCAAAGCTCCCCCTCTGCACTGGGAGCACTGCAACAATCCTGGTGCCAGCTCCACGAGGACATCCCTTCCAGCTCCATGGAGACACTCCCAGCAGCTTGAGGGGGAGAAGGATCAGGCTCAAAGTGTTTCTGATTGGTAAAAAACACTCTGACCCAGGTAGGAAAATCCTGGGGTCACACCAAGTGATCTGTGTCACAGGGAATCAATTGATCATGGCTCACTCTTAATACAGGGTATTTCTAGGGAGGAGGAGGAGTTAATTCTTTTTTTCCAGTGACTGGTAGTACGTGGTGAGAACTTTCCAAGCCTTGGGGGCCATGAAGCCATCTGGGGGGTTCTCCCCTTCCCGAGCAAGCTTCCTCATGCGTGTTCCTGAGATGAAGTCAAAATCGTCGTGCCTGTGCCAAACAGAGAGGGGAGACATCAGCACAGCTGGCCCAAATCGCCCTAGGGATCCTCATCCCAGAGGAGCTGTGTCCACAACACACTTCCCAGCTGCCTCTCAGCCCCCAGCCCCTGCTGCTTTTCCTCCCTGGTGGCATCTTTAGTTCCATGTGACACCTGGAGATAGCACCTGGAGGCAAACACGGGTGGCATTCCCAGGTTTTTCCCCCATCCCACTCCTTGGGAGGAACATGATGTTCCCCTGTCCCCTGGAGAGCTCTGAGCCCAAGGTGCCCCCAAAGCCCGTGTTGGGGAGAAACCACGAGGTCTCTGCTGCGTTGTGGGAACAAGGACATCCTTCTGACTGTCCTGGGAAGATTTATAAGTCATAAGAATTTAGATAGAATGATAATTAGCATGTCACAGGGTGAAAAAGTAGAATTTTTGGATTTTAGAATGTGAGATCGGGGGCAAAGATGGAGGAAATGGGGTGTGAGCTTCTTCTTCGTCCTCTTGTTCTCCATCTGCTGTGGTGGTGTGGCACATTTGGGTTGGTTTAGAACAAAAGTACACTGTACAACAGAGTGGATAGATACTGGAGAATTGTTACAAATAAAGCATAGGTAATTTTCAGTATAAAAGATAGCACTGTCCCAAAGGCAGAAAGATAGAACACCACAACCAAGCCAGGAGAGAGAGAGCACAGCCTGGTCTGCAGAGAAGACCGTGGCAGGCCAGGGCACAAATATGAGATAAGCAAAGAATAAACAAATTCCTGAACAGGAGAAAACATCTCAACCTCTTCTTCAGATGCAGGGCTGGAGGAAAACAGAAACCCTTCACAGAGACAGAGACAGGTAAAGTCAGGCGGCAGCCAAGCACAGAAGCCGAGAAACCCCGGAGAGAAAAGCAACAGCAAGAAAAAAAACCATGTATTTTTATATTTCAAAAACCCTGCGTTACCTTTTGGGGTCGTAGAAATCCATGGCTCTTTTGAGCTTGTTGTAGGCAGCCACGCGGAAGGGGATGATCTCCACGGAGGTGAGGCCGGGGGCCATGCTCAGCACCTTCCCGCCGTGCGTGGGCTCGTACAGGTCCTGCTTGGTGTCGGGGTGCGGCATCCCCGCCGGGTCGCGCCCCACGATGTAGAAGTTGGCGCCCGCCACCATCCGGGCTCGGCAGTGCCACTGCACCTGCAGGGAGGGACACGGGGACTCAGGGCGGTGGGCAGGGATCCCTAAGGATCCGCGGGAATTGGGCTGGGTCCCACCCGGCGGCAAACGGAGGCGGCCGGGGGAATTTTTCCGTGTGACCCCCAGCACACGGGAGGTTCAGCATCCAGCCCTTTCATCCCACGGATTTAGGGACGGAAGGGAAACTCCTGGGGTTTTAAACGAACGTCCCTGCGCGCCAGAAAAAGGTGGAGCCTGTTTCTATCCCCCCTCCCCATCCCAGGAGAGGATGGGAGCCGGTGGAGCCGAGCTCCGTGCGGAGATGCCGCAGCAGCAGCAGGCGGCACAGGCAAACCACGCGAGGAGCCAAGAGTGAGGACACGGCTCCAGCCCCCTTGCCGGGCTTTCCCCGAGCTGCCCAGGCAGGCTGGGAGCACAGTCCCCGCGGACAGGGCTGCCTTACCTCCGTGGGGCCGGCGTAGAGCATGGGAGAGGGGAAGATGGCCACGATGGTGGACTTGGGGTCCAGCACTTGCTCCTCCAGCACGGCCGCGTGCTGCTTCATGCGCCACTCCAGAGGGACGTCGTCGTCCTTGGTCCAGCCGCCCAGGGGGTGCAGCAGCAGCACGGGGTTCTTGTAGCCCCTCTGCAGCAGCTGGCGCCGCGTGTCCTGCATCAGCAGCGCGTGCCCGTTGTGCACCGGGTTGCGCAGCTGGAAGGCGAAGACGGCATCTGGAGGGGCGAGATCAGGGGGAGACAGGGGTCATTCCCACACTCTGAGCTCCTACACAGCCACGACACAGCTGTGTGTGCTGTGTCAGCCATGACACACCTGTGTGTGCCCCCAGCTGTGACTCCAGCTGTGTGTGCTGTGTCAGTCCTGACACACCTGTGTGTGTCCCCAGCCGTGACACACCTGTGTGTGCCTCCAGCTGTGTGTGCCCCAGCTGTGACACACCTGTGTGTGCTCTGTCTCCACAGGGGCAAGGCCCTGAACCCTCAGCTGAGTATTTCACACACACCCCCACCCTGCCAAGGCTGTTTTCACTGCACTGCCTTCCTTTGGGGCTGATTTCAGCCCTATCAGCTCTCCTACAATGTCTGCGCACAGCACTGGACAACTTCTCTGATGTCTTAAGTGATCTGTCACCTCCCCAAGCTCAGTGGCACTGTCAGGAGGGCCAGTGCTCCTTCCCCAAAGTGAGGGTGGGTGTCTGACCCTTGCCAGCCTGCACGTTGGACAGGGCTTGGAGCAGCCTGGGACAGTGGAAGGCATCCCTGCCAGGGACTGAGCTTTAAGGACCTTCCAACCCAAACCATTCTGGGATTCTATGGCACAGAGAGCTGGGAGAAGACACCTGAGTTGTGCCCCAGGTGCAAAGGCCAAGACTGTCAGTGCAGAGAGGCTCTGACCTGCCAGGAGGGTGGTGAGCAGGATGCTCAGCATTTCCCAGCCCTCAGAGCAGCCCACTGGGGACACAAGCTCTGCCCTAACTGAGGAGACCCTGTGCCACTTTTTGTGCCATGCCCTGAGTCCCCTTCACTGCCCACCCCCTCAAACAGCCCCATTTTGGGAGCAGCCAGAAGCCACCTGGAAGTGCTGTGAGCTTGAGGGGAAGTCACAGATCACACCAGAGCCTGGTGGGGCAGGAAGGGCCCTGTGACTGGTGTCACCCAGGGCACTCACCAGCATTCATTTTCCTGAACTTCTGCTTGAGAGCCAGTGGGGTCAGGCGGTACTGGTCCAGCCCATCGTTCCATTTGATCCTCTCCAGGACCTGCAGGTCTCCACCAACCAGCCAGTCTCCACTCTCCATCACCATCTGGGAATTACACACACCTTCAGTGCAGAGGGAATGGCACACTTCTCCCTCTCCCAGTCTCTGAAAAGTGTGAGGCTCAACCCTGCTGTAGGATGACCAGGTGGAAAACATCACCGCAGTGACCATGACCCGAATGTCATGGGCAGCAAAACCCCATCGAGTGGGGCAGCAGCCACCCAGTCCCCACGCTGCTGGGTGTTGGACTCCCCTCTGGCAGCCAGCAGTCTACAGAAAGGCACAAGAGCTTCCTCCCTCTTTGCTCTTTCCTCCTGGGAATACCAGGAGGAATGAGCCTGTCACAAGGCACTTGCCTGCTGCTGGTTAATTAAACGAGGCATTTTAAGGGAGGGGAAGGAACTACCACAGCTGCAGCCTTTCTAAGCAGAAAGCTCAAGTTGTGGAGCCCAGAGTTCTCCCTTTCCAAGGGATGGTCTCTGTACTGCCACAGACTCAGCAGCAAGAGAGGAGCTGTAAAAATGTTAACAACCCCGAGAGGAAGAGCCAAAAAATTCAGTCCTGCCTGTTAGGGATGGGCTGGTTGCCAGCAGGGAGCTGGGGGCTGGAAGCACAGACAGGAAACCCATCGCCCTCAAAACCTGTTGCAGTGTATTTCTTGTTAATGGCATGTTCTGTTATTGCCCAAGTAATAGTTTGGCCCAAACTCTACCCTCCTACCTGCCTTGTCAATCTACCCTGAGTTCCCTGTCAATCCTACCTCGTGTCAACCCCTGCTTGGAATTCCCCTTCGGAAATCCCCTAAAGCAGATGCCCCATTAGTCCATGTGACCCAATTTTCCCCCCTTACCTCTCTCATTGGATGATGTTTTTATGAACCCTGCCCTTTACCCCTCCCCAAGATACTTCTGACCAGCTAATAATTGCACCCTCCCTTCAGACCACCCCCATATTTCAGCTGTTGTAGATTTGCATTTTTTGTCTTTTGCCACCACATCCCCCAGAGTAATAAATCCTCCTTTATCTTATGCAAAAGACCTCCCCCTCCTCCTTGTCTCCTTCAAGTGCAGACTGACAGCCAAAAATGGAGAGGACAGAGTCCTCTGTGGGAGAGCCCCTTGCTCTTCCATGGAGATGAAGTGCTGAAAGGCAGAGCTGACCCTGAGATAAGCAGTTTCTCTTGCATCACGGGGACCAGGCGATCCCGAACTCCAGCATGCCTTGACCCCTATGCAAATAGCCTGTACCCACCCCCTGCCCAGTCCCTAAACCCCCTCCCCTGCCCAATCCCTACAAAACCCCGACTTTAGGAGTCCTCTGTCCCTGGCTGCCTTTGCAGAGCTCTGCCAATAAAGCTGTGTCTCTGGAAAGCCCTGCACACACTCCTCTCTCTCTCTCTCGTTCCTGCGTTGGCCATGGGGACTCAGGCCGAGCTGAAATCTCCAGCTGAAATCACTACCAGAGCTGATATGGCCTGCTGGTGGTTATGAATAATGAGTTGGTTAGGCTGTTTCTCCTCTAGTGGTGTCTCCCTGTTAAGCCCCGCTGTGGGCTCGGTTTATCCCTGGCTGGCCACAGGAGGGTGGTGAGCAGGATGTTCAGCATTCCCCAGCCCACTGGGGACACAAGCACTGCCCTAACAGAGGAGACCCTGTGCCACTTTTGCTGCCATGCCCTGACTCCCCTTTACTGCCCAGGAAACGCCCCTAGGAGGGCTCAGGTTAAGAGCTTGGGCTTTGGGGTCCTCTGGGCTCTTTTGCCCCCCTTTGAGAAGAATAAACATCCCTGCAAACGTGCCTTTCCGGACCTTAACTTCAAACCCCGACCCCGGGGGATCGGGAGCCCAGAGAGCAGAGAGCCTCTCTGCTTTTTTACCGTTCAAGGACTGATTGCAGCCTGAGAACAGCTGCCCCTAGCTATGCAGTTAGTCAGTAGCGACCCCTGCTCAAGTCCCCCACGGCTAAAGGCAGCAGCCAGGGCCCTGAAAGGCGTTCTCTCTCTGAGTCGTTCCATCTCTCACCCACGTCCCTGCTGTGCCAAAAAAATCTCGCGGAGCAATCGCTCCAGCCACACTTCAGCCACCTTAGAGCGCGACCGGCGCACGCTGCAGCGACAGAGCCAGCGCGGCTCGGTCAAAAACCTCGGGAAAATCCCTTCCCCAGCCGCCGGGCGCTTTTCCCGGGGGGCAGGCAGTGGCAGGACGCACCTGGATGTGCGGGTGCCGGGGGCAGGCGGTGCCCCAGACGCGGGCGCAGCGCTCCTCCTTCCTGTGCGCGAAGAACTCGGGGCCGCGCAGCACGGCCACCCGCCGGCCCTGGAAGCTGAGCGCCAGCGCAGCGCTGCCCTCCAGCCGCTGCTTGTCCTCCGCCGACACCGGCAGCACGATGGGGATGCTCAGGTTCACCACGCCGTCTGCCGAGAGACGGGGACAGGCGGTCAGCATCCTCCGGCCCCGGGGACAGGCGCTCAGCATCCTCCGGCCCCGGGGACAGGCTCAGCATCCTCCGGCCCCGGGGAAGCCGGCGGAGCCGCGGGGATGCTCCGCTTCGCAGCCCGGGAAGCGCTGGGAATTTTAACCAGCGCTGGGAATTTTAACCAGCTCTAGGTATTTTAACCAGCTCTAGGTATTTTAACCAGCACTAGGAATTTTAACCAGCTCTAAGAATTTTAACCAGCTCTAAGAATTTTAACCAGCGCCCAGAAAACGGATTTTTGTGGCAAACCGGTCTTTCTCTGCCGCTGCTAATGAGCAGTGGTGTTAGCAGAATGTAAAAGGGCCTTTTCTGTTCCTAAGGGCCAGAGATGTCTCGAAGATAGCTGGAGCATCTCATCAGTTCCTGCGCTCTCCCCTTTCCCTGGTTCTTCCTCACGAAGGTGTAAAAAATTTAAATGCGCTTGCAAAATACAACCCTGGGTAATTGAAAAATTTCAGCATGCTTGGAAAATGTTTTCTCCTCAGTGAAGGTGGCTCCAGTCTAGTGTGCCCTGGAGCACCCCATTCCCTGCACAGCTCCTGGGCTGCCTCTTCCACCACACTCAGTTTTAATTTGTGGTTTTTTTCTTTTTTTGGTTTTTTTTCCTGGCTATCTCTATACTGCTACTCCCTCCTCCTTTACACTGGCCATGTTTAATCTGTTTTCTGTGCGAGTCTCTAAGTGCACACATAGTTTCTAATTTCAGTGTTGTCCCTAAAAATCTTGGAATCACGTTGGTTATAATCCAACTCTCCCAATTTCCCAGCGTTCCACTGAGCTCCTCCCATTTCTGCTTGGATATTCCAGTGTTAATACAGGAGAATCGGTCTCTTTGATGGGTTTCCAGTCACAAAAAAATCACTGATTCAATTTGTTCTGATCTGACTGAAATCAGTTTGGACCCTTGAGAGTCTTAATTTGAGGATTTTGACTGTGATATAGATTTTTACTTTCGTTTTTATTAAACTATTTGCCTTTACTTTAAATTCACAACTGGGTATCATTCATCTGCCAGGCAGCAATTTTTGTGAACAATCATAAATATATTCACGTGGGATCCAATCAGTATCAACTCCATACATTTAAATCATATTAATAATGATCAGTCAATGAAGCCAGCACAGGACAAAAAAGCTGCATTATGAAACCAACAAATGCTGCTGAAAGCAAGGATCTGCAGGCTCCATTTCCAAATGCAGGATGGAGAGGTAACAAAAGATCACTCCAGTGCAGGTAATTACAAAATTACACAATTGGGATCTTTGTGCAGACTGGTCCCTGGGACACGGGGTGTGTCGGGCCACGTCACAACTGCCTGCATCATAAACGGGCCAAGGCTGGGATCATTTCATAATAATTTCAACTCTTTGGGTTTATTTTTTTTGGTTTTGGTAAATCTCAAAAAAATTATAGCTAAAAATAATCTCAATTGAGGTAATTTGTGCAGAGCCTGAGAACAGTTCTATACATACCAGCTACCGAGAGCCTCTTTCCTGGGAGAACACAAACATAATTAACATAATTAATGCTCAGGGACACGCTACAGAAACCATCTCAAGGCTCAAAGCATTTCAGAGCTCCTGCTGGCGTGGCCATGCTCCTCCACAGCCTCACCCCGAGTGTGGTCCAACCCCTCCACGGTCACTGTCACCCCTCCCGGCAGATCCATGGGTGCTCTGCTGCAGATCCACCCCCCTCCCTGGGGGACCTACATCTCCCACCTGCTGGGGCATCCAGGGGGGATTCACTGCAGAGCTCTGCCTTGAACAATTGCCCCCCAAACACCAGGGGAGCTGCCCAAACCATCGCCCACCCCGGGGTGGCTCTGGGAAGAGCAGGCTCAAGGCTCTCCTTGGCAGCACCACCCCCCAGAGCCCTCAGCAGCATGGATGGAACCCCCCACCACTTCCCAAAGCTTGTCCAGGGGCACCTGGTGTTCTCCTTCCCATTCAGATGTCACCCTGAGGGCCTGAGCACACCCATGCTGAGTTTGGAGACAGGGTGCCCCAGGGAGTGCTGCTGCTGCCCTCTGCAACACAGAGCTCTGGAGCAATCATCCTGATGCCTTAAGTTGGAGCTTTTTGATTTTTCACATTCTGTGCTGTTTTCAGTGTGGAGTTCTGTGTTTCATATTAAGTGCTACTAAGGTCTTTTCACAGAGTAGGGAGACAAAACAATTCCTTCTCTAGCTTGGAACCGAGGACAATGGAAACAACTTTCAGGCCCAAGAACAAAAACGACAGTGAAAGTGAAGAGAGAAAACCAAGGAGGATGGAGCTTCATAACCTGAAGCTGTAATTGGACAATTAACTCCAATATGCTGATGGATCAGAACTTACAAAAGTGTGAGACCTTGTGATCTGTTGTCCATTTTGTGACCATTTTGGGTTCATCTTGGGTGTGGCCCAGCTGGGCTCTTGTGCTGCCCAGCTGTGCCCATTGAGGCCTTTGAATAAATCCCTGCTTTATCCTTTTGCTCTGTCCAGTCTCTGTTCCAGGCATCAGGCCCCCCGCAAAGCTGCTCTCCTGGCCTTCGTCCCTGCTCCCCAGAGAGCTCTACAAACCCTGAGCATCTGCCCACAGAGCTTGGAGGAGATGTGCCCAGGGATGTTTGGGGGGGGCACCCCAAAACCAGGTACACTCTGGGATGAGCCTCTGGCACGAAGTACAGGGCTCTGGAGCAACGTGGCCACCCCAGGGCCACCCCAGGGTGCTCTGTGACCTCCCCAGGCACAGCAGGCAGCTCAAAGAGCACCTTTGAGGCTCTGATAACAGGGCCAAGTGCTCCTGAGTGCTGTTTGCACACTGGGCGGGAGGGGAAAGGCTACAGCGTGTCTGGGAGCTGAGCCCCAAACAGACACTCCTGCAGGGCATGGTGAGCAGTGCTGAGCTTTGCACAGTGCCCAGGCCTGAGCAACAGCAGCAAATCACTGCCCTGTGGGACCACAGGACTGTCCAAAAGGTGTGTAAGGCTCAGAGGGACCTGCTCACCCAGAGCCCTGAAGGCAGAGATCACTGCCAGGTCTACGAACCCCAACATGAGCCCCCATGTGCAGGTGAAGTCACGGCAACAGCATCCCCAGCTGAGAAACGGGGTGGGAATAGCTGTGCCCCAGTCTCAGCTGGGGATGGTCATCACCTGAGCCCTCTTTGCCTCTTCCAGAGATGAAGCACCTCTAACAGGCTGCTAATGCAGATTTAAATCAGATTTACTTCAAGCTACCCTGTTGGAGGAGCAGGGAAATGGGGTGGGGGGCAAGACCATGCTCTGCTCCTGTTTCCAAGCAGCAGCTGCCTTCTCCTCCCATCTCCAGCTCAGCCTGGCAGCCTCTCTGCTTCCTTGGCTTTGGGTTTGCATCTCTATTTACCCTGGTAGAGCCAAGCCCAGCAAGAGACACACACAGCTCCCAGCAGGTTTGAGCAGCACCCTGTAGGTGTCAGAGCTGCGAGCCAGGGCTGTGGCCACAGCAGGGTGACCCTGGCCACCCTTGGGAGCCCTGGTGTGTCCCCCAAGGCAGGACAGGAGGACACAGGGGATCCATACCGTTGAGCAGGGTGCCAAAGTGCAGCACTTGCAGGTACTCTGCCTCCCGCATGAATCCTGTCAGAGGAGTGGCCCAGCCTTCACTCAGCACCTGCACCCACTGCAGATCCAGCTGCAAAACAAACCCAAAGGGGTCACACTCAGAGGTTGCTTGTCCTTCCCTTCTGCTGAAACAGCATTTTCATTTTGTTTTACTTCAAAACACTCAGAAGGGGAGAAAGGTGTGGGGGATGTGGCTCAGGACTCTTTAAGCCAGACTCGCAGACTTTCACAGCACAGCTTACAATCTCAGAATGGTTTGGGTGGGAAGGGACCTCAAAGCCCATCTCATTCCACCCCTGCCATGGGCAGGGACACCTTCCACTACCCCAACCTGGCCTTGGACACCTCCAGGGATCCAGGGGCAGCCCCAGTTGCTCTGGGCACCCTGTGCCAGGGCCTGCCAACATGCCATCCAACCCCGCCCTCTGGCAGCTGGAACTCGTGGGGCTGTATGCTCACAGCAGAGGAGACTGACACCCTGCAGCACAGGGTGGAGGCATGGCAGAAAATGGCTGAGGATCAGGATCCCACCTCAGCTCGCCATAAACCACAGCCACAAAAGGTCAGGGCCATCAGAACACAGGCAACATCCTCCTGGAAGTTCCACCCTTGGAACAGCTAAGCAATGTCAGGAGCTGTGTGTGATGATACCTTAGTGATCTCCACTGCTGGCAGCTTCTCTGCCTCAGCCCGGACACTGCTGAGTTTATCCTCAGGCACAAACAGCTCCAGGACATCCTTCACTGAGCCCTGGGGCACGATGTTCTGAAAGACAGGGGCAGGCAGCACTTGAAACAGGCTGGTTTTTACAGGAACACCGAAAAGGCAATGTCCCAAAGGTGCCAGTGATGGTGACAGGACAGTGACCCACCTGTGCCTGGAGGAGCTCCACCACCTGCTGGATGCACTCAGACACAGAGGCAATGTTTGTTTTCAGCACCAGCTCAGGAGCTTCGGGTTTCTCATACTCTGAGTCAATCCCCGTGAATCCTGCGGACAATTAACCCTCAAATTAAATTTATTTAATAGAATGATCAGTGCTGTAGAGCCAAGAACACTATACAGACAACCAGGGGGTGTTCAACCATGCTGGGTACGACAAGTGACACTTGTGACAGTAAGACTAGTGCAAGGGGATCCTCTTGTGCACTGCAAAGGGCCTTTAGACACCCACCCCTGTGAATGGCACTGCCAGGACAAGGCATCCAAAGCTTTGGAAAGCAAAAGGCAAAATAGGATCTCACTCCTCCATACCTTTGATCTCTCCAGCTCTTGCCTTTTTGTACAGGCCCTTCACATCTCTGCTTTCACAAATATTTAGAGGAGCATCTACAAAGATTTCAAAGAAAGGAAGTCCAGCTGCCTCATGAATTTTCCGTGCGTTTTGACGATCCTGTTAGAAGAAAGATGGGAAAAATCTGAATTGCAGCAAATAAACCTCCCTGGATTTTGACACAAGTAAAATTAACTTCTCTTAGAGACTTATTAAATGTACACTAGTTCTAATAAGGGTTTTTCATCACACTTCCCTCCTTTTCTTTAAAAAAACATTGTAAAAATCTACAACTTTGATCTGTTTTCATATTTTCCCATGCAAAACCTCAAGATCTTTTCGTTAGGCAGGACAGCAGAACTTTAGATTGCGAATAATTATCTGCCCTATGTCAAAATGGTCAGACCTGATGATCTTAGAGGTCTTTTCCAACCTTAGTGATTTCTTGATTCTACGAAAAAAGGAACTGCTTGCATCGGCCTGATAACAGCAGCTACAGAGGTGCAAATGTCAGTCAAATCTCCTTCCCAAAGAGCAGTGACAGCTCAAGGACAGGCTGCTGCTCCTGTGACTCTTTTCTGCCTCTGAGGAGTTAACAGCAGGGAGATCTTAAACTGCCCTTAGCTTTCCATCAGTTTATAACACTGAATTCATCCAGCGAGGTCACCGCCTGCCGAACGCCGGCAGCGTGTCAGCGGCGTCACACGGAGCCTCCCACGGTGGATTGAGCGACCCCTCCCCATAAATCATCTTCATCATCTGAGGTGAAGCTGAGAGGGGGGCAGGGTCCCTGGGCTGCTCACACACTTGCCTTTGTGAAGGGGGAGATGAAGCTGGTGATGCAGACGAGCCCCGCGTCGGCGAAGAGCCGTGCCACCTCGGCGATGCGCCGGATGTTCTCCTCGCGGTCCTGTGCAGAGAAGCCCAGGTTCTTGTTCAAGCCATGCCGGACGTTGTCACCATCCAGGGAGTAGCATGGGATGCCATGAGCCACCAGGTACTCTTCCAGAGCAAAGCCAATGGTTGTCTTGCCAGCTCCAGAAAGGCCTGGGGGAGGCAGAAAAGTGAGGGGTCAGGTTTGAGGTCAAGAGAGGGAAAACCAGAATGCAACTGTGACACAGCGGCCAAACTCCTTCTGTCTGAAGTTCCCTACCTCATTCCTTCCTAAAGGAAGTTGGATTCATCCTTCACAGAGCCGTTATCAACCCTTATTATTGAAGGAGTGGCATTACAGCTGTGAGAAAAGCACCTACAGCCCAGGCTCTGGAGGGGTCTAACCCAGCAGTGCCTCTCACCAGGCTGTGCTGGGACACTCGGGTTCCAGGAGGCAGGGAGGTTTGAAAAGATGCTGCTTCCTCCAGGTCTCTCTGCATCTTCCTCTTCCTCCCCCTGTTCTCACTGTCAAGAGCCAACTGCTGTTCCTTTCTGAACCCAAGGAGAGGCTCTTGCTGCAGCCATGTGGAGTGGAGGAGGCTCCAGCAGCAATGGTCCCTCATCACCTCCTTCTCCAGGTGTGTATTTCAAAGAATAACCATCATCTGGGCAAGCTCAAATCTTTCAGACACAAGATTTTTTGAGTAATACTCAAAAAAGGAAGGAAACTGCCTCGGATAGGGCTTTTGACTTCAGAAACTACGTAAAAGCAGATGGGGCACTTGAAAATTGAGGAGGAGAACAAAACAGAAATGGGCTTTAATCCAGCATCTACAACCTAGGGTGACACGAAAGCGGATCAGAATGGCTTTACAAATCCTTCCAAGCATGTTCAGAAGCCAAAGAAAATGCCAATATTTAACAAGCAAAGGAACAACTGGACATCTAGCAAAAGGCAGACTTGTCTAAATATTAGAAACGAGAAATGCAATTGTCATCTCTGGCAGCCCCTAATCCCCGAACAATGAGTTTATACTTCAAGGCAGAAGAGAAGGGCAACAAAACAAATGCCAGGGATTGCATCCAGCGTGACTCTGTGGCTGTGAGTGTTCACTGTGCTGACAAGGTGACTGCCTCGTGCTGCCTCAAACCCAGCAGACCTACCCGGCCCAATAAACTTCCCACCGCTCCTGAATGAAAACATCCGCGTCTTGCACAGCCCCGGGTTCATCCCACTGCCAAAGACTGTCTGGATTTGAGCCAAGGCTCCCTCAGCTACACACTTGGGAACAACAAGTGCTGCCCCGAGGGCCTCTGACATGCTCAAAGGAGCCTGATAGCAGCTGTGAAATCCATAAAAACATTCGTTATGGGCAGCAGCTGCCAGGAGAACATCTAGCTGTACCAGCGCCGCGTGCCTGCGTTTCCCACGTGGGGCTGTTTTGCAATTCCCAGCTGGCAGGGAATGCTGACGTTTCCTGCAGATCCCAAACTCCCCTGCCAGCCAAACTCATGGAGTTTCACAGGTGAGGCCGTGCTTTCACACCCAGACAAAAATACCTGTGAGCCAAACTGTGCAGCCTCGGAATCCTCCCCTGGTGCCGACGACTTGTCCTCTCTTATTCCTGCTGACATGATGGGCTTGGTAAACCACGTTGGTGGATCCCTGAGAAAACAGAGCAGAACAAAGCACTTCTGTTACCTTTGCTGCTCTCAGTGCAAAAGGAAATCTCTGCTGGGACAAATGGATGGGAGAGAAATGCAAATCCATTAACGAGCCAGCATGGTGAAATCTGGTGCTTTGGTGTGAGTTGAATTTCTGTCTCAGCAGCACAGACTCATTTTTTTGGAGGCTTTTTGCCTCAGCCAGGGTGTTTCTGGTGGTGATGCCTTGGTGCCAGCAGGGAGAAGGTGACTGGCTTTGCTGCAGGAGAACTGCCAGGTGACTGATCGCCCTGCGGGCAGGCAGGACACAGAGTCTGGGCAGAGACACCTTCCCTGCCTTCTCCAGAGTTCCAAACACAGACAGACTCAACTATTATTTTAATCAGGCTTGCAAAACAAGAGCAACTCCAGGTGCTAATTTACTGGCTGTGTAACACGAGAACTGCAGCTGGGGCAGGAACAGCACCGAGCTGGGCACGCAGAGGGATGGGAGGCAGAGGAAACAACCCCTGATGTGTCCCTGTGCATTCCCAAGCAAACAAGGCACCAGCACAACGCTGAGCCAGAGGCCTGAATTTTCCTAATTCTGGTTATTCCTAACGTGGCTGACCCCAGAATCTCTGCAGGGCTGCAGGTGAAACAGCCTGGCTGTGCCCTGCAGCTCCAGCAACAGCATCTCCACAAGGAATGTTCCTCATGAAATATCCAGGAGACCTTGTTAATTGTGAGGATGGTGTTCCCAACTGGGGCACACAAGGGAAAAAACAAGGAGGGAACAAGGATATAAATATATCCTGGATACATATGCAGAGAGAGACAAGAGAAGGTTGCATGGAGACCTCACAGAACTTTCCAGTCTCTGAGGGAGCCTACAGGGAAGCTGGAAAGGGACTGTTCATCAAAGTGACAGGACAAGGGGAATGGGTTCAGACTGAAAGAGGGGAAATTTAGGGTAGTTATACAGAAGAAATCCTTCCCTGTGAGGCTGGGGAGTGGTGCCCAGAGAAGCTGGGGCTGGCCCTGGATCCCTGGCAGTGTCCAAAGCCAGGGTGGACAAGACTTGGAGCACCCTGGGGTAGTGGGAGCTGTCTCTGCCCATGGCAGGGGGTGGCACTGGATGGGCTTTAAGGTCCCTTCCAACCCAAACCAGTCTGCACGTCTGTAAAAAACCCAAAACATCTCTAGACCTGCCCCTGAAAAGGTGAGTGAATGCTACACATCCTGTGACTCAGAAAATAAAAGATAAATAGCTCAAGACTTGCTTTCTGTGGTTTGTTCTGTTTTGTTGCCTTTTGTGGGTTTGTTTTGGGGGGGGTTGTCAAAAGTTTGAACATTTTGAGCTCTCAAAGGTGAGACAGCAATTTTCTCCCATCCCCAGGAGTTCAGGCTGTGTCCTGCAGGAGATCAGCCACAATAACATCCGTGCCTCGGGAAGATGCAGGATCTGGCACATTCCTACACGGCTGATGTAAGGAGATTGTTCTAAGTACAGGTTGCTGTGCCATAAATCTGAGCTGTGTGAGCATCTCAGAGCTGTTATTTTGCACGCTGGCACCTTTGGGAGCTTGGGAAAGCACCACTGAGGGCATTTTTGCAATTCAGCAACACTTGTCACACCTCTCCCACCTGCTGGGAGCTCCAGATGGTACCAAATCCCTCAGATTTTTCTGCTCTGTTCATAAACTTCCCAGGAAACTCTTCCCCACCCTGAGCAATTGGATGGCTGGGCTGGTAGCTTGCTTAGCTGGTAATGGGCTCTTCAGCGGGAAAGACAAACTTCCCACTTCATCAGCCACCAGCTAGGAATGGTTTGGGAAGCCAGAGCTGAAGTGTGGTGGAAGGAAGTGAAAGCACCAGGAAAACTGATCATTAATGGTCTGAGAGCAAATCCTGGAGAGACTTTGCCTAGAAGGAGCATATCCTGCAAGATGGTCGGGAGGCAGAGAGAAGCAGTGGATGGGGTTTAATCAGATGCAGGGCTGTCTCCTACTGATTTGATTCTTGGGGGTAACCCTGTCACTGCAAATCAAACATATTTAAGTAGCTAATCCAATCATCATCACAACATCCACACCTGGATGTTGGCCTCTAAAGCAGAGACAATTTAGGACACTGGTAAGCATGTCTTGGAATAGTCTGGGTCAGGGAAATTGAGGCTTGGGAGAAGAACTTCTGACTTATAATTCAGCCCCAACCAAGGCTCCAAACAAGGCAAAAAATGTCCCAGCAGCATCTCCAAAAAAGGCTGTACATCCCCTGCCAGACAGATGGTTAAGGATGACACTGCCACGCTCTCCCCATTCCCTGAAAATCTGCTGTTTGTCCCTGTCTGGATGAGCTCAGTGCTCAGCCCACCCTGCCTTACCTCATCCAGGAAATGAGAAAAAAACAGCCACGTCACTCCAAACCTTGGGCTGAGGCTGCAGCAGAGCAAGAAACCAAATCCTAACTCTGTTTTTGGTCTCCCCTCCAACTGAACCATTCCACGAGGTTGGCAAACAGGGAGACACCAAGATCTCGGCTGTCTTTAGGATCAGGCTTGACTGAGCTGCCTGTCCAGGGTCTCTTGGTTTAGTTTCCAAAGGGAAGAAGCTTTCCATCAACCACCCTGGTGGAACAAGATGCTACCCTGCTGTGTGAAAGCAAGAGGTTTTTCCTGAGTGATCCTCCTGAATAAAGAGATGTGGCCTCTGAGAGAGGAGAGTCTTGCTAGATATCAGGAACCATCAGTGTCCTCTGCTCTGAGAGCCACCATTGCTCAACTCATAGCAGCCCAAAAAGTGACCTCAGCTCCTCCTGAAGTAATTGGCCCTGGAAGGGAATAGCTGTGCTTGCCCACATAAATTTTGTGTGACTACTCAAGGAGATCTTATCAGGGAGCACCTTCTCATCTGACAGCTAAAAACATGAGGTCTGTGGGCCCTCTCCCAGGCACCACTGATGTTTGCTGGGAGCAGAACCACTGCACATTTAATAGAAAATGTACCAGACAAGAAATATTTATAGTCATAGACTTACAGAGGTGCTAATGTTGAAAAAGACCCTTAAGATCATCAAGTCCAACCATCAACCTGGCACCACCACCATGTTCACCACTGAACCATGTCCTCAAGGGCCATAGCCACGTGTTTTTGAACACTTCCAGGGATGGTGATTTCACCACTTCCCTGAGCAGCCCACTCCAATGTTCTACAGCCCATTCCAGGAAAAAAGCTTCCTACTCTCCAATGTAAGCCTGCCCTGGCACAGCTTGAGGCCGTTTGCCCTTGTGCTGTCCCTGTGCCCTGGCAGCACAGCCCGACCCCCCCGGCTGTGCCCTCCTCTCAGGAGTTGTGCAGAGCCAGCAGGGCCCCCCTGAGCCTCCTCTGCTCCAGCCTGAGCTGCCCAGCTCCCTCAGCCCCTCCTCATCAGAACCCCCCCCTCCCCAGCTCTGTTGCCCTTTCGGTTTTAGGGTTGTCCCAATAAACTGCAGGGATGTTTTGTGATCTCCCACCAGGAGTTCAACTATAAACTCTGGTTCTTAGGGCAGCAGCACCCCGTCCTGCCTCCACATCCCCATTTCTCCAACCCACACCTCCATGGCTGCATCCCGAGCAGGAGCACAGCAAGAACCAACTGCAAGTGCCAGGTCCCACAGCTGAGGGGTGGAAATGAAGGACAGAGTGGAGCTGAGCAGGACACTGGACATGCCCTGAGTGCACACAACACCCTCAGGCCCCCCCTTGCTCAGCCATGCAGAGGAGGCAGCGCTCTGTGATGCTGCAGAAGGAGATGAGGCGCCAGAAAGCCACAGTGGCCCATCAGCTCCGAGCCCATGTCCTTACAGCGCCCTCAATTCACCACTGCCTGCTGCAGCTGGCACAGGCAGGGACCTGGAGGCTGTCCAGGAGCTGCAGCTCTGGAGAGGGCCTGGCTCCTGAAGTGGGGATCACACCAGGGCTGCAGAGCACGTTACTCACAAGGCCGGCTCACTCGGCACCAGCACCAGCATCCAGCTGGCAGCACTCAGGGCCTGGGGAAACCCCAACCTGACAGCCAGGGCAGGGTCAGGACTCCCCCAGCTGCCTTTTTATTTATAGGGCAAGCTCACAGCACCAGGAATATGATTCATTTTGTTCCAGTCGAGCGTTTCACACATGCCCTATTTCGGTACTGCGGTCTGGACACGTCTGAGGGAAGGCAAAATTAGATCAAAATAAAAATAGAGGCTTTCCAAATGTTTTCAGCTGGTCCTATTTGCAAATGGTAGAATGGGCTTTTAAAATGATAGAATGATCAAGCAAGCCTTCACTTGCACAGGCAAGCAGTGGGATCAAGCTCATGGAGGGATTATTGGGGTGTCCTGTGCAGGGTCAGGAATTGGACTTGATCCTTGTGGGTCCCTTCCAGCCCAGGAGATTCTGTCATTCTGAGTTTGAAGTCAAACATTTCCCTAAGCCTCAGGAGAGTGAGCTACCCTATCATTAAAAAAACTCTCCTACTGAAAAAAAAAAAAAAATTGTTCCTACTGGTTGCATTTGATATATAAAAATTATATCTATCAAATTTTTCCTTGAAATTATTTTCTTCTACGTGGGCTGCTCTGCCAAAAGGGTTATACTGTATCCATGAGTAACCACAGGGGTAAACCTCCTGTAAAAGAGTAATTTGCTGAAGAAGAGCAAAACTGATACTCCAAAGAAAAGGAGGAAGAGAGGAAAAAGGGGGGTTTTGTCTGTGGATCAAAGATTTGATTACAATCATACTGAAGAACAATGGAGAAACCTTGGCATCTCTTACATCCTAGCTTAGCTCTTGTAACCCAAAACCTATGGACTTGCCCCAAATATTCATTTACTGCATTAAGGCAGAAAATGCTTCAAACCCAGCCTTATTCTTTCCCAAGGGAAAACCCCAGCAAGGAGGAGTTACCCTGGAAATTTTTCCTGTTTAACCCCTCAGGATGCAGGCCCAGATGGGGAAGTGGCACCTTGCAAGCATCTTTTGTAATTCCCACCTTCCTGCTCCCCATGCTAGTGTCCCCTGCTGTGCCACCACCCCTCTGGTGTCCCCACAGTTCCACCACCTTCCTGCTCCCCGTGCTGGTGTCCCCTGCTGTGCCACCACCTTCCTGCTTCCCAAGCTGACGTTCCCACTATGCCACCACCTTCCTGGTGTCCCTGTTGTGCCTCCCTGGTGTCCCCACTGTGCCACCACCCCTCTGGTGTCCCTGCTGAGCCTCCCTGGTGTTCCTGCTGTGCCACCACCTTCCTGCTCCCTGTGCTGGTGTCCCCACTGTATCATCAGCTTCCTGGTGTTCCCACTGTGCCAGCACCTTCCTGCTTCCCATGCTGGTGTCCCTGCTGTGCCAGTACCTTCCTGGTGTCCCCAAAGTGCCACCACCTTCCTGCTCCCTGTGCTGATGTTCCCTACTGTGCCACCACCCCTCTGGTGTCCCTGCTGTGCCAGTGCCTCCCTGGTGTCCCCGCAGTGTCCCCAGCTCCCTGCTCCCCGTGCTGCTGTCCCCGTTCCCTGCCCGTGGGCTGTCTCCCTCCCCAGCAGCCGGAGGTGAGCAGAATCCCGCTGGGTTTCCTCTCCACACCGAGCAGTGACAGTGCCACGTCCCCCCAGCCCTGCCGAGGCTCAGGGGCTGCCAGCATTCCCTGTGCCGGGCAGGATGCTGGACTGGCATCCCTTTGTGCAGCCCGTGCTCTGAAAAAAGCCCAGCACACTCGGTCTCTCCTTGGCATCCCCACCTCTTCCTTTTGGCATAACTCCCGGGGCCCTGCCAGGACCATAACACAGAAAACCTTAAAGAGAGCAGCAGAGCCACCCCAGTGCCCTGAAACAAGCAGCCTTTCAGCCTGCAGACAGCTGGAGATGCCAAACCCCGCTAACACACGAGATTTTCAAGCTGCTGTTAAGCTGAAGCTGTGTTTTCTTAAGTTACAAGAATTTCTGAACTCTTAGCAAGACTTTATTTGCTGATGGCAGCTCAAATATTTTTCTTTGGCATAAATTCGCACGGCTTGGGTTGTCACAATCAAATTTTATGCAATGCTGGCACACAAAAAAAAAAAAAAAAAAAAAAAAAAAAGAGGAGAAAATCAACGAAATCAGGCTCATGTTCCAGTAACTTCACAAATCAGATGCCGATTTCTGCACTGTGAGTCCAAATCAGCAGTTGGGTACTGAAATGTGCCTCTCAGAAGGCTCCCAGCTCAGGCATTTCCTTATCTTGGAATGAGATGATGTCACTACTCTAATTTCCTTGATGCAGAAAAGCTAGTGACTCATCCTGTGCTCCTACATTTTTGGGACAAACTTGTAAGGCCAGGACAGATGTTATAAAAACAATCCCCCCCGTCTTCATTCCTGAAATCTCAAGGGACATCTGCAGGGGCAACAAATATTTAACAAATGAAGCATTTTGTCAGGCACTGACAAAAATAACAATTTAAACACGAAACCCTTCCAGTGTTTAATATTCTGAGTGGTTCTGCTAAATTATCTCCCCCAGATGAACCCGCCTGAGCACTTGGGCCCCTGCTCCTTTTGCAAACAATGGGTTTGACATTGCAGAAGAACTGCCTTGGTTTGATGCCTGCCAGGAAAAGCACCCAGCATACACAGCCCTGCTTCTCTACCTTCTCCTGGAGAAAAAGATCAAGTTACAGAAATGGGAAGCTGAGTATCAGTCCCTCACATTGCAGGGACAAGAGGAAAAGAGGGCAAAGGTACAGATCCTGACTATACATTAACTTCAGTATCAAAAAAATTTCCAGGTAGGAATTGTAGCCACATGTACACAATTTTTTTTTCCCCCCTCGAATATGAGATTCAGAAATTTAATTAGTGGGTTGTGGTTCTCTATGGTAAATAGGGCACTGTACATGCCCTGCTTCCTGCTGTGGCAGGACAGGCACCCTAAACCTGAAAACAGGTCTCAGTGGTGTGGGGATAAGATACCCCCTGTTACCATGCACAACAAATCTCTCTCAGGAAAGAAATCCTCTGTATTTAGAGAAGTTCCAGTGGTTTCATAAGCAGTGGGAGCTACAGAGGATCTGTGTTTCAAGCAGCTTGGTCATGTGTTAAAATACATCGATTTCTGAGCCCAGGGCAGGGAATGGAGCTGGGCAAGGGAATGGAGCCCCAGCAGGGGCTGAGGGAGCTGGGCAGGGGCTCAGGCTGGAGCAGAGGAGGCTCAGGGGGGCCCTGCTGGCTCTGCACAACTCCTGAGAGGAGGGCACAGCCGGGGGGGTCGGGCTGTGCTGCCAGGGCACAGGGACAGCACAAGGGCAAACGGCCTCAGGCTGTGCCAGGGCAGGCTCAGCTTGGCCAGCAGGAGGAATTTGTGCCTGGAAAGGGTGCTCAGGCCTGGGCAGGGGCTGCCCAGGGAGGGTTGCAGTGCCCATGGCTGGAGGTGTGCAGGAAGGCTGGAGGTGGCACTCAGTGCTCTGGGCTGGGCACAAGGTGGGCACGGGGCACAGGGTGGGATCCAGGGGCTGGCAGGGCTTTTCCAGCCTCAGGGATTCTGTGATGCTATAAAAGAACTCATTCTTCTGTGAGACTTCTCAGCAGGCTGGTGGCAGGAAAAAGCTGGACTCCAGCCAGGCTGGTGGGTCTCAGTGCCATGGCCACACAGTGCCTCAGGCTGGATGCCCAGCCTTGAACACAGTGTCTTGTGCCCCATGTGCCTCACTTTGCAGTGGTCATTGGTCACCAGCAGGCCATGGGACACCTCTGTCCACCTCAGCACCTTTTTTAGGGTTTTCAAAGTGCAAAAGCAGCAGCAGGAAGGAGCGCAGGGGAACTCGGCCAGGAGCCCCACACAGGACACAGTTAAATGGGGGAACTTTGCCTGGCGGGCCAGAAGTTCAATAGGCTGGAAAAAATCCTTACAATGAATTCATGGAAGGAAAGTTCATCAAGGACTATCAGGAGGAAAGGCACAGCCTCTGGTATCTCAGGTCGTAAATCAGTGTAAAGGGGGAGAATGCACTGCTGTCCCAGCCATAGACTCTTTCCTGGCTCCCACTCTCAGCTGCTGCTTCCCCTCACTCAGCCCCTCCTTAGTCCCCTTGGAATTCCTTCTCAGTCTTCCTTGGATGCAGACAGGGCTGTTTTCACTGCTGTGCCACTGAACCTGCTGCTCTCCAAAACCAGCTGCAGGAGGCAAGCCCGAGTTGAGGACTTCAGTAAGATGAAGTTTTCCTGCCCCAGCTCCCTGTGCATCTGAGCCCTACAGGCTGCAAGATGGGCTTTTAATGTGTGAGTGTACACAGGGTTGCCCTGACCCCGGCCTAAGTCAGCTCCAAGGATGTTGGA
Organism: Sitta carolinensis; assembly: GCA_032173965.1. NCBI lineage: Eukaryota > Metazoa > Chordata > Aves > Passeriformes > Sittidae > Sitta > Sitta carolinensis. The sequence goes on along the minus strand of CM063287.1, from coordinate 244,525 downwards.
CTCTTCCTGTAAGCTCAGCATTTCCCCCACCCCTCCCTAAAGCAGGCACAGGCACAGCCCTCAGTCATTTCACGCTGCCCAAAGACTCGTCCAAGGACACTCCCACATTTTCCTCAGAGATTATTGTTAACTGGTCCCTCAAAAGCTCATGCAAACTCCCAGCACCTCTCAGAGGGCGGCATCACCCCCAGTTTTACAACCACAGAAGGGTAGTGGTGAATAAGACCAACGGCAGATGAAGACTTCAGCTGCCACAATATTTAAGACATAAAAATGACATTACTTCCAAAGAGCAGCTCTCCTGGACTTCAGGCTGCACCTCTGAGAGCTCAGCACCCCTCACATCCACCCTCAGGGTCTCAGATCAGCTTTCCAGAGATGCAGCGAGCTGCCCCAGCATCATGGGGGGACTCACCATGCCCAGAGGCAGGTGCCCAGCTCAGACCCCCATAGCAGCCCTCTAAAAAACCCCTCCTCTAAAATTACTTTTTCCCCCTCTTCCCACGCTCACTGGCAACACGACCTAATGATGTTCCCATCAGAAGGGCTGGGCAGGCCTGAGAGATGACCTCCTGCCCAGCCACGCTTTGTGCACCACAACGGGAAGCTAAAATACAGTTTGATATCAAAGAAAACATTTTGTTCTGCCAGAGAGGCCGCAGAGACCTCCAGGTCAGAAAGCCTTGGAAATGTAGGTGCAGACGGTTGTTTTCCAGCAATGCACAGAAAAAGCTTTTCTCGACAACCCCCAAAGTGCTGCAGCTGACAGAAAATAAAATCGAATCCGTGTAAACCAACTCCTTCCTCAAGCTCCGCTCTCCAAACACACTTTGGCACCCACTCAGAAGACAAAGCTTTTGACACATGGAGCTGTAACTGAGCCAAGCTGTGAGCAAAGACCACTCTGGGAGGGACAGGAGGCAGTGGAACTACCAGCCCCACAGGCAGATCCCAACTTCCCAGCACCCCCGTGGCATGACGCACACCCAGGGCTTTTTTGCATCTCTCCTTTTGTTAATGATACACTCTGTGTAAATTTTCACTTGGAAATGATTAAGCTGTGAAACCATTAAGGAGCTATTTCTCACTCCCTTCAGCTGTGACACCCCTCTCACGATAACAGCAAATTCATAAACGGCAACCTGAATTACAGGGCCTTTTTCTTAATGGATTTTTGAGAAGCCAAGTGTACGAGCAGCATGACCAAAGTACAGGTTCAAGCATTCACACAGGCCCTGCATGCCACTTATCTCTGGGGGGCATGTACAGCTGTAAGTTTATCTAAAACACCTGGTTTCAGATAGGCAAGGGTTTTTCATTCCTAAAGGCACCCTCCTCCAGGATCAACATCAGCCCAGTCAAAATTAAAAAATAAATAAAAAAGCGCAAATATGCCAGTGTTTGCCTTGAAAAGCCTCCAGAAAAACAAAATCTAAATGACTGGCCTAAATCTAAGCTGCAGCTGCAGTGCACATGTCTGGGTAGTGTGGGGTCCTCAGCATCATTTGCTGATTGACTGAATGTTCTTGCAGGGGCTCGGATGGAAAACCTACACCTGTGTTAGGGGGTTTGGCATGGACCTGTGACTGTGACTGTGCAGCCTGACAGCCAGAGGAGGCTGGGGTCTGTGTTTATGTCAGAGTCCAGCAGCAGGCCAGGAAGGAACACACTGACTCCAAGTGCTCCCTTCTCAGAGCTGCAGGAGTTACAGCCAGGTTTTGATGCCTTGGCCATCCCCCAGGACTGCAGCACCACCCCAACCACCACCAGCAGCACCAGCAGAGGTGCTCAGACCACACCAAGATGGTTATTTAATACCCCAGCCCCTGGAGGCCCTCAAGCATAGAAAGGAGAAGGTATTCATATTTAGGAACCTGCTACTTTTCCTGGCTTTTCTTCCCTGAAATCCCCCAAATTGAACCTGCCTGCTCTTACAGAGCAGAGTGTGGTTATTAAAAAACTGGGCTGGCACACTGGCAGCCCAAATGAATGAAACAGCAAGGTGGGGGCAAGAGACTGGAAAGGAAATTTTCTAATGGTGAAGAGCTTCAGAAGAAATTGGGAGAAAAGGGAGAAAGTTATAATTAACAAAGCAATGAAAATTAATCACCTCACTTATCCATGATCTTCAAAGACAAGAGATATAAAGCAAACAAAGTAATAGAAAATAAACCAAGAAATCCCAAGCGTGCAATGAGCAGCTGGAAAACAATCACCTTTGGATGTCACGGTGCATTGAGTTGGGCACCATGTTCCACAGAATAAATCATGCTGTGAGAACAAGCGACTCGCTGGATAAAACATGAGTTTTAGAAAACTCACTTTCTTGAGTGACTGAATGCAGAGCAAGCCAGGCTAATTCCCTGAACTCAGGGCTTTGCTGCCCTGGCCCCTAGGCAGTGTTACTTCGACGAGCTACTCAGAACTGCTTTGAAAATAGACATCTTTCAAGTTCTTTTGCTCTTTACGTTCAAGGTAACAGTTAAGAGTAAGTGTGAGGGGAGACGAATGCATGGTTTGGGTGTTTTAATAAGTTTTTTCTTTCATGTTGCTCGGCAATTAAACTGATGGAGAGGTACAAATGTTCCTGCTCTGCCTGGGGCATCGCTCAGTCCATCTGAACTCTGCCCTGCGGCTTCGTTTTTTTTCAACATGAGAGTACTTTTTAGGCAAAGAAACTAAGCCTCTTTCCTCAGGGCTGACATCTGATCTTGCGGGTTTGTTGCTCCTCTTTAAATAAATCTAAATAAGCCCACATCATTTGCACATAAGCCCTACACAAACACACGTGAGCCAGCAGAAGTTACAGCTCTGTGACCCGCCGGGCTGCAGAAGGCAGGGATGCCACAGCACACATGTCCCTGGGGATCTGCGAGCCCAGGCAGGGACAAAGCTGAAACACTTCCCCTGGAAAAGGCAGTTTTAGTAGTGGGCTCTCATTCTCCCGAAGCACCTGCAAGGGCAGAAGAGAAACTACCCCGGCCAGGGGCAGCACTCCCAACGCCTCCGGCCCCTGAGATGCGCTGAGCTGCGCTCTCGCACGGCCCTGGGGACACAAAGCCACGCAGGCATCCCCCTGGCAGGGCAGGGCCGTGCCGGTGGCTCCGTGGCAAGCTCTCCCGGAGCACAGGGCACCCTCTGTGTCCTCCTGCCCGCCGGGAAAAGGGCACGGCGAGCGAGCGGCGGAAATACCGGCGGCGCCGCTGCGGTGGGGAGAACGAGCTGCTCCCTACACGGAGCTCAAAGAGAAAGCCAAGCTGTGCCAGAGCCCACACAATAAACAAGGGCAGCACCACAGCTCCACCGTGCTCCCTTGCTGGCTGCCGAGAGCGGGGAGGCACACAGGAGGACTGTGAGAGGGATGCTACGGCTGTAAGGGCATGGCTACAGACCGTGCTTCTTTTTCTGCCCGAAAAGTCAGCCTTGAAACTGGCCAGAAAGAAAAGGTTTCTGTCAGTGAGGGTGCTGCCTGGCACGTAGAGGACTTCATGCCTCTCGTAGAGTCATGAGCAGAAAGGAAGAGAGCTTGAAGAGTTTCCATGTTAACCAGCCAAAGAGAGATTCCTGCACGCCAAGGCTCTGGTCCCCACACAAGGCAGAATTAAGGTGCCGTGCTCAACACATGCAGAAGCAGAAGCAAAAACAAAACCAAAAATGTTTTCTTTACACCTTATCAGATTATCAATTAATAAACAGGTGCGTGCAATTAAAGCATCCTCAAATCAGATTTAAACCCCAGAGAGCATTCAGGCTGAATTTAGGATTTAAATCCTGGGCTTCTAGTTATTCAATTTCCAAAATGGGGAGCACTGTCAAATAACACAGTGGTCCATCTCACAACAGCACAACAGCTGGCACTGCTGTGCCTTTCCAAAACTGACAGCTGATCGATATCACCTGCAAAACCCAGTTCTGACATCCCCTCAGCTGGTGAATAAAGCTGGTAACATCCAGCCTCACAAAACCTGGTCAGTGTGGTTAATTATTGCAATTAATGCACCGCCCACATCATGAAACTGTGATAAACCCGAGGTTTTAGTAGCAACAAGGATTTTTAGGAGTAATAAGGATTCGTGTTATTGGGAGAATGAAGAATGGGGAATAAGAAGGGGCATCGGAAGGATGATCCTACAGCTGTATCAATAGGGATCTCACCAGGATAAATGATTGTGTCTTCATTTTAAAATGGAACACCTTTGGCTGTTGCAGTTATGAAAGATGTCACCACAAATCGTCCGTGGGCACAAAAAAAGGTCGAAGGACCCTGAACAAAATGAAATTCCTTATCCATGCCTTTGATATCAACTGGAGATGGTTGAAACCAAGAAGCTGCTGAGGCTGCAGTTCGGAGAGAGAACTTCCTTTACATTCTGCGCAACCACATCTTCCTGGCAAGGGATAGGAAGATCACTCATGGGACATCACCGTTTCACCATCACTCCTCAAATCTCCTAATTACAGAAATCACACCTTTACACCTTTTCTCACTCCATCAGATACCTGGCAGATAAGCACACAAAAATCCGCCTACAGCTGTCAAGCTGATAGCATCTGTTTTGACAGCCACGGCACAAAGGTCATCCACAAACTCGATTATAAAGGTCATTTTTCCAGCCCAGGGTGGAGGCAAAGGAGAAAGATTATTCTGGAAGTTCAGTAATGCCTCTCTCCCGTCACGGCAATAAACAGAACTCCCATACACAGCTCAGGGCTCGCACCTCCCCTGCCTGAAATAATCCCTAAACCACAGGTTTTTGAGTTTCCAAGAACACCCTGCCGCACAGGAGCGCTTTGTTCCGTGTGGTTTTGGGTGCATTCCTCCCCGGACAGATTACCACTGTGTCCAAAACGCATCAAATCCATCGGAAAAGTTTATGGCAAACTTGAAAAAAAAAAATTATATATATATATATATATATATAAGTAAAATCAACCAACAAAAAGCAGCCCGAAAGACTTATGTCAAGATTTCTTCTGGTTCTGATTTAAAACCTGGACAACGTACGCACAGCCAGAGGGACCCAGAGCTCCCATCCCACATCCACAGAGTAGGGGAGGGCAGCTGGCAAGCGGAACGCGCTGTCTGGCTGCGGCTGTGATTTGCAATTTTAATTTCTAACTGAGCTGCGCCCTGGCTATGATTACTTTGCTTTGCCGTGCGCGTTCTCAAGCGCTGGCCGCGCAGCGATGCTAAGAGCGCGACGGCGGCTTGACAGGCTCACCAACTCCTTCCCGCGGCACAGGACACCCCAAAAAGCCACGGGCGAGGCAGGAGCTGCCCCGCCTGGAGGGGACCGAAGCGGGCACAGCGGGTCAGGTGCGGGAGGCGGCCGAACGCCAGGAGGATGCGCGGACCGCCCGCTCCGAGGGATGGATGGCCGGGCTGCCCGGGGGTCGCAGCGCAGCCCGGGGGATCGCAGCGCTGCCCGGGGCATCCCAGCGCAGCTCTGGGGATCCCAGCGCAGCCCGGGGATCGCAGCACAGCCCGGGGGATCCCGGCGCAGCCCGGGGGATCCATCGCCCGCCCGGGGATCCCATCGCCCGCCCGGCCGTCCCCCGCTGCCCGGCGCGTCCCTACCGTGTGCTCGCGGCTCGACATGGTGCTGCGGCGGCGGGCCCGCCGGGCCGCGGCTATAAGGGCTGCGGGACACGTAGCGCGGCCCTGGGCCGGCCCCTCTCGCCCTGTGCCCGCCCCCGCCGCCGCCTCCCGCGGCCCGGCACCGGGGGCAGCGCGCCGCGGGCCCCCCGGAGCAGCGGGCTCGGCCCCGAGCGCTGGGGGCTCTCCTGCCGCGGTCGAGGAGAGGTGGGAGGAACGGAGCCCACACAAGGCTGCTGGGCGGAAAAGCAGCTCCCGAGGAGGAGGATGGAAGTGATGTTTGAAAGCAAGCAGTGCTGGAGGCTGGTCCCTGAGGGTTTGGCCAAAATACCAAAAAAAAAAAAAAAAAAAAAAAAAAAAAAAAAAAAAAGTTGAAAAGAAACACAGAGGAGACTCCCAGCAAACAACGCGTAGCAGGTGAGGGGAAGAGAAACCTCAAAGTCCCAAATCCTCGGTTTTCCACTGCTGGAAAGGCTCAGGTGCAAGAATGCTGCTGAAACAGAGGAAAGGACAGGCAATGTCCTGGTGGAGGAAGCCGCAGTACAGCCTTGGGATGGCCCGTGAGCCAGGATCAGAGAAAGGAAGATCCTGGTGGGAGGGTAATTCACACCTGAGGGTGAAGGGATCCTGCAGGGCACTTGTCCTCCTGGAGCACTGTCTCCTGTTCCACAGCCATCCACAGATCCATCCCAGGGCTACCCGGGTGGCCGTGCCGACTGTGCTGCCTCTCCTCTAGGAGGAGATACCTCACTTCTCATCGTGCTCCCTCCAGGTCCAACATGCTGAGCCTACTTTGGGCAGCTCCTGGGCTCTGTTCATGATCACCAGCAGTCCATAAAATACTCCTGTTTCATCTCTGTCCTTCTTTCCAGCAGAGTTTAAAATTATTAAATCACTGAGTCCCGAGTGAAGCCCCTCGAAGGAAAAGGAGAAAGGTGTTGGGATTTTGCAATGCTCCCCAAGGTTCATTCTCCTGATGAACTCTTAAAACAGAAAATGGGAAACTGCAAGGGAGCAGTGAAAGGATAAATGGGGTTTCTCAAATGAGGTCTTGCTTCAGGAAGAACAGGGCCCACCGTGGGAAAACACGGAGATGAAGGAATGGGGGTGGAAGGAGGAAACAGCACCTGCTCAACCAACTCCCCAAGCCAGGCAGCTATAAGAGTGTGATCAGCTATCAGCTGAACTAAACCCCAGTGTAATTCCAGTTAAACCCATGGCATTACATTGGGGATTAACTCAGCTAAATAATACCAGGGTCGCTTTTTAATATGACTCATTCCCTGCTTTTCCTCATATTGTTTTCTTAATTAAGGGCAGATTAAATTTCTGCCATAGAAACAACACAGCAAGGTTGGAAGAACAGGGAAAGAGGGCTGACTGAATACAATATCCATTGAAAAAGTCCATCCTGGTACATTGAAATTCACCTCTTTACTCCTTCTCCATGTTACCTTGCCTTTCTGTACCTTCAGTAAAGCAGAAGAGTGGAAAAGGTGCCCAACAGACCATGGCCGGCAGGGAAACACATTTACTGAAGAACAAGGAGCAGCACGACAGGGATTGTGAAGAAGAAAAGGCACAAAGAGGGGCTTCTGTAATAACAGACCACTCTATAGTGGCCTGACACACAACTGGTTCTAGAGAGGACATTTTTGAAGGAAAAACTTTTTTTTTTTTTTAATTAAAAGTGAGCTGTAGAAAGGAAAGGGGAAAACCAGAACACTAGCGTTACAAGTAACAGAAAAATTAGCATCCAGAGCATGTAACACCTCCATGTTTCCCCTAGATATCTATCAGTAGACAGAAAATGAGTCAACACTATCTCCATTTGTTGCATCATTCTTCACTTCTAACTTCATCAAAGTTATTTCCCTTCTAGGAATTAAACTGACTGCTCATAACCTGCCTGAGAATTTGAGCAAATAATATTTTGTGTAAAAGACATATATGATAGGGTTTTCACCTATTTTTTGCTTATTTTTCCCAAGCACAATGCAAAGAATGGTGTGATTTTTTTGTTACATTAAGCTATAATTAAATGTTTGGCTATTGTCACAAGTTTTAATTTGTGTGGGACTTTTCAACTGATGAAATAATAGGAAACAAAGCAAGCAAAAAAAAAAAAAAAAATCAGGTTGCTTACCTCAAGAGACAGGCAAATTAGTGACACTCAATTTTCATCGAAGAACTTCTTGGGTTATTGAACAAGAGTTTCAGCCTCACACAGCCAGGGAAAGCAGCAGCATCCCAGCAAAGCAGGCAGGGCAGCCCCTGGATCCCTGGAAGTGTCCAAAGCCAGCTTGGATGGGGCTTGAAGCAGCCTGGGATATGGAAGGTGTCCCTGGCCATGGCAGGGGGTGGCATTGGATGGGCTTTAAGATCCCCTTCAACTCAAACCATTCTGTGATTTTATGATTACAGGGAATATTTTTATTTGTGGAGATTCTCGCTTCGCTTACAGGAGACTGTTGTTTCTCTCCTTACTGGGAGGGACAAAAGAAAGTCATGCCCCTGTCACCTGCCCTTGTGCACTGGGATTCAACATTTTCCTGCCAAGTCTGTACTGCCCTGACACCCCAATCTCAGAGACAATGAATCCCTAGAGAAAAAAGCTCTCTTAGGGGCCCATTGTGCAGCCTGTCACACTAACAGAGAGCAGATCTATGGATGACTCCCCCAAACAGGCCCAGCAAGCAGCTGCTCGTGAGACGTTTGCTCCATCACCTTCCCCATTCCAAACCACCACCTCAGTGAGAATTCCTACCCCAGCATTACCCAAGAATTGCCCCAAAGCGCCAGCACTGACGTCAATGTCCACGAGCTGGCCCTGACCAGTGGGATAGGTTCACTGACACCTTCTGCCACCTGCAAGGTAGCACAGGTGGAAATTAAGAGACCACATCCTTTCTGCTCTGAGGTATCAAGCCCAGAAGTGCTGCAGCATCTGGGCAAGTGCCATGGAAGGAAAAGGCTGTGCCTTGCAGCGTTCTGCCACACAGAAGATACAGGGTCACTGTTTGGCTTTGCACAACTGTACTCTTAAATCCTTGCAGGAACTCCCTCATTTGATGACTGCTAGGCGGAAAACCACTCCACTGCTGCTGCCTCTGCTCTTGTGAATTTGCTTTCCTAGCGCTCGGGAACCTACAGATGATGGTTCAGTGCCTTGCTTAGGGTTTTAAGTGATGGAGACACGATTGTTGCCTTCAGCACCATTTCTTTTCAGATTGTCTGGCTTTGTTTTTCCAGGGGAAGCTGTCTCCCAGTTAATGGAGCATCCTCCAGTCACTGGGCAGGTGACACATTCTGCTCACCCTGTCCCCAGTGCATCAGGACTGGTACCTCTGAAATGAGAGTTCCAAACTGAACACACGTAACTCCTCTGGCATGGGCCTGCAGAGATACCAGAGATACAGAACTGCCCCAACAAGCACTTCCAGCTTATCCACCTCACCTTTCACCCTTTGTGCAAAGGGGGTTGAATTCTGTGTGTAAGTCAAGGGTGGATCTGCAGCCCTAAAGCCTCACTTGTGAGATGTTAAATCAGAAATGAGCTGGGAAAGTAAAGCACAGATTGCTGGAAGCACCAGAGATCCAGGTTAGGGCATTACCTCCTGGAGTCAGCAGCCAGGACTTTAATGAGAACAGGAAACATTTTTCCTTTCCTTGCTCTATTAATTCAAAGGCACGGGATCATCCCCAACTTTCAGAAAGCCATTTGAGAGAACGAGAGCCCCAGAAGTGACAAGGAATCAGCCACTGAAGCCTCTAGCACTGGCAACACCCACTGCTGTTGGGGACTGCTACAGCCAGAAATCAAGTTCAAAACCAGTTTGCCAGGATTTCACAATGGGAGAGAGGAGCTAAAGCCAGAAACAAGCTCTGCACCTACGTGGGTCTTCTCATAGTGCTGCAGAGCTCACTTTAAACAACCCAGAGCTGGGATTGCCAGGCTGACTTTTTAATGCCCCAGTGACACAACCACTCCTGCATCCCAGCAGGATCTCACTTTCCCACACACCCTCCAGGCTGCACTGACAGTTCTGAAGGTTCCCAATGCAACTGGTGCAGTCTTGGGGATGGCATCCCACACATACCAAATCCCCATAATGTTAGGGAAATGGTAAAAATGCAAAATAGACAGTCCCACAGCTGCTTCTGCCACTGTTTTAGGGTGGGTACAAACGTGTCCTGTCCTCTGAGCACTTCTCAGCACAGGATCCCGGTCTGGCAGAGGCTGGAGGCTGCTGAGTGTGCCCAGCAGGGCCATCCCAGAGCCCAGGGCACAGCCCTGTGTGCACCCAGCTGTGCCCCAGCCCCAGGCAGGAGAGCCCCCAGCCTGTGTGCACAATGTGTGCAGGGCTGGGCCCTGCCCAGGGCAGAAGCTGTGCCTGCTGTGCAGGGAGAAGTTCCTGGGCATCAGCTTCTGCCCACCAGATCCATAAACTAAGTTCTGACAGGGGTCCTTGATTTTTCTCACTCACCTCTTTTTCCTTATTTCTATTATTTTTTGTATTCATATTTCTCTTTCTCCCTTTGCCTGTCTATAAATTTGCAGTGCCATTGAGGTTTCCCTGACAGTCCCACAGAGCCCAGAGCAACCCCAGCTCCCACTTACACACTGACTTCATGCTCTCATTCTGATTGTACACCACAGCTCCAAGATATAAAATATATATCCCTACCATAGCCTGGATAACATTCTACAAGGAAGGGAACATTAACTTTTCAAGTATCTTCCCTTGGAAGCAAAATAAGGATTCTTATCCTTTTGTGGTGTGTCATATTGCAGTAAAGATATTTATTTATTTATTTATTGAATGTGATTATCTACTCCAGGTCTGTTGCCTTTGCCCTATGCAATTTCTTATCCCTATCACAGACTTTGACCCATATCCCTGCCTTGTTCCGTTTACAATACCGGAATAAAGATCTCAGCTCCTGGAATTTTTTCAGACTCACTTTCCCTATAGCAATATGGGAACTCAGGAAGTCAGATTAGAAGCCACACATGTCTCCTTCCAAAAGCAGGCTGGCAGAAAAAATGGCCACAGATATCTACAAAGATACCAGGCTGGCTAAAACTGCCACCAGGACAGTGGTGAGTGAAGCAGAGTCAGTTAAGGAAGGGCCAATTTAAAATCCAGCCTCCCCAGGGCCAGGCAGTGTTAGAGCTGGACAAGCACAGACAGGTAGGGAAGTTAGCTCCTATCACATTTTGAAGTCTAATTTCATCCTAATCCTCTTACAAAGCAGCCAGCTGTGACAGCAGCTCCTACCTGTCCTCCCTCCATCTCCAGACACTTGTGAGCAGGAGCACCAAACACTTTTCCAGCCAGCACAGGGAAAACCCCACAGTCCCCACCTGTTGTCACTCCTCTGCAGAAGCAGATTTAGGATCTGCAGTACACCACTGGATTGTAGCACTATTCCCCCCGTGCCATTTCCTAGTGGGATTTGTCACACAGATTTCCAGACAAGCTGTGTTTTTCCAGACGACCATGACAGATGTGTGCTACCACCAACTAAGAAAAGCAACTGTTCTCACAGGAAACCGTGTGAAGGGAAACTTCTTCTGGGTTAGTAAACTCAATCTCAATTTTGCTTTTTTTTAGAATAATCCAAAGAAGCCTTTTTACCACCCTCATAAGAAAGCCACTCTTAGGTAGAGGTGATAAGCTTGAAAAAATCAGGGTGACATTTACTGTTTGTGACAGGTATTAGGTGCTTTATTCAACCACTGATTGTCATAGAACAGCCCAGGTTGGAAGGGACCTTAAATCCCATCCAGTGCCCAGCCCCTGCCATGGGCAGGGACACCTCCCACTGGCCCAGGCTGCTTTGGACACTGCCAGGGCTCCAGGGGCACCCACAGCTTCCGTGGGTGAAGTGGCCCAATAACCCTGAGGGAGTTTCAAACTCCTGAAAGCTCTCTGTTGCTGCACAGGATGGAACCACTTCCTCTTTTACCAGCAGAGCTGTCTCCTCCAGCTCAGGTCCCAGCTCTGCAGGCTGTGTGTGAGAGCTGAAGTAGGTCACATGAGCCTCTGCTGTTCCTGGCCTTGCCTCATCCAGCTGTAAGCTCCAAGCACACCCCTGGATTTGGCTTTGACACCCAACTCCAGCTCTGTGCCCAAAGCTGGGTTGATCAACACATGCAGCACCTCCTGAGGGAAAAGAAAAAGAAAAGCAAAGAACCCCTTGGAGTCACCACCTCTTTCCTGCCTGAGCAGGGACGTGGAGCAGAGGGGCACAGGATGGTCAGGCCATGGCTTGCTGAGAGTGGCATTTGCTCCCAATTCTGCCTGGAAAGGATGCAGATGGAGACAGGGGAGATCTGCTCCATGGGAGCACTCACCTGACCTTACAGCCACGAGAAGAAAAGCAAAGGGGAAACCTCCTGCTTATCCCCAGGGATAACGATCCCCTGTAAACCCAAACATCCTCTCTGCTGGGTTCAGGGCAGAGCCTGCATTCCCCACAGAGAAAAGATGTGCTGTTCTTTGCCACAGCAAGGCCCACGAGGGCTGAGGAACAGCTTGATAATTCTGGGTTATGGGAGATGAGGTCTGAACCACACAGGATTTCCTGCAAAGCCAAGACCCAGCAGGACTTGGCATATGCTTCATGCTCGAGAGGGCTGGGAGCATGAGGCCCTGGGGGAGCAGGTCCTGGATAATAAAAGCAGCAGGCATGCAGGCAAATAGACATACAGGATATAGTTAGCAATGCTCTTATATTGCAAAAAATTAAATTTGTCCTATGCAAATCTATGTGCAAGAAATGACCTGTGGCACCAGGTGAGAATGTTCTGTAGCAGAAGAAGGGAACCAGAGCACAAAACCTCCACAGGGCCACAGGAAACAGCCCTTGACCAACCAAATAAATACAAAAAACCTCACTGGCCTAATGATTAACCTTCCTGAGCAAAAAGGAGGGGAGATCTCCCTGCCAGCAGTGAGCTGTTTGTTAGACTGCATCTGGAAACCCAAAATGCAATGATGGTCATTAAAATTCAGAAGAACTGAAGTGAAAAAAGCCAGCACACACATGGAATAAGTCAGGTGAGCAGGAGAGATGAAGAGGGACCAACTTATCAGATCTGGCAAAGCAAAGACTGAAATGAGAGGCCAGTGGCATCTCCAGAGGGATCAGGCAGGTGAAGGACTGTGTCAGGACACAGAACAGGGAGACCAAGGGCAAGTATAAGGGCTGAAAATCTAACTCCTAAGGACTTCAAATCTCTCTTCTGGCACATAAGCCCAGGAACTGGAGATTAGGGGGTTGGGGTTTTAACCTAAATTGATAGGCTGGCCACGACCTGGCAGCCCAGAAAGCCAACTCTGTCCTGGCTGATCCACAAAAAGGTGGGATCACAGAGGATCAAGCACCACTGCCCTGTGCTTTAACTGATTGTTCAACAATATTCCCTCTACCTCATCCCTTGGATATTTATTCTAGCAAACCAATTAGTCATTTCAAACTATCATTATTAAAAAATACAGGATACTGCACATTCATAAATATTAGAAAGTTGCTCCAATTTTTGGAAGTATTTTTAGGCAACCAAAATCCTCAGAGAGCAGCAAACAGCACTAATAGCAAGAAGGAGCAATACATCATACACAGAGGACATCTTTGGGATGCTATTTTATGTGGGGGAAGTGTGAAATAAAAACCTAGAAGAGTTCACAAGAATTATCATTTCACTCCTTTTCAAGTCAACAGTACAGCCTCACCTTGAACAGTTTTGCAAGCGTGGCCCAGGAAGTGTATTTATAGGCACAGGGTAAAACCAAGCCAAAAATCAAAGTAGCAATGAGAAGAACAGAATCACTTCAGCACAAGGAATAAAGAAGCAAGATGAGCCCCTCCCATGTAGGAAAAGAAAATCAAAACAGCACAAGTGGGATGCAAAGAGGTCAAGTGTTTAACTCCTCTCCCAATTAAAGTGCTCCAAGGAATAGGATGAATTGCTGGTGTTGAGGCAAACAACACTGAAACAAGATCTGTATCACAAGAACTGCTCCAGAACACATGCCAAGCCTCACCATTTGCATATGGTAATTAACTCTGCTAACTGAGAATGTTGGAAGCTCTCACTGTTTTCAAATCACAGCGCCTGGAACCGTAGCTGAAATTCCAGTCTAGCAGGAGACTCAAATGAGAGGAGCTAGACCTTCCCAGAGCTCCTGCATCCACCATATATACCACGCAAAGCAAGTCATGGAATTACAGAAAGGTTTGGCTTGGAAGGGACCTTGAAGATCATCCTGTCCCACCCCTGTCACGGGCAGGGACCCCTCCCACTGTGCCAGGCTGCTCCAAGCCCCAAAGTCCAGCCTGGCCTTGGGCACTGCCAGGGATGCAGGGGCAGCCCCAGCTGCTCTGGGCACCCTGTGCCAGGGCTGCCCACCCTGCCAGGGAACAATTCCGCCCAATATCCCACCCAGCCCTGCCCTCTGCACTGGAAGCCATTCCCCCTTGTCACTCCATCCCTTGTAAATAGTCTCTCTCCATCTCTCTTGGCTCTCTCAGGCCCTGGAAGGTCACAATTTGGTCACCCCAGAGCTTCTCCTCTTCACCTGAAGACTCCCAGCTCTCCCAGCCTCTCCTCCCAGCAGAGCTGCTCCATCCCTCTGATCATCCTGGGGCCTCCCCTGGGCTCTCCCAGCAGCCCCAGGTGCCCCCTGTGCTGGGGCAGCTCTGCAGGTGGGGTCTCACCTGAGCACAGGTGAGTCCTGCCTCTGCTTCAGGAAAGCGCCAGGAGAGCTGTGTGCAAGAGATATTCCTTAAGAGGAATACATAAAGCTAAACACAAATCCACTGTCCTTAGCTCAAAAAAAATCCCTGTAGCCACAATCAGGAGTGAATGGGGAATGTCTGCTCTATCCCTATGCTCAGGGCACCACGTCCCACCAAAAGCCAGAGGGCACCAGGCTGGAGGACCTTGGGCCTGATCACACCTGGATCCTCTTTCTGGAATGGTTCCCAGGAGTACTGGGCAACCCTCTGTTTCTGTAAGAGATGCAGGATCTCTTACCACAGCCAGGGAAGAAGTTCAGAGCTACAGGTCACTAATGAGGACAAGCCTGCAGAGCTTTTCTGACTCCTAAATAAATAAAACAAAATTCACCTCACTCCCTCCGTACTATTCCTTCCACAGCAATCCCTTCCCTGAAGATGAGGGATTTGTTTCTGTTCACTGAATGCAGGAACCTTCCAGCAGAACATCAGAAAAAACAATGGTCCCTTTAAACTCGAAGGATTGTTCAAGTAAATAAATAAATGAGTGCACCACCAAAATGGCCTGAATATGCTGTTAGCCTGAACCACCTCAATCCTGACCTTCATGCCAGGCCAGTCAGGTCAGGAGAAAATAGCTAATTTAAAGCCCAGGAAAGCAAGAATTTAACACTCTAAGGATAAGCCGTTATTCCTGCCTCAGCATCACCTGATAATACTACATTCCTTTGGAAAACTTAGCTAACAACCAACTCTTTAATGCTTTAGAGACCCAAAAAACAGGGAGAAGGGAGATGGATGGTGGTGATCATGATCCTTCCCCAAACCAAGCCAAAAATCAAGGTAGCAATGAGAACAGAAGAACTTCAGCACAAGGAATAAAGAAGCAAGATTAGCCCCTCCCATGTGGGGAAAAGGAAATCAAAGTAGTGGCGTCTCAATTTGAGAAGCATTTCATCCCTCTGCTGTGAATGCTTAGTTTGAGGGACTTTTCCCTGTTTCAAACAAAACATCCTCTGTTGTTTTCCATTTACAGCTGTCTTATAGACTAACACATCTTGACAGAAAATGCAGAAACAGCCCTTAATTGAAGATGATACTATCCCAGCCACCACACTCTCTTTGCATCTGCAAAAACACTGTCAGGAAACTGTTGCTGCTTTTTATGCCAGGGTTCCTGGAAACAAGAGTAAATCTTTAATCCCCTCAAAACGTAAAAACCTAATGAAGGCATTTTCTATTAACCACCAAGAAATCTGATGACTTAAAATAATCAGACACCGACACATATAACAGCAATCTCCCAACTGTATTTTGAAGGAAAACACAACCATTATTCCAAAGATCACGTCATTATTGCTGCTCAGAAAGCAGAAAGTGTGCAGTTTTATTTCACAAACACTACAATCCCACAAGTTCTCCAAATTCATCCAGTTAGTACCAGATAATTACAAATCTGCCTTTGACAGCTCCACACTAATCAGACTCTTACTAGACAGAAAAAAAAAAATCACTTGCCAGAAAGATCAAACATTTAACAAATTAAAATGTACTTTGTACATCCTGAAGGCCAGCATACAGGAACACTGCTGGTACTTCCCATCAGTGAAAGCTTCCAGTTTCAGAAAAGTTGCAAAGAGTCTTTGACAGATGTCTGATAGGAGCCCTCCAGAGACACAGCAAGGAGGAGAAAGCATTATTTGTCTTGCAGGACTGCTGCAGGATGTGGGAATGTGCACTGCCAGAGTTGGCAGCTTGATCAAACACTGCCCACTGAGCTAGTGCCCAACTTTGGAGAAGTATTAGTTTTCTTTTTTTGAGTATCTAAACAAATGCCTTTGTTTATTAGACAAAAGGATCAGAGTGAAGTCACGTCCCCAGTGCTAAGAACCAGAAGAAGTGCTTGGAGTATTTACATGTACCAACACTTCTATAGTGCCACAATGGTGCAAAGTTTCCACACTGAGCCTCTAATTCTGCCAAAGGAGTGAGTCAGAGCATCCTCTAAACACAGATCAGAGCCCCAACAGCACATTTTCTTCTCCAGTTAATTGCTGACAGCCACTGAAGAGAGATCTGTTACACTGTGGGGGTATGAGGGACC
The DNA here is from genome assembly GCA_032173965.1 of Sitta carolinensis. NCBI lineage: Eukaryota > Metazoa > Chordata > Aves > Passeriformes > Sittidae > Sitta > Sitta carolinensis. Next base: position 228,077 of record CM063287.1, on the reverse strand, counting down.
AATGTGAAACAGGGAACAGTTTCTGAGGCATCACCCACAGAATTTAAACATACAATCAACCTGCTAATGCACAAAGGGTGCTCCACAATAGAAGGAGTTTTTTGGTTCCTGCACCTCATCTGGCACACAATCAAAGAAGCAGTCAAGAGCAATGTATTCCTCCCTCCATAAGGAAGAAGGATGTATCTTTTAACAAATGTGATGTCTTAAAATCAGTCTTGCTGAACTGACAACAGAACCTCCATTCATCTCACATAGACAGGCTTTCATCCTTTCTGTTCATGAATCATCACTGACTCACAGAAAAAAAATATTTGTTCAAAGGTGGATTTTCTCACTCTTGTATCTGCTCTTTCCAAACTTAACTGCCTTTAAACAAAGGCTCATTTCTTTGTAGCCTGACTCAAATGTTGCAATAAAGTTCCTAACTGGCATCTGTCACAACCGTCTCCATCAGTTGACTTAGTCTCAAGGTAGGATCATGTGAAAAAGGAGACATGCAAAGGTGATTGAGCAGTAGTCATATGCAGGGGCTGACAATTATCCTGACCTATATTCCTCTGGCTGTTGCAGCACTGAACTCCTCCCTAACCATTTCCCCAGGTTCAGAGAGAGCTGTGGATTTAACGTGGGCAAGCACTGCAATATTTGAATCGGTATCTCCAGTGGTCTCTTGGTCTCTGCACTACTCAAACAGGGCCCTACAGGCACAGCTAGGGAAATGCCCTGAACTCAGAGCAACAGCAAACACCAGGTGTTCAATCGCTCCTTAACTTACAGGTATGTAAACAAGAAATGCTTTTATACAAGGTATATTAAGAAGAAAAAAGTGACAAAAGGCCGAGTGCCCAGGGAAAAAAAAAATTGAAAAAACATACACCAAATGTAACTCCTTGACTTGGGACTTTGGCTTTCTTTTTTCTGTTTTTGCAGCAGTTAAGTTCCCAGTTCTGGGGTGAACCTACAGAAAAGACTTGCTAGGTGCACTATAGACTTTTACACTCTCAATTGCTGCAGGCTGTGTTGTGGTAATCCCTTATTCCCAGCTTTCACACCCCCTGCCCAGGAAGCACAGCAAAATAAACCCCACTTTACAGGGTGACCTTGGAATGCTCATTAGATGGTGAGAGTGCACACTTCAAGAGCTACCAGCACCATAAATCCACACCCTCATTTGCTTTGGGGCAACTCAGCCAAACAGCCATTCCCTTGCAGGGGATGAAGGAATCTTTATCCGACTTAATTCAGACATTTCTCATCAGTTATCCTCAGTTTTCCTTTTACTGTCACACTGCAGAGCCCTAAAACACTTCCCAGCTTTCAGGCATAAGAGAACCTACTTCAAGTGCAGGTTGCTTTAAAATATCACCAGTCCTTCTATGCCATTCACTTCTTTAAAACCAGCTGCATTTCAACAGCAAGGTGACACATCAAATGTGTAAGGCCTACATAAAGCAGCAGCTTATTTGGTACCCTTAAGTTGGCAGAAGTCAAGTCTCAGCCCAATCTTTATACAGTTCAAAAATCTGGATTTAGAGTGCGCAACAATTCCATTTCAAGCAGGAGGCTTGAAGCATCAGAGGTGCTTTCCAGCCAGAGCTGGTAGGAAAACTGTCAGCACCTGGCCAGGACCAAGAGGTTCAGAGCCATAGCACAGTATAACCTGAATAACACCAGATATGGATGGTGTTAGTGAAAGGAACTCCAGAATATTTAGAGAATAACTGCTGCATGCCCCAGAGCACCTTAAAGGAAGGGCAGCTATTCTCCACTCCCTCACTTTTATTTATTTCCTACTTCTTTTTAAAGATAATTTACTTACCCTGAAGACTAACTTGCTAGGCAGGATGGGTCAATGATGACCTTAAGACTTCTAATTCCTTGCCCCTTTTCAAGCAGGTGATGCATGCAGGAACTCCTCCTGCTTTAAAATTCCCAAAATAGAAATGGTGCTTGTCCAGGCAGAAGTTGTGCAGTTGTGGAAAAGAACTATGTAGCCTCTCCCTTCTAGAAGCTTGGGAAAAGGATCAAAAAAAGGTTTGAAATATTTCATGCGTGGCACAGGAAAACAGCAGCTAGAAACACAGGCAGCACAAAGCAACACTGAATCAGTCCAACCACCTTCAGATCCAATAAAACAGAAGCTGCCCCAGCTCTTAAATCCATCTATGGCCCATTCATAAGAGCAGCAACCAGTGAAATCAGCTGATTTGCACATATAAACACAGGTATTTGGGTATTGCATCACACATTTGTTACAACTTCCCCATGACAGCAGTTGTTTATGCAGCTCTGCTTAGGCAACAGAGAACGAGTGCACTGAGCTGAGACAAACCCCAAGTCTGCAAGGTTAGAAAGTCAACACAGCAGCAGCAAATCATCCAAAGTGCTTGTTCCCAACACCCGTGGAAGTGAACTCGGACCAATGTGAAGAACGCCTCCCTCACAGCTCATCCACAGCAGTGACATTGACTTGGGGCAATTCGCACTCCTCTTTGAAGTGGCAGTTTTCCAGGATGTCCTTGTAGTAGTCCTTGAGGTCCATGTAGGTGGAGGTGGTCTCGTTGGAGTGCTGGAAGGGCAGCAGTTTCTCGTTGAGCAGCAGCTGCACCTGGTACTCCTCCTGGGAGGCGTTCACGTGGTCACAGTGGTAGAGCACAAACACCAGGTTGGCTGCGTACGGCACGATGCGGCCGCTGCGGAATTTCCGCTGCGCCTGCCGGGCGTAGTTGTTGGCCAGGAGAGGCTCCTCATCTTTGAAGTAACCCATGAGGGCAAGCAGGGGCTGGAGGGTCTCTGCGTGCCCAACTTGGACAATCAAAGGTGAAGAAATGGGTTTGGAGCTACAAAAGAAAAGAAGTGGAAGGGATGAGCAAGAGGCTGTGCTTTAAAACAAAACACCAACCCCTCACACAGCTGTCGCTGTGGCAAGTAACACACCACACGAGATTTCTCCAAACAGCTTGGAGAGATCAATCTGACTCCCTTTATTCAAACAATGGCTCCCTTTTTATACATTTTGGACAGGCCACTGTGACTGGTGAATGAGCGACAGAACTCTTCACCCACATTGGCCAAACCAGAGGGACATCAAAAGAAAGTCTGTCCCACAGAAACAATTCCAAACATGAGTTTTGTTACAAACAAAACCTGATGTTTATGTTCAAGCTGTGGGAACAAGCTCTAGAAACCCAAAACATCAGGAAAAAACAGAGCTTTACAAACTCAGAAGCTGCAGGCCTGAAAGACCCAGACTACACACAGCTGCCAGCAACCACAGCTGAAGGACACCCCAAGCCTGTGCTACTCCTGAGAAAAGCCTGTTTGGGAATTTCAGTCTGCTACAGACATTTTAAATACAGCTTCCTAAACTTTGTCCAGGTACTGATCCAAGGCCAACGCAGGGAGGTTCAGCAAGGCCAAGTGCTGGTCCTGCCCTGGGTCACCCCAAGCCCTGCAGCTCCAGGCTGGGGCACAGGGGCTGGAAAGGGCCCCTGGGGAAAGGCCCTGGGGTGCTGTGCCTGTGGCTGGGCAGGAGCCCAGGGCTGCCCTGGGGGGCACGAGGCCAATGGCCCCTGGGCTGTGCCAGCCATGGGGTGGCCACAGGGCCAGGGCTGGGCCTGTGCCCTGGGCTGACCCTGCTGAGGGACCTGGAGGGCTGTGTGCAGTGCTGGGCTCCTCCTGTGCAGAGAGCCCTGGAGGGGCTGGAGCGTGTGCAGGGCAGGGAACGGAGCTGGAGCTCACATACACAATCAAGCCCTCAGCTGGATGTGAGAGTCTCCTTCAAAGCATCAGCAGCATTTAGCCCAAATTCAGCCTGAAGACAGAGCTCCGGTGATGCAGGACAGCAGCTGTCCCTCCCCAGTTCAGCAGTCCAAAGGAGCAGCAGGAATACTGCTGTTACCAATTCCTGAGGACACCAAGCAATCCAGAAGGAGAGGATGCTCTCTCAGCACATCAAGCCACTGACTCGTACCATGGCTGAGGACAGTTTACATAACAAAAGGTCACACACTGCTCAGCCAAAGGGGAGATAAGAGCTGGCTTGCTGTGCCAGGAAGCACCAGCCAAGAGGAAAATCTGACCCTTGCTCCTGAGAAGGATGATGGCATTTGGGGACCATTTCCAAGTGGCCCAGGTCACATGATCTAGCACAGGTAAATAGAGTTTAGCTTTCAGGAGACACATCTTGACTGGTCTGAAAAGGAGGCGTTTCCTCCACTCCAACCCAAAGCAATGGAAAAATAGCTAACTGGGAGACTTGCCTGTGGATTGGAACTTTGAGCAGCTCAGCAGGAATTCAGTGCTGGGCCAGGATGAGCCGTACCAGATCAGTGCAGCCATGGTGTTTGTGTAGTCTGACACACACCTTGTACCATGCTCCTGGTGAGCCTGAGCCCTTCTGACTCCACACCTCAGACAAAACATCCCTTAAAAAATAGATCCAAACCCTGCCTCTGTTTTCTATTCAAAAGAAGCAGCCTTCAAATACACTGTATTTTTTCCCACCTGTGCCTTTGTTGCATCAAGTCTTTACATCCACCACACTCTCCCAGCTCCTCCAAAATCAGTGCTCCTGCCCGTGTTCTCCCCTTGCTATTTAGGACCCCTTCACTCATTTTAAAATTGTAAAGCTTTTGGATTCTTGAATCCCTTTCTCTTCCCTCTCTTGTCCACTTGGCCAGTTCACATGTATTCTTCCTGTCCACACACACCTGCAGGGAACTATTTTTAGGTTTTAAATACATTCACATCCCTCCTGTCACAGCAGCAAGACACAGATGTCTGTGGAAGGAAACAGAAGGCCATTCCTTTGATCTGCTGCAATTTCCAGCTCAGAAGTCTCCAGGGCCAGAGGTGGCTTCTAGGTAATTAATTACTCCTTTGCCAACTCTTTCCTTCAATCCATAGCATTTCTAGCACACACAACATCCTGTGGCAAGGAGCTGCACAGCTTCACACACTGCTCTTATTTCTTTTCTATTTGTGGAATCCATGTCCCATTTAATCCATTCTACTCACAGCTTTGCAATAGTGTTCTTTCCAAGTTGAGAAATCCTACCTTAGTCCTTCCACAATTTTCCACACGAGCTATATCCCTTTAGATCAGGATACACAATACTCAAGAACCATTAAGCTACACAGAAACCCATGAGCTCTCTGTTTAATTGCTGATACCCAACATGGAATCATGGAATGGTTTGGATTGGAATGGACCCTAAAGATCATCTCATTCCAACTCCCTGTCAGGGACACCTTCCATAGACCAGACTGCTCCAAACCCCATTTGCCTGAAGTTTGAGATATTGTAAGACAGCTACAACAACCTCATAACTCAGCCCCTGAGCAGTAAGTTCTCCCAGATTCTCCCCAACAGGTGATAAGATAATTTTTCCCCATGTGGATTACTTGACAGCACTGCAGTTTTCCAGCCCAGTCAGTCTCGCCAGGCCCTTTCATAATCTTCCTAGCAGAAACACTTCATCTTATTTACCTTGATTAAAACTGCCACATTTGCAATGCCACTGACCTTGTCACCTCTTTTTCCTAGGTTGTTTACAACATTCTGAGCAGGTCAGATCTTTCCAGCTCTATCTTTGCTAGGAAAAAAAAAATCAATCAGCAATCCCTACCCTCCATTTCTTGTAATTCTATCTTTTTTTATTCTTGTGTAAGGACCTTCCCCTTAACCCCATCTGCTTGGAAATAATAAGGAAACCTGTTCAGAAAGATATTAGGACATCATAGCTGTGGCTACCAGACCATTCTATTTTGTATCTGCTGATCACTCTCAGGAGCTCCAAGAGGAATGTTTTCGTTTTAAAAAGCCATCCTAACACTTCTCAGGTGTATCAGATTCATGAAGGTCTCAGCACTACTAGTCTGGAGCATTATTTCTACAAGTCTGGCCTGGAATTCTGATTCTCTCCTGGAGCTGCTTTTTTTAATTTTTCCCTTATTTAATCATTTGTATTTTCATGTCAACCCAGCTGCATGGTGGTCTCTGTTTTGTTAACTAAGAGGGAAGCTAGGAATGCAAATATGCTGCTAGAATCTCCAGAACAACCTTACATAGGCGTTACTGACTCCACAGGGAATGTATTTCACATCTCACCACTCAAAAGAAGGCTTCAGAAATGCTAAGACAAAAAAAAAAATTAACATTCTGGCTATCAATGCTGGCTTTAAGCAAAGTTAGGCTTTACTTTCCAGCTGATGCTAAGCAGGAATGTTGAAATGGAAGTAAATCCCAAAAAAATAGAGCAAAAAAAAAATCCTAAAAAAACCCAGCAAGGCATATGTTTGCAAAGCAGGAAACAAATTCTAGCACAGACAAGTTTTTAAGAACAAGGAGTGGGAAAAGAAGGATTAACAAGGTGCTCACTCTCAGTACAGCTTGAGCTTTTCCTTCACCTGCTTTAGACTCATGAAATCCTCATGCCAACAGGCCCAGCCAGCCTTGGGAGGCAAAACAAACCTCTCCCGCTCAGAGCTAGCCCACTGGATTAGTGTAATGAGGATTAAAACTGTTTTCTGATACCACACAACCCTGAACTCTCCACAGCCTGCATGATCTCTCACCAGTACTGGTGATTTCACAGACTGCTCCAGCACTCCCTGTTCAGCCTCCAGGGTCAGGACTCCAGCTCAGATGTGGTTTCCTATCAGCCAGCAGTGACAATCAAAATGGCCATCAAGGTTAAAAAGCAATATATTTAATTGTGGGGAAAATGATGACAGATTACCTCTTCAGAGAATACACACAGGCAAAGGTTACAAGTGCCCCTGCATTTCTGATAAAGGCAGAACAAGCAACACAACACTGATAAATAGTAGCACAGGCTAATAAAATATTAAATGGCAGATGCTGCCACATTCAATTTGCCTTCACAATCTATCGATGACTCAGCATCTTGTCAGCAGCATCAAAGTTCTCCACATTGTACTCTGGCAATTACTAATGGCATTTCAAGCCACCTTTCCCCTCTTTTCTTTACCAGTACATGGCTTGGGAAAGTCCACTGAGGAAATCTCATTCCCACCTCTGAAGGGAGATGAAGGGACTGTGCAGAAAACTCTGCCATAAAATATTAGGAGCTTGTTTGAAAGTGATTGGTTTCATATTCATTTCATGGGGCAAATGAGCAGAAGGGGCTCTCAGCAGGCAGAGCATAAGCAGGTTTAATTGGAGAGATGTGCCAGCTCTTGAGCTGCCCACATTGGGTTTTTTTTTTTACCTTTTAAGTAAATCTGACCACAGATGAAAATGAAGAAAGTACTGGACAATTCAGCAGCACAACCCCAAAAGCTCAGTCTCACCATGGGGAAAAAAGCATCATGGAGAAGCACAAATGTGGAATTTGTCATCCAGGTAAAATCTAGTTCTGGATCTCAGCAGATTTTAGTTTAACTCTTAATCTTCTGCATCATCTCACCCATCCTCAAGAGCAGATCATTCCTAGTCTTCCCAGGACTACTGAGAGTTCATTTTCCATATGGAAAAAGTGAACTTGCTTTGAACCAAAGTTTATTTCCTAAGCACTGACTGGGCTTTCAGTTAGAAATAACTCAAACCCCAGGAAATAGTGGGATAAGATGAAACATTTTCTGCAGCATATCTCAACCTGCCAACCTTCATAACTTGTGTAAAAATCCCTCCAAAAATTGCACAGGAGGTAAAGTTTTAACACAAGTTAACAAGCAAGCTTAGACTATATTTGGTCCCTTTTCTCCCTAAGAAAAAAGCCAGGTTAAAGGACTCCAAAACCTTTAAACTATGGGACGAATTCTTCATCCTTCTCAGTTCCCCCTGTGATTTATTTCAGGGAGGAAAAAAAAAAAAGCTGGATAAACTCTAAACATAGAAGGAAGCAGCAGAGATCAGGGAAGGCAGTGGTGGCACTCAGAGGGCAGCAGAAATATTTAATAGTGTAGAAACTCAGAGGGTTTCCACCAGTGAGATGAAAAAATGTAAAAAAACCCCTGTCAAATAGTATTAAGTCCTCATATGTCAAAGCTTCCACCATAAATAGAAGACAGCCAATCATTCCCAGAATCAATGCCAACACAACAAAATGCTGCCAAGACCACCATTAATACTGACAAGAGAAAATTTTTCTTCTGTTGCAACAAAGAACAAGTTCACTCATGACAAAAGCAAAAAAATAAAGCTGACTGGACTACACAAAACTCATTAAAAAACCCTGATTAAAAGGCTCTTATCTAGTCCCGCAACACTTAATCACTCAGAGCTAATTAGGCTAGGCCTCCTTGTGTTTCACTGCAGAGCTGCTCCACTTTCAGAGGCTCTCCCCTGGCTTTTACCACCTCTCCATTGCTTCAAACCTCAGAGAGCTGCAGCAGCACCACAGCACTCAGTGCTGCTGAACCATGAGCCAAAACCAAACCAAGAGGCTGGTGGCACTTGTCAAACCCTTTCTGCCCAAGGTGGACACTGCTTTGACCAGTTCATTCGTCTGTTACTTGCCTAGGTACTGTTTCATTTGGGTTTTTCATTCTTACATAAAAGGGGATGACTCCATCAAAGTTGCTCAGATACTTTTCCAGACCAGTCCTGAGCAAGCATACATCAGCTAATTAATGTGAGATTGAGGATATACTGGGGAGTCTGAAAGGGCCAAGAAACTTTAAAAAAAAAAAAAAATATCTCTAATTCTGGGCAGACAGATGAACAGCCACATTCCCAGGGGAGAGACCCTGGGCTGCCCAGCTCTGTGAGAGAACCCAGCAAACACACACACTTCAGAAATGCAGACACAGGGATGCTGCTGAATGTGCCACAAGGATCTGTGGTGAATTTCACACCTCTGGCTTCCCCAAAAGCTCCCTTGAGTCATGACAGAAGTCCCACCTTTGAAAGATGGAGCAATCAAAGCCAACCACACACTGTGATACAGAGCTGCTGACTGAGACATGGACTGGTTATAACTGGAAGTCATCCCAGCAGCAGTGAAGGGGTTTTAATAAAAAACCTGACTGAATGGTTGGAACCTGAGCAAAAGGGGATTTTCAATCTAATTGTTTCACTGCTTCTGCATATGTAGAAGCTTTTTGCTCAGTTCTCTCTGTAGAGTTTTGACCTGTGGTTTTAGAGCATCCATTCTATTCCTTTGTACTGAGTCATAGGTTTGGAAAGAACAATTAGGGCACAGCAGTAAATGACTCCTGAAAGGTTACCAATTGTGTTAGGAAGCAACCTGCAAAGAGGAAGGTAAATTACATGCACCAATAAATGCTACCAATAAATTGCCAAATTGGTCTGTTTACTGTACAGCTTGGTGGTATAACTCACAAAGATCACCTGCAATTGATCTTGAACCATATTCAAATTTAAATAAGTTTTTTTTTTTTAATACCTTGGAGCCACTTAGTCTCTCAGAGGAAACCATCACCAAATACTTTACAAAGCACATGTGCAGCTAGGTTGGTATTATTAATGCACACTCTAAATACTGAGATGGCTGCACAAAACATCCTCCCAATTTCCAGAGCCTTATGGTAACCCACTTTGACAGTACAAGCAATAACAGGTATTTCATGTTCTTTTACCAGCAGGAAATATTAATGTCAAATATTTGAAGCCAGAAGGAAAAAAATGGAAAGTCTAAATCAGCTTCAGTGAATAGCTGATCTGCAAATCCACCTCTGCCCAAGTGTGCAGCTGCAACGATTTTTAAAATCGGATGAGCAGCTTCATATTGCATTAAGTACCTGAATTTCTCATCAACACAGACAGAGTTCCTGTGGCAAAACACTGTTCATTCAGCTGCTGGGAAAACCAGCAGTAAAAAGTAATTCTTCACCAGCTTCTCTGGCTATTTTCTATCCTAGCAGGCAGACTTGGGAAAACCAAAACTCCTTATAATTGTGAAGACCTAAGACAACTGCCCAACTATGCTATTTTAGTACAGCAAATCACATGGGTTCCATATGGAACAAGTGAAACTTTTAACCCAAGTCTATTTCCTAAGCAGAAACGGTTTCATTTTATATACTTCTCTTGTGATATATTTCATTAGACCTTTGTAACTAAGAAAATTTGTATGGAAGAAAGAGAGTCCTGGCCCTCAGCCTATCTATCCCTTTCTCGCAGCTTTTAACACCATCTTGCCATGCAGCAAAACCTGCACAGAAGAAACTATTGCTAGTTTAAACCCCAGAGTTATACAGGAATTCACACGATGCAAGAGCCTAAAAAACACCTGAAACTTTTGCACTGCAAACTGAAAGTGGGACTAATGAGCAATAGGTATTCATTACCAGCTTCATCATTAAGGACAGACTAGCCAGCAGGAGGGGTTTTCCACCAAGGAAATAAAAGCAAGCTTTGATAAGCCTGTGGGATCTGGCAGGCCCGCTGCGGCGCTGCTGTGGAGGGAGGCCCCTGAGATGGAGAGACGGGCCTCCTGAAGAGATAAGGAACATTGCACAATAACAAAGTCCAGACCCCCTAGATAAGGAGAACACTTTTTGGTTACGGAGACCCACAATTCTTTGAGGGATTTTTATGTAGATCTGTTGAAACCCATTGGTTTGTAACCCCCCACACACCCACCTATGTACCCTTATAAAAACCTCTGTACTTTCCCCCAGACTTCAGGGATTTCTCGTCCCTGGCTTTCCCTTCGCTGGGTACCTGGCAGTAAAGTTACCCCCTGCGGAATGGCCATACGAGTCCCTCATCTCTCTCTCTCCGTGCCGGCTGTGAAGGGGTTGCCTTGCAGGATCACTGAGCTGAACTCACTGAGCTGAACTCACTATAGCCCGTCGTGGCTACTACCCTGCTAAGGCACCCCTAGGCTAGCCGAGGGAAAGCCGCTGGCTCCCTGGAAGGCATTCTCTGAGGAGAGTACCTCTCTGGGGTAGACCCGGCTGTCCTGGCCTGAGACCTCTCAGGCCCCTTCCCGGCGGAGCCGACATTATAAGCCAACTAATTTTGGTAGGCAGATTGCAAAGGCAACAATCACTTCATGGAAGAAACAGGTTTTCTCTTTTTAATTTCACTGTAACTGGGAAGGAAAACAGAAAAAAGCAATGGAACATAAATGCATAAAATATGCTACAAAAATACAGCTTTGCCAACACTGCTCCCCACTGCCAAGTCTGGAGCAGAACAAGATAGCTGAGATCCCTCAGCTTCTTGCCAGAACAGAAATGCTTCCCTTTTTTACTTCTGGATAGTCCAATTTAAGCTTTCCAAAAAGAAAAGACATCTTGGGGCCAAGACAATGCCCTAGAAGAAATTCTTTCTCTTAAATTTTTAGAGCCATTTCTCACATTTTTAGAGCAAGCAGACAGTTATAAATCAATGTTAAACACCATTAAATTGAAACAGCTTTCCACTGAAATAGATTTCATCATCACAAAAGTTAATTTTCTGACAACACTGCAAAAAGATTTAACCTGTTGCCTTGAAATTGACCATCACCACAAAAAAGAAAAAAAGAGACTGGTATGTTTTTATTTGTATGTTTTCTCGTTTTCAGTGTACTCTCACACTGCCACAGGGTGTCTCTCTCCACAGATGAAAAAGAGAGAAATATCTCCCTGTAGATGAAATAGGATTAGCTGCATCTCTGCCCCCTAGATTCCAAGAGAGACAAGCTGGCCCTGGTAGATTCCCACATGCTCTCCAGGGTTCCCGTCTATTCCCGGGTCTCCAGTGCTTTACGACTGCCACCTTCTGTTGTGGAAGGGAGCAACACATTCCCGCGGCACTCGGTTACCTCGGCTTTCCAGCCCCTCTTCTGGATGAGGCTCAGCCTGAAGACTGCTCACCCAGCTTGGAATTTTCCAAGATTTAAGGTCCTGATCCCTTACACTCACTGCCTGTTTCCCTCTGTCATGGCAAAACAACACGAGAGCCCCATGTGTTGCAACTGAACTTCCACAGCCAATGCTGAAAGACACAAAGTTAGCACGGTGCTCCGGAACTCTGCCTCAGACACCTGCTCTTCCCACCTCCCACTTTAGCAGCTGCTGATCCAGCTGCAAATAAATTAGAAATCTCCAGCTGTACCTTTTTCTTCCAACTACAGCTTCTGGGTTTCTAAAGTTGTTATTATTAAACTTACAGGGATGTTTTATATAGAGTTGAGACAGCTCAACTAGGATGTGTAATGTACGGACTGAAAGGGTCTCACTGCTTAAAGAAGAAATGACACTAAAAGGGAACAAAACTGATCACTCTCTTTCTGTTATACAATCTTACAGCCCTATCCTTGAAATTTATAAAATTCCCACACTAACCTGCTAAGGTATTAATCCATGGACTGATTATTAACCATCAAACTGCAATTGTTCAGTTTACATAAGAACATGCACACAGGTTATAAATGAACATGTTTACATAAGAACATGTACACAGGTTATAAATGAACATTTAGGGAACAAGTTATTTTTAACAAGGGTGCTTTTAACAAAAAAGCTCATTATTTTAACTCAATGTCTCCTCAGACAGCAGGAAGAGAACACGACTATCAGACAGCAGTTGGCTGTCCCCTGAAGGCCTGGGTGCATCAGCAAGTTAAAAGATGGAGATACTTTAGCTGAGCACAAAAGCATCAATGAAAGCAAAAAGAAAAAAATACTCTTCAAAGTAATAATGCTCCAGTAAAAATTGTATTCTCGCTGTTGAAATTCTCCTAGCTCCAGCTCTCTCAGTGTTTGGAAGTAAAGAACTGAATTTCCTTCCACATGAAATCCAGCTCAGGATTGGCCACGGAAAGCTCACACCCAAAGCACTGAAGCATCTTGATTTACCTTTTACTCTCTTCCACTGCTTTGTCCAGGTGCTGGAAGATATCTTGGAATAAAACGCAGCTGGAGCGGCTGTTGATGTCATAGCCATAGCCTCTCTTCCAGTACTGCTTCAGGTCGTTCAGGTATTCCAGCACCTAAAGTCAGAGCTTACAGGTTTTTATTACTGCATTAAGGGAAAACAAAAAGTTCACAGCCTAGAGCAATGACAAAACCAACTCCAAACATCAGGGCTCCAATTGAAACCACTCCAGCATAAAACCAGACAACAGATCAGACCAAAGAGTGACCAAATTCAGCATCTGGCAACAACCACAGTCAGGTGAGGTGCTGCACATCAAGAGACAACCACCATCCACTGCCTTTTTAGCACTTCTGATTTTGCCTTTGGCTCATCACTCTTCCCACAGAATCCATTCCACACCTTTAGCCCAGCTTGTCTGTTTTCCCATTCCAGAGGCACACATGCATCTCAAGCAGACAGAACCATGCCTCGGAATTATGCAAGAGCACACAGTGCTCTCCTCATTCTCTGTTCCTTTCCTGACAATTCCTGGCATCGAAGTCATTTCCCACCTCCCTGCTGAATTATTTATAACTAGATTGAACAAGGCAGGTCTCAGCAGAAGCCCATGGTGACCCTGATCCCCTCAGACAGGAGTTCACTTACTCCTAACTGCCAACATCTACCAAACACCTACCTATGCAAAGGCCTCCTCTTTTCCCAGGGGCGCAAATTTCCTTAAGAGCCTTGGGGGAGCCTTACTGAACATCAAAAGTGACATTGAAAGAACAGGAACAAACATTTGTCTCATTTATCTGGGTTCTACCGGCTTTTGTCAAGAGGCATTTATTTAGTTTAGAGAGCTGATAGTCCCCAAAACCAAAAGGAGAGCCTTGGAGGCCCTGGAAGACCTCATCTGATGTACCCTGGAGTGAACTTTATCATGTAATTCTGTCATGTGAAAAACACACATTATAGAATGGTTTGGGATGGAAGGCCATTTAAGATGATCTCATCTCAAACCCCCTGCCACAGGCAGGGACACTTTCCACTAGAGCAGGCTGCTCCAAGCCCCACATACCTTGGCATCTTCTTCACTGAAGAGTGAACACCACGGGGAGGTCACATTCTTTATGGCCAGCTCGTAGGAGCAGGTGAGAAAAGCCACTTGAACAAGATCTGCAATAAATCCAACAAACAAGCAAGAGATAAACCACTGCTACATAAATAGCAACTTCCTCTCCTCGGTTTACCTCTAAAATGAATTGCAAATTACTGTTTGGCAATGCAAACAATGGAATCCAATAAGTACTTGGCAGGACAAAGACCAAGCACCAAATATACACAGTTGAACAGAAATATTGTGCAAACCCCAAATTTTGGACTGCAAGCTCTTTGCATTACATCATTACAAAGGGAAAACAAGAACATTTCACATAAAATGCTTCCCATCTGCTGATTTGTAATAGGTGTCAGCTGCTGGTGCAGCCACACAGATCAGAGCAGTCAACACAGGGAAGGTGTGAGGTCTTGGACAACTCCCCCTCCACATCAGCAGCTGAGTACAAGCAGCAGCAGGCTGAACTTTGTTTCCAGCATGTCCCTAATGCTGCAATCCCAACAGCGACACTTGTTTTAGGGGGCTTTTGACTGCACAGGGAAACCCAGCACTTCTGTTCTGGACAGGTGAGCTCCCAGACAGACACACGGACCTGCTTTTCCTCAGATCACTTATGTGCTTGAGCTGTAACAGGGTTCACAAAAGCTACACCTACTCCAGAAAGCAAACTTAAAAGAAAAACACTCAAATCCCTCCAAAACCAGGTAAAGCTGATTTCATGTACAGGAAAGTTGTTTTCAAACATCTTTTTCTTCTAACTACTAACCAACAATCACTCATTACTGCAACACCAACACAAACAAACAGTCTCACGTACTTAATTAGAGACTGCATCTGCAAGTCACAGTCACTTTAAGTTACCTACTCCGCATAACTACATGTCTTGGAAGTTGTTCTTGGTCAGCCTTGGAGTCAAAACACCTGTAACAGGAATTCCTTACCTGCATTTAGCTCCTCCACCGGCAAACACAAGGCACTGGCCACCTTCTCCAGGACCTTCTTCATCTCAGGCCCCTCTTTGAAGGCATTCACCTGGCACATGGCCGCATCATTCTCCTCCACCAGAGCTACAAACTTGGCACAGTGATCAAAGAACCGCATCAGGGAGTCGTTAACTTCAACCTCCACCTCTGAAAGCAAACGTGGGTGTCAGGGGGAGCACCGCCATCCCCAAGATGTGGTCACTGTGACACCCTCCACAGTCTACCCACCACAGCCACGTCCCCATGGAGGGGATGCAGGGTCCCCCTCAGCCTGGGCATGGCAGATGTGGGACTGGTCTTGTGGCTTCCCTCAACAACAGGGAGGGCAGGAGTCATCCCCAAGCCCTTTAGGAGGGATCCTTCCAGCCACCCAGGAAGGCCTCAGGAGTCTCGCAGCCCTTCAGGGAGGTCACGGTGCTCCCTCAGGGTTGGCTCGAGGCTCCCCCCGCTCTCAGTGAAGCACAGGGCTCCCTCAGGAGAGGGATGGAGCTCTCGCAGGGAGGGGGTGAGGAACCCCCATCCCCTTTGGGAGAGCTGGCAATCCCTCAGGGAAGGCCAGGGGCTGCCCTAGTCCCTCAGGGAGGACATTCAGTCAGAGTACGGGTCTCCCTCACCCGCTCAGGCCCCCACCTGGCCTGCCCTGGAGGAGGGCGCAGGAATCCCCCATCCCCTGGCGAGAGCCGGGAATCCCTCAGCCCTTCAGGAAAAGCCCAGGACAGGGGACGGGCGGGCGTCGCGCACTCACCGTCGCCGCCAAAGTCGAGTGTGGGCCCGAGCCCGCGGCGGAAAGCGGCCCCGCTCTGCAGGCAGCGGTGCTTGGAGCTGCTGGCCAGCGCCAGGCGGCGGCGGGCGGCGAACAGCGCGGGGAAGCGGGCGGCCATGCGCCGGGCCAGCTGCTCCATGTCGCGCCGGCCCTGAGGCGCCAGCCGCCCGTCCAGGCTCTCCTCGTACCACATGGGCCAGGCGGCCAGGGCGGCGGCGGCGGGGCAGGCGGCGGCTCCCGCGGCCCGCCGGAGCAGCCGGCCGTGCAGCTCGCCCAGCCGGCGGACCTGCCCGGCCGTGGGGTAGCGGGTGCCGTGCCGGAGCACGGCGCGGAGCTGCAGCGGAGTGCAGGAGGCGGGCAGCGAGCCGCCCGCCCCGGGACCCAAGGACAGCGGGTCGCTCACCAGGTGCGGGTTCACCTCCTCGTAGCGGGACTTGGTGCCGAAGTAACCGCTCAGCCCCGCGCTCGCCGGCGGCAAGACGAGAAGCAGCAGGAGGAGACCGGCTTCGCGGCCAGGCGCCATGGCTGCAACTGCGCGGCTGCCGCAGGAAGAGGCGGAGCGCAGCCGCCTCTTCACGGCTCCGGCCGCCCCAGGAACCGCCCCAAACTGGCTCCTCCCGCTCCCTCACGGCTCTGCCCGTCCCCTTACACCTTTGTCCGCCTCTTCACGGCTCTGGCCGCCCTAGGAGCCATCGCAGCCCGGCTCCTCCCGCTCCCTCTCGGCTTCACCCGTCTTCTCTCGGTTCCTCCCCCTCCCTCTCGGCTCCGTCCGCCCCCTCACGGCTTCGCTGGCGTCGACGCAGTTCCTCATGGCTCTTCGTGGCTCCTGAGGGCCTCGCCCCCTCCATCCCCGCTCCACCCGAGCCTTCTCGGCTTCACGCGTCCCCTCACGGCTCCGTCCACCCCCGCCCGAGACTCGTAGCCAGGCGGGAGCCCTGAGGGGAGCCCTGAGCTGTCTGGCCTATTTTTGTATCTGCGTTACCTCTATGGAGTCTTACTGACTCCATAACAAAATGTCAATACAGAGTCAGACGCGAGGGGAATGGTTAAATTCCTCTCTACAGGCAGAACAACTGGATAGACTGCAGAGACAAGGTACGTTGTCTTTCTCTCTGTATAAAAGGCAGAGCAAACCCCGTGAAGCCGATGGGCTTGGGACAGCCTAACTTTCTTTTTGGGGGTGAGTGTCCAAGATCTGCTAGTTCTGAACACTTTAAAATTGTTCCTCTTCAATTCTCTGCAGCCGTACAAAATGTTATCAACTGTGAGGTTTACTATTACCAAAAATGCCCCTTGTTCAACTGGTAGCAGAATGTGCTGCTGTCCCTTGGAGTCCTGTTTTAGAGAATCGGTCTGTTGATGTAAAGCAACAGCAGAAACTTGCTAACAAATCCCTACCATGTTTTAGTCATCAAATTAGTCTAATTAGCATTTAAATTGGCTAAATATTAAGACTAATCAAAACCCTGGACCTAGGCTGGGGTGGGAATGGGGCAAGTGGGAATGTGGAACTAAACTTTAAAGCTAGCTGTGTTTCTCAGAGCTCTGTGAAAGCTTCAGCTGTGAGGTGCATATCTCCATCATTAAAGAAGCTCTGAAGTAGATAAATTTTTTAAAATGTTAGTACAATCTCTTCTTTGTTGCTTCTTCATGGCAGAAATTCATCGCAAACCAGGAATGCTGCCAGGGACTGCAGCTCCTCTCAGAATTTGCTTTGTACTCCAGCGTGGGTGACCAGAGCCAAGACTGGTCTTTCACAGGTGTTTCTCACTCATTTTTCACTAAACAGCTGGATTGCACTCAAAGAAAGGTAGTGATGCTGTGAGGGGGTTGTGGGTGGCTGCTGCAGGGGTTGGCACCGTGGGGCATGTGGGTTTTTCCATAGAATCTCTTGAGCTGGAAGGGACACACATAGCTCACCAAACCTCAGAACCCCAGGGTCCCTGAGGCTGGAAAAGCCCTGCCAGCCCCTGGAGCCCACCCTGTGCCCCGTGCCCGCCTTGTGCCCAGCCCAGAGCACTGAGTGCCACCTCCAGCCCTTCCCTGCACACCTCCAGCCATGGGCACTGCAACCCTCCCTGGGCAGCCCCTGCCCAGGCCTGAGCACCCTTTCCAGGCACAAATTCCTCCTGCTGGCCAAGCTGAGCCTGCCCTGGCCCAGCTTGAGGCCGTTTGCCCTTGTGCTGTCCCTGTGCCCTGGCAGCACAACCCGACCCTCCCTGGCTGCCCCCTCCTGTCACACCCCTGAGTCTCCTCAGAGGAGTCCAACTCCTTTTAGCATGTTTTGGTTTTGTTGGGGTTTTTTTCCCAGCAAGAGCAGGTAGAAATAAGCAGCTCTGTTAAAACGAGTGGGAGCACAAAGTTTGCAGCCAGGGATGCTTCCAGCGGGGAGCTGTGTCCAGAGAGCCACCAGTATTGGTTATAAACACAGGATCCCGTGCTGACAGGGGCTGGAGGCTGCCGGGTGTGCCCCTGGTGCCCCCTGCGTGTCCCAGCAGGGCCATCCCAGAGCCCAGGGCACAGCCCTGTGTGCACCCAGCTGTGCCCCAGCCCCAGGCAGGAGAGCCCCCAGCCTGTGTGCACAATGTGTGCAGGGCTGGGCCCTGCCCAGGGCAGAAGCTGTGCCTGCTGTGCAGGGGCCATTGCTGGGCTCAGCCCCTGCCCGTGGCTCTGGGGCCATTGCTGGCCCCCGGAGCAGAGCCTGGGCCCTGCTGGGAGCCCTCCCTGCAGACACTCAGTCACATCCCACTGGCACTGCTGGCAGCATGGAGTGATGGCATTGTAATGACCTATCCAGAAAAGCTTAGAGAGGCTTAGAAAAGCAAAGAATAAAAAGAGGCATCCTGTGGAAAAGCCTGAGCAGCACAGTGGTGACACATCAAGTTATAAAACAGCTTGGGCAAAAGCATAAGCAAAACATCCCCATGCTGATTATAGCCATTTTCAGCTGAACCCTCACTACTGAATAGATACCAAGCTTGTAGCTAAGGAAACAAGAGTTATCTATCTTTTGACCCACAGCACATCCTGGGGAAACACGTGGTTTTACACAGAGCAAACTTTACTCCCTGCCTGCATATTCAGGCTATTGCTTCTGCAGCTGAGAATTTTCAGTGAATAAATCAATTTTTGCGATCTATTTAGTCCACTAGTGAAATTCTGTTGGAAAGTGTGTGGCTCACCTGTCTCCCACCTCCATATCCAAAAGGATTTGTTAATGCAGGAGTATGCTAAGGCTCGAACAGGGTAGGTAAAGCCTGTAATGGTGTAAGAGAAAGGGAAAAGAAAATATGGGAATAAGTAAGTGGTTTAAAGCTTCTGGGCAAAGTTCTGGGCTCTCTGTTAGAGCAGGGCAGTGTACTCAGCTGTCTCCCAGTGACTCTGTGCAGGGCTATTTGGCCCCTTTCCTGTGACTCATTTAGTTTATGTTAGACATATCTACCACAAATCACTTTGAGCGTATCATCTTTTATAACAAAACCAGCATGAGACTACACCCAGTGTTGCTTTGAAACCTGTTGAGGGTATTTTATAAACACCAAGAAAAATACCCATTCCATCTTCTGCATAATTATTCACTGTAAGGAATCTGTAGTTGGTTTTAGTAGGAAAAGGATTTTGCATATTGCATGTAATATTTTTTATATTATAGTGTGAATGTGAGCTGCTGTGGGTGAGGGAGAAAAAGAGAACTCAAAGAGTTTTTTGTTAGACATTTTAAATGTGAAGTTAAAAGGTAATTAAATAAAAACTGGTTTGTGATCCCAGTTGTCAGGGGCAGACAGATCTGGATCCCTTCCACATGGGATCCCTTCCTTGCTCCTCTCATGTCACATTAAATCATCACATCCTATTGTCTCCCATGGAATTGTTCAGATATGTATTTTGAATGGTTTCACAGGATATTTTCTGTTATGACAGGGAAAATCTTATCATTCTATGAGGAGTCACAACACCTCTAGTTCATATCTCAAAATTATGGACAAAGCATTTATACAACAGCCACATTGCCATTTTCACCCTGCATAAGTATTGCGATGTTCTTTTTAGATCTAATTTGGAGGCCAAAACCATTTACAAACATGCCTGTTCCAAATGCAACTTTATCAGATTCTTCTCTCTTCTGTTCTCCTTTATTCTTGTTTTTTTTTTTTTTTTGTTTGTTTCTTTCTTTCTTTCTTTCTATCTTCAGTTCTGGTGATGCTGAGGGTAGTTAGTTCATGACTCACATTTCCATAGCAGCATTTTTTTGTACTCTTGCAGTGCAATCAAATAGTCCTGTCCTGAATAATTTCCTTGTTTCTGCTTCATCTATGGATTTTCTGTAGAGGTGCATCCATTTCCAAACCAAGCTCTGTTCAAAATGCAACTGAGAAAGATAATGCACCCACCTCTTCTGAAAACACATTTTTTCTTATAAACCCTTCTGCTCCTCACTGTTTTGGTGGCCTGTAATTGCTGTTAATGGAAGTGTCTTTCTTTAGCAGTGAAAGGGTGGAGAACCCAAATTTTCCTGTGTCCCCAGCTGAGTGTATGCCATTAGCTGGTCTTTCCAGGAATGAAGAAAATGCTCCCATTTCCAGTCTGAGCACTGGGGTATCTCCCATGGTACAGAACTCACTGCTGCACCTGTACAAGTGAGGCATGGATTCAGTCCTCTGTGTAATGCTTTTGAACCCAAAGGTCCAGGGAGGAGAGGTGTCAGCCCCTAATTGTGTGTTCTGCTTTCCTTCTCATGCAGCTTCATTCCTTCACTGTCAAGGAACAGATCTCTAAGCAGGAATCTTTTCCTGCTGGCTGGCAGCTTTTCCTTATTATCTGATGAGTGGCCATGATTTTAGGAGAGGAAATAACAATAGAATCACAGAATGGTTTGGGTTGGAAGGGACCTTGAAGATCATCCAGTTCCAAAACCTTGCTATGGGCAGGGGCATAGGCTCTCCTATGTGCCAGGCTGCTCCAAGCCCCAAAGTCCAGCCTGGCCTTGGGCACTGCCAGGGATGCAGGGGCAGCCCCAGCTGCTCTGGGCACCCTGTGCCAGGGCTGCCCACCCTGCCAGGGAATAATTTCTGTCTAATATCCCATCCAGCCCTGCCCTCTGGCACTGGAAGCCATTCCCCCTTGTCACTCCATCCCTTGTAAATAGTCTCTCTCCATCTCTCTTGGCTCTCTCAGGCCCTGGAAGGTCACAATTTGGTCACCCCGGAGCTTCTCCTCTGCAGCTGAACACTCCCAGCTCTCCCAGCCTCTCCTCCCAGCAGAGCTGCTCCATCCCTCTGATCATCCTGGGGCCTCCCCTGGGCTCTCCCAGCAGCTCCAGGTGCCTCCTGTGCTGGGGCAGCTCTGCAGGTGGGGTCTCACCTGAGCACAGGGGCAGAATCCCCCCCTGCCCTGCTGCCCACGCTGGGGCTCAGCCCAGGGCACGGGGAGGTTCTGGGTCCCAGCTCCCACCCACAGCACCCCCAGCTCCTCTCCAGGGCTGCTCCTCCCCTGGATTGATCCCGGGGGTGCCCTGACCCAGGGCAGCACCTTGCACTTGTTCTTGTTGGCTGTTGTCAGCCTTTGAGCCTCACAGAGCCGAGGCAGGAGGGAAGTCAGGGTGCTGCTGTGGGGACACCCTGAGTGTCACCTCCCAGCCAAGGGCTGCATTAACCCAGGGGGCTCAGAGCTCCATGTCCTCAATTCCTCTGGTTTTCGTTATTCTCCCTAAACAAGTGAATTCCACCACGAGGGCAGGAAGCAAACCCAACAAGATCCCAAGGCACTGCATCCTCCAGACAGCCCAGCTTTCTCAGGTGGATGAGCCCTGCAGACACAGACCAGGCTGGCAGTGGCTGGGCTCAGCCAAGGCACACACAGCAGCCCAGGCGAGCAGATCTCCCTGAGTGTGTCCCTGTCCTGGTCCTGGGTACAAGGAATGGGGCCAGGCAGGGATGAGATGATGGGAATCTGATCTGGCACAGAGAGAGGCAGGAAGGTGAAGGGGTGTGGTGGAGACTCAGAGGAGGTGGAGGGTGGGGGCTTGGAGCAACTCAGTCTGCTTTTGGGTCACACCTTCACACTGGGAGGTGGTGTGGCAGCAGGCTGCTTTGGGGAGTTCCTTGTGCATCTTGCCTGCCATGAGGAGGGTGTCCCTCTTCCCCCTGAACTTCCCTGGCTCACATGCAGAAGCTAGTGCTTGTGCTGAGCAGGCAATGCTGCATTGTTGCTGCTGCTGGGTGGGATGGAGGCATCCAGAAACCTGGGCTCTTGATTCTCTGTCAGTTGACATCACATCTCAGCTCACCAGTACAAAGCCATGTCAGCAGAGTGGTGCTTGATTTGGGGACCCACATTTGTACTCTGGGTGCCAAACCTCTATAATCTAGGGGCACTGCCAGGTCCCTGCTGCTCCTTTTGAAGAGTGGGCTCTTCAGAGGTATTTACTGCTCTTCTGGGCAGTCCTAAACCTTCTGGGCATGTGAGTAGGGAGCAGTTGATTCTCACAAGGAAAACAATGGCTTTTCCTATAGCTGATGCCACATTTTGGTTAATAATGGGAGAACTGGAAAAGGAGTGGCACATATAATTCCTGCTTTCTGCAGAAAGGGCTGAATTCAGATCTCATCCATGCTGTCCTAATGGAGAGAGTGCTCCACATGCTCTCCCTTCTGGCACAGCACCATTTAAGTGTGTGTGACACAGCTTGTTCTCCCAGAAAACACAGAAGCCTCTGGGGATCCTAGGTAGTTTAACCTCTTTGCAAGCAGAGTTTCTGGTCTTGCAGTGTGGGCAACATCATCAGCATGGCCACCCCGTAATTATGGGGTTGCCTTCCTGGAACATGGCAGGCCCTTCCAGTTCTGGAGCAGCATGACCCCATGCAGCTAAACAGTCAGGCTGTGCAATGGCTTGGAGATTAAAAAACCCAGAGATAAATTCAGAAAGCCTCAAACCCCATCCAAACTGGGTTTCCCAAGGGTAAAAGTGACTTTAAATAACAGTTTCTTTTTCCATATAAATAAGAGGAGGACAAAAACTACAGAAACTATGTGGACCTGTGCTCCCAAAAGGGAAAGGTAAATATCTTGGTTGTATTTTCACCAAAATACAGGCACAGAGAAAGCTCAAAAATTCAATTATGCTAAAGGCAAGGGACTGTTCAGAATAGAGAATCATGAAAGAACTGGACAGGAAGAGGAAACAGCCGCAAGCTGTGCCAGGGCAGGCTCAGCTTGGCCAGCAGGAGGAATTTGTGCCTGGGCAGGGGCTGCCCAGAGAGGGTTGCAGTGCCCATGGCTGGAGGTGTGCAGGGAAGGGCTGGAGGTGGCACTCAGTGCTCTGGGCTGGGCACAAGGTGGGCACGGGGCACAGGGTGGGCTCCAGGGGCTGGCAGGGCTTTTCCAGCCTCAGGGATCCTGGGATTCCATGAAGCAGCAAGATCAATTAATGAATTAATGCAGTGCCATTCCTTTTTGTGTGGTTCTGTCAGACAGGGTTTGGGTTTGGATGGCCCAAAGAAGCTCATGGTAAGGAAGTTTGCTGCCAGCACAAAGCTTGCCAGTGCCCCATACAGAGAACAAGTCAGAGATAGGATGAAATTTAATGGTGAGAGATTCTTGCAGCAATCAGGGATTTCTGCTGCAGACTGCTCAGCTCAGTAAGACAAAGGAAGAGAAAGGCTTGAACAGCCCAGCAGATCTCCAGGCAGCTGGGAGCCCTCGGTGTGCCATGGCCACATAACGGCAAACAGGAGTTTGAGGCAGCTCAGAAGTGGCATTATCAGCACACAGGGAGAGATTAACACGCCCCACTGTGGGTGGCCACAGCCACCCCACGGGCAGCACTGCAGGGAAGCACTGCTGGGTGGTGCACGGCTTCTGAGAGAGCGCACAGATGGCTGCAAAGCAGACATGAGTGAATGTGGAGCAGGCATCAGGAGGCTTCTCAGCTGGAAAGGGATGCTTTGGGAGCAGCCTTCCAGCAGTAAATGCCCCCTCTGACCTCAAGATGAGTTCAGCAATCTGGGTGAGAGGAAGGAGTTGCTTGGTGAGATGGGATATTTCCATCCTGTTCCCTGTTCTTCTGCTCTGCTTCCAACCAGAGGTTCCAGCCTGCAGTGCTCTTTTACAGCCCAGCTCTTCGCCAAGACAAAAGGGATGTTATAGTAACAGCAGTGTGACTTCCCCTGACCAGTGCCATCCATCCCTGCAGGAAAACAAGAGTGGAAAAGCTCTGAAAGAGCTTCAGAAAAATTCAGTGTCAGGAGTTGGCATGAAACGAGTCCAACTGTATCATTCTGCATTCAAAGCCACATCTTATTAAATCATTCAGGACACAGGACTGGGAACAGGGGCAGTTTGCCAAGTTATTCAGCAGATGTACAGTCATGGCTGGTCAGCAGCTTTCTAAAATTATCACAGTCATCTAAGACAGATTTTCTTCATGACCAAGGCAGCTTTTTAATAGATTCAGGAAACAAAATGTTGTCTGGTAACATTTCTCCTAATACTAAGGCAGTAAATTATCCTTGTGATACCGCTTTTCAATTCCTTCTACTTTTTCTATTCCTGTTCAGATTTTTTTTTTTCTTTTAAAAAATGCTGATCACCCTCTTTTACCCTTTGAAGAATGAAGGCCATGCTAACTTCTGTCTAGTTGTGAAAGGCTGGTTTATAGGGAAATATTTCAAGAAGTTTGGAGGCCATGTAAGTACTGTTCAAAATTTCTTCCATATCTGGACTAATTAACTTTTGTCACTTTATTTTTTCCATGGAAAGTAACAACTCAATGCTGCTCACTTTGCTTCTCTGCCTGCTCTTCACTGCCCTGTTTTATGAAACTTAGCTTCTATCTCCTCTAGACTTGAGAGATGGTGAGACCTTAGGAAGCCAAGGAAATTATTGTGCTTGCCAATATACTTTCACAAGAGGAGAAACAAATATTGAGAGTGAACTTCCAGTCCCTTCAGCGTTAGAATGAAGATGGGTGCTTGTTCTGTCCTCCCCAAAATCTGCAGCCATGCCAAAGGTACTTCATGGTTATGGAAGCAATGGCAATCCATACCAGTTGTCATACAATCCTAGAATCACAGAATCCCAGGATCCTTGAGGCCGGAAAAGCCCTGCCAGCCCCTGGAGCCCACCCTGTGCCCCGTGCCCACCTTGTGCCCAGCCCAGAGCACCGAGTGCCACCTCCAGCCCTTCCCTGCACACCTCCAGCCATGGGCACTGCAACCCTCCCTGGGCAGCCCCTGCCCAGGCCTGAGCACCCTTTCCAGGCACAAATTCCTCCTGCTGGCCAAGCTGAGCCTGCCCTGGCACAGCTTGAGGCCGTTTGCCCTTGTGCTGTCCCTGTGCCCTGGCAGCACAGCCCGACCCCCCCGGCTGTGCCCTCCTCTCAGGAGTTGTGCAGAGCCAGCAGGGCCCCCCTGAGCCTCCTCTGCTCCAGCCTGAGCCCCTGCCCAGCTCCCTCAGCCCCTGCTGGGGCTCCATTCCCTTGCCCAGCTCCGTTCCCTGCCCTGCACACGCTCCAGCCCCTCCAGGGCTCTCTGCACAGGAGGAGCCCAGACTGCACACAGCCCTCCAGGTCCCTCAGCAGGGCCAGCCCAGGGCACAGGCCCAGCCCTGGCCCTGTGGCCACCCCATGGCTGGCACAGCCCAGGGGCCATTGGCCTCGTGCCCCCCAGGGCAGCCCTGGGCTCCTGCCCAGCCACAGGCACAGCACCCCAGGGCCTTTCCCCAGGGGCCCTTTCCAGCCCCTGTGCCCCAGCCTGGAGCTGCAGGGCTTGGGGTGACCCAGGGCAGGACCAGCACTTGGCCTTGCTGAGCCTCAGCCCATGGATCCAGCCTGTGCTGATCCCTCTGCAGAGCATCCTGCCCTCCTGCACATCCACCCTCCCAGCCAGCCTGGTGCTGTCTGTGGAGTTCCTGAGGTTACCCTTGGTAGCTCTCACACTGAAGTCTGTTCCCTGCACTCACTCTCTGGTTTCAGCTCTTACATATTGTGCCCAGACAGTGTGGGTTGCAAACAAAACATATCATCCATTTATACTTTTTGAAAGGTTTTGCCCCACCCAGAGCCAGGCTGAGGCTGGTGGCAGAGCTTTGCAGAGGAAATATGTTGTTTTACACCCAGGGCTCAGCTGATGCTGTGTTTCAGAGCACGGATTCCAATAACGGAATGAAGCCACACGTCAGTCATCAGGCTCTTTCTTTTAGCACCGTTGGCAGTTACACCACAAAAGGCAAATGAACAGAAAGAGGCATTCAGCTGGGGCTAGCTGAGTCTTAGTCTTTTGTCTGGAAAATCCTTAGCACCCCTATTGAGGACTGGGGTAACAAATTAAAAACTTTTGTCTGCTTGCCCCTCTGAATCAGCGCGTGTCAGTAACACTGTGATCGTGGATAAAGGAAAAGGGAGTTGTGGGCTGGGTTTACTGTTCATTAAGGTAAAGTCATTTTGCTTTTCTTTACACAGAGTTGAAAAGAGCTGCCCAGTGCAACAGTGCTTGGGGCAGGGATCTGGACACGGGGTGGGGGGGTGGAGAAATGGTGCCGTGTCTTGCTTTGGGAATGACTTTGAGTCCCATGCTGAAAGCAGAAAGCTATGAAAATCATCTTATTTCTTTTATGTATGTATGGAGAATCCATTCAAACTCAAAGTTAAACAAGGAATGGGATGTTTTTCCCCTGCTCAGGATCCTTGGTTTGCAGGTCTTTGGTTAGAGAGTGGTCAAAGCCAAACCTTTCCTGGTAGTGACAGGGATGGACCGATGGCTCCAGACCCCCAGACTGCAGCTGGGGTTTTCAGTCTGGCTGTGGGGTAGCACACCTTCCATGGAACCACACAATCACAGAATCCTTATGGCTGGAAAAGGCCTCCAAGGTCTCCAGCGTTTGATGGAACACCACCATGCCCACTAAGCCAGCAGCCCCGGGACAGACACTGGCAGGGTTTAGGAGCCCCCCTGAAAGAGCCCATGACTGAGGGACCAGTGCAACACTGAATGGAAGAGATAGGAAAGCTTCCTTTGAAGCAAAACAGGGCAAGGTATTACTCAAATTCCTGTTTGACAGGAAACATAGTGACCCGGGCAAGTTTTCTGTGTTGTTGTGGCTGAGGAAACAAACCTGTGTGCACAGAAATAAGCTCCATGTGGGAGGTGCTGCCTGAGAACACGGTCAAACCCCAGGAGTTTTCTTCTTGCTTTCTGTGGGGGGTTACAGGGGCTGTGGTGGTTTTGTTGAAGGCACTGGGCTGGTCCATTCAGGAGCCATGAACTCAAGCTTTAGAGTTTCACAAGCAGCAGGGTCTCTTTTTTAACCACTTTTTTTTTTTATGTCTGGGGAAACAGTGCTGTGTAGAATGGAGTTCTTCTTTCTCTTGGCTTTCCTGACATCTGCCCTGATTGAATGTCTATTTGTTTCTCTCTTGTCAGGACAAAAAATATCTTCTTTCTGGCAGATTTCCCGTGCTGGAATTCACTTTTGCAGTTGATATGTCAATGGCCCATGGCTGCGAATCGATTTTGTAAAACCTTTTACTTAAAATGCCAGGATAATAATTTACTGTGCTTGTCATTGGATCTCTTTTTGCTTAGGCACTCCTGCACTTCTTGAGCTTTGGATGTGAAATAAGGCTCAATGAAATTTGGCAGGCTGTGAGCTGCAGCATTAGTTGTACAAGGTGTTAGTACCCAAACCCATCATTTGGGAAGTTTCAGTGCCTCTCCTCCATAAGGTGCTGTTACACATGTTCACTACATTAACACAGGCACTTTTGTGGAAAATGTTCTACAGTAGACCCACAACCTGTGACTGTCGAATAAATTCACTGGTGAACTGATTCTGTGTGAAAAGGGAGTCTTATATCCATTTATCATAATGAAAGGAATTCCTTAAGCACTGTGGAAAACAGCCACCTACAATTATCACTCAGTAATTTAAAATGCCAGTTCTTTCCTTTCTGACACAGAAAATAGATGTCTATGCGTGCAGTAAAGGTATTTAATGATCACATGCTGCATTAACAGGATAGGAAAATTAATCCCATCCAATATAAAAGTATAAATATCATTAGCTGAACCAAGATGAATGTGACGTTCTTGGTGAGTGAGTCTATTTTTGGGAAATCACGGGGTTGGAATAAGATTAAAATAAAAAAGAGGTGACACTTGGCTCTTCTAACTAACTGTTAAATATTCCCTTTTCCATTAAGAGGTTGCAGCTTGTTCCTTTCATATAGCCTCTGGTTTAGCCTCTCTATAATTTCAACCTGAGGAAAACTTCAGGGTTGAAGCAGACCCTCTGACTACAAACTGTGGAGTGACAGGATGAGGGGGAGTAGGTGGAGATCAGCTATTAGGAAGAAATTCTTCCCTGGCAGGGTGGGCAGCCCTGGCACAGGGTGCCCAGAGCAGCTGGAGCTGCCCCTGGATCCCTGGAAGTGTCCAAGACCAGGCTGGGCAGGGCTTGGAGCAGCCTGGGACAGTGGGAGGTGTCCCTGCCCATGGCAGGGGTGGAATGAAATTATCTTCAAGGTCCCTTCCAACCCAAATCATTCTGTGATTCTGCGTAACCACGGTTGCTTATTTTTGCAGAACAAGTTTACAAAGCAGCTCAGCTTGTGCCACCCTTAACATTTCCCCTGACCTCCAAGAGTACTTTAACTTCTCATAAGGAAAAATTCATTTGGCTGGACTTAGCCAAAGTAGTTGTTTATCTCATTGAATATTTTAAAGGCCAATCTGTTCCCTCTGTTGGTGTATTTTTACTCTGATTTAAATAGACAAAGAACAAAACACTTGTGGTCTGTGTGTTTAATGAGCTGTGTGTTTAAAGATCCTGCCCTGCCTTTTCTGGTTCTACCAAAGCTGCTGATGGCAGCCTGAATATCCTTTTGCAGCTTCTGTAGTCATTATAAAGCTTCCTGCTAATGAACAAGGGTGTTCCTCAGAGTTTATTTCACCAGGAGAAATGCTGGTTGCATTTGAAACTCTCTCACCATTATGATTTTAAGTCCTAGATATTTTGCACAAGGAAAACACACTTTGCAAAAGCTTGATCCCACCAGCCAGGGTTGGAGATCTCCTCCTGGAGGCTTTCTGAGGCTTTCTGACTCCTGATGCAGGTTGGCATTTGGCTGCTGAGGCAGCAGCAGAGGCAGGGAACCCATTCCAGCACATGTGGTCAGAGCGAGGGCTAATTCATTCCCGGGAATAACTTTGAACTGACACAGAAAGTCAGCATTTCTCCCTGCTCAGGGCAGGCAGCTAATTCTCCCAAGGCCTTAGAGCATGTTATTTTTAGCTGGAGGTAACCCTGGGCTGTTCAACACCCAGAGAAGCTGTGAGAAGCCCTGTGGCACTGGGAGAGTCCTACTGCAGCAGCTCTGTGCTCCATATGGGCCCCACATCTGACTCCTCATGCCCTTCCCTATGGGAACTACACTTGCACAACAGCCCCATGGAGAGAAAAAATGGAGAGAATAAAGATGCTGTCACCTCAGCATCAGTGGGGTTTGAAAGAAGCCAGAACTTTTCCAAGGTAACAGTCACACACACACACATATATATGTATGACTTTGAGATCAAGGCAGGAAGCAAACCCACCTATGCAACCCTTGGCTTAGAGAGGAGGGAGAAGGGTTCAGCAAATCAAAGGCAGGATTTGGCCCACTGATGTGTTTGGATACAATAGGTGGCAGATTTTCAGTAGAGAAAAATATTCTTTAATCAGTATCTTTTACTTTATCACCATTAACTCTGTCATGCTAATACAGTGTTACTGATTAAAGATCCTGAGCTTCCCTGTAATAGTCCCGAATTACTGTCAGGATAATGAGATTTCCATTTCTAAACGTCCTGTTCTGCCATCCAAATCACATCTGCATTCATGTACATAGCCAACAGGAATTATTCTCCCTTCCTGCATCACAAACACCATGCCACACTCAGCTGGAACCAGCTTTCCCCTGGTTTAGTGCTTGGTTCAGGACTATTATTGTCAGCCCTGGGTTATTGCTGCTGTGTCTTTAACCTGGCATTGAAGGACATTTGCAACTCTTGGTGCACAAGGCTGAGCTCTGAGGGACACGGGATACTGGGTGACACCAGATAAACTATTTGTGCTTATTTATCATGTCTAATAAATCCCCCTTGCACCAAGGGTGCTCCTACAGTGATGATAATCACACCCTGTGATGGTTGAGCATGGAAATCAAATTGCTGCTGCAGAAAGAATTGTTTCCAGCCAGGACAGGGGCAACAGACAACAGCAATGTCACCAGAAAAGTGAGAGCAACTAAGGGAATGATAGCCAGGAGGGCTGACAGTGAAGCCATCGCACTGGCAGTGGTGTTTGATACAGCCTTGTGACAATCCCCAGCTCCAAACGTGGACTCCAGCACAGCCTATCTCACGAGAGGCATTTCAGCCACTTACAGCTTGTTTTAGGGTGAGGCTGCTGTGTTAACCTGAGCTTTGGGTGACCTCTCATGATGTCATCTCCACATTCTGCATTTTGATCCAAAAAACTCAGGGCAGCCTCTCCCTTTGCTGGCTGCCAGGTCACCTGGGTGTCACAGCACTGTCCAGGACAAAGCCAAGCCTTGGCTGAGTCGAGAGGCTTCAGATTTCAATTTGTTCCAGCTGTCTCATTCCAAATCGAGAGCAAAACTCTTTTTGCACTGATTTCTGATTTATTAAACGTTTAAAAGGTATGGTGGTTGTTATTAATGTCTTGGAGGCCTTTCCTAGCTGTAAGTTACCTTAAGATTGGATCCGAGCAAATACAATTTCAAGGAAACATTCTCTGCTGTGATCTCCAAACAGAGGCCAAGCACGCGTTACACATCCTCTTTTATGCTCCTCACAATATTAGCCCAATTTGCAGAACAAACACATTCAACCCTCAGCCCTGGGGCCGTGACCCGTGAATAACACCGCAAATGGGATTGTGCTCCACACAAAACGCCCGCCGGATTTGATGGGAGCCGCTCCACCCCCGCCTCCGGCCCACACACCCTCTGCCATCCTCTCCTCTCAAATCACCCGCGGCCCGGCAGAGGGAGGCTGAGCCCCCGCAATGCCTGAGCCACCAAGTTGCTTTGAGCTGCCTTGCCTTTCTTTAGCAGAGGTGGAAAAGACATTTTTTTTACACTTATAAATGGTGTGGCCACGCTGAAGGGGCCCAGGCTCAGCAGGAATGAGGAGGTTGTATCATTCAGAGTTTTCTATGGCTTATACTTTGCAATCCCACTCAAGTACTGCACTCTAGCCCCACTTGGACTTTGGTGCTAAGTCTGCCAGCTACCAACATTTGCCATCAAAATGAGAACCTTATCATCAGCTCTTCTCCTTCCTTTCTTCCTAAAAACAGCACCAGATTATTGTATCCAGAGGCTGTTGCAGGGAAAACTGTAGAAGCCCCAAAGCTGGGAAAACGTTTGATGCTCGTCCTCACATAGAGAACCTGATGCCCTCAAGGTTTATTTGATTTCTATATTTAGCAAGCTAGTAAGAGGACATCCACCTGTTTTATCTGATGTTTCCTTGAAAGGATGAGAGGATCCAGACAGAGATTTATTCTGTTTTAAGGACAGAATCATTGAATACCCACAGGGATCATCAAGCCCAGCTTTTGACTCTGCACAGACCACCCAATAGTCTCACCCTGTGTCTGGGAGGGCTGTCCAAACCATTGAATACCCACAGGGTCATAGCACTTGACTCTGCACGACACCATAGTCTACCCTGGCTGGAGGCTGTCAAACCATTGAATCCACAGGGATCATCAGCCACTTTACTGCACAGACCACCCAATAGTCTCACTCTGTGCCTGGGAGGGCTGTCCAAACATTTCTGGAGCTCAGGCAGCATTGGGGCTGTGACCATTCCCTGGGGAGCCTGGTCAGTGCCCCAGCACCCTCTGGAGCAAAAACATTTCCCTAATAACATACCCTTAATTTCCCTCACCTGATGCACCTGCAGCAGTGTTGGGAAGGGAGCTCTGGAGATCTCCACTCCAGGGCAAGACTATTGCCTCCACTCGATCAGGACAACCATAATATCTTTTGTTGTTATTGTTAGTATTATTATTATCATTATCATCATCATCATCATCAAAAGAAGCTTGATTTATAGACCTTATGCTAATTTGAGGAATGGAGCTGGCTTGGGGACACAGGGCACAAATCACTAGGCAGCTTTAGGCACTGAGTTGAACATGATAACTGCTAAACCCACTTAGGAGAGGCTCATGATGATATTAGTCCTGTTATCAGAGCTGCAGTCACTGAGAACAGGAGCTCGTTCGTAAAATACAGATATTTTTCTTCCTTTAGGCTGTCTTGAAAGGCAACTGCTGCCCCTACAGGGAAAACCGAGAAAATCCAGCTTGGGAATGAAACTCGTGCCCTCCCCGGGAGCCAGCACAACAGGAGCACAGAATGCTCAAATCGGAATTTGGCAGTGGCAGCTCCCAAAATCACGTGAGGTGAAGGACAAATAGAGGGTGTGATATGAAAAAGCCTCCAGAGTGGGATCCCGGGACTGAGCAGGAAGGAGAGCTGCCACTGGTGACTGCAACATCTCTGGGCTCAGCAGAAAAGCACACAGAGCTTCACTGGAGCCTCCTGGTATCCTTCTGCTCCTGCCCCTTGGGCACCATGCAGGTGACATGGTCTGGAGCTCAGTGGCCTGGCACAGGGGGACAGCCAGGTTTTCTTGGGTCTCCAAAGGGGGTGACTTGAAGATGATATGGAGGCATCATCCTGTTTGTCAACTTGACCCCAGGTTAAGGGCGGGCATTTCCTCCTGTTCTGCACTGGGGATGCCATGGCTGGGCACTGGGACCAGTTTGGGGCTCCAAGGCATCTCCAAAGCAAAGGGAGCCTGGGGACACCCTGGCAGGGGTGGGTGGCAGCCAGGGAAAGCAGGGAGAGGCTGTGGGGGTCGCGCTTCCAGAGCCAGAGGGGAGGAGGCAAAGGAGGATCCAATGGCCTCTCCTTCTGCTCAGAGACATCTTGGGGTCATTTGGGATGGGCTCTGCTCAGAGGGGCACAGCTGCATCACAGCCAATCCCAAGGAAACAATTCTTATTCTTACAAATTCACTGTTAGCCCCTTGCCTCAAGAAATCTGCCTCTTCCCAGCCTCTGCCATGCTGTAAGCTCAGCCCTGAGCACTGGCAAAGCCATTCCCTCCTGTTTTCCCAGGATTCCAGCATTTTGCTTGCAGAATAAACCTGCTGGCAAAGTGACTATAGGGAGCATCCGTAAGGTAATCTCTCTTGAAAGCCTGGAGCTCGTCAGGCTTCCCTGAGTCACTGCAGAGCCACAGCACTGCTAAAATCCCACCTTGGTGCTGCTGATTTCCCAGAGCAAGGCTTTCTTCTCCTAATGCCTGTTTGAAGAGGTAACTGAGTTTTAATGACTCTGTAAATAATGCCTTTTGGGCTGCTGGACCTGCCCGAGCATGCAGGCTCCGTCTGCAGGGAGGAGGAGCAGCAGCACCGGCTCCAGTCCAGGCTCAGCTGAGCCCTGCTGGTGTGTCTGGAGTACCCTTTTGGGGATAAGCAGAGGTTTTCCAAGGAAACAGGCACGCCGAGACATGCAGCACAGCAACGATCCACATCCACCTCAACGTTTGTTTATTCACAGTTCATGTAAGGCGGGGAGGGGGGGAAAAAAGCTTTTGGAACGAGCAGCGCTGGCGTCGTGGGAAAAACCAAAGGGCTGCAGCCCATGAGGTATTGTTTCGGTCGGAATTTCAAAGCAAATCAGATCCAAACTCCTGCCACAGCCGGAGCGCAGAGATAAGGGCCCCGTGGAGCTGTCCCTGTGACCACCTGTGACCCTCCGACAAGGAGAGGGCGGCACCTCAGCCGGGCTCCTCCTTGTGGGCCCAGCAAAGGGGGCTGCCGAGCACATGCTGGTGTTAAAGGGGCTTGTTAAAAACAGTCTGCTCCGTGAACGTGGGTGCTGAGGAGCGGAGCCAGCCCGGGAGCGCACGGCGGGTTTTGACAAGCCTGGTCGGGAGCAGGCGCTCGCTCCTGGGGAGAGGACGCAGCGCCGGAGCCAGAGACGGGGGAGGAAAGGGGCTGAGGGATTTGAAGAGCCTGGGAGCCGTCATTCTCAGGAAATACAGCACTTTCTGTTTTCTCTAAGAGGAGAAACAAACCCCGTTAGCAGCAAGGGAGGGAGGGAGGAGAATAACTTCCCGGGATGCTGGAGAAGCGTCGCTCGCTGCCGGGAGCGGGCAGATCTGCAGCGGGACACCTGGAACGATCAGCTCCATCCCTATCCCAGCCCCACGGCTACTCATCATCTCCAGCCCAGTGGGAGCTGCAGCTTTTACCCCACAGCCGTTTTTCGGGATCCTCTGTCGCCCTTTCATTATCCCATGGGCAATGCCTGTCATGGCGCTAGAGGAAATGCTGTATGGATCCACTGAAGGCACGCAGTGGTGGTGCACTGGGCTGTCCTGTTTCCAGTCCTGAAGCCCAGGGACACGTCCAGTGCCCAGGACCCTGGGGAGAGCCGTGCCCAGCCCAGCCAGGACAGTCTGCTTCCAGAGGGGTGTTTGGCAAGGAACAGCCTGTGCCTCTGGAAAACCCACCAGTCCCATCTGGAGAACTGCTTTCCCCTTGGAGTTGTCTTGTCTTCCTTCTTTTACCATTTTCCACATTTCTTTTTCATTTTCCTCTCTTCTTCTGTTTAAGTGGGGAAATGTTCTTTGCCCTCCCTCCATTAAGAGTTTCTCCTTTTACTTCCGATTTTGATGCATTTTCCCCAGACACGTGCTATTTTAATCAGAAGCAATCAGCCATTAAAGCAAGATTAATTAAAGAAATGAGTTTACGTATTTTCCTAATGATCTGAAACAATCTTGCATTTATAATCCTGTTTGTCTTCAACCCATCACTGCTTAATATCCCTGATCAGAGAGGATGACGCCACCTCACCATTAATCACTGCTTGAATAACAAAGTAGCTGAATCGGAACCTCCTGCATCCTTTGGAAACAGGGATTTTGGTCTCTTTTCCCATCTATACTGCAGCTAACAGCCCTGCCCTGCAGTTCCTTAAAGCCACAGCATGTGGATTCACTGTGTTTCTTGCTTGACTCCATTCACCATGTATTTAATTCTGGTTTTTTTTTGCTCTGCTGTCTTGTTCTGAACAGCCCTTGCTACCATCAGGGGACAGGGACAAAGCCCTGTGGGATTCTACACATTCAGAGCAATAACCTCTCTGGCCATTTCTATTCCTAAGGCTTTTAAAACCATCACAGTCAGTACAACCCCATCAAACATCAGGGCTTGGTGTAAAGATGCTGAATTAATGATGTCATGTGGGGTCAAAATGATACTGAAATGACATCGCAAAGACACTGAGATAGTGGTGCTGTTTGAATGGTGTCATGGATAAAGGCACTAAATAAATTATACAGCCCACAGAAATGATGTCATAAATACCATCAGTCATCAAGTGATGGCATAAATTGATGGCATAAATGATGGGTACAGGGTTGTTGCTGCCCTCAAAGAAGGAGATGACTACCCTGAGTGAGGTAAGATGAAGGTAATTGAAATTTTACTGAAGTAATTTAATAATAGTTTATTAATAAAGTGTCAGTGTGCTAATAGTCAACATACCTTTCTAAATAAAAGTATCTCTTTGAGAGGAACATCATTAATTTATGGATTATTGATCAAAGCCTAATGATTGTGACCTATTAGCATTTCACTGTTGATCCATTCACATTGATTCTGATTAATCAATTTATTCCAAGCTCCAGCAGGAGAAACCCCCACTGAGGTCATACATGGGCAGGGACACCTTCCACTATCCTGTCCAAGCTGGCCTTGGTGCGGCACACTCTTGGAATCTTCCCCCACACTTGGGGTTTGGTTGTAGCCAGGCAGGAAAAGCTGTTTTCAGGAACAGAAGTGGCTCAGCAGGATTAAGCCCAGGCAGCAGCCCAGGACAGCTATTCCTAAGCCTCTTGGATGGCCCTTTGTCATTCCCAACAGGGAGGTCAGGCTCCCAGGGAACCAATTTGCACAGGCTTCAGGTTCATATTATCTGCCGGAAAATGCCCATCCTGGGGGAACAACGCCAAAAAGGGGGGATTTATTGTACGACTACCCCAGGGAAGTGTCAACAACATTAATCCTATTAGAGCATTAGTGAGATGGGATGGCGAGAAACGATAGTCAGGGAGGAAACAGCACCCTGCTGAAGAGCTGGAACCCCCTTTGTCACTGTGACGAAGAGAGGAACACAGAGCAACACACAACAGGTGTTCAGGCAGAGAAGAAGAAAAGAACTCTACTTTATTGTTGATGTCCTATATATAAATTTCTGGACAGTGACCAGAGATTGGACAGAGAAGTTCCCACTTCTCCATCTCCACTGGTCACTTGAGAAGTCCATCAGGTGATATCTTTTCACAAAGGAATGCAAACATGATTCTTGTTTATCTTACAATTCATGAGAACTGACTCCATTATACTAAAACAAATCAGAAGGCTGATTTTCAGGGGTAACACCCCTTAAAGAATGTCCCTGTCTTGATGGCATGGCACAAGGGGAGCAAAGGGAAAGATAAATTGGAATTGGGATTGCCAAGCCCTCCAAAGGCTCCACTGACACAAGGGAGATGCACCAGCACCCCCAAAAGCCTTCCCTGTTCCTGAACTCTTTCTGGTGCAACCAGGCTCATGCAAGCCAGCCTGATCAACCTGGGAAAAACCAGAACAGAGCTGCCAGTATTAGAGCTGCTCACAAATAAACCCCTCCTCAGGGATGAGAGAATCAAAGCTGTTGGCATCTGGTGTCGCCAGCACCACTCTCCTGGATTTCTCCAGAAGCCTTCTCCAAAGCCATTCTCTTCCATCTGCGTTTCCCCTCCTAAATACCAAACAGTTTACACAGGATGAAAGCTGTTGCCTGGATCCCCAGGTCAAACAAAACTTGTCCACTCTTCACTGGTGCTGATGAAAATCTGTGAGGAGCTGCAGGTCACAGCAGACCTTTAAATAACTTCCAAGCTGGCTCTAAATTTGAGTCTTATTACATAGAGAATTTTCTCTCAGAATGGCTCAACTCCATTTTTGAAAGTGCAGGATCTGATGGCTCTTTACAGAGGTCCAGGACACCATTGTGTTTCACCTGTCCCAGTGCATAAATTAGTACTTATTCAATCTTAATTTTGCTTGGGTAATGTCTGCAATCGCTTGTTGATTGGGATAAGTCACGAGGGTTTTTTCAGATTTTGTTTTGTTTATGTGCCAAGATCAGCAAAACATGCTCAGTGTTACTGAGCCACACCGGTACATCCAGTCCCTCCCATGTGTGTTGCCATCCTCCCATGCCTGGGAGAGGGGGAGCTGGATGTGTGGCTCTGCTATCTCCACAATCTCCTGCCTGGAAAAATGCCTGAAATACGGGAAAAGTTTTAATCAGACTTTGCAGATCTTCCCACGCTGGGGAACAGCCCTGCAGGGAACCAGGCTCAGCACACGCAGGAACCCCTCTGTGGGCACCAGGAAATTATTTTGACCTTTTGGCATGGAAAAAACCCCAGTTTTGTATCAGAAGTCACAATTTGTGAAATGCAAGGTTTGAAATGGCTTTTAGTGCTCAAAGAACAAAATTTGAGCCTCTCTCTACCTGGAGGTGGTGACACCCAGGGGTTGCTCCTAAGCTAAATTGACCTGTGACTTTATTTTAACTGAGATTTTATCAGTAACAACTGACTTCTGACATCTCCAGAGCTGACAGAGAACTGAAGCCAAATGGCCAGTAGAGCTCCTGCAGAGTGAAATAAAGGCAGGCAGCAGAGTCTGCTCCAACACCCTACACTCAGGTTCTGGGCATCTTGGGATAGACGTGTTCATCCCAGTCAAGGATCACCAGGGAATTCTCCCCAATATCCCATCTAGCCCTGCCCTCTGGCAGTGGGAAGCCATTCCCCTTTGTCCTGGTGCTATGTGCTCTTCTAAAAAGCCCCTCTCCAACTTCCTTATAGGTTTCCTTTAGGTACTGGAAAGCTTGCCAGCTGGATTTAGGAGGAGAACTAACACTCTGCTACCCTCAGCTGCTCTGAGCAAGCTACACTGATGGAATTTAGTCATTTGGGGTCACTACATCTGCTCAGAAGGCTTCAGGGTGGCTCTCTGAAGCCACACCTGGAGGGCTGTGTGCAGTGCTGGGCTCCTCCTGTGCAGAGAGCCCTGGAGGGGCTGGAGCGTGTGCAGGGCAGGGCACGGAGCTGGGCAAGGGAATGGAGCCCCAGCAGGGGCTGAGGGAGCTGGGCAGGGGCTCAGGCTGGAGCAGAGGAGGCTCAGGGGGGCCCTGCTGGCTCTGCACAACTCCTGACAGGAGGGCACAGCCGGGGGGGTCGGGCTGTGCTGCCAGGGCACAGGGACAGCACAAGGGCAAACGGCCTCAAGCTGTGCCAGGGCAGGCTCAGCTTGGCCAGCAGGAGGAATTTGTGCCTGGAAAGGGTGCTCAGGCCTGGGCAGGGGCTGCCCAGGGAGGGTTGCAGTGCCCATGGCTGGAGGTGTGCAGGGAAGGGCTGGAGGTGGCACTCAGTGCTCTGGGCTGGGCACAAGGTGGGCACAGGGTGGGCTCCGTGGGCTGGCAGGACTTTTCCAGCCTCAGGGATCCTGGGATTCTGTAAAACACAGCGAGCAGTGGGCAGCCCCTGGGCAGCGGGGGGCTGCGGACCCCTCGGGGATGGAGCGGGGTTGGATCGGGGATGGAGCGGGGTTGGATCGGGGATGGAGCGGGGATGCAGCGGGGTTGGAGCGGGGATGCGCGGTCGAGCGGGGTCGTAGCGGTCGGAGCGGGGT
Source organism: Sitta carolinensis (assembly GCA_032173965.1). Lineage (NCBI taxonomy): Eukaryota > Metazoa > Chordata > Aves > Passeriformes > Sittidae > Sitta > Sitta carolinensis. Next base: position 189,587 of record CM063287.1, on the reverse strand, counting down.
CGTAGCGCGGTTGGATCGGGGATGCTGAGGCGCAGCGCCCTCGCCACGGAGGGACGAGCACAAGATGGCGGCCGGCATGACACGGCGGTCACGTGGCGCGCGGAGCCCCCGCCCCGCCCGCGGCCGCCGCTCGGGACACGGGAGCGGGGCACTACGAACGGGACACGGGCAGCGGGCTGCAGCCGCCGCACCGCACGGCCATCCGCCCCGCGGCCGCACCCGCCCGGCCCGCACCGAGCCGCGGCTCCGCACGGTGAGTGAGCGGCGACCCAGCGGCCTCCGGCTCAGCGCAGGCCCGGGGGCGGCGGCGGGACGGGACCCCGGCGGTGACAGCGGGGCCGCGGCCGCCGCCCCGGCAGGGCCGTGCCCCGCGGGGTTCCGGCTCGCCATCCCGGCGGCGGCCCCCGCAGCCCCGGGGGATGCGAGGAGAGCTCCGGCCCCCGCAGCACCGGAGGCTCCGGGGGGGTTTTGGGCGGCTCAGCTCGGCGGGCTGACAGAGCTTGGTCCCGCAGCACGAGGGGGTCTGGGCCCCTCGGGAAGGTGCGGTCTGCTCAGCCCTGGGCAGCTCGGCGGCTGCCGCCGTGGGAACCCACGGGAGCTCCGTGCTCCTCCCGGGGGAGCTGTGGGACCCCCAGCTCGGGGGGTGCAGCCCTGGGGTGCCGGGGAGCTGTGGGACCCCCGGCTCGGAGGTGCAGCCCCCTCAGCCGCAGCGCCCAGGAGAAGAGGCTCTGTTCCCCTTAGCCTGGCCACGTCTGTCCCCTGCACCCCAGGGTGTTGGAGTGTCAGGTCCGGTCCTCCGTGCCCTAGAGGCTCTGTGGGGACATTCGTGCCCCTTAGCTCAGGTGGCAGCATGGTGGTGAGCCCGGTGCCCTCAGCCTTGGGGCTCCAGTCCCTCTGCTTGCTGGGATGCGATGGCAGGATGCTCCCTGCTCCAAGGGGGGCATCTGCTGTGAGTGGGAGCAGATCCATGCCTCCCATCCCATTCCATCCCATCCCAGGCAGTAGCAGTGGCGTTGGGGCTGCGCCGCCTTGCTGGGGCTGAGGTTTGTGGGGTGGCAAGGGGGTGATGGCTTTGTCCCCCTCTTGGGGAAGAACGGGCCGGGGGGGCAGAATGGGGGTGAAAAGGAGAGTCCTTGCCATCGTGGGCACCCTGGCAGGAGGATGTGCTCCCTGTTTGCTCGTGGAATGGCATGCTGATTGCCTGGCTGCAGTATTTGGATTTTTCAGGGTGTATAAGGCATGGGGCTGTCTTTGTACTGTGTTCCTCCTGGCGGCCCTGTTTTGATCAAGCTTTCTAATTTATTCTGTCTTGTGTGAAAACCTTATTAAAGAGTGCCTCAGTGCCTTCAAGGCACCATAGATACACGGAGAGAGGATGGAAGGGAGAGAAAAAGATTATTATTTGTAAAAAATGGGAGCTCTGCCATATTGACATGGTGCTGCTGAAGCTTGCTGATGCAGGCAGCCTCTCCTAGCAGAGGGATGTCGATGAACGTCCTCGTGTCACTTTGGCTGATGGTGCAGCCTGGTGTGACGGCAGGATTTGTAGTGATGCCTTCAGACTGCCTGCTCCCAGCGTGGCTCAAAATGCTTTCTTGTTAGCTTCCATGCCCAGCTGTGAACCAGTGCAAAACACAGAACCAGCACAAAACACCTGGCTGAAGTCAGTGAAGTAGTGCTGTGGAGCTTGGTGGGTTTGGGCTTGGCTGTGGTTTTTTTTTTTTTTTTTTTTTTTTTTTGGGGGGGTGGATGTTTTATTGGAGTTGCATTGTGGTTTGTTTTGTGTAGTGTTTTGTGGGTGTTAAAATTGCTTCAGCTTTGTGAAATCATTTAGAGTTTGGAAAGAGAGGGCAGTCCCCTGGTTGGTGGCAGACAAAAGGTAAAGGATGCTTTTACAATATAGGTAATAAACCCTCTCTAAATCCAGAGAGATTGCTGTGGTTTTTCTGAGTTTTTGGGTGTGTGGGGCAGAGCTAAATTCATCTCAGGTGCCTTTAAACTGTGTTTGTGATCTGTGCAACAAATGGTAATTCCCGAATTGTTACGCTGCTTTCTCCTTCCATATTATCAGCCTGGGAACAGCGTCTCTCATGTTAATTAGCTTTTAATGTGACACTTACAAATTTAATAAATCCAAGTAGGTGGATGATTTTCAGGACTAGGAGTTATTATGGATGTTATTCGACTGCTCAGAGTTAATGGTCTAAAAGCAATGATCTGTTGTTTTCTGTGGACCTCTCTGCTTCTCTCAACACTCATCAAGCTTGAATAGGTGCTGCTTTTAATTAGATCATTCTTGAGTTCCCTTGAACTGAACCCATGCACTGTGGGTGATGGTGACTTAAAAATTCTTCCTTCTTCTGTTTGCTGCCTATCTGCATTACTCAACGTTGGTTAATTGGTGCACTAAATACGGGTGACCTGGGACTTACTCAGATTTAAAAGCAATTTCAGCCTAGCTGTAAGGAATGGTTGAGGAATTAAAGGCTTTTTAATTGGGGCAGCAGGACATCCTGTGAAAAAAACCCAGCTTGCTCAAAAATAATCCAGACCCTTGCTGGGGAAAGGGGCTGTTGGAGTAATAGAATAAATCCATATAGCATCATCAAAAAGTGAAGGAGTGTTGCACACAGGCCTGGAGACTGCTTTTGTTGGACATGGCATGAGATCGCTGTTTCCTGGGGTGGTTTGCGGGGACTTGTGTAGGGCAGAAAGGATTTCTAAGGCTGCCCAGCCAGGTAGGTCCAGGCTGTTCTTTCCTGAAGTGGGGCAGAATGCCCAAATGCTATTTCAGTCATGATTCAAGTGCAGCACATCAAACCAAACTGTACGGGGAGAGAGCGCTCTGAAGTGGAGGGGAGCTTAAAATGAGCTCAAAAACCTGAGTTTTTTAGAAGTTTCTTGGATCTGATGGTCACGAACTGAGCTCCCATGTACTGTCAGTGCTTTCCAAAGGATTTTGGTGTCATTGGAGGCTTTTTGGGTTCAGGGGCAAAGCAGAGAGGGGCAGGAGCCCTCTGGAAGGCTGGTGTTCTGTATGGAATCTCCAGCTTTTAATGCAGCTTGAATTCCCAAACTGTGTGGTGTGACATCATTAAGTTAATAATAAGTCCTGTTAACTATTAAGTTAATAGTTAAGTCCTGTCCCCCTCCTTCCTCCAAATGCTGGGGAAGTGCAGAAGACTGAGGAACATGTGAAACCTACTGGCTTTTTCCAATGATTTTATCCCAGTCATATTTTATTATTTTGAAAATCTGCCTAGCAGAGGCAGTGTTTGGTGCAGGATTCTTTGGCTTTTAATGGAACAGAAGAACATCCATCCTAATAAGCTGCCAGGTGTAACTGTGTAATGGGGCTTGGTGCAAGTTGTCCCTGCCCATGGCAGTGGAGTGGAAAGAGATGGTCTTTGAGGTGCCTTCCAGCCCAAACCATTCTGGGATTCTGTGATTTAAACATCTCTGAAATATTTGGCCGGATTGTTTCTGGTCTTAGCAAACATGGAGTTGTAGTTGAGGGGAGGAAAAACCCCCAAATTCTTGAAAGTAACACGTGAACTTTGTTCTGATAGTCCTTGATCAGGAGCTGGAAAGAGAAAAGAAAACTTCATTTTGGAGGTTGTAACATGTGTCTTAAAGAAATGGAGTTACTGCTTTTGCTGGGCTTTACAGTTGACTCATCCAAGTCAGGGGAGCAAATCTTGATGTCCTGTTGATGTTTCCTTTGTGTGCTGCTGCAGTCCTGCTCTGCTGTCCAAATACACATCCATAATCAAAGAAAACTCCTAATAAATCCTTAGTGGGAAAGCATCTTCTGTAGATTTTGCCTCTGCGAATTTGCTTAGATTTAAATGCACAACAAAATAAATCTCCCTCTGCTTATAGCTGTGACTCTTAATGCTTTTTTTTCTCCCTGACTTCCCAGCCTGATCTGCCTTCTGTCTCCCTGATTTTGAAACTGCTCAAAGGTAGCTTTTTCTGTTTAAAGGGAACTTAAAGGCAAAGTATATTGCCAGTTGGGGAAATAAAAGGACTTCAAGCAATCTCTGAAGTCCAGTAGCTTTGGGTTTTTCTAGTGCAGGAAATGTGGCAGCTTCCTTTTGCAAGCTGGGTGAGGCACAGGTGTGGTAGCAGAATTCCTCAGGTGGCTTTGCTAGACTGGCTTTTTGGGGTGCTGTGGGCACAGTCACATCCTTATTACATGTGTGGGAATTTTCTCCATGCTCTGTGTGTCTGGGGAAGAGCACACAGCGGGGCTGCATTGTCTAAGCCTTCATCAGAGAAAAAAGAAGGAAGAAACAGAAGTAAAACCAGGGTAAATCCATCTTAAGGACTGAAAAAGCCTTAAAATTGCCCCTTTCTGAACAGGTGGATCTGGAGAGGAGAGCTTTTGCAGCCTTGGCTTAAGAAGGATTTTTAATAGCTGTCATCTCCTCCTGTCCACTGCGGCCTAGTCCTTTAATTTCCTTTACTAAAAAAGAGCATTGCAATTGGGAGTGTTTTACAATTTCCCTTGCTGGTCCATTAGTGTATTAGCTTAGCTCCATGTGTGTTGAATGCCACTAAATGTCACTTGCAAATTTAATGTTGGGAGCACTGAGATTTGTGCTAATTGAATTTAAAGTCTTATACTTGAATTTGTTAAAATGGCAGAGTCAGACAATTGAAATGCTTTAATGGGAGAGTGGAGGAGCACTTGCAAATCTGCTCTTGTGAGTGAATCCAGCAGTGCATTTGTGTAGATGGAAGGGGAGACCCTGAGCAGAGAGAGCAGGGTTTGATGGGGTTTTACTGTCCCTTTGTACATTACAACGTGGTGACAGCTGGCAAAATGCACTGTGTTGAAAGTCTTAATGCTTGACTGCTCAGGGTCATTGTTGACACCAGCTTAACCTTAAATGCATCTGTAAAATTGGTAAAGATTATAGAGCCTTTCAGTTCAATTTAAATTTCTGCTTCTCCAGCCATAGTTTTAGGCACTGCTGGAGAAATGTTAATTGGGCTTTTGGTCTTTAAACTCAGTTGTCTGTGTGTGTCTTCTGGGGTTTTTATTCAGGACAGTAGTAACTTCTGCACCTGAGGGTTTGTTGTTCTGGGAGGGGCTGGAGGTTGGTTAAGGTGTTTCTTTGTTTGGTTGATGTTTTCTGTGGGGTTTTTTTGTGTTGTTTTTATTTATTTATTTTGTAAAACAAAAACTGTGGCATCAAGCACTTTTTTATTCTTAACTTCAGCCAAATACCCAAGGATTGGATAGCCGCAGAAAAGGAGACCCCACTGCTGTGCTTTTTTGTGAGGTAAAGTGTTAAAGAAATTACCCTCGGTTAGAAAAGAGTCATAAAGATTGGTCCTTGGCTTTCCAAGTGGTGTAAATCTCTACCTCCCTAGACAGCACAGTGCTTTTAAGCAGTTTGTCTGGAAACACTTCCATTAAATCTTCTGATACCAGGCTTTGACCTTCTGCCACTGAGCTGGCGTTTCATACCGGCTCCTGGCATCGGCTCTCCTGCCACTTTCAAGTAAAATTGTATCGGGTGTTGAAAAGTTTGACTCTGCAGTCGAGCACTGTGCCAAAACTGTAAAAGCCCTATTTGTACACAAAATGGATTTTTGCTTGCTAGGAGGGCTGGGGTAGTGCTTCAGTAACTGCAGGAATGGCTTTGAATCTACATAGTAGTGAAACAGCTCCATCTAAATCGAGCGTCTCCTCCGCTCTCAGGTCTGCTCTTTGTCTTCTGTGTGTCTGTCCCTGCATGGAGTTTTACATAGTCAGGTTATATTGCTCTGGAAAACTTTGTCAGGGAAGTTAATTCAAAGCTGTTTGAAAGGCTTAAAAATGGCTCTGCTGTTAGGATGATGAAAAAGACCTTGAAAGCGCCTTGAGAGTGATTGCTGCCAGAGTCCCTGCTTGGCTGTGTGAGTGGTGAGCTGCTCCCAGAGTGTTCCAGGGTGTCCTTCTTCAGTGCTGTACTGGCAGCCCCAAAACTGCAGCTGCCCCATCCCTGGCAGTGCCCAAGGCCAGGCTGGACAGAGCCTGGAGCAGCCTGGGACAGTGGGAGGTGTCCCTGCCCATGGCAGGGGATGGGGTTTAGGGTCCTTTCTACCCAAACCATTCTGGGAAGCATCAGGGCTCAAAACCCACTGGCTTTAACTGGGAGGGAAAATCCAGCACTGGTGGGTGACTGGGGAGCTCGGGGTATGTGAGCAGTGAGCTGCTCCCAGAGCGAGTGTTCCAGGGTGTCCTCCTTCAGTGCTGCACTGGCAGCCCCAAAAACTGCAGCTGCCCCATCCCTGGAAGTGTCCAAGGCCAGGCTGGACAGAGCCTGGAGCAGCCTGGGACAGTGGGAGGTTTCCCTGCCCATGGCAGGGGATGGAATTTTTAAGGTCCTTCCAACCCAAACCATTCTGGGATTCTGTGATGCATCAGGGCTCAAAACCCACTGGCTTTAACTGGGAGGGAAAATCCAGCACTTGTGGGTGATGGGGAGCTCAGGGTGAGCTTTGCCCCTTGCAGGGCGTGCCAGTGTCTGTGGATGTTGAGTGTCTGGGGAACACATTTTTAGTGGCATAAGAAAGTGAACCCTACTTCCTTAGAGGAAAGGAACAGCCACGTTCCAAGTTTGGGGTGCTCGGCAGAGGCAGTGGGGGGGAGGTGATGTCCAAAGCAGAGCTGTGGACAGAAAAGGGTGAGTGCAAGCATGTGAAGATCCCTGCAAAATGACTCGACAGAACATATTGTTCCCTTTCCCCGGGTACTTTTGGGATGTCAGGATCCGTATTTAATGGAATCATGGTTTTATGGAGCCTCTCCACCCTGGAGAAGCTCGCCTTTGCCAAAAGCAATACTCAGTAATGGGCTGGGGGTTCTTATCTACTCTCCATGAAACACTGCAAAAACCTTATTTTGCAGTAATGAGCAATTACCCACAAATTAACAAAACTCTTTGTCAGATATTGCCTTTGTTTTTGTGCCTGTGCAATTTCCTAGTTAATTTTTTTCTCCCTTTCGAAACTTAGATAGATGGGTTATCAAAGGCCATTTTAAAAACAAAAACAGGGTCCTAAGCACATTTATCAGAAGGGGATTATTTGAGATCCGATGGCTTGTTCAGAATTCCTTTACTTGCAAGAAAATGAGTGTCTGTGCTGAGAAGACACAGACTCGTCCAGCCACGTGTTTTGTATCCCAGAATTAGGATGTTTTCAAGAGGGAATGCCAGAGTTCAGCCTCTGGTTCAGGAAGTGCAAGTGGCTGGGAGAATGCTTGTGGAGATGACAATCACAGGCAACTCTATATCCCTTCCTCTTCTGAGCAGGAGTAAACCCAAAGAAACATCAGGTTTTTTAGGGTCCTGCTGGGGTTTGAAGATATCCAAGGAAGGAGATTGGCTGCTCTGGGGAGAGGGGTTCCCACCTCTTGGGAGACACACCCTGCAGGCTTGATTCAGTGCCAAGGGAGGAGAATGAGGAATCTGAGCCCCAGTTGATATTGGATGCAGGTGCACCAGATTGATGCACTCAAGGCCATTAGCTGTTTTTTTTCTCTGTGCCTGGCCAGCTGAGTTGATGTTCTTAATGAGCTGCTCCTTAACTATCTTAACTTCTGATTGCTGCTCCTTAACTCATGGTCTGACAGGGCACAAGTGAATTGAGCAGCATCATTTGTAACTGTCTACAGGGAACTTTCCTTGGCCACTTTATTGAGTGGCTGCCAGTCTAAAATCCTTTTATGATTCTTCCTGTTAGACTTCTCCTTTGCTAATAATGTACTTAATGCAAACAATCTCCTTTAACCTCTTAACTTTGTAATCCCCCTCACACTGTAATTGTTCTTTAATGCTGCCCATTTGTAGTTGTATATGAGCAAACATTTAAAATAATTGTCCACTCTACAAATTGTTGATTGACTTCATAGATCATTTTGTCTTTTGTATGTTAACTCCCTGGGGATCTTGTTTCCACTTTCAGGACATCCATTTAGGTGTTTCCAAGGTAAAAGGTTAGAAAGCAGATTAGAAATCCTAGGGAATGCTGTTATTTCTTCACGTGGTTGCACTATTATGACTGTGTGTTGCAATTCAGCCTGCAGGATGTGATGTCATGCTAATAAATTAATGACTGGTGCTTATTTGAAGATTGGATAATAACCCAGGCATTGGATAATAACCCAGGGAGCACTTGGCCCTTCTGCTCTAAAGCTTCCCAGAAATTGTGATGTGGATAAAGCTTTGCCTGCCTCTGTCCTGCTGCAGTTTTCAGCACGAATGTTATGGGGTGTGGGAGCTTTGTATTCAAGTGGGGACAGCCTGAGCCCTTGCAGAGGGGTGTTTCTGACACAGGCAGCTGTGGGCACGCAGCTCCCAAGCTTGGCAAGGTGCAGGTTCCAAACTCTGGGCTCCCTGCATGTGCAGAACTCATCAGAGACGAGCTTGTGGGTCCCTCCCAGCCCAGGATGGAGCCATTCCACGATTCTGTGTTTGCTGGAGAAGAGCTTGTTGAATTTCCCAGCCTGGAGTGCTCCTCTGTGAGGGGTGGTTGTGGTGGCAGGATGGCTTGTGGCAGGCAGAGGCTTCCCAGCCTGGCACCCAGGGGAGGAGTGAACACCTCAGAGCTGGAACCTCTGATCCCTATCACTGAATCCCTGCTTTCAGGTTCAGATTCCATTCCCAGAGAAACCCAAGGTTGGGGTATATCTGTTCGTGGTGAGCTTTCTGGGCTGATTTAATTCATGGCTGTCAAAGAGCTGTTTTTTTTTTTTTTCCCCTCATCTTGTCTTCATATTCCAGTTTCCAGTGTTGAAGGGTGTTCCATGAGGTTTTGGAGACGTGCTCTGTGGTTTGCCTGGCAGGGTGGGGCTTTATCAAGAGGGAAATAACACTGAGGGAAGCAGCAGCTCAGGAAATATCAGTAACGGGCTTCTTTCAGGCCTGGGTCATGCAAAGCATCAATGACATTTTCTGCACCCCCAAAGTGGATGCAGTGACTCTGTCAGCTGTGTCAACAAACTTTGTGTTTGGGACTGATGTATTGTTGAGTTTTATTTTTATCTGAAGACAAGAGGCAGCTGAAGGTCTGAAGTGGGTATTGCTTTTGGGAGTAACTGGAGGAGACTTGCTGGTGGTGAAGAGCCAGTGCAGTGACAGGATGTGTGCAGACAGCTGGAAATGCTCAGGCTTGCTTACTTTCCAGTACTGTCCTGAGTTAGGAGAGTTGGGACAGAGCCCAGTGCAGCTTCTGGGGTGTATTCCAGTGTAACATTTGCACACCAGACTGTTCTCTGTTCAGTTAGTGCTGCTCAATGCTGGAAAGAGGGACTCAGGTGTCAGTACTTTGCCTGGGATTGCTGGATTTGGGGGTGCTGGAGCAGTGCTGGAGTGCAGGATGGGGGTGTAGAGTTGCACTCTTTTGTCTTTGTGTTGTTGATGGTCATGGAAGAGGCCCCACAGACTTCAGCTGGAAGGGAGGAAAAGTCCATTTATTTCTGCAGACACTGCAAAGTGAAAAGTGGAGAATTTGGAGACCCGAACATGCTGATCCTGCTGTCTTTATAGCCTTAAAAATGGGCAAGGAATTAAAATAAATAAAAAGAGGAATGGTTTCTGTAGTGGCTTCTCTGGAGGCAGTATTATCTTCTGGTTCTGAGGATTTGTGTCCTTTCCCAGTCCGCTTTAAAAACATCTCCTTTTTCATAAAAGCAGTGAATTGCTTCATGGACATTTATGTGAAGGGACTGCTGGGTGCTTATAACCCACTTATTTTGTTTGGACTGTACTTTTTAAAAATGAAGTGTTCAAGTCAGGTCCTTAGAAGACAGATTGTCCTGCCCGATTGTCTTGAGCGAAGTCCCTTTGTGGTTTTAATTGGGTTTTTATTGCTATGATTTACAGTGGCAGGGTGAGGGCAGCACCGTTCCTGCAGTGCCTCAGACAAGTGGGAAGAGAAGGAGAAGGAGCAGAGCTATTCCTTATCTGGACACTTTCTTAGGTGCTTACAGAGCTGTGTACTTAAATAATTCCTCCATGTGAGTATTGATGTGCAGCAAAGCGACACGCTTTCAAGCACAACGTTTAATAGAAGTATTCTCAGCATGACTTTGCAAATATTCCCAAGTTCAACAGCTCTGGTGCTGCCTCTTGTCATTGGAGTGAGGGAGCTTTGTGCAAGTCTCAGAAATGCAGCCGAAGTGGGACACTTGGCAATCACCTCTGGGCACAGTCCTTGTGGCCTTCCCGGGCTGCTGTGTCCATCCCACCTCCTGGTGCCCACTCCCACCTCCCCGTCCATTCCCAGCTCCACAGACCTTGTCCTGTGGGCCCCAAGTCCTGCCTTGCCTTGGGAACCCTGTGCTGCATTTGGGGTTTTTGGTCAGGTGTGAGGGGAGGGGAATTTGGCCAGGTCAGCCACCCTGTTTGTGTGTGCTGTTCCCTGGGCTCAAAATGCAGGAATATTGTTCTGGCAGGCGTTGTCCAACTTGGATTCTCCTGTGCTATGCAGAGGCAATGAATTTCCTAGAAACTTCAGGGAGGGGTGGAAAGTGATGTAGATAGTTTGTAAGTACTGGTGATTCAGTCATTGAAGCATAAACTGGGTTTTTAATGTGCTGAAGTAGGAAACAGGCTTGGTAAGGTCAGCATCAGAAACTTAGGGGCTGTGTTGATTTTTCTTTTGTATTACAGTTTATGGAGAATATTTTATTTTTTTCCTAATTAAACTGCTTTTGCAACATGTGTCAGTCCCATCTTAAACCCTATATAGAAAGATGTGTGGCTGTATCTGATGGGGGCAGAACCTTCTCCTGCTTTTGGGACTTCACCTCCCCTTTTTGCAGCTGGGTTGTGTCATCCAGGTTGTTTTGCATCCTTTCCCCTGTCAGGCTCTTGAGCAAACTTCCGAGTGCGGGGTTGTGGGGGACAGGAACATCCCTCCAAGTGCAGGACTGTGGGCCTTGGGACATCCCTCAAAATGCAGGCTTGTGGAGAGTGGAACATCCTTCCAAGTGCAGGATTATGGGGATTGGGACACCCTGCTGAGGGAAACTGGAACACCCCTCCAAGTTTAGGATTGTGGGCACTGGGACACCCATCCAAGTTTAGGATTTTTGGGGACTGGGACACCCCTCCAAGTTTAGGATTGCGGGCACTGGGACACCCCTCCAAGTTCAGGATTGTGGGCACTGGGACACCCCTCCAAGTTTAGGATTTTTGGGGACTGGGGCACCCCTCTGAGAGTGGGTTGTGGGGATTGAGAGGATGCTTTGCCCCACTTCCTTCCCCATCATTTAAGAGCCAAAACGCTGTGCTGACCTGCAGGGGAGAGCAGGGAGGATCCTCATCCTGCTGGCTGTCAGGGGACGTGTCTGGCTTCTCCCCAAGCCGGCTGTGATGAGCCAGCATGGAACTGGAGCCATCCCAGTGCTGCTCCCGCCCAGGTCACAGGTGTCACTGTGCCGGGCCCGTGTGACCTGCCTGCCCTGCAGGACATCCCCCCTGCATGTTTACATCCACAAGTGCAGCCAGAACCCCATTCCCAAGGTCAGCTTTTCTCCAGAAGCTGGAGTCAGGGATCAGCACCCCCCCCAAGGGCAGGGCAGAGCTGGGAGGGAGAGCTGGCTACAATTCCAGCTGGGGTGGTCCCTTTCCAGTAATTAGGAGGAATTAATTGCTTGGCCAGAGCCCCCAACACGTTGCAGATGGCTTTTAGAGGGATGGAACAGATTCCTGATCCTGAGGTGTGTCCAGTTTTGGGGAGGAGGATCCAGAAAGCACATTTTTGCCAGATCCGAGGCCAACTGGCTCCTCAAATCTGCAACAGAAAAGTTTCTTTTGCTGAGAAACAGAATATCTTGTACTGCTGACATTTCTAAGGACACGGCAGCTTAAATTTCTTGCTTACATTGGGAACTGAAAGCAGACAGTCCCTGCTTTGGGCTGTTCCACAGAAAGGGGGTCAAGCAACCATTTTCGAATGGGTTTGTGTAGTGTCGTGAGTTTGGTGGTTTTGTGCTGTGCTCCTCTTGGTGTTATGTTCCTATTGTCCCTTTGGAACAAGGTGTTTGTGCATTCCAGGGAAGGTCTTTTCTGCTGATAGTGACTCCTTGCTTCTCATCTTGAGACAGCATTTGTCTGCAGCCCCAGCAGCACTTTCTCATTTTATGGAAGATGTAGCTCAATTTTCCACGCTATTTTCTGTTAATTTTTTGCGAAAATATGTTGCTTTGTTTAGGTCAAATTTGCAAGTACATTTGTGGAGCTCAGTTTTTCTCTTTCCTGACAATGTAGTGTTTTTGCACCTTTCATAAATCCTCTGATGAACTGGTGAAGCTGGAAGAGGTTGTTTGGTGTTTACAAAGCTAATGGAAAACTTGAGTAAAGGATGCTTTGCAGGAAGCGGCCTCTCAAAAAGGGAAGTAGTACAAAAGCCAGTTATGTTTTCCTTGTTCACAGACTTGTTTGGAAGAGATTATTAATCCCTCACCTCTGTGCAGGTGCAGCCTTCTAACTCCCAGCTGGGTGTTTTTAACAGGAGCAGACCACAACAGGGAATTCCCTCCCCCTTCTTCCAGTCCAGTGTTTTGGTCTCTTCAGGGAACTTGTGTGTCTTTCAAAAGCCACAGTTTGGTAACTGGGTGTCAAAGTTTACCACCGAAACTTTCAGGAGGAAAAGGGGAAGGCAGCTCCTGCTGAAATACCAAAAGCACTGCAAAAAAAAAAAAAACCAAAACAAAACAAAAAAACAAACCCAAAAAAACCCCCAAAAATACCAAAAGCACTCCCAAAACCAGTGTGAAAGCTTTGGGCTGGCGTGGTGGGAATGGAGGGATGATGCCAAGGGGAGTGGATGGGACTGAAGGGGTCAAAGTTAAATCACAAGCTGGGTCTGTTCAAAGTCAAAGTGTGCATTCCCAAATTGCAGCTCTCAGGATTGAGCTGTGGCTTCCAGAGGCAGGGGTGGAAAAACCCGGGATTCCAGGAAAGCCATGGAATTCCAGGAAAGCTGTGGAATTCTGGCCAAGTGCCCAGTGCAGAATAGCCAGCAGGTCTTTGCCAGGTGCCAGGTCTCATGCTGAGAGTGCATGGCCAGATTTGCCTGTCCCAAAGGGCTTTTTCCATGGAGAAGGCAGAACCTTGGCTGACAGGGTGCTCTCCAGAGCTAACTCTGAAAGGATATAGGTTTTTATATGGAATTTCTACCTGTATACCCATCAAAGTCTGGGAAAGGACCATCCCTTACCATTTGTTTACCTGCACAGGAGGCTTATTGCAGCAATGCCTGGAAGAAGCAAGATTAAAAAGCAATTACTGTAGCTTAGCAGGGGTGGTGTTGTCCAGAAAATACCTTTTCCAAGTTAAATTCCTTCTCTAAGTTGATGGCTTTGAGGCCGAGACAGAGGGTAAAAATCTTTCAGCACATGAAACAAAATTTCTGTTGTCAACTATGGGAACATCAGAAAGTTGACATAACTTCTGTAGCTGGAAATTTCAATTTATTTAATTTATTTTTGCTTCCTTAAGGCTCAGCTTGTTTTGTTGAGTTAGTTTATTTATGGACACATTGTGCTGTTCTCCCACAGGGATGACCTCTAAACTCTAGCAAGTCACTTTTTAATGTTGGTGTTAACCCTGTTTAAAATCTCTTCCTGAGATTTGAAGTCTTTTGCATCAGACTGGGGGTGTATGATGGTTAACATAGAGCCATTGCTACTCTTACAGCTGCTTTCTACACTAATTAAACCCACACCTGATTGTCACAGGTGTCACCTTGTAACCTTACATCAAGTGCAAACCCAGCTTGAATTCCTCGCCCTCAGTGCATTTGTGTGCAGGCGGCTCATTTATTCTTTCTTTGCAGTGGCCACAAGAACCTCTTTTCCCAGGAGACTCAAGTCAGTGGCAGGAGAAAAAATATTCCTGCTGAATTTGATGTGAGGGCAAAGCCTTGCTGGGAGTTTGAGGTGTGTGCTCCCTGAGCACTGCGTTCCTTGTAGGAACCTGCTCACCTGCTTGTTTTAAAACACTCCCAGCACACGGAGAGCAGCTCCCCTGCCTCTGGAGAGGCAACAGGCTCTGCTCATGGAACGGGGGAGCCCCTCTGCACACCCACCGTGGAATTCAGGAATCCCAGGAATTCCAGGGGCTGGGTGTGGATTGCTTTCCTGTGCCAGCCCCTGCACATGCTGCCTTCCAGCTCCCTCCTGCTTCCCTCCCATGGCTGTGGCACCAACAGAGTGGGAAAAAGCCACGGAAGACAATTTCAGTGTAACAGGAGAAATGCTGCCTCACTTCAGCTGCACTTAACCCCTGGCTTTAAGTGGCTATGAGAGGTTTGTGAGACGTGCTTGATATGTTTAAGAAATAAAAAGCCTCGCTGTGAGAGAGGGGAGGAAGGAGCTGCAGCAGAGCTTCAGGCTGGTGATGGCACTTTAGCTGTGCATCCCTTCCTTGCTTGCTGTCTGAGGTGAAAATGAGCTCTCCAGCAAGAGGAGCTGCTTCAGGAGGAGTTGTGCCTGGTAATGGCCAGTTTGCTGATTTTTCCTTAGCTTTGCTTTCCTGCCTTGTGCTGGACTTGCTGCCCAGGTCTTGCTGTGGAGCAGTCATGCTCTGATGCACGCCTGTGGTGTACTGGGCTTGGTGACTGCCTTTGGTTCAAGTAACTTGGAAAGGAGTTTCACTGGCTTCTGGGTTCTCATGCCAGAGATTTCCTTGCTCAGCCACCACTCAAGAGTCATCTGCTCAATATTCCTCCCCCATGCCTAACCCATCTTGTTCAATCCTGTTCTTTCCCTGTGAAGCAAGAGACCAAAAAAAAAAAAAAAAAAAAAAAAAAGTAGCATTTGCTGTAGTTCACAAGGCTCATAGATACATTTAGGTTGGAAAACACCTCCCAGCCCATAGAGTCTGAGCTGTGCCCAGTGCCCACCTTGTCACCAGCCCAGAACACTGAATGACCTCCCTGGGCAGCCCCTGCCCACCCTTTCCAGGAAGAAATTCCTCCTGATGTCCCACCTTGTTGTCCCTGGAAATCAGCCTTCTGATTTGTTTTAGTATAATGGAGTCAGTTCTCAAGAATTGTAAGATAAACAAGAATCATGTTTGCATTCCTTTGTGAAAAGATACCACCTGATGGACTTCTCAAGTGACCAGTGAAGATGGAGAGGTGGGAACTTCTCTGTCCAAACTCTGCTCACTGTCCAGAAACTGATAGATACGAGGTCAACAATAAAGGAGAGACTTCTTCCTTTCTTCTTCTCTGCCTGAACACCTGTTGTGTGTGTTGCTGTGTGTTTCTATCTATGTCACAGTAACACCACCTGACCCTTCCCTGGCACAGATTTTAGGATGGTGACAGGCTCTGTGAGCAGCTTGTGCCTGCTGGGAAGCCACACGAGGAGGTGACACCCATGTGCCAGTACAAATCTTGGCTCCAGAAATGCTCATGGTGAGGTGAAGGTGTAGCTGTTTTAACAAGACACCAAGTGGAAATGTCTCCTCCTTAGTGTTTCCAAGTTTGCTTGCAGCTGTTGTGCCTGTTCCCATCCTTTCTTTCCGTCCTGCATCAGGAGTTATGATCTAAAAATAACTTGTGCAGAGGAGTGGGAAATGAGACAGCACCACTGATTTCAGGTTTTATTGCTCTGTGTGTGCCCTGTGCTGAGAGATTTTCTGCTGGTCAGGGAACTCCAGCTGGGGCTGAGCAGTGCAGGCTGTCATCACCCATCTGGGACTGAGGTAATGCTGCTCTGCTCTCTGGCCTGCTGCTAATCCAGACCCCAAATTAAAAAAAAAAAAAGAAAAACAAAAAAAAAAACCCAGGATTTGGAGAAGGCAAAAAGGTTGTTACAGTTTTCCTGAGGTGAGGATAACCCTTGTAAGTCTCTGGAAGGGAAGGGGACAGATTTATTTGATGTGCTGCTCTGCTCTGCAGTGGCTTGGAGAGGTCTCAGGTGAGCTGGCCATGAACTGCTCTGTCACCAATTGAAACCCCTCAAAGGGCACTGCCGTGGGCTTTGCTCTGCCTGTGATAGACTGATGACTTCACTGGACTAGCTGGGACAGTTGTGTCCTTTCACTGGTGTTTGGAGAAGAAGTGGAGTGGACAGAGAGCCCCAAGGTCACTTCTGTGTTCCATCCTCTTTGTCTTCTTCAGTGTTGACATTAAATTCGTCTTTCCAGGGCAGCTTTGCCTGTTGCTCGTTGTGCTTTGGCCGCAGGGACTGAAATCTCTGTTTTAGCTGGCAACTGGCCCCACCTCTGGTGCCTCTTGCATGATGACTTCTGTGTGTTTCAGAATTAGGCATCCTCTCCCCACAGGTTTGGAAAGTGTGCGAGCCTTTTGGTGTATGCCAGGCCTGCCTTTCTGCCCCTCCAGTGCTCTCAGAGGTGTAGGACAGTTCTTTCCCCTCCTTTTTTAATTTCCCTAAGCCTTGAGGATCTTGTGTGCCTTTCTGATTTTGCACTCTGTACCTCAGGATGTGCTGCAGTTGAGTTGATGTGTTGCATTTAGACAAACCAGCTAATTTTGGCACTTAGCATGCCTGGTGTAACTACTTTTCTCCCAGGTGTAAGAAAAAATTGGGAAATAAAGTCTGGTTCAAAATCACACCAGGCAAATTCCAGCTTGGAAGACAGTAGGAGTAAGTGAAGGTTCATGTGTGGGTTTTTTTCTGTTTATACTTGGTTAATTCTACTTTTGCAGCAGAAAGAGATAAGCCCGTTGATTAATTACATAGTTTATGGATGTAAGGAACTGGTGCAGAACCAGCTGGTGGTTGGAAATTCCCTGGCAGGGGGAAAACAACAAAACCATATCCCCAAAAAAAAACATGGGCCTGGAGCTCTGGGATGGTGAGCCTGTAGAGTTAGATAAGGAGACAGCACAGGAAACTGCACTAACCCATAACTGCTCCAGAACCAGGAGAGTGGGAGATAACTGTCCTCTGTCTCTCCAAAAGAATTCCCCAGGCTCAGCAGCCTGGCCTTGGCAGCAGGGTCCAGCACATTTTATTTCCTCTGCTGAAACAGGGCTGGTGTCTTCAGCAGCCTTTAAACTGAGCTTTGAGCTGGAAAACGAGTGGCTGCTTTTAGGCAATAATTCTTAATATTCCTGTCCTGTTCCTCTGGGATAGCTGGGATGAGCTGAATTGGGATTGTTGTTTGGCTGTCGTGCTTTTGCCTCTGCTGACCACCGTGATTGATTCCTCTTGTCTTAAACAGCAGCCTTGCTGAGTGCTTGGGGCAAAGTTGTATTTTAAGGTGGGTATGACTGTTCTAAGACTGGAGGACAGCAGGTGATCTGCAGGCTGTCTGGATTTCACTACTGCAAGGTGAGTGAATTGTGGGCCAGGCTGCAGGGAAGTTCCCTTCATTCTGAAGTGCTTACTGGGTAAGACCATTAAAAAAATAACATGAAGCAAATAACAAAAAGCAAGTTTTTGGGTTTACCTGCTGCACCTTCGGGTTTTTCCCACTGCTTGATCTGTTCTGAAACAAGTGAGCAAGACTTTGAAATGAAAGAAGCAAGAAATGGCAGCTTTGCTTCACCCTCAGCTTTGCTGTAACAACCCTTTGCAGCCCATTATTAAGAGATTACACTTTTTCTTTGTAGCTTTGCTTTAGCAAAATAGTCTTTCATAGCTGGGAAGCCTGAAGGAAAAAAACTTTCTGGCAATATCTGTAGGAATTGCAGTTCTTCGCTGTGCAAATGCTGAAATTTACGTCTTGCTTTAATGTTTCTCAGAGTTAAAATATTTTTGGGTAAACAAAGCGTTTCACATGCTGTTTAAAGTGCTTACAGTCAACCTTTACCCCGGAGTGGAATGCAGCCATCGGGAACAGTGCAGTGGGAACAAGGACCTCTAACAGAGTTGATGGCCAGGAGTGGGATGGAGTGGGGAACGTGTCATATCTAAATGTTAATTTTGATTGGCATATCACATTCCAAGCCATTTATTGTACGAAAAATTGCTGGCATCCATGACTGGATTATTTTTTATTTATGGAACAGTCTGCAGCCGGTTTTTCTCCCCCAAATTTCCACTGGATATTGTAAGTAGGAGCAGTTAGAAACGCGCTGGAAAATTGTAGTGTGACATCTTAGGAGTCAGGGAGGAACCTACTGAGCTGAAGTCTGCTTTGCTTCCAGAGGAGAAGCACATTTCTGGTATTTGTTATTCTGCAGTAGAGAATTCCAAAGCCTCTCCTAGGTGTTATTGCACAGGGGAAGAGTTTTTCCCAACCTGTCTGTGAGAGAGCAAACCCTCCCAGCTTGTTAGGCAGTAGAGTAAACAGAGCCGTGTGGCCTGGGAGCCAGAAACAAGGATTTCTTTGCCCCTCCTCTGGCTGGGAAAGGTGGGATGCAGCAGGAACTACAATCCCCAGGAGCGGGCAGTGGCACGTAGGCTCCTCTGCAGGGACATGTCCCACTCTGTGCCAGATAATGTTGATACAAAGAGTTTCAGTGGGATCAAGTTGCAGGGAGTGAGGGGGGAAGCTGAGCAGCTATTGGGATGAGGCATTCCCAAAGGGTTACTAAATCTGTGCTCAGGAAGCTCCTGGAGCTGAAAGGAGCCAAAGCCTTGTCTGGTAGTTTAGCTGCTCTTAAATGCTGGTTTAACTTGCTACAGCTGAGCGGCTTTGAGGGTTAGGGTTTGGCTAGTGGGTTTTTTGCTTCTTGTTTTTTTTGTGTGTTTGGGGTTTTTCTATTGAATGAGCCTGTAAAGGAACTAAAAACCCTAAAGCTTGGGGTGGCTGACTTTGAGGGTTGTAATAATGGAGGCAAACCCTCAACTTTACATTGAGTGTTGGCAGCACCAAAGGGAATCTGCAAGAAGTCGTCCCTGGTCTTGGGTGTGCCAGCTCCTTCCCAGAGGTGCCATGGAGGCCACAAACTTTCCCTTTTCCCGTTTTTCAGCCTTTCTTTGATGGAGTTTTCCTGGGCAGGAAAGTGAATTGCAAAGGTTAAAATGGGATAGCTGTCCATGCACTGCATGCCTGGAAGTTTCCTGGTCTGACAATTATTGTGCATATCTTCCCTTTAGATGAGACTGCATATGGATGGAATGATATTTTAAGAGCTCAAAGAAGCCTCCTCGATAAATGTAAGCGCCAGCAGCACATTTTTTATACTCAGATCTTTTAACTGCTGCAGTAACTCGGGGGAAACAGCTTGGGCACATTGTGAGGTATTTGCCACTTGAGCAGAATGCCTTTAGGTGTGTTTTTTCCCTCTTCAGTGGAGCTCTCAGGGTGCTTCACCGAGCAGGTAGGTAGTTTTTAGCTGTCCTGAGAGGTCTCCCCTGGCCCCCCTGGCCCGGAGAAGCACAGCATCCTTGTGGAATTGTGGACTTGGCCGTGCTCCACGTGTCCTTGGAGCGAGCTGTGTGTCTGTGGTGACGCAGGGCTGCCCACAAAGGAGACATTCAGTCACCAGCTCAGCATCGTGTTTCCCTGAGCCTGGCCTAATGCTCTTAACCCTGGGCTGCAGGAGCAGCCAGCAGGGCTGGGCTGGGGCCCTGCTCCTCTCTTGGAGGCTCTGCAGGCTGTGAATGGCTCTGCTCTGCTCATCCTCCCTTTGGGCTCTGCAGGGAAGCACCAGCAGCCATCCTGGGCTATTCCTCCTCCCTCCCAGGCCATCACAGCACTGCTCTGCAGGGGTCCCCTTCCACTGAGTGAAGTCTCATCTTCATAGGAATTGTTCTGAGGTTAAAAGCTTAGAAATTTTGTGGTTTCTCAACTCTCTGATCCATGGAGACCTTTTTTTCTGAAGCAATTATTGTGATTTCTGTCTTTGCAATGGCTGAGTCTCAGCTCTTACCTGTTAAAAGGTGGGCTATGTCTGAGGTCCTGTTGTTTCAAGGCACCTGCAAAATGGGGAGAGCTAAGTTGAAACTGCCGTGGCTCCTTTCTGAATCATTGGATAACAACAGGGAGACTTTTGGCTGTGGAGTAATGGATTTAAGTGCAGTGGGAATTCTGACATTATCTACAGGTTAAGGTGAACCATTTCTGTCTCCATCTCTTGAGCAGGGGCATTTAGACCTAGCCTGTCATGGAGTCCTCAGCTTTCATCCCATCTTCCTGCAAAACCAGAATAGGCACCAGTCACTGAAAAATGGCTCATAAGATGCCAAGCACCAGTTTGGTTGGTAAAATGAAGCAGTTTTATTTTTAAGCAGCATGAAGTGGTTTCTGTTGGTGATGGGCATCAGGAAACTTCTCTGATGTCATTGCAGACCATAACTCTGGTCAACCTGATTTCCTTATCCCTAACATGTCTAAATGATCAGACCCTGGACTTTTATCTTGATGGCTCTGGCTGTGAACACCCTGACAAGGCCTCAGCTCTGAGTAGCTGCAGTGTGTTTCTTGTTATTAATGTTTTCTGACCTAGTCATAACTTGCTTTCTTAGAATTAACCAGTCTTTACTTTTTCTCTTCAAAGTATTTTTGGGGGAATCTGGGGAATTCTGAGCATCTCCCCCTTTGAGGACAGTTGAAAATACCAGTGTGTACCAAATCACTTGTCAGTGTCCAGTTATCCATGTAGGGCCAAGATTTCCACTTGTCTCAGGAGCACTTGGCTCCCTAAGGGCTGAGAAGAGCCACAGCAACGCTGGGGCCAGGTTTGGGGAGAGGAATGTGCCCTGGAAGGTGTTTTTATGGAAGGATGAGCAACAGAAAGGTGGGGGAGGAGGTCTGGAAATGGGAATGATTATTTTGGAAACAGGGAAAGAGTCTTCTGGTCTTGGTGTAGAGGTCAGGTGTATTTTTGCATGATACTGCAAGAACTAAAAAAAAAACCCCAAAAAATCCCATGAACAAATCCTACTAATTCACATAATTTTATTGCTGTTGATTGCAGTAACGATTTTTTCACCTTTTGGGACACTAGGAATGAGTTTGCATTGTGCTGGCAGGTCTCCTACCAGCTTTCCATGCCCAAAAGATGGAAGAGATGTTTCTGGGCTGCCTCCCTGAGTTCATCACTGCACTATTTAGTGGTTTCTTGTGCAGAACTGGCTACTTAAACCAAATGAGGATCATTCCTTCCCTTTCACATTGCTATTAACTGGATGATTTTATTGTCTCTGCAGGCAGAGAGCAGAGACAAGCAACTGTAGATTAGGAACAATTTGCAAAATAGTTCAGTGATTAGCACGCCTGTGGAGATGTTTTTCTGTGTAAGGGCTGCACCTCACATTTTACTGGCTCCCAACACTCAAAGGATTAACTTTGAGGAGGATTAAAATGATATCTTAGACATCAGCTAAACGTCCTCTCAAAATCCCTTATGTTGTCTCTAAATCAATTAATTTGATTTCCTCAATCCACAAGCAAACTGGGTTGGTAAACTTGTGTAAGTGATCTGTTTAGGCTAAATTTCTCCGGAGTGTTTTAAAGAGTACTTCAGTACTGGTGAAATGGTGCAAAAAACCCCAGTGAATAGGGAAATACCCTGTGCCAGGTGTGAAATGAAGATGCTGCTCTAGTCACGGGGGTGCCTTCTCCAAGCAGCAGTTTTCAGCTGGTGAATCCAGCCCTCACAGACATTCCTGATCCTTGCTGGTTAAATGGAACAAGAAAGTAAGACAAGAGCCTGCTCTTGCTCCTTTTGCCACGGTGCTGCCTGTGTGGAAGTGGGAAGGAAAAGACACAGGAGAATCCTCAACTCCAAAGCTTTGCTGATGAGCAGCACAAGGAGTTCTGTAAAGTCTCCAAAAGTGGCCCTCAAGCACTCAGATGTGGCCACTTAACTCTCCTCAGTCCTTGTTTGCTTGTAATTCCACATGGATGTAAGGATGGTAGCATTCCCCTGGAAAACACCTGGATATTGCTAAGAGGAATCACGTGCTCTCTCTGGGAATCTGCAGGTCTCCAGATACATCAGTCAGGGATGGAGCTCCCACTCTGAGCCTGCTGCAGGCTGTGCTGGGGACAGTGTGAGAGCAGGTGCTGGACAATGGGGAATATTCTGCAGATATTTGAGTCCTGCTGCCTGGTGGTTCTGAGCCCTGTTGTGACACAGAGAACAAGGCTGGCAGTAACTTTACTCATTAATCTTCACAGCATTAAAACCTCCTAGACTAAGGTTTTCTTAAAATTCTGTTATGCCTAAAAACAATGTTAAAATTGCAATTTACTTACCTAAGTAAGTTCCTACAAAGATTGGCAAAAGGAAAGATTTGAGGTTAAAAAGGGAAAGATTCATGTAGTTCAGAATACAGTAGCTCAGCCCCGTGCAACAAATAGAGATACACAGACTGGTTTGGCTGTAATGAAACACAGAAATAAAGAATTCTCAGCTGGTGCTGCTGCTCAGAGCAAAGGCCGTGGCTGTCAGAGCCAGGGCTGGCACAGGCAGAGCTAAGCGTTGTCACCTTAGATGCTGAAATAGCAGCAGGCTGGTCTCATGGCATCTCCTAGCAACTCCAGGAGCTGAATTCCACAGGGAGCCTGAGTTTAGGAAACAGGGCCCTGAACCAGCAGCCAGTGCTCTGCAAGCAGAAGGGGTAGTTTGGCATACAGGCTCATGGATGTGGGGAAGACAGACCTTGTGTTTTCTGAAAAGTGTGTTAACATGTTCGAGTTGGGCTGATAACACAAGAAGTGCTGTGTGTGCCCCAGGACAGACAGGAGAGAGCTCTAATCAAACCTTGCCACGCAGTCCTGCTGCCAGCATAGCTGCTA
Organism: Sitta carolinensis; assembly: GCA_032173965.1. Lineage (NCBI taxonomy): Eukaryota > Metazoa > Chordata > Aves > Passeriformes > Sittidae > Sitta > Sitta carolinensis. The sequence goes on along the minus strand of CM063287.1, from coordinate 166,911 downwards.
GTACCCAAACTGTCACTGTGGATCACTCCTCCCGTCCTTTGACCAGCCCAGAAATAATTGTGGATGTGGCAGGAAACGTGTCCTTGCAGGCTCCCTGTGCCCTGTGCATGAGAGGGAGAGGCTGCAGCTGGGAGGGAGCAGCTCGGGATTCTCCCAGCAAAAGCTGCTGATTCACAACTCGCTCCTCAGAGAGGTGTGTTTCTGTCTGAGCACCACTCTGTGCCCCGGGATCCATGGCAGCTGTTGTGCCTGGAGGAGGGGGCATCCGTGGCAGCTGTCATGCCTGGAAGAGGGGGGATCCATGGCAGCTGTCATGTCTGGAAGAGAGGGGATCCATGGCAGCTGTCATGTCTGGAGGAGGGGGGATCCATGGCACCTATCATGTCTGGAAGAGAGGGGATCCATGGCAGCTGTCATGCCAGGAGGAGGGGGGATTCATGGCACCTATCATGCCTGGAAGAGGGGGGATCCATGGCACTTATCATGTCTGGAAGAGGGGGGATTCATGGCACCTATCATGCCTGGAAGAGGGGGGATCCATGGCACTTATCATGTCTGGAAGAGGGGGGATTCATGGCACCTATCATGCCTGGAAGAGAGGGGATCCATGGCAGCTGTCATGCCTGGAGGAGGGGGGATCCGTGGCACCTATCATGCCTGGAAGAGAGGGATCCATGGCACCTATCATGCCTGGAAGAGAGGGATCCATGGCACCTATCATGCCTGGAGGAGGGGGGATCCGTGGCACCTATCATGCCTGGAAGAGAGGGATCCATGGCAGCTGTCATGCCTGGAAGAGAGGGATCCATGGCAGCTGTCATGCCTGGAAGAGGGGGGATCCATGGCACCTATCATGCCTGGAAGAGAGGGATCCATGGCACCTATCATGCCTGGAAGAGGGGGGATCCATGGCACCTATCATGCCTGGAGGAGGGGGGATCCATGGCACCTATCATGTCTGGAAGAGGGGGGATCCATGGCACCTATCATGCCTGGAGGAGGGGGGATCCGTGGCACCTATCATGCCTGGAAGAGGGGGGATCCATGGCACCTATCATGCCTGGAAGAGGGGGGATCCGTGGCACCTATCATGCCTGGAAGAGGGGGGATCCGTGGCAGCTGTCATGCCTGGAAGAGGGAGGATCCATGGCAGCTGTCATGCCTAGAAGGGGGCACACAGGGAGTGGAGCTTGCTTTCCCTGGCTGGCTCTCTCATGGGTTGGTCTCTCAGGCAGCTTTTGGGGGTGAGTGTGTTCACTTTGCGAGGGCTGCTCTTGCCAGATAATGGCCGGGTACTGGTGGAAACACAGCCTTCCTGGCGTGGGTGACACCTCTCATGATCCTGCAGCAGGCTGGCAAGGCTTTCCCTGGCTTTTCCATGGCTCTGTCCACATGGACAAAACGCTGTTTGACTTCCAGCCTATGGCACAGAAGAACCTTCTGGCCTGTGGGCTGGTGTCCCCCTCCCCGCAGCACTCAGGTGCCTTTCTCCTGAGGGTGAGGCAGTGTAAAAACTCAAAAGCAAATTTTCAGGCAATTCTAAATGTAGCTAAAAAGGAGTCCCAAGAAAGCAAAAATTACCAGGCTTCCAGCTTCTTGCTTTTTGGCAGACAGCTCCTTGGGTTTGGTGCTGCTTCAACAAAGAGACTTGGATTTATTTATCTCCCCTTCCTCCCCAACTTGTATTTGAGTGGAAATTTATGAATTGCAGTTTTCTAACTAATGTGAATGGAGCAGGGAGACCTCTGGTTTTCCTTTACCTGAGAGTGAAAGTTGAATTGGAAGAGCCTTATGGAGTACAGGGCTGATTCTGTTCCCAGTCTCCACCCTGGTTTTGTCTCCCAGACCTCTGGTTTTCCTTTACCTGAGAGTGAAAGCCGAATTGGAAGAGCCCTGTGGAGCACAGGGCTGATTCTATTCCCAGTCTCCACCCTGGTTTTGTCTCCCTTGGAGGCTGCAGGGATGGAGTGAAGAGTGAGTTTGCTTCCCAGGGCAGGGTGAGTGGTTTGTGTGCTGCTGCTGGCTCTCTTTGGCTGTGCAAGAGGTGGGCACAGGGATGAGGAGAAACCTGGTCCCTGGGTGTTGCCACCTGAGGATTTTGGCCACAAGCATTTTGGGCTTGCTTCTCTGCTTCTTCCTCTCTCTCCTAAATGCTCCTGGTTATCTTGTTGATAATCAGAAAAGGTTTCCAGCCTTCCTCCTTTGCACCATGCGTGATGCCAGGTTCAGAGCCAGGGTCACTTCAGCAGCTCCCATCAAAGAAAACATGGAGGTTTATTTCTTTAGTTGGGGTCCCACGTGGCAATGTGTATCCTGTGAGTTTTCTGGGTGGCTCTCATGGCGAAGAAAAGGTGCCCTGGCAGTAGGAGGGTGGTCAGCAGTGGGGAATCCTCCTTGTTCTGGGGCTGGCAGTCTCCTCCAAATTTCATCTAGGTCTGTTTGGGCAGAAGGATATTCTCTCTTTCTGAGTCCTGTGGGAAGTCCTATTTTTAAAATGCAGTTGCTCCATCCTTGGCAGTGTCCAAGGCCAGGCTGGACTTTGGGGCTTGGAGCAGCCGGGGACAGTGGGAGGTGTCCCTGCCCATGGCAGGGGATGGAATGGGATGGGTTTTAAGGTCCTTTCCAGCCCAAACCATTCCATGATTCTATGTTAGCATGGCATTTCCTTTATATCCCAACTCGTGTTAGACCTTGAGGTCATCTTCACACTATAACACTTCCTGATGCTTTAATGAAGGATTGCTGTTAGCTCTGCCTCATAAATGTTCTTATTTTTATTTATTTGGTGTTTTGTTTACAGTGACTCTCATGACTATGTGAGAAGCTACCAGCAGCAGGTCTGAGTTTCGACTCTGCTGTCCCAAATGAGCTTCTAACCTGATGCATCAAGTGCTCTGGCTAGAAAAGCAATTTCAGGTAGGTCGGTGCATCTTGCATTTTCAAGCACACGTGTTTTGGAGTGGTGTATTCATTCAGTACCTTGTATACTGTGACCTGAATTGGGACAAGTTCTTGTTTTGGACATTTTGGATATTTCACAAACTGTCTAACTCCAGTATTAAATTGTAAAATGTTAGGGAAAGAAAGCTGAAAGATCCCTTAGATCATTTCCTTCTGCCTGCACCCAGGGAAGGATGTCTAAGAGCAGAACTTGAAGATGTAGATTGTGGATAAATGCTCCCAAACCCTGATTGTAAGGAAATCTTTGCCCTTTGGTTGTGGAAACTGGAGTGATATATTGTCTAGACAGCCAGAGTGGGGGCTGGAATACCTGTGTCTGTTCCCAGCTCTGGCTTTGACATAGAAAAATGACCTGCAAAGAGAGAATAAATGGGGTGTGTGCCCTTTATTGCTGCTTGTAGTTGTGTTTTTGTCTTTTAGTAATCCTTTGAAGCTGTGTGAGGATTTGCTGAAAGGCATCTCATAAGATTTGTCGTGGTTTTGTTGGGTTTGATCCGTGCTGGAAAGCTCTGTGAGTGATTGAAAAGCTAGAGGGGAAGTGTAGTGAGAATCAGAAAATAAAAGTGGAGTTTTGGGTGTAAAGATTCTGAGAAAGAGTGTTCTAAAAGCTGTTATTTGTTTGTGTGCAGCCCCAGTGTTCAGCAGCACCTTGAGTGAACATGAGTCTCTCATGTCCCCCATTCCTAGTTGGGAAACCTTTTGCCTTTTCCCTGAAAATGTTCTGGAATATTTCTGATGTATAAATATTAAAAATGTTCTTAGTGCACCTTAACTGGCTGATTGTGAGAGGTTGTGATGGATGTGGGAGACAGAGCAGAAAAGCAGCTTCCAGTTGTGATTCTTCCTAATCCAGCTGAAGGCTCCCTGCAGGTGCCCTGAGCACACTTGTCTTTGGAAAATTTGGGTTTAGCCCCTCTCCTGTGGCTGTGCCAATACTGCATCTCCCTGAATCTCAAAGGCTGTGTAATTAAGATGTTCAGTGGCTGTTTCAGATGACCAGAAATCCTGAGAAAAATGCTGTGACTATACACCAAGGCTGCAGAAATTCAGAAAAATCATTTTTTTTTTTGCATGTCACAGGTCAGGCGAATTATGAGCAGGTTTTTGCAGTTGTTGCTCTCTGAAAGCTGCCTCTGTGTCTCAGCTGTTCTGGACAAAGTGTAATAACAAGGCTTGTTTACAGCAGTTGTGAAAAATTCCTACTTTCCCCACCCTTCTTCAAGTACATCAATATTGGGAGCAGGAGACACTTGGAGCAGACACCCAAAGCTTCTGTCACTGTATTGATTCAGCTTCTGTTTGCTCTGCATCCAGTACACAGTCCTGATGAATAATGCAGGAATCTATTACTTAAAGTTTAATGCAGCTTTAACCGTGCTTGGACATGGAGAGGTGCAGAGCAGGAGGCTGCTCCACTCTCTGCTAAACACAACAGATTCCCACCAGCTGTGGCTGGGTCTGGGTTCTTGGGTTGTTCCCTTTGCCCAGGACAGTGATTTGTCCCCTGGGCTGGCCCTGCTGAGGGACCCGGAGGGCTGTGTGCAGCTCTGGGCTCCTCCTGTGCAGAGAGCCCTGGAGGGGCTGGAGCGTGTGCAGGGCAGGGAACGGAGCTGGGCAAGGGAATGGAGCCCCAGCAGGGGCTGAGGGAGCTGGGCAGGGGCTCAGGCTGGAGCAGAGGAGGCTCAGGGGGGCCCTGCTGGCTCTGCACAACTCCTGAGAGGAGGGCACAGCCGGGGGGGTCGGGCTGTGCTGCCAGGGCACAGGGACAGCACAAGGGCAAACGGCCTCAAGCTGTGCCAGGGCAGGCTCAGCTTGGCCAGCAGGAGGAATTTGTGCCTGGAAAGGGTGCTCAGGCCTGGGCAGGGGCTGCCCAGGGAGGGTTGCAGTGCCCATGGCTGGAGGTGTGCAGGGAAGGGCTGGAGGTGGCACTCAGTGCTCTGGGCTGGGCACAAGGTGGGCACAGGGTGGGCTCCGTGGGCTGGCAGGGCTTTTCCAGCCTAAAATAATTCTGTGAGTCTGTGGCACAGCTCGTCATTTATGTGCAGATACTCACTTGCAGGTGCCTAGGTGTCTGTGACCTCTGGTTTTTCCTGTGTTTATCTCAGTCTGTGACAACCTAAGTTCTGTAGTCATGGGGTCAGAGATTCCATGGATGACTCTGCTGTGATCTAGGGATGTCACAGTGGAATATCAAGGCACTGCTGTCTCTTCAATGAGTTTTTTTTTTTTTTCTTTTTGGTACGAGTATTATTTTTTTAAACAAAGGAAATACATCCCTTTCATCAATTGTTCCCTTTGCAGAACTTGAGCCTTAAAATAATCCAGGAAGCCTTTTGTTATATAAATATACTCATCCTCCAGCTTGGCACGGAATGTGCTTTGACAGAGCTGCTTGCTGAATTCTGTTTTAGACTTGAATTTCAGTGGCTATGAAGGAGAAACCCTGGGCTCAGAGAGCAAAGCAAACACTGATTGCTGTGTAATCACAGTGAACCAGGGACTATTTAAAGCAGTGGAAAGCAGGGGTTTATGCCTGCAACTCAGTTTCTGTGTCTCAGTAATTTTTGTTTCAGCTCGTTACAGCCAGGTATGCTCATACCTACCAAATTTAGCTCCATGGGAAGAGAGCATATGTGCGGTCTTTTTGAAAATATTTCTGCTTAAGTTGTTTGCTCAGGAATAGAATTCTGTGTGAATACAGCAAGGGCTTGGAATGGTTAACAGTAAATTCCAGTGCAGAATACTCCGTAGTGAGAGCTCCCAGTTAAGTGGGCAACAGTTGGCTAGAGCAGATGTTTAAACAGAAAATGAACAAAACATCACTACCAAAAAAAAAAAAAAATCTCACGAACTGCAAAAATCCATCAACCACAAAAAATCACCACCCTGTGAATTTCAAATATTCTTTGTAAGAAGTGGTTACTGTTTTCTGGGTGTTATCTTGTGCACAAAAATAAAAGCACCTTGGGGGGAATTTACCCATCATGTAGAGTTTTTCTGTCCTCTGCAGGCCACACTTTCATTGTCACATTGGCTTTTTAAGTGACACCTTTGGTTTGGTTTGCTGCAAGCCTGAGCTGAGCTGCTGCTGACTGGGGAGGTCTGGTCCAACCTAAATGGTTCGATGATTTCTCCCAACTGTTTCCAGGTGCATTCATTAAAACTCTCCCAGAGATGTGGGGATGTTAAGAGGATGCTGCAGGATGTGCCTGGGAGGTTTTGATGCAAACACTGAGTCCACAGGTGGTGTTCTGAGAGCAAGAGGAGTGAGGAGTGAATCCATGCAATCCCCCAGGAGTTCCTGAATCCAGTCTGATGTGCTGCTGCCTTCTCCCATGCTCATGGAGTGATAGTGCACTAAGAAAAGAGGGAAGGCTCTGAGCAAAGTAATGTGGAATCATGGAATGGCTTGGGTTGGAAGATTGCTTAAAGTCCATTTCATCTCGTCCTCTGCCATGGGCAGGGACACCTTCCACCATCCCAGGTTGCTCCAGGCCCTATCCAACCTGGCCGTGGACACTGCCAGGCATGGGGCATCCACAGCCTCTCTGGGCAGTGACATCTTTGGCACTTAAGCAAAACTAAAGGTTGAATGGAATTTTGGAGCAGAGATTTTATATACCCTGCATTCAATTTGTTGGCTCAATCAAACTGGGTTTTGGTAGATTTCCTAGCTGCTATACAATGGCTTGGCTTGTTCTGGGTGCTGTGGATAATTTCCTTCTTGTCTCCTAGTTTATTTGCCTTCAGACATGTAGCTGCTCCCGTGTTTCCTGGAAAATGGAAAGGATGTGCTAGCAGGAAATGGGTGCAGTTAATGAAAATAGGCTGTACTTGCTGATGATTAGTCCTTAATCCAAAAAGGGAACGTTCCCTCTCCAGTTTTGTGGCCTGAATTAGCATCTGACTGTTCCTTTGTCCTGAGGCTGGCTCCGAATGACTCCAGGATTGATTCATGGCTTAGGGCCCCCAGTAATAGGATTTCCTGTGAGGGTGTGTCACCACTCTTTGCACAGGTTCAAAGGGAAAATGGATTTCCCCTCCCGTGTTGCATCCTCTGGACCTGTGCCCCTTGGCTTTGGCTCCTTTTTCTCCCTGGCTCGCTGGGATTTGATGGCTGCTGCCATCCCATCTCCTTCCAAGTGTCTCAACATCCACCCAAGGCATGTGGGGACAGGGCAGGCTGTGTTCTCCTTGAGTTCAAGAGTGAACATAAATACATTTAGTGCTTCTCTGAAAGGCTTTCAAGTACAGCACTGCTCTTTTGCAGCTCTCTTTGCTTCCTTTGAAGGCTGAGCAGCCGCCACTGAACTCAGGGCTGCAGTGTGTGACTGCTCCCTGAGCAAGCAGTTAAAACATCAGCTATTACACTGATGTGCAAATGTTATTTTGTGCTGAAGTCATGCTGGAAATAGTTCAAAATGTCTTGTTTATTTGGATTCACGAGGGGCATGCTGCCTTGCTGAGCTCTAAACTTGTTTTGCTCTCTGCTTTCTTTGCAATCAGCAGAGCTGTATTCAAACCACACTGAGAGATTTAAGGTACCTCTTGGTCTGCACCCCAGGAGCCACAGCCTGAGGGCAGCACCCCTGGGTTTGTGGATTTTGGGGAGCTGGGGTAGTAATCAGTTGTTTTCCCCCAACCTCAGTCCTTAGAAGGATGGAACAGGCTCTGTTCCTGTGTTGAATTAAACCCTGTGCCCAGGTGAGACCCCACCAGGAGGGACCTGGAGCTGCTGGGAGAGCCCAGGGGAGGCCCCAGGATGATCAGAGGGATGGAGCAGCTCTGCTGGGAGGAGAGGCTGGGAGAGCTGGGAGTGTTCAGCTGCAGAGGAGAAGCTCTGGGGTGACCAAATTGTGACCTTCCAGGGCCTGAGAGAGCCAAGAAAGATGGGGAGAGATTTTGGACAGAGGCCTGGAGTGACAGGATAAGGGGGAATGGCTTCCAGTGCCAGAGGGCAGGGCTGGGTGGGATACTGGACAGGAATTGTTCCCTGGCAGGGTGGGCAGCCCTGGCACAGGGTGCCCAGAGCAGCTGGGGCTGCCCCTGGATCCCTGGCAGTGCCCAAGGCCAGGCTGGACTTTGGGGCTTGGAGCAGCCTGGCACAGTGGGAGGGGTCCTTGCCATGGTAGGGGTGAGAATGAGAGGATCCTTAAGGTCCCTTCCAACCCAAACCTTTCTGTGATCTCTTACTGCATAAGCACTGACTGATTCGTCCATTATTTTAATGACAGATGCACTTGTTTAAAATGACTCCACGTTTTTGCAGTTTTATTGTTTAGCAGATAATACAGTTATTTGGATTCTTGGAGAACATGCTTTGTTTCACTTTGCTCCTTAACTCTTTTTCTCTGTGTTTGCAAGATGCATGAAAACAAAAAGGTTTTTTTCCTGGCCTGTGCTGCCCTGCCTCTGCTGTCCCCATTCCCAGGGAGGAAAGGCTGTCAGCAAGTGTTTTGACAGATTTTTGAGTACTACTTAAGAAGACAAAAAGTTACAGCTCACATATTTTGCTGTGCAGGGATAAATACACAGTGAAGGATGGGTGAAATATTTGGTACAAACATGCTGAGGGATTTTGTAGTGCCAGCACAGTATGTCTGCTCTGTCACTAGAGTCCTGTGTGACTGTCCCAGCTGTTCAAATCATGTGTGCATCCCAGCTACATCCAGGCAGGTTTAAATATCCTCCAGGTTCCTCCCTGCCCTTCGCTGCATTGTGGAGCATCCTTGCAGCCATCTCCAGACACTGACACATCACTAAACTCCCCAAGCTTTGCTAAGAGTTTCTTGGAAAGCTGATGCAGCCTGGGGAGCTCCCTGAGCTGTGTGGAAGTAGAAAGGTGAGGGAGAGGCTTTGCACAGAGGCTGTGTCATGATCAGGGTAGGTTAACGGGGTGGCTGCAGGTGTTTTGGGTGGTGCTGACCCAGATTAGCTGAGGCAGCTCTTTGTGGCTGCCCTGCCCCAGTGCTGCTGCTTCCCAAATTCTGGGGCAGCACTCTCAGTGCTCTCGTGCTTTGTTATGATTTCCCCGCCTGTGTTTTGGTCTCTGTGAAGTTTCTCCGGGAAGGCAGCTGAATACCAAGGCACTGTCTCCAGCTCTACAGTTTTGCTGATCTGTTTGAAGTCCCCAGACAGTTGATCAGGCAAACTTGCTGCTAAATGGATTATCTAATTCCCAGCGAATGCTGTGATCACAAGCATTACCCTACATCACAGAAACGATTTGAAAACCAGTTCGTACTCCTCAAGCTGTCAGTTGTCTTTCAGCATCCTCCTTGTGCTCTTTCATCTTTAAATGCTTGTGCTGAAGCTCAAACAAACTCACCTGTCAGCGGCTGCAGGGATGTCTCTTGTGTCTCCAGCTCCTTCGTAGCTACAGCTGGCAGTTTAAAAGCTGTTTACAAAGGAGATAAAGAATGGAGCTCTCTTGCAGCTGCTGTTTCTCTAAATGATTTTTCTTATACTCCAGTAATACTCAGCACAAGGTTGTGATGGTGCTTTGTGAGAGTTGCTCAAAGGCAGCACCTGAGTTCTGTGCTCAGAACCCCTGGGGACATGGGCAGGGCAGGAAGGTGTCCCTGTACAGGAGGAGAGATGGCCTGGAGAGAGGTGACCTCCTAGGAAAGGGATGGAACAGAGCACCCAGCAACCTGACTGCCTCAAGAGTGGCCCCCAGCACAAGAATGCTGTTTCACAGCCCACAGATAATGTGGTTTGAATTTTACGAGGGAGAATTCTTTTGAAACCTGAAATTCATACTCATGAAATCGTTAGGGTTGGAAAAACCTCTGGGATCATCGAGCCCACCCTGTGCCCAGCCCAGAGCACTGAGTGCCACCTCCAGCCCTTCCCTGCACACCTCCAGCCATGGGCACTGCAGCCCTCCCTGGGCAGCCCCTGCCCAGGCCTGAGCACCCTTTCCAGGCACAAATTCCTCCTGAAATTCCATGTGGAATATCTAAGAAAGCCTGTTTTCTGTGGACCTGTTTATTCTCTTTCTTCTCAAGGGGGGATTCTAGATAGTCCTTTCAGTGAAAGCCCAGTTCTCATCACAAGTGCTTCCTTTCTGTTCCAGCATCCAAAATCGTGCAGTAGGAGTACCTGACAAATTGCCCCAAGGAATTTATTTTTACACCACAGCCTTGCAAAAGCAAGTCTAAAAACTTAGATAAGTGAGCATAATAAAACAGCAACTTTTTGTTTGCGTCCTTCTGCTTCTTGCTTGTGCAAGAGGCACCATCCTTGTTAAAGTCATGCTAAATCTGAAGCTGTATGTAAAACGACAAAAACCCAACCATTTTTTCCATGTTGATGCACTGGTCTTTTAGTTTTATCTGGTTTGATACTCAGCCAGGGCCGGCTTCTCTGTGGTAATTTGAGGTGAAGTGAAAATTGACACTTCAAAGCAATCCTGTGTTGTCATCCTGTGTGTTCGAGATGCTGAAAACAGGCCCCCCCAAAAAAAAAAATCTGCGTCCCAGCAGGAATTTGAGGCTACAGCTCTGCCCTTGGGTGTACTGTGAATATTAATGACACAGAACTGTGGGTACTGTTTGCACATGAAAAGAGGAAACCGGGGGTGTTGAACAGGAATCAGGTGTGCTACAAGGTCAGTGAGGCTGGAGAGCAGCAATTGGTTACTAATAAAAAACCAGGTCATTTTCTGTGCACCTCCTTAGGGGTCACTTTGCTGGTGCTGCCTGAAGAAATAATAAATATAGGTGACCTAGGTATGTGTGTATGTATTTATTTGATTTGCTTTTTAACCAAAAGCCATCTTCAGATGAGTGGAGGGAGGAAGCCACATGCACAGTCAGGGTTATGGTTAATTCCTTGCTCTGCTGCTCTGGTCTCAGAAAAATTTTGGAAGCATCTGTTTTGAGATATTGAGAGGTTACTGCATTTTGTGGGCTCTTTCCTGTCTGTCAAGCCTAATGCTTGTTTCCTGCAACATTGGCAGAATGCAAAACCATTATTAGTTTTGGGTTGTGTTCTGGGAGGCTTTTTTCTGAAATTGGAGGTTCTTTCACTGCAAATAGCTCCAAAGTTAAAGTGGTAAATGAATAAATATTTTTAGTGAAGGAGTAGATAACAGAACAAGCTACTGTAAAAATAATTTTAAAAGTCTCCTTTTTCTCCATGCTACTCCATGTCCTGAATCCTCTGTCTCCAAAAAGGAAAAGTTTCAGCAAAGGATGATGAAGGTGATCAAAGGCATGGAACAGGTGTTGTATAAAAGGAGATAAATAAACTTTGTCTTTTCAGCATGAAGCAGAAATGATTGTGAGGGAAAGAAGCAAAGAGAGGAATGTTATGCCGATTGGGAGCTTTGCGTCTTCCAAAGAAAATGACTGTACCAAGGCCTTCCTCACTCAGAAAAAAACCCAAGGAAGCAAGGAGCTTATAAAAATGGAAAGCGTTCCTTTTGGTGGTGTGCGGTTCTGCTGTGGCATTCCTGGTGGCCGGGATGTGGCTGGAAGATGCGAGGTTCCAAGGAGGCTGGATAAACGCCATCCTGTTAAAGCCAGTGTCTCCTGGCTCAGGGAACAGTTATTAAAGCAGTGTTTGGAGGAATCTTGGGCTGGCTGAGGGTGGATGTTGCTGCGTTGTGCCCCTGGTGCCCCTTGTGTGCCCCAGGACACTCTGGGGGCTCAGGGACAGGTCCTGTCCCCAGGTCCTTCCCCACAGAGCTGCTCCAGCAGCTCCACCCCAGCCTGTGCTGGTGCCCGGGGTTGTTCCTGCCCAGGTGCAGGACCTGCTTTCCCCTTGTTGGAAAAGGTGTCGCTGTCTGTGTTAAACTTTTTGTAGAAATGTGGAACTTCCTTTCATAAGCAGATCAGAAATAACACCCAGCTGTTGTGTAGCTGTGTAACACAGGGGCTACAACCTGGAGTGACAGATGAAATGTGGGATTTCTTGGCTTCCATGCTATTCCCTCTTTTTGCTAGGTAATGGGAAACAGGCAAGGCATGGCAAGTCATTAAGGTGATAAAAAGCTGGTGTTTAGGAGCAGATGATATCAGCAGTTGTCTTGGCTGATTGGGCTGCGTTCCTTTCCCCAAATCCTGCATTCTGGAGCGTGCCTGGAGCCGGGTGGGTTGGGGTGGCAGTGTGCCAGCTGGTGCTGGGGCTATGCTGGGGTTACCCTGGTGCACAGGAGACAGATGGGCCCCAGCATTTCCCTGCACCCTGACACAGTGTTTGGGTGGGGCTGGGACGCTGGGATTGCCCCTTCACCCAGGGAGGGTGAAGGTTCCTTACACTGCACGGGGCTTTTTACTACACACACGGGGGTTGCTTGGCTGCCATATGGAAGGACTGAATTTCCCTGGAGATTTTGACGTTCAGCAGTGTGTGGGTGTTAGGAGGCTTTGGGAGGTGGAGGAGGATGGAGTTGGAATAATGTCCTTTGAATCAGAGCTGTTTTGATCTTCTAGAAAGAAACTGGCTGCTGTAAAAGGAGGGGAGAGATCCTTAAACATTGGACTACTCTAGGGTTTTGTGCAGGGAAGAAAGACTTGGAGCAGGAGCTGTTTAAGAATTCATCCTGGTCTGAGTGGGGTAGAAACCCAAGTGTTGAGTGAGCATGGGTGGACACACATGTTCAACAGCCATGCCTTGAAAATGGAAAGAGGCTCTTGGTTCAGTGGGTTCCAGCCCAAGGCATGGTGAGCTGTGTGATAACCTGGGGAGTAAATTCCAAGTGATTTATCCCTCTTCTGATCTCTCTTGAAACTCTGACTGCTCGTGCCTGTTGCTGTCAAGTGGTTGCTTCTGTATTTATGAGCGAGGCGGAAACTCCTGACCTGCTTTGCCTCCTCTGAAAGGCAAGTGATAGCTCTTTCTGAGATGGCAAGGGTGGTATTTCTGCATGTGCTTGCACTAAATTTACTGTAGGGAACTGAAAAGTGTAGATGGTGACGACTGCTGGAAGGAAAAGCGTGTATTTACTGCTCGGTGGCAATAGATTTATAGACAGATAGTTTGGTTTATAGATAAATATTGTTGCCTCTATTTCTGTAGCCATAAGCAGTAGATTTTAAAGCCTAAACTTTGCTATAATCTAGGGACCTTTTTACATTTTTTTTCCCCATCCCATCTGCCGAGTTCCTCACTGGCGGCTGAGATGTCACGTGGCATCAGGAGAGCCAAGAGAAGTGACGCATCCCGGTATCCCATGGTAACTCTCCTTTTCCTTCGTTTTTAGCTCCTTTGCTCTGCTCCCAGATAGAATAACCTGCCTGTGGGATTAGATTGGCTCTGCTCACTCACAGGTGAAGGTGAGATTACAGGGTTTTCACTCCTGGGAAGGGTTTGCAGTCGGTGACCCAAATCGCCCTCTGAAAGGGAAACAAAGAGCACAACAAAACACAAGGCAGCAGCCCTGTTCCAAACCAGCCCCCACCGAGCTCAGAAATCCAATTCCCACCCAAATTCTCCCAACATGCTGGACGCATCGGTGGGAGTTTACTCTTTGCCAGTCAGGATATTGAATATTCTCTTGTCTGAGAAGTTGCTGCAAACCACAGGTTTTTGCCTGCGAGTGAGGCACAATTCTCACCAAAGCTCAAATTGCAGTTTGGGTCTTGCAGTTCGCACAGGTTTTGCTGCTGGAAACTTGTTAGGTGAGGCTTGCTTTTTTTTTTTTTTCTCTTCCTTCACCACCCCCATCAGTTGTTTTTAACCTCTGGTTGCTGTCTGCAGTTACTGCCTGCGTTTTTGTTAGAAATATCTTATTTATCCTGTAAGAAAAGCTCATGGTTTTGCATCCAGATATGCTGATATTTTTAAAAATTCTGATTATTTTTTGAAAAACAGATCATTTAATTATAGAATCATTAAATGTCTTGGGTTGGAAAGGAACTTAAAGTCCATCTTGTTCCACCCCTGCCATGGACAGGGACACCTTCCACTATTCCAGGCTGTTCCAAGCCAAATCCAGCCTGGTCTTGGACACTACCAGGGATCCAGGGACAGCCCCAGATCCTCTGGGCACCCTGTGCCAGGGCTGCCCACCCTCACAGGGCACAAGTAATTGAAAGCCATTTTCTCCTCTATGCCTGTATATCCACTGTAACCTTATTATATTAACCCAGCCATGGTACCACTTGCTCAGCCTGAAGCTCAAGGCTGCAAATGGAGGTGTAAACAGTGAGCAGAGCCCCTTGCAGTGAGAGACCTCAAACCCGTTCCTGTGTCCTGTTTCCAAACTCTTCTGTGCCTCTTTCCTGTGCGCACTGAAGCACAGCTGAAGCAACGTGTGTTTGGTTTAACTCTGCCCCGCCGATTGGATTTTTGCTTTAGGGCACAGCTTTCACAAACCCAATTTATCCTCAGGGAGGAAGAAGAAAAAACTGGTTTTGCTCACACATAGTCCCGGTGTAGTGGAGGAGTCGGTGTGAAGTTTTTCAGTGTGGCAGGATTTGCATTTGCTGTTGCCACAGCTACAAGTGAGCTCACAGCATTTCAGTCCCTGAGCCAGGGACGAGCAGGAGTTTTCAGAGTGAAGGCACCAGTGCACCCAGATGACTCATTCTGGTGTGTCCAAGGGCTGGGAAATCTCTTCTTGAATGGGAGAGGATGCCGTGGTGTGCGGGGGAGGAGGCAGGAGATGTAGTCTGAGCGATTTGGGGCTGCCTGGATTTGGGGCATGAGCTGGGGGATGTGAGCTGGGAACCCACTGCTGAGCTGTCAACTGATGCACAGCATCCCTGCGGGCACCTGGATGTTGGGAAGTATCCCAGGATTTCTCTGATGTGCTTCCTCTGGCTTTGCTCCAAGCAGGTATTTAGTACAAATCTCTGTTCTCGTCCTAACGGGACTGAATTCCCTTCTGTTCCCTTTCAGTTCCAGGCAGTCCATCGTGCTGCCCCGGGTTTGCATGGGGACTGCTGCTGCCTGGGTAAATCCAGACAATAGCCTGCTTGTGGCAGCTGAAAGTGGTGCTGGAAAAAAAAAAAAACCCTCTTCTGTAATTGCAGGAAAAAAACAAGCCTGTGTGCAGCAGGAAGCAGCAAGATTCTATTAACTCGTACTTTTAATTTTTTTTCCCTATGTCTTGTGCACAGTCTGTGATGATTTAAGCTTAAATTGCTTTGGAAAAGTCCTTGGCCTGTTATTTAGTTACTGATTGCTTGCATGGCAGGGGGTTGGGAGGTTAAGGTCTCTTCCAACCCAAACCATTCCGTGTTTCTGCAGTTTGGGTGTGTGTCAGAGGATGGCTACCCTGTATCCAGAGATTTGCCATTTTTACCTTGTAAGTGTGGAATGTTTAAGAAGGAGATAATTGGATGTCTACCTTCATCTAGGTCAGGTTTAAAAACTTCTAGCGGTCTTGCTGTCAGGTTCTTGTTCCCAAGGAAAGCTTAGCTGGCTGGTGCCTTTCTCCTCCAGGATTACCTGCTGCTCTTGTTATTGGTGTTTCATAAGCTGCCTGCAGTGGCCTTTTCCTGCTGATTCCTACCCTTGGAATGGAATGCTTTTTTCTCTGTTACCACATACAAAGGTCTGCTGTGACACTGCTAAAAAGTCTTAGACCTGTTGAGATGGAGGTGGCAGGGACAGAAGAGCTGGAGATGGGAGAGAAGAACTGTGATATGTGGCCAGCTCAGTTAATCCAAGGATCTGAAACTAAAGGGAGAACTGGATCAGAGGTGTTGTGAGCAGTTGTGTGACACTTTTTTCCCAACCAACAGCTGTGACTTGTCACACAGGTCACTTCACTGGCATCCTGTCTATCAACCTTAGGCTCATTTAAAGATTTCATCATTGCACTTGGTTGGTGTGTTGAGCTTTTGAATTTCTGTGTTTGAAAGTGCTTTTGTATTGATGATGTGCTTTTTTTTTTTTTTTTTTTTTTTTTTTTTTGGCTGTGTTGGAGGCCTTTTTCGGCTGTGACTTCTTATTTTTGGAGGTAGGGGTATGTAGGTTTATGGATTAAAAAACACAAGGGAGGGGGAGAGCCCTCCAAACAAAGCCCAGCTGTGACCTCAGGAATCAAACTGCAACCCTGACACAGAGGGAGGACAGAGGTTTAGGGCAGCACAGATACAAAGTGAGGTCTCCAGAGAATGTCTTTGGACAGGCAGGAGGGATGATACCCACAGAGAACAGTGCCTTTTCTCATCTGCAGCCCAAGGGCAAGGGCATCTCCAGGCTCCACTTTGCCTTTGTGTGCACCCTGGAATAGACTTGGAATAGTGGAATTCAGCTTGGAAATGCCAGGTCCTGTAGCAGGTGGAACAAAACAAGCAGCAGATCAAACTGGGGGGGGCATTGGCCACTGAAGGTGCATTTTTCAGCTTCTGGCAGTCCCATCAGTGTGCAGTGAGCTTGTAGGGTGGACAGGGAAGCTAAACAACTAAATTATGGGCTTGTTACTTGGATTGGTGATAAAATGGAAGAAGACTGTAGGCTATAATACAGCCAGGAGTGCCAGAATTGTGAGACACAGGAATAATGCTTCTCTGCATTATTATATTATGAATAACTGCTTTTTTTCAGACAAGGCTGGCCAAGGAATAAAGGTCAGAATTACTGGGGAAAGCCTTTTGGCACCAGCACAGTGCTGTCTGCAAGTGAAGTTCATCCCTGCAGGCAGCTGCCTGCCCCAGGGACTGGCCAATTTTGGCTTGTGTTGTTTGGCTGTTTGTTTTTATTTCTCTTAATAACTCTCCAAAATACACTGCAGGGTGTCTGGTTACACCTAAGGGATTACCTTTGTGGGCAGGAGAATAAAGAAGAACAGAGCTGCAGTCCTGGAGGTGTGCATTTGTGCTTCTGCCTGGAGATTTTGGGCTAGTTGTGGTCCCTGTGCCACTGTGCTGAGCCTCTGCAGGTGACACCAGCTGCACAGAGGCTGGCCTGAGCTGCTGCTCTCACTTTTGTCCACAAGGATTTTGTGGTCTGTTCCCTGGCAGAACCCAAAAGAGTGAAAATTATTGTGGAACCATGACAGTGTATCTGGTTTGGATGCATAAAAATGCAGTTCTGGCTTGAGAGAAGTGTTTTGAAGACTTCTGGAGAGTTTGGATGAATGGAAGAGCTCTGCAGCATCCTGGGGATGTGCTTATCCAGAATGTATTGGCATAAGGTGTTCCTTGAGTTCCTTTCACCATGAAAAGGCAAATTAAAAACCAGTTTCTGCTGCCCAGTGGGTTCTGGTGAGGTATTTATAGTGGACAGTGTTGTTTCCCATGGGAATCCATGTCCCTTCCTTTCTTAGAGGCTTGTTTTGATCTGACACTGTAATGGGATTTAATGCTTCCAGTACAAGAAATTAAACAGAGGTTTAAATATAAAAATAATATCCCCCTTACCTCCAAATCTTAGAATGACTTTGGAACCAGCACAGGCAGGAGAGAATGCCTGTGTGGATTATTTTCTCTCTTGGGTTTTGATCTTGTTTTTTTATTGGCCCTAAAAATGTCTGGAGGTTAAAATTAGAATAATAAACATTTACAAGGGAATTTTCTACAGTCAGCTTTCATTTAACACTGAAAGCCCTGGAAAGCCTGGTCCATTTCGGGATGCTGAAGACAAAATAATTTTTTTCCTGTTTTATTTTAGAGCTGCATGATAGATATGGAAACTTGAATTTTCCTTTATTTAGTAGTGCACCAAACCCAGTCTTTTGCTGTGTAAACAAAGGCTCACATTCATAACAGCAAGAGCACCTAAGCAAGGCCAGTGACTGAGAGGGGGAATACCTTGGAGCTGCAAGTGTTTAATGACTAATAGAGGTCTTTTGTGCCAAAATCTTCCTGAATTTGTACCATACTGACAGTCCCACAGCTTTTCTCAGGCCCAGGGAGAGCTGCTGTGCCCATCTCTGTCCCCCTGTCCTGTTACAGGGTGTTACACAGTGGATGTGGGGAAGGAGCACTGTTCCTTGGGTCACCAGATGAGCCATCCTAGGCTCTAGTGGAGTCCTGTGGGGTGAGGCTGTGGTGACAGCCCTGGCTGGGTGGTGTTGGTTGTATGGGCATTGTTCATGCCCTCAGTGTGGCTGTAAGGATGTTCCCTGTGCTTCAGTTCCTTCCTTTTTCATTCAGGACCACTCTGAAAATACATATTAGCTATGGAGCTTCCTCAGGTGATACCCAGGCTCCAGGTGTGCTCCTTTGGGGCAGGATGGAGTCCTGGCTGCCTCTACATTGATGGGCAATGGCCATATATAATTATTTCTCTTTGTGTGTGTGTGCCTGTGGTTTTATTTCTCCATTTCCTTGAAACTTTGACCAGTTATTCTTTATTCTGCCAGCAGCATCCCAGGATCCTTGGGGTGGATCTCACAGTAATGTGCTGGACATGCAGCATCCCTGATTCCACACTGCTTTGGTTTGTTCTGGTTATCAATGCCAGGTACAACCTGCTGGTACCTTCCAGCTCTGACTCTTGTAGAGAAGCCACCCTCCTCCAAGAGGGTAACACAGAGACAGGGCTGGTGAAGCTTTGCTGGCAGTGAGGAGCTGAGTTGGGTTGTAATTAGCAGCTTCTCTTTCCCCTTGCAAGTCCAGAGTAGTTCTTTCTGTGTTTAGTTGGTTCTGCTTTATGGGGTTTAATTCAGTATAAAGCAGTAGCTCACGCTGCCCAGGAGATAAAAGTCCTGTATAAATGGGGTTTGTTGTGTGCCCTGAGTGCCACAAGTGTAAGGCACTCAGCCTCCCCAGGAGGAGCTGCTTTGATGTTTGGAGATGCTGGTCTACTCTTCATGTTCACAGTTGCAGGAATTTTAAAGACAAAACTGTGAGCTGAAAATCTGAGCCCCTGTGCAGATTTTTGCAGGGAATTTCTGTTCTTTTGGGGCTGCCTGTCTGTTCACCTACTCATGGAATCCCAGAAGAGTTAGAAGGGGCCTTAAATCCTACCTTATGCCACCCCCTGCCACAGGCAGGGCACCTCCCACTGTCCCAGGCTGCTCCAAGCCCCAAAGTCCAGCCTGGCCTTGGGCACTGCCAGGGATCCAGGGACAGCCCCAGCTGCTCTGGGCACCCTGTGCCAGGGCTGCCCACCCTGCCAGGGAACAATTCCTGCCCAATATCCCATCCAGCCCTGTTCTCTGGCACTGGGAACCCATTCCCTTGTCCTGTCACTGCAGTTCCTGATGCAGGGTCATTCTCCAGCTTCCCTGGATCCCTTCCGGCCCTGGAAGGAGCTGTGAGGTCTCCACACAACCTGCCTCTCCAGGCTGAGCAGCCCCAGCTCTCCCAGCCTGGCTCCAGAGGGGAGCTGCTCCAGCCCCCTCAGCAACTCCATGGCCTCCCCTGAGCTCTCCCAGCAGCTCCAGGTGCCTCCTGTGCTGGGGCAGCTCTGCAGGTGGGGTCTCACCTGAGCACAGGGACAGAATCCCCCCTGCCCTGCTGCCCACGCTGGGGCTCAGCCCAGGGCACGGGGGGGTTCTGGGTCCCAGCTCCCACCCACAGCACCCCCAGCTCCTCTCCAGGGCTGCTCTCAGACACTTCCCTGCCTAACCTTTCATGTTCCACTAGAATCCAGCTTGGTAGTTGCAAGTGGAACACTCCATAAAATCCTTCCCAAGCTCCTGGATCAAACCATGGTATGGCTTAGAGCCCTGCCAGAAAAAGCACCGGCCTGGGGCAGGGGCTGGGCCAGCTGACCCCAGAAGCCCCTTGTAACCTGGGGCATCTGGAGACTTGGTGACACCAGGCTGACATTGGGAAACAGCCGTGGCAAGAAGCCAGAACCGTGGATGGCCTTAAATCCCTGTGAACCAATGCTTGCAGGGAGTCAGTTTAAAACTGCAGTGGTGCCTTTTTCTGTTGTTGTTGTTGTGTGAAGAAACCTCGAGTGCCCTGGCCCCAGCTGCCACCACAGCAGTGCCCAGCTGGGCTCTCCCTGTTCCTGCTCAGCCCTCAGTGTATTTGCAAAGAGAGGAGAAGGAGGAGGTGGTGTGCTCAGCTGAGAACCAGGCGAGGCAAAGGCGCTGACAGTTACAGAGAAACACGTTTTATTGGGAGCTTTTGGACAAAAACCTGGCTATTGCATGGAGTCTTCCCTGTCTCCCCTTTTTAGGGTGAAATATTGATAGGTAAAGATGAATTTTGTACTTCCCTCTGTTGCTGATGGCTTGCACTTGGCCTCTTTTTGCCAGACCCACCCCCAGCTGAGGGAATGGGAAATGTTGGAGATTTAAAGAAATTACAACTTTAATTTATCTCTTGGCCTTAAAATAAAAGAACTTTAGTATTTTTCTTGTTTTACACCAGCAAGAAGTAGTTATCTGCTATGTTAATGAAGATACTGGCTTGTAAACCTAAATGATATCCATGTCTGACTTTTCTTGCTTTGTTATAATAGAGGATAATCATCCTCTGGTTTTTAGAGGTATAACAGAGCATTTGTGGGGCTGAGGGCTTTTTTAAAGCATTAATCCCAATGATGATGTTTGAGGGAAAGAAAAAAGGCAAAAGGGAAGCAAAATTCGAGGGAGATGGAGACTGTGAGGGATCATTGTGG
The DNA here is from genome assembly GCA_032173965.1 of Sitta carolinensis. Classification (NCBI taxonomy): domain Eukaryota; kingdom Metazoa; phylum Chordata; class Aves; order Passeriformes; family Sittidae; genus Sitta; species Sitta carolinensis. The sequence continues at coordinate 146,469 of CM063287.1, read as the reverse complement.
AATGTGAGTGATGAAATCCCTCCTGACTGGTGTGTTCACATTGCCCCTCTGACCCGTGTCAGAAAGCAGAAGTGGATCAAACCACAGCCAAGGCCAGTTAGCAAGGGCTGGAAACTGAATCTCAACCTCAGGAGTGAGATAGGGCACGTGTCAGTTGTTCCTGTGACATTGTGGGGCTGTGCCTTAGACAGGGCTGAGCTGCTGCTTCTGAGTTCCTGTGGGTATCATCCCTGACACCCAGGCTGTGAGAGTGAACTGGCTGAAGGCTCCACAGCCTGCCTGAGCTTGGCATGGACCTCTGGAGGGTCACCTAGTCAAGCAGGGTCACCCAGAGCTGCTTGTCCAGGGCCATTTGCCAGGCTCTCTCCAGTGTGTCCCTGTCTCTTTCCCATTGAGGAGTGCAGAGCTGGGCCCAGCACTTTAGGAATGTCACCTGTGCTGACTGGAGGGGAAGGGTCACTCTTGTGATGCAGCCCAAGGTGCTGGTGGCTTTTTCTGCTGGGAGGGTGTATTATATTGCTAGCTCCTGGTAGCTAGTTGTCACCCAGAGGCACAGGTCCTGCTTGGCAGAGCTGTTGCCAGTCTCCCAGCCTGTGCTGGCTCCTGTGGTCACTCTCCCCCAGGTGGAGGAAGGACTCTGCCTTTCCTTTGTTTGAACACCATGAGGCTCCTGCCTGCCCTTTGCTCCAGCCTTTTAGAGTTCATCCGAGTGGCGGTGTGACCCTTTGGTGTACTGGCCACTCACCCCAGGTATTGTGTCACCAGCAAAGTGCTGAGGGCACACCCTGTGCGTCCTCCAGGTCATTAAGAGGTCAAATGATTTTGGCTCTCATATCAACCCATGGAAAATGTCTGTTCTCCAACTGGACTCCATGCCACTGACCACTCCCTGCTGGGCCTGGTCATTTGGCCTCTTTTCCACCCACCTCCATGCCCTCCTGGCTGCTCCATACTTTGCCAGCTCATCTGAGGGTGTGAGAGGAGCCAGTGTTGAAAGCCTTGCCAAAGCCAAGACAGACAACATCCTCTGCACTCCCTTCATCCTCTGAGATTGTTTCATCCTAGGAGTAGGCCAGGCTGGTGTAGCAGGATTTTTTTCCCTTCAGATGTCCGTGCTGACTACTCCTGATCATCCTCTTGTCCTTCAGATAACTGGAAATGGTTTCCAAAGTTCATCAAGTGTGGCCTCACAGTGACAGCACCCAGCTCCCTCAGCACTTGTGGATGCATCCCATCAGGTCCCACAGGATGAAGTATGTACAGCCTACTGTCCCCTAACCTGATACTCTTCCATTAAGGACAAGTCTTCCTTAACTGGATTTCTCCTTTGGCCTCAGGGGCCTGCAGTTCCCTAAGGTTGGCCTCACTGGCACTCTTTACATCCCTTGCAGGTTCAATTCCAGATGTGTTTTGGCTCTCTTAGTGAGAGAGCCAAATCTGAGTGTTCCTGAGATTCCTCCTGGCTCACCTGCCCCTGCAGGGTCAGTATTCCCAGATTCTCCTGGCTCACCTGCCACTGCAGGGTCAGTATTCCCAGATTCTCCTGGCTCACCTGCCCCTGCAGGGTCAGTATTCCCAGATTCTCCTGGCTCACCTGCCCCTGCAGGGTCAGTATTCCCAGATTCTTCTGGCTAACCTGCCCCTGCAGGATCAGTGTTCCTGAGATTCCTTCTGGCTCACCTGCCCCTGCAGGATCAATATTCCCAGATTCTCCCGGCTCACCTGCCCCTGCTCTTTGCACTTGGCTCTGATCAGGAGCTCCGTGCTCCTCCATGGGGGGCTCCTGCCCCCTCAGCTCCATCAGCTGCTCCTTGGGACAGACTGGAGGAGCTGATCCTTTTTATCAGTCAGCTCTTTCAGGTCCCTTTTCTCTCCAAGCCCATGGGATTCTTCAGGCACAGCTCTGAGGATGATGCCAGAGTCTGTTCTCCTCAAGGCCAGGGCTGTGATGCAGCTTTTTCTCTCAGCTCCGTCCTTTGAAGGTTCTGAACTCTGTGGTTGGTGCAGCCAGAGGTGCCCAGACCTTCACATCTTGCCTGTCTGTTGGGATGAGACCCACTCCCATGGGCAGGGAGTATTCCAGTATCCCAGGCTGCTCCCATTCCCAAAGTCCAGCCTGGCCTTGGCCGGGGATCCAGGGGCAGCCACAGCCTCTGTGCCTGTGTTAGTTGCCCTGCCAGGCCTTCTGTGCCTCCTGCCCACCTTGGGGTGGGTGCAGGTGGCTTTGCTGGCGTCTCTTTGGACGTGCAGCCGTGTGTGAGAGCTCCAGGGTGGCAGCAGAAATAGCACAGCTCCTGACGAGACCCCGGGCTGGGTGAGACCCCCCTCTCCCTGCAGGGATGATTGTTTCTCTAGGATCGGTCAGCCTGGCTCTGGTGTCCGAGTTGAGGCTGCGCGTATGGCTTTAGGAAAATAAAGGCTTTATTTCTGGCCGATATTCTCCTCTCCTTGCGTGTTTCTGAGTGTATCCAGTCTCTCCAGAAGGGCCGAGCTTCTCACTCCTTCTCCTCTGCCTATTTATATCCGCGGTGACGCTGCAGGAGTGTTTGCTTTGGAAGAAATCTCTCCGTCTGAGCCAAACTGAAAGCAAACCTGCAGGAGAAAGCGTTCCTTTCTTCTCCTCCTCGGGAGAAGGGAGGCCTGGAGAGTCCTAGGAAATTATCACCTGGGAAGGACAGGAAGACTGGGAAGGTAAACGCCTTTTTCTGTTTGACTAATGCAGTGACATACACCCCCAAACCCCTTGAACTTCTTATTCCAGGGGGTGGAGGCGTGAAACTCTGGGGTGTTTTTTAGAGAGGAGCTGTGAAATGAGTTGCCGAAAGCCTCCAGGCTCAGGACAATGGCTCTTTAATAATCCAGCAGGCTTGTCTCATCAGCTGCTCGAATGCACAGCCTCACGGCTCAGGAATTTATGTCCCCCCTCGTCAGGTGATGCACGGAGGCTTTTCCTTCTCCCCCCCGCTCCCCAAATATTGTGATTGCACTGTGGAAGTGATTTCCTTACAGTAAAACTGAATTTCACCTCATCTGTGTCTTTCTAAGCCCTTCAGAGCCCTGGCTCTGAAACTTCCCAAGCCTTTCTGTTATAACTGTGCTCGGTCTGAATCTAAAATAAGGAATTTGGATGATAGTTTTATAAAGGTATCAACTGAATAGTCTGTGTTGTGTTCATAGGGTAGTTTGCAAAATAAGGTCATTTACTTTTGGTTAAGGGCACGTTTGCTGACTTCTGAAACGGCATTTGCTACTTTTTTTGCTGCTTGTGAGCTGTAAGAGACACAGAAAGTAACACTTGAAGGTTTCGAAGTGCTCAGTATGAATCTGAGCATGTTTGAGCCCTGCTTTTTTTCAGAAGTGCCAATCCCTGAGCAAATATAACAGTCCAGCATAAATAAACAGCCAAGAAAGCAAGTCTGCCTCTCTGGAAAGTTGAAGTATTTGCCTTCACTGTTTTACTCCTTATTAGATATTTTTAACTCCTAACCAAACTGCATTTTTGTGACCTGTAATTGCAGGGCTAAAATCTCTGACAGTGACTTTTAGGAAACACAACAGACAGTGGAAGTTCTGTGGAAATGTTCTGGATTGGAGAGCTCTTTGGTGTGGATGGGGGAGAAACGGAGCTATTCTTGCTCTAGGAAATCATGGATGCAGCACAATAGTAGCCAAGTGAGGTCAACCTTTGGGAGCAGTTACAGGTCCTTAAAAAATACCAGGGTTTTTTTTGATTGAGATCATGGGAGGGATGGTGGGGTCCCCAGTTTGAGATACACACCTACCCCACCTAACTCCTGTGGAATCAGTTCTGATAACCTTGGGTAATCCACTGGGAATAACCAGGAGGCAGCAGGGTAGCACAGAATCATGGAATCCTGGAATGGTTTGGGTTCTTAAATTAAGGGACCTTAAAGCCCATCCAGTGCCAGCCCTGCCATGGGCAGGGACACCTCCCACTGTCCCAGTCTGCTCCCAGCCCCAAAGTCCAGCCTGGCCTTGGGCACTGCCAGGGATCCAGGGGCAGCCCCAGCTGCTCTGGGCACCCTGTGCCAGGGCTGCCCACCCTGCCAGGGAACAATTCCTGCCCAAGATCCCAGCCAGCCCTGCCCTCTGGCAGTCTGAAGCCATTCTCTGTGTGCTGTCCCTCCATCCCGTGTCCCCAGTCCCTCCCCAGCTCTCCTGGAGCCCCTTTAGTCCCTGGCAGGGGCTCTGAGCTCTCCCTGGAGCCTTCTCCTCTCCAGGTGAGCACGCCCAGCTCTGCCAGCCTGGCTCCAGAGCAGAGGGGCTCCAGCCCTGGAGCATTTCCGTGGCCTCCTCTGGACTCATTCCAGCAGCTCCAGGTCCTTCTGCTGTCAGTATCAAGAAGAGTGAGTCTCCCCTGTCTGTCCTCCTGGAGAGGGGTTTTTGATGTGTTGGGGTTTGAGAACAGGAACATAATCTCTGTGTTGTGATTGGTGTCAAGAACAGAAATGCAAGTGCCAGCACAGTAAATGCCAGCCAAAATATACGTGATGAATGCCAGGGGAAAGGTATTTGGCCATGGCTGGATTTAGCTGCTCTGTGTATGCTACAGCATAATATGTTTGTGTTGTAAATACAAGTTTAGTTTAATTAGAGTGTGACGAAGCCCAGACAGAACAGGGTGCCCAGAGCAGCTGGGGCTGCCCCTGGATCCCTGGCAGTGTCCATGGCCAGGCTGGAGGGGCTTGGAGCAGCCTGGGATGGTGGGAGGTGTCCCTGCCCATGGCAAGGGTGGAATGAGATGATCTTTTAGGTCCCTTCCAGTCCAAACCATTCCATGATTTTATGCCTTTTGTGGTCAAAGCTGCTGAGACCTGCTCTTTGGTGGGAGTAGGATGAAGTTCCTTCAGGTCTCTGTTCAAGTTCCTGTTTGGAATTGTAGTGGGTGACGCATAATTCAGGTGCTTGTAGAAAAGTGTCCCTGTAAGAAATATGAGTTGGGATTTCATTGAATACTGATTTTTTAAGGGACATTTACTCTGGAAAGCAGAATTTTAATGGTCCTGGTAGAAGGACCAGGCTGTTATTTTTCATGCTTACACAGAGCTTCTGCTTGAATATCTTTTAAGAATAAATTGGACCAGAGGTCAAGGTTATAAAAATAAGGTCTAACAGGCCAAATTTTTATTGCATTTTGATCATTGGTGGAGATAAAGGTACAGTTAGATTTTATCTGAGTGACACCAAAAGCAGCCTTTGCTTGTGGTGGCATTTTTGCTGCCTGTTCCCTTTTTTGTAGGATGAGATAAGGGGACATGTAAACACACTTCCCCTGTAAACCCCTTAAGCCTTTGGGATTAATGGCTCTGGCTTCCGGAGCATAATTCGTTCCTTCCAGCTCTTAATTAAGGTCATCCTTAAAACCCAGGTGAACTCGTGGCCAGGGAAGTCACAAGAAGGAGGATGAGAGTTGGAATGATGGAATCACAGAGCTCAGCCGTGTGTAAAGCCCTGACACAGGATCCTGGGAACACAACACCCTGCAGCCCTCACAGACAGCTCCTTATCACTCCTGACGTGTTGTTCCCTTTGCCCTTGGGGCACGGGAAGTGTGTATTTGAGTATTAATCCACATCATGCTTATTGATGAGAAAGCTATTGGATAGGTGGGGATGTCAGGGCCGTTTAACCTGTGTATATTGACTGCCAGCTCCACAGGGGGAAAAAGGGAAACTGGAGGCTGGGATGAATTCATAACAGGTGTTTTATCTTCACCCTCTCACAGAGGAGTGTCTGTGGCTCTGGGTCTGCTGCCTGGCTGTGAGGGAGAGATGCTCCTGGCAGGAGGATGTTTGGGATAGCAAACATCTTGCTGAAGAGCCCTGAGGAGTGGATTTCTCTCTGCTTTGTGCTCGGTGTGGCTGCGGCGTGCAAACATTCAGGATGTGGAGACACGGTTGATTTATCTTCAACAGGAAGAAGCCCCCTCCACACCCACAAACCCTGCTGTTGACCTTTAGCACCAAACATCATCCTGTATTAACTCTTGCTTTGGTTTCGGGTTTATTTTTGGTTGGTTGTGGTTTATTGTTTTTGAAATGTTTATTTTGCTTGACGTGTCTAAGGCCTTAAAAGAAGCCAGAGCACCTGATAGTGCCAAACTGCTGGTATACTAATCAGCAAAAAACCTTGTCCCAAGGTGTGGGGCAAGCAGCAAACTCTTTTGATGGAAAAATCAGTGGACACCAATCTGTGTCCCATAACAGTATTTGGTGAGGAATCCATCTGTAACAGTGGCTTTTGCGTTGAAATGTTTGGTTTGGAAGCGATTAGAAGCGAAATTGGAATTTTGAGGTGGTGACTTTTTTAACTGGAGGTTTTTAACACACCTGTGTGATGAGACTTCTGGGAGGGCAGAATAAGTGGATCAGGGAATAGGAGTGGCACTTCCCAACCTGGAAGTGCTGTAGCTGGACGTGGGGTACAGTCATGTGGGAATGATACCCTGCCCTGTGAAAAATGTCCTTATTGTTGAGTGGAGAGTTTGAAAAGGTCGTCTCATTCCTATTTTTCTCTTTCATGGAAAGCTCCACTCTTCCAGGCTCAAAGGGGACCTCAGTGATATTAAATTCTTGCTTCGACCTGGATATGCAATTGCACATGCCGTGGATGGGATTGCCATTCCAGAGCGTTTTCCCTGGAGAGATGCTGGGTGTTCAGCTCTGCAGAGCCCCCTCCCTGGGAAGGACCACGTGTTTCTCCAAGGATCTAAAGGTCAACCATGGCCTTGAACCAAAAAGAGCAGAAGGCTGGGCACACCCTGCAGCCCTGGGACATGATGGGCAGAGTGAGGGTTTTATCCATTTAGATCAGATGAGAACTCCAGGAGCTGCTTGGATGCTTCACTGTGAGGTCATGTGTTACTGTGATGTAGATAGAAACACATAGTAACACACACAACAGGGGTTCAGGCGCAGAAGAAGAAAAGAACTCTCTCCTTTATTGTTGACCTCATATCTATAAGTTTCTGGACAGTGAGCAGAGATTGGACAGAGAAGTTCCCACCTCTCCATCCCACTGGTCACTTGAGAAGTCCAAAAGGTGATATCTTTTACAAAGGAATGCAAACATGATTCTTGTTTATCTTACAATTCATGAGAACTGACTCTACTATACTAAAACAAACCAGAAGGCTGATTTTCAGGGACAACAGTCCTGTATCCTGGTGGACCTGCAGGGGTTTGGGACCCCACTGCTGCTCCCGCCATCCCTTTTAGAGTTCCAGTGTGTGCACAAGGAGCGCGTGTGAGCCCTCCCAGCTGTGCCGGCGGGTGCAGCCCCGTGTCCGGGGCTTTGTAGGGAACCAGGAGCGGGCTGGGAGTGCCGGGATCAGCTCAGCCAGGCGGAGCATCCCGGCTTGCAAAACTGCTGCGAGGGCAAAGGACACCCACGTGTCCAAACACAGCAGCACGAGGTGTTTCTTAACTCCCTGCTGGAGGAGGAGCACGAGGAGTTTCCAGCTGATTTTCCAGAGGATTCTGGTTGGCTGCCAGGGTTTAAAATATACTTTCGCTCTTGCATACGTGCTCGAGCACATGATGCCGAAATTGGAGAAATTCTGCTCAGAGAACTCAGTTCAACTTGCAAGCAAGGCTGAGCTTTTTATAGGGAGACAGAGAAGAGTGGTTTCCTGCGGACGTTGCTCTGTGAGTCACACGTTACATGACACAGCATTCCTCCCGGGAAGCTTAATTGCTGGAACTGATGAACACATCAGAGCTCTGGAATCTCCCTTTGTGTTAGCAAACACACCTAAGCACTTCACCTGGTGCTCTGGAAGTAATTCTGCTAATACTTCAGAGATTTTAAACTCCACTGTTTCATGTTTTTTGCTTTCTCTTAGAACCCCATTAATGTAAATATTTTTAGATGTCCATTGCCAGCCTTCCACATAAGAAGTTGTAATGGCTGTTAATGCTGTAACACAGATGAAATAATAATTATTATTTTATTACACGTGTAGTATTAAAGTTTCAGATTACTTCTCTAAGTGTTTTCATGCAAACAAAGGTCAGAGTAGCTTTAGAATGCTCCTGTGGCACATTTTTTTCTGATGTGTCAGTGACCAGGACAAGTTGCATGAATGGACAGACCAAAAAAATATGCTTTGAAAGTTTTTTGGGGTACGTGGGGTGGGTGTATGGATTTTCATTGTTCGTGTATGAACTATGAATGAACTATGTATGAACACAGTCACAGTGCTGGGCTGGCCCTGCTGAGGGACCTGGAGGGCTTTGTGCAGTGCTGGGCTCCTCCTGTGCAGAGAGCCCTGGAGGGGCTGGAGCGTGTGCAGGGCAGGGCACGGAGCTGGGCAAGGGAATGGAGCCCCAGCAGGGGCTGAGGGAGCTGGGCAGGGGCTCAGGCTGGAGCAGAGGAGGCTCAGGGGGGCCCTGCTGGCTCTGCACAACTCCTGAGAGGAGGGCACAGCCGGGGGGGTCGGGCTGTGCTGCCAGGGCACAGGGACAGCACAAGGGCAAACGGCCTCAAGCTGTGCCAGGGCAGGCTCAGCTTGGCCAGCAGGAGGAATTTGTGCCTGGAAAGGGTGCTCAGGCCTGGGCAGGGGCTGCCCAGGGAGGGTTGCAGTGCCCATGGCTGGAGGTGTGCAGGGAAGGGCTGGAGGTGGCACTCAGTGCTCTGGGCTGGGCACAAGGTGGGCACAGGGTGGGCTCCAGGGGCTGGCAGGGCTTTTCCAGCTTCAGGGATCCTGGGATTCTGAGCAGTTTTTTCTTACTTGCACGAGACTTTTGTTCCCACTCTCAGTGCTGGAATTCATCTGCTAATACACAGTTATTTTCTGATGGGTAAGGATAAAGGGGGTTCAGCATAATCTGACTGGTTTTGATGTTTAGGCAGATTTAAGCTGTGAAGGCAAGGAAGGCGTTTCCCCAGGCCTTTGGAAGGACATTCCAAATGCATGTGGTGCTTGAATGATCAAGACACATCAGCACTGGAGCTCGATAGGAGCTTTTTCTCCTCAGTGCCAGCAGTCAACCTCAAATCTGTTTTTTGTGTCACATTGCTGATGTTCTGAGGGCAAAGAAGCAACATCTCTGTGGCCATCTCTGTTCTTCAGGTGTTTTTTTGGTGATTGTCACTCTGCTGAAGACGGATGAGAGAAGGTGGAGGTGAAACAGCAACAGCCACTGAACTGAGAGCAGTATTCCCAGATATTCAGTCCTATAGAAAGAAAGTGATGTCATCAGCTCAGGCTGTCCTCTCTTTTAGCCCTTAGGCTAAATATATCCTGGCTGGACTGTGCCGGAGAAAAAAAACCCTCCTTCGAAAATCCAGTGGAAGAGTTCCTTGTGTTTCTTTTTCTTTGTTTAGGGCTTTACAGGGTGTTACGTTGTATCTGTCTGGACACATGCAGCATTTAAATGCACCATGGTTGAAAAGGTGTTCCCAAAGCTCACTTTTAATTTCTTGTAATACTTGTCCAACTGTCTTCCCTTCTCCCTTCTGGCCCTACCTGACTCGTGGGAAAACAGGGCTGGCTTTGTTACGTGCCTTGAGGTCACTGAACTCACACAGGCCTGGATCACGGGGAGAAAAATATCGCCAAGATAAAAATCTGCTGGAGTAACACAAGAGCATTTCTGTCAAATATGAGCGCATTTATTGTCAGGAGGGAGTTTTTGAGTTGGCTTCTGGCCTCACCAGGTGACTTCTGCTGTCCTGAGAGGTGTGTGAGGGCCCCAAGTAGACATGTCGTCAGCATAACAAGGAGTCCTTGGCCTGTGGCATCATCTAATTAAGCTGTAGATTCCTTATATATATTCTCAGTGGCAGGGATTTGCAGGATTGGTCCCGATTGCATTATGTCTAAGAAATCTTTATCATTTATCATCAATTATCATTTTCACTCCAGAATCCCTCCCGAAGTGCTGGGCCAGGTTGGGTAGATGACATCTGTTGAGTGTTACAGAGCCCAGTTGCTTAAAGACTGCTGGAAGCTCACTGGTGCCTCCTTCCATGTCTCCTCAGCTTTTAAATAAAATGGGCAGTTGGACTTGACCATGGGCCGGTTTTAGGTGTCTAAACTTTGTGGAGGAGCTGATGGTGAGCACATCGTTCTGTTGGATACTTGGCTGTCTCTATGAGTTAGGAACAAGCACTGCTGGGACATGTTCAGGGGCGTGGATCTCTTAAAAATCCCCAAAGCACCTACTCCTTTAAAATGCTTCTTTCCTGTGTGATGGGATGAGTGTGGAAGGATTTCTGTTGTACAGCTTCTGAAAACACTTTTTCCACCCTGTGCTTCTTCGATGTAATGCAGACTCCTCGGTATTCCTGGCAACAGGCTCCCTCTCTCGGGATGGAGCTCAGAAAACTTGATGCTGCCTGCCGGTTACTGCCGGTGCCTATTTTTCAATTTCCACATTATTTCATCTGTGGAGTGGAAGCAGGCTGCTTCCTACGCCTCTGACTTCACTCCTGGACCGTGTCTCTGTTGGATGCAGCAGCCGGCGGACTGGGGAGAGTCCGTGCTCTGCTGGAAAACACGGCCAGCGCTGCTCATCCCATCAGTCTTCCCAACATGTGACTCAGCCTGCTTTGTGTTGTGGTTTTGTACTGAATTACAGCAACTCCCCGCTGTCCCAAGGCAGCGGCCAGCAGACATCCTCTGCTCCCTCTCACCTGGGCTGCTTTCCGCAGCCTTTCCCGCTGGATTCGCGGGCAGGAGGTGCTGTGTGCTCGCAGTCCTTGCTGTGTGCTTTGGGATAGAGGCTGGATGCCTGCCCTCGGCGATGCTGCCTGGCCAGGGACTCTGCTGCTGGTGGCAGCAGTGGGATGTAGTCGGAAAATTCATGGAAAGCTTGGGGAATTGGTTGTTTTGCTTCGTGTTAGTGTGGTGGAACACGACTTTTTTTTGGTGGAGGTTTTTTTTGTTTTTTTTGTTTTTTTCTTTGCAGGGTAGGACTTAACATCTGGTACTCGCATATATTGGAGAAAGGAATCCTTTCTCCCTGCACTGACTTTTTCACCTTTCAAAAGTGACACTTAATGAAGGCGTACAGTAAAGAATCACCAGACTGAACTTGGGTGATAAAGCCATGTCCCCGTGTTTTCGGTGCCGTTTGCCGGCAGAGCAGCACTGCCGGGAGCTGTTGCACCACCCGCGGGGCTGGCACTCCCGGCTCTCTCCTCCTCCTCCTCCTGCCGCTGCCGTTCCTTCCTCCCGTCGCTCCGTCCCCTCCTCTCGCTCCCGGTGCTGACGCACTGGCGCGCCCGGCAAAGGAGCGGCGGGAGCGCTGTCGCTCCATCCCCTCGGATCTGCGCTCACCTCTCCCCATTTCCACCCGCAGGCGCTTCCCGCGGGGCTGGCGAGCAGCTGGCAGAGGAGCGCTGACGAAGCCCAGCCCGGGGGAAGTTGAAAGGCAACTTTGAAGGCGAAGGAAGCCGGGGCTGGCGCGCTCCGCGGTCCGGGAGTGGCCGCGCCGCCGCCGTGTCCCCGTCCTGCTGCCGGCAGCGGCTGGAAGAGGAAAAGCCGCCTTATCTGCTGCTGTCTGCCGCCTCTTTTCCTGCAGTGAGTAGCTCTGCTCTCCGCATGGTCCCGTTGGAGTGTAAAGGCGTGTTTGGCTGCGGCTGGAGGGCGGGGGGCTGCGTTTGGGAGGCGACGGAGGGCCTTGGGTACGCTCAGATCTACAGCACAGCTCTGGGGACTTGGCTGTCTTTTTGCTTGGGCGACTTATTTTGAAAGCGGCGCTTAAGCTTGTGGTTACTTTGTTGTTTGCTGCTTGGTTTTAATCTTAGTTTTCATTTTCGCTTGGGGTCTTTTTTACCAGAAACCAGCTAGGCTGCCAGCACTTGGCGCAGCAGTGCCGGTGTGTCCCCTGGCTTGTCCCCCACATTGTGTCGGGATGTGTTTCCATCAGGCAGCCTCATCTCCCGCTGGGGCACGCAATCTCCCTGCGGCTTCGGGGTTTAGAGGTTTGCAGCACACCTGTGGGAGATAACCAGAGTTGACACAGCGTGGCAGCGGCGTTGCCTGCACAAACTAAAAGCCAGGGACAATCTGCTGTCCCCTTCGCCACCTCGGGCAGCTCTCCCCACGCCTGACCTCGACTGCTGCCAGATATCCCCAGGGCAGTTGTTCGGATGAAAGAGCAGGAGCAAGAAGGTGTTTTAGACTTTCTGTGAGGTGGTCGAGTGGCTGTAGCTGGGCAGTGCCCTGTGCCTGCTCTGTGTCACCGTGTGTGTCACTGTGTGTCACCGTGTCACAGGCTGCGGTTGGACAGCAGTATGGCCCTGGGTGTGCAGAACAGCCCCTGAGTCACAGGGAGAACACAGAAATCCTCTCGGGGGGCAGCAGGGGGAACAGAACTTTATCCATGAACTGCGCCCTGGATCCACTGCAGAGTCTTTCCAGGGGCTGTGATCCTATTTGTGCGTTTTGGGCACAGCCGCCTTTTCTTCTCATCCTAAACCTCTTTGGAACTCAATGCTTTAATCTGGTAGCTTTCTAATAGATTTAGAGTGATGAGTCAAAGGTTTTTTTGGTTTTTTTTTTATACTTGTCTTCTGGGGAAGAAACTAAACCAAACTGCCTGCAGTAGCTCATCTGTGTGTATTTTTTAAATATATATTTGTGTATATGCACACACAAGTGTACACACAGAGAAGAGTTACTCCAGGCGTTGGTTTTTAGGCTATGTGTGTCTAGATGGGCATGTGTGTCTCTATAAAAAATGTGTTGTTATAGCAGGATGGTGTGAGCAAGCTGAGAAGAGCATGAATTTCTTCCTGCTCTGTTCCTACCCTGCCTACTTCATTTGCCAGTTTATTTGGTTATGCAGACAAAGGCAAGAAAACAGACCATAACAAAACCACTCTTATCTAATCTGCTTAACAGCACTGTCAGGTAAATCATTAACCCATGGGCCCAGTGCCTGTAAAAACTGCTAAAGAGGTTTCCTGCCCTTGAAACTCCCATTTTCCAGAAGGTAAGAAGTGAAATTACTTGCAGATCTTGGTTTCACACGTGGGTGTTTGCTGCTGCGTGGTTTCGGTGCCGGTTAACAAAATGCTGTAGTCCAGTGGATTAATGATGAGAGAGGACCTGCTCTGCCTGCAGTGTTTTTCCTAAGAGAGCAGCTCCAGCTAAGGCAGAGGGGAAGCACAGCATTTACTTGTAAACACTGTCATTCATTAATGAAATGTAATTTCACGTGGGTTTATGGCTGATGGAGTGTTTTGCTCAGCAGCTTCGCTTCCTGGCATCCTGTGATTCAAACCCATTTGAGCTGGGAAGATTTGCTATGGGTCTTGCTGTGCTTAATTCCACACCAGACTTCTGTTTTGGTTGACTTTTGTTTCTGTAGGCATGTAAGAGATGGGTTTCTCTGAAGCATTTAATGCTTAGAGTCTGTAGAGTCCTGTCTGTATTGGCTTTACGTTTTGATTGATCATGTGCGCAGTGACTCTGTTTTGTGCGAGTAACTTAAAGCATGGAAAATCTGTAGCACATGAGCAGCAGCAGAAGTAGCTTCATTTGTGATGTTTGCAGCCGTTGCCTGAACAAAAGAAAAAGGGCTCAAGAAGGGCTTAAGCTGTTCTAGTTGCTCATGTCCAAGAGCATGACTTAAAACTTCCAGCTAAACTCTTAAGCTCCCTGAGTCAGTGTTGGAGTTGTGCCTTTTCCCCTAAGCTGGGCCTGGTTTAAGTGCCAAGCTCTCAGCCTGGCTGTCTTCTTCCCGAGGTCTGGGCATTTTCAGACATCTTCAGGGAGAAAATGGTCCAGACAAGGCCTTGAAGGGCACAGCTCAGAAACCTGGCCCTCACTTTGGGTGACAGCCCCTGTCCCAAGTGCTGTGTGCCATTCAGCACGGCTCAGCGCCCTGCACAGCCTGTGCTCTGTGTGCCCGGCTTTCCAGCTGCCTGGCAAAGCTCCAGACTGCTCCTGCTGCTCAGGAAAGTGCCCTTTTTGCTTGGCTAACTTTACAGCCTGGCAGCACATTAGCTTTTTAAAACTGAGCTTTTTAAAGCTGCTCTCCCATGTGAGGAGAGAATTCAGGGGTTGCTGTGTGTCTGGGTTACACCTGACACCAAGCACCCGAGGGAGGAGGTATCCAAACCTGGAGGAGAAGGTGACTCCAGGCCTTTCCCCAGGAGGTGTGAGCTTGTGGAAGGAGGTCTCTGCACTGGGGACACCCCAGCTAGTGCTCCCAGGTGCTGTGTCAGGTGGTGATGCTGCCTTGCAGAGGGCAGGGTGCTCTCTCCTCCCTGTCCTGAGAGAGTGTACAGGAGTGATCCACGCTCTGGATCCTTGCTTGAGCCTCTCTCCATTGAGTTTTTAGGGATGAGAGGTGCTGATTGGGATCTCAGTCAGTTCAGGTGAGCCAGGTCCTTTGGGTAACCAGGTTGCCACACTCTGTGTGCAGTCAAGCTGTTGTGACCACAGGGTTCAAGGAGAAGGAGCTTGGGAGTGTCTCTGCTGCCCCTCCTGCACTCGCCTCTGGCCTGAGGATGGGGTTTTGCCAGGAAAATTGCCCCCATGGAGCACTCTCTTGTCTCCAGCTGCTTTCTGCAGCTGTCTGCATGGCAAAGGAGGTGGGGGAAGTGACTGGTTAAAAATAGAAACGTGGATTAGGAAATGTGAGGTACGGTTTCAGCATCCAGCTGGGCTCCTCTCACAACTCGCTGCTGCCACCGAAAGGGGAAGGACTTGCTCGTGCTCAGTGCCTGCAGAACACCAGGAAAAGAGTGGGTTTGTCACTGTGGAATCACCCAGGCACAGGAGAGGAGGATGAGGATGCCTCTGAGAAAAGCTTGTTGAGCTCTGCTGGCACGGGTGAGTCCAGGTGTGGAGAGAGTGGAATTCAGGTGAATTCAGGTGAATTAAGCTTCCTATCACAGCCGAGCTCATCTGGGTTAGTCTGGCCCAAGTTAAGGACAAAGATTTAAGGAGATTTACTCTGCTCTTTGAATTGTTCTTATTCTGCTGTTTAATGAGGAGAGTTCTACTTGGGGAAAAAAAAGCAAAACTGAAAAGTACTGGGGGTGATTTCACTGAATGCGAATGTGCACTATGGCACTTGCAGAAGAGACTTTATTTTGCAATAAGTGTGTGAAGTGTCAGGAGAAAGAGTCAACAGACAAGCCAAGGGTAAATAACTTGTGCTTTGGAAGCCATGGACTTTTTAAGTGTTGGTTTTAGGAAGTGGTCACTGTACAGTGTTTTGTCACCAACCTTCAGTGTTTATCACTGTTCCTTGTAGTTATCACTGGTCCTTTTGATATATTTTCTGTTGCCTTTCCTAAAACAACTGAATTTCTAAAATCCAGTTAGAAAAACCAATATTTTCTTTGCTTTTTTTTTTTTTTTTTTTTTGGGGGGTTGGAGTTTATTTTTATTTGCTTCCTTTATTTTTTTTTTAACTTGTTACTAGCCTGTAGAGCAGTTTGAATTCTCATGCTGCTCCTTGGTTCAGCTCCTGTTGTTGTAGCAGTGACCCATCCTGTATAGTGTTGAGGAAGAAATATCCAGGGGCATTTCAGATATCCTGAATATCCATCCTAGATAGATCCTAAAACCCAGGAGGCATCCTGTACCAAGCATTCCCTGCAAAGGATGTGGTGAAGGGACTACAGCAGTTATTCTTCATAGCTGAATAATATTTATCTAATACTTAGCTCAGAAAAACTGTCATGTTTCCTGGGCAAATGCTTTGAAGACAAACAGCATTTATTCTTCTTGAGAAGCTGTGAATACAAGGTGGAATTCAGCATCAAGTCAGAGTTTACCTTTACCTGGAATTTTTCAGCCTTTGAAAGGAATCCTGAAGACAAGCAGGTATTTTTACTCAGTTAAGTTTCATAACACTTCAGCATGATTTCTCATGGGCTGCCTTTTATAACCAGGAGTAAAACTTCTTTGATAGATATAACATTGTTTTCTTGTAAATTTAACAGATCACTTCAGCAGTCAAACAGGTTTTTCACCACTAAGAATATGGATGCTGTAATACTTGTTTGTTTTTTTTAAACAAGGAAGCTGAGCACATTTGACTCCAATGTATTTGTATTGGAGAAGCTGATGCTTTGGGATTGTTGGGTATTAAGCATCAAGGATGAGAAGGATTTAGTTGGAAGACCAGTGAGTGAGTTTTGGTGTAACTTAGATTTCAGTTTCTTCATCTCCCCAGCTTTCTGGGTGGGTTTTTTTTTTTTGTATTATTAAAACTCCTGGTGTGTTTTGAAATTTTCTCTTTTAATCTCAGCCACCTGCTTCACTCTGGGGACAGTGGTTTGTCTGTTCTGAACCAGTCACACCCCACCTAAATCCTGGCATTGTTCAGCCCTCTCAGTGTGTTTGGATGTTGTACTGAGGTTAAAGCAACAAAGAACAGCCCAGGCAGCACAGGCTGGGGTGGAGCTGCTGGAGCAGCTCTGTGGGGAAGGACCTGGGGACAGGACCTGTCCCTGAGCCCCCAGAGTGTCCTGGGGGTGCTGAGCCCAGCGAGCTGTCCCTGAGCCCCAGAGTGTCCTGGGGGTGCTGAGCCCAGCGAGCTGTCCCTGAGCCCCCAGAGTGTCCTGGGGTGCTGAGCCCAGCGAGCTGTCCCTGAGCCCCAGAGTGTCCTGGGGGTGCTGAGCCCAGCGAGCTGTCCCTGAGCCCCCAGAGTGTCCTGGGGGTGCTGAGCCCAGCGAGCTGTCCCTGAGCCCCAGAGTGTCCTGGGGGTGCTGAGCCCAGCGAGCTGTCCCTGAGCCCCCAGAGTGTCCTGGGGTGCTGAGCCCAGCGAGCTGTCCCTGAGCCCCCAGAGTGTCCTGGGGGTGCTGAGCCCAGCGAGCTGTCCCTGAGCCCCAGAGTGTCTGGGGGTGCTGAGCCCAGCGAGCTGTCCCTGAGCCCCCGGAGTGTCCTGGGGGTGCTGAGCCCAGCGAGCTGTCCCTGAGCCCCCAGAGTGTCCTGGGGGTGCTGAGCCCAGCGAGCTGTCCCTGAGCCCCCAGAGTGTCCTGGGGGTGCTGAGCCCAGCGAGCTGTCCCTGAGCCCCAGAGTGTCCTGGGGGTGCTGAGCCCAGCAAGCTGTCCCTGAGCCCCCAGAGTGTCCGGGGGCCAAGGAGGCCCCTGGCAGCCTGTGTGCAGCAGGGAGAGCTCTGCCAGCAGGGCAGGGAGGGCTCCTGCCCCTGTGCCCAGCCCTGGGGGCACCTCTGGGCTGCCTGTGCAGCTCTGGCTCCTCAGCACAGCAGGGCCAGGGAGCTCCTGGAGCGGGGCCGGCGGAGGCTGCGCAGCTGAGGAAGGGCCTGGAGCATCTGGGTGCCCAGCAGAGGCTGAGGGAGCTGGGGCTGCTGCGGCTGCAGAGGAGCCCCAGCTGAGAGGGGCCCTCAGCCCTGGGTGTCCCTGTGTGCAGGGAGGGCTCCCAGCAGGGCCCAGGCTCTGCTCCGGGGGCCAGCAATGGCCCCAGAGCCACGGGCAGGGGCTGAGCCCAGCAATGGCCCCTGCACAGCAGGCACAGCTTCTGCCCTGGGCAGGGCCCAGCCCTGCACACATTGTGCACACAGGCTGGGGGCTCTCCTGCCTGGGGCTGGGGCACAGCTGGGTGCACACAGGGCTGTGCCCTGGGCTCTGGGATGGCCCTGCTGGGACACGCAGGGGGCACCAGGGGCACACCCGGCAGCCTCCAGCCCCTGCCACACCGGGATCCTGTGATCTGACCTGGGCAAACCGTGATAAACTTCAATTTCTGTTAATACAGTTGCAGAGAGAGAGGGCAGATGTTTCAGGTGGTGGGGCATCTCTAGTTCTGGTGAAGTTAGGAAAAGTGATATTGCAAAAGCCAAATGAGAAATGAAAGCAACTTTCTGCTGTGTTTGCCTTCAAAGATCTTCTTTCAGCTTCCAGAAACAGAAGTGGTGCAGCTGTTTGCTGGGAATAGGATTTTAGAGGAGGGAAGGAGTCCTTCTGGAGAGCTGAGAGTGAGCCCTAGTAGCCCAGAACAGTTTGCCTCTGGTTTACTTTCTGAGCTGCTAAATTTACATCAGCACCTCTTTCCCAAACCATATGTATTTTATATGATAACAATATAACTGTTTAGCAGAGCGACTGTTGGCAAACACTTTTCCCTCTGTGTGGTGGCCTGGCTTTTATCAGATATGAAGGAGAAGGTGGGAAAAAATTGATCTGGTAATTCTGGGTTATTTAAGCTAAGAGCGCTGGGTTACTGATTTGGATTTATCTGGAGAAAAGTGACCCAGGCTCAGACTTTTGTTAATGTTTAATGTTGTGTAATGTTCTGCCCAGGCATAATTGAGCCATCAGTGCAGGAGTGATCCTGTTGGAGGGGTTTATTGTGAGTGATTACAGATCCTGCTGTGGCTTTCATTTCATTGCAGCCTGAGCTCATTGATGAACAGGGTCATCATTTATTTACAGTTCTTGGGATCCTTTCACACTGATTTCCTTATTTTGGGCGGGGAGGAGGATGTGGAGACACCACAAAATTATCTAAAATACTCTGCCCTCTCTTTCTGGGGAAGGTTTTAGCAGCCTCTTCACTTTCTCCTAATCCTTGTGATTTTTCATCTGGATTGTGTCTGGATTGGGCTGGGAATGGTCTGACATGGGGCTGGGAGGAGCCTTAAAGGATGGAGGAGTGAAGGAAGAACAGACTCTACCAAGATGGAAAGGAAAATAAGGAAGAAAAAAGCCAAGGAGCACAGACACTCCTTCTGGTTCTAGTCTAGGTCTCAGTTTGAGATGAATGCTCCTGATTTTTCTTTATGATTTCCCTGATTTTGTGAGATTCCTGCATAATATAGTTTGCCTCCATGCTCTGCCATGCAGAGCTTTGAAGCAGGGAGGGAGTCCTGCCTAAAAAGTCCCTTTGAAAAGAGCTGAGCAGAAGCTGCAAAGAGCAGCTGTGGCTGCCCCTGGATCCCTGGAAGTGTCTCAGGCCAGGTTGGAGCAGCCTGGGACAGTGGGAGGTGTCCCTGCCCATGGCAGGGGGTGGCACTGGATGGGCTTTAAGGTCCCTCCCAACTCAAACTGTTCAGGGGTTCTGTGAAGAGATTTTATGCTCAGAAAGAACCTTGGGCATGAAGATGCCTTTCAGTTCTGTTGAACCTCTGAATAATCAGAGGAGGAGGCATCCACGAGCTGAGTGTTAGGGCAGACTTGGCAATTTCTGGCTCTTCAGTGGGGACCTGTTGGGCTTTGTAGTCCTGTAAGGTAGGAAAGAGCAGTGTGAAGTCCCATGAAGAGCTGAGCACCACTGGCTTGGAGCCTTGCATGTCCCCTGCTAGAGAATTCACTTTACATCTGAGCAACCTTCATCCTGAGCTCATCCATCTGCCTGCAAGGTCACCTCAAATCCACTTTGTAAATACACAGAAGTAAAAAAGTAGTCCAAAAATACTTTGGGCCATGTTTTCAAGGTGGAAAGTGGTTTTCAACTACCTGCAGAATTGTCATGAATGAACTTGGAGGTTGTTGTCTGCCACCAGTTGTCTGAAAGCTGCTGTGCCTTTTAAATCAAAGTGTACAAACACAACAAAGGCATGATGTCGTGCATTGTAAACAGCAGTGTTATTTGTCAGTCAGCTGCCTGAAATAAAAAATCTCAAGAAAAAGGAGATGGCAGTGATTTGGGACAAGTTTTCCATAAGTCTCTGTTACTCTTCCCTAGAGAAATTTGCCCAAGCAATACTTGTAACTGCTAACAGTTGAAATTGTAAAGACGTTGTGTTTGTGTGGCAAAGCTCTGGAAAACAGATCCAGCAGTGAGCTTCAACAGTTCATAACTGCTGTCATGGCCCCAGGCAGGGAAATCAGACAGAAAGGATCATTTTGGTCATTCTGGCTGAATTCCCTATGAGTCCCTATGGGTGGGGAGGTTCTGCCACAGGTTTCCCAGAGAAGCTGTGGCTGCCCCTGGATCCCTGGCAGTGTCCAAGGCCAGCTTGGACAGGGCTTGAAGCAGCCTGGCACAGTGGGAGGTGTCCCTGCCCATGGCAGGATGGGTTTGGTCAATTCCAGACCATTCTGAGATGCTGGGGCATCCCATTCCAAGTGCTGTGTTTGGTGGAGGCCCACACCAAAATCATCTGATGTTTGTCTTGGGCCTTGATTCTGCCTTTCACCCATCTGGCCTGACTAAATAATACACGAACTAAAGTGGTTTCTGCTATTTTTAGGCAGTGCAGATCACAAAGGCAAGCACAGATGCAACATTTCTTAATATCCAGCTCCCTTGCTTGCTGAGTGACCCCAAATTCTGTGCCCTCCTTTAGGGGACACAAGTCCCCCTGTCCTCAATGATTTATGCAGCATCTACAATAACAGGGCCTGTTGCTTTTGGACGTGTGTGCATTCATATTTTATGTCTCTGCCTGCCCTTCATGTTTTATTTAATGGAGAGTGTAAGGAAATTGGTTACTTGGCAAAAAGTGGCTTTTAGTGGGCTAAGGAGCTCTAGGTTTCCTGAATTTTGGGCTGGTGTTGTGTCTGCTCTGCTCCCCAGGGGCTGTTCCACTGCTTCTCAAGAGCTTTCTGAGTATTGATCCTTCTTCCTTACTCCTCCAGAAAGGAAGGAGAGCCTGCAGCCTTGCTGCTGGCAACCTGTCTCCTGCAGATCATGTTTGGGGAGGGCAAGAAATCCCCAAACCAGACAGGAATGTGGTCTCCTTGTGCTGTCCAAGAGCTGCTGGCTTTTCTGGGCTGATCTCAACTGTGTCCCCATTAAATCTGAATTTACATGGTGCCATATGTGGAATGTCTTATATTTCAGACTGATCCAGACCAGCACAGGTTTGTCTCAGGATCAGATAAATCCCAGTCCCACGTTGTTTCACTGCTGATGTGAAATCAAACCTAGAATTCAAACCTAGAATCAAACCAAGACCCTGGTTGTCAGTGCTGTTGTGGTGCCACACAGGGTGAGCTGTGTATTTCATCAGGATCTCTGCCACAGTGCTTCTGTCCCCTCACCCACATGAAATATTTGTGGATTTAGGTTACTTTCAGACCCAGTGAAAAGCTTTTGCAATGCGCGAGGGCAGATAATAATAATAATATATTTACTTTCAAAAGAGAATCTCATGTGTATTTATATCCTGTGCTATATCTAGTAGCCCCACCCTTACCTCTAAAAACTGCACAAACAAAACCAAAAGACCTAAACAACCCCCAAACTCCAGCTTCTGTGACTGTTTCATATCTTTTGGTGGGAATGCTCATCTTGTTTCCAAATCAGCACTTGTATTTCTCCCACCAGAAATAATTTCAACAGCTCTTGTGCTGCTTGCAAGAGAAGCTCTGGCATTCCTGGAGGACTGAGGATGAATTTTCAGGACTTTCTACATGGAAGATTTTTATTTTTTTTAATAGCCTCTTATGAAAATGCCATATTTTATCAGGTTTAGAAGGTCTTGGAGGTTTATCTAAAAGTTGTGTGTGAGCTCACAGCTCGAGGACAGTCCTGTAGAACAGGTCTGATTGTGGGCTGGGTGGGTAAAGCAGCAGCTGTGACAAGGTGGCCCTTGTTTGTTTTGTACTCCTGAGGTATTCTGGTTGCTGGTGTGTTCAGGAGGCCCATATGCATGTCCCAGGCCTGGAGGTAGTGCTGGGGAGCCTGTCACGAGGTGCCTGCATGGGCTTTTCCCAGTGCCCTGCTCTCCAGGGCTGCTTGGCACATCCCACCATCCCAGCGCGGGGAAGGAAGACACCGTGAAGATCCTCTCATGCCAAGCCCTGCCATGGGCAGGGACACCTTTCACTATCCCAGCTTGCTGCACCCTGTGCCTGCCCATCCTCACAGGGAACAGTCCCTTCCCACCATCCAGTCTAAACCCCCAGATGAGCTTCTGCTCAGATCATCTTACCTCACCCCTCCTGCTTGGAGGAGCCCCTGCACCTCAGAAACAGCAGCAGAATTGTCATTCCCTTTTTTGTTTGCTTACTCACACACAGCAGGGATGTTGGATGCTGCTGGACACCCCATGGGAATGTGTATTTACCTATGGGAAGGGCTTATTCTCAGCAAACTCTGGTGTGGCTGTGCTGCAGGGAGATGGAAGGGAGCATCACCCTGCATAGCTGCTGCTTCGTTATCTACTTGGCCATTCCCCTTTTATCTTCAGCCTCAGCAGCTTTTTCCAGTACTCCTTCAATCTCCCATCCTTCCTCAGGAGTCACAGAGCCGTGGCTCCGTGGCCATGGATCTCCTGACCCATCTGGGAGAGGAGCTAGGTCAGAATTGGGCTGTTTTCAGACAGCACTTCATTGGCATCCCTGCCTTGCTCTCCTTAATACCTTGCTAATCTGAGCTTCACCCACCTGCTCGCAGAGAGTTAGAGCATGCACGTGACTGCAGATTGAAATCTTGCCTCCTCTCCCTCCCTCTCATCTGTTCCCAACAACAAATAATTAAAGATCCTCGAGCCAGATGCCTCTGGAGCTGGTTGGTCATGCAATCCTTTGCCACAGAAGGGATGGAGGTTGATTTGTTTGAGTTCCTCTTTCTGGAAGGAGAACAGAGCCCCTGGGTTCCTGCAGTTCTGGCTGCTGTAAGATGCAGGGCTGGTCCTTGTTGCATGTTAACTGTTTGTGTAACAGCAGCTGTGAAACCCAGGCTTGGTTTTGCAGCCATCCTTCCAACGCCACGGGCCTCCCTTCATTGATTAAATTGTTAATTCCCATGTCCTACTTCCCAGAACGGAATGCTGACTTTCATGGATTGTTGTTCCAAGGGTGGACGTGGCTTTTGAGTGCCCAAACCAAGTGAGATTATCTGAGCGTTGTGACGTGCTCCAGAAATCAGGCACTCTCTGGGGTGGATGGAGGGAATGAGACCAGCTGTTCACCCCTCCTGACAGCCTCACAGCCTCATCTGCAGGAGGGCATCTTCCACTCCCTAGTGTAAGGTTTGGGTCTTAACCTTCTTTTAGTTAAAAGAAAATGTAGACTGGTAAGGAAAGTTTGCTCAAGGTTGTGCCTCATGCTGGTAGCTGGACACCCCTCCTGCCCATCCCTTGTGTGGCAGGAGGAGAGGGATCGATGCCCACTCATTCAGAAGGCATCTGATTGAAGTGTTTTTAGTTATTTCTGGCTGTGAAGGGTGGACAAAGCACTGGCTGGGCTTTGCACTCTGTTTTGGGCTGCTTTGCAGCAGTGTTATGGGCTGTGGGCGAGGTGGTGGATGTGACAGTATCCCACAGGTGGGGGTGTTTGGAAGGTGAAATAATGTTCTCATTTCAAACTGACAGAGAGTAGGGTTAGATTGGATATCAGGAAAAAAATTCTTCCCTGGCAGGGTGGGCAGCCCTGGCACAGGGTGCCCAGAGCAGCTGGGGCTGCCCTGGATCCCTGGCAGTGCCCAAGGCCAGGCTGGACTTTGGGGCTTGAAGCAGCCTGAGATACTGGGAGGTGTCCCTGCCTATGACAGGGGGTGACACTGGATGGGCTTTAAGATCCCTTCCCACCCAAACCATTGTGGGATTCTATTTTTAAATGCATCTCAATTTCCATGGCAGGAACCCAAGCTGGTTGCACTTCCCCAGTCCCTCCGGCTGAGATTCCTTATTTGGCTGGAATTACCAGTTACTTTGGGAACCAGTTTAACTGATGTGTTCAAATCCTACCAGTTCAGCCTGTGGATCTCTTACCCAGCCGTCCAGTCTTTCCTGTTCAGTGTGCCAGAGTGGAGTGACTGCCTGCAGAAGAAGGGATGGCTGAGAGGCCCTGTTCCAGAGCCATTCCCTGGGATGGTCCATCCAGGGTAGCCACATGGCTGATGGACATCTCCATAAAGGTGTTAGGACAACGTGACACAGGCACATCCCTGTGCCTCAAGTGTGCCACTAGAAAAGGAATTTAGAAGCAATTGGATGTGTCTGCAGGAGGAACGTACTTCTGAGGCTTTCAGGTGGTTATTGAAATACGCATGATTTCCAAAACAGTTAGATGGTGAGATCTGAGTTTTTAACTTCCCTTATTTCTCCTTCTTTGTGAACCTAATGGTTCATAACTTTTGAGCTGAGTCGAATATGTAAAACATATTTTGCAGCCTTTGAACACGCTGTAATGATTTCAAGTGACTCTCCATGTGGTCTGGACACACTGTCACCATTGCTGTCAGCATGGAAGGAAGCGTGTTTTCAATGTTGTTTTGTGATCTTCAAAAAAATTCAATAAAATAATAATAAAATAATTTATCTTCAGTAAAATTTTTCAGTTAAAATTGTAAGGAATGCTTCATGTTTCAGGGAGGATGTTTGTGCATTGCTGTTCTCTGGGTTCAGTGCCCACTTGTTGGCAGCAGCAGCAAGATTTAAGCAGGATTTGCTGGTGTCACAGCTCATCGATGGGAGCAGTGTCACAACTGACATGGATTGGGAGTAGCTGCTAGGAGCAGTCGATGGAATGAGTAGGAGTAGTCAGACACACAGATAAAACTACTTTGCAGCACTGGGCAAGGAATGGCTTGGGCTTCTAGAGACCAGTTCTGAAATTTGGAGCTTGTTGAATCCTCAAAGTGTTGCATTCAGTGCCCAAAATGCTGAGCAGCAATGACAAAACTGCCCATTAAAGGCAAAAGCCAGAGACCCTTGGAGCAGGGACCAGAGCTGCTCTGAATTGTTTGGCTGTTGAGGAAGGAGGTGCTGGATGGCTGGACTGGGCAGGGGAGGATTTGTGTCCCCAGCCACACTGGGTTTGCTGGAGTGTGTTTTTGCTCTCAGGGCCAAGGCCAGTGGTGCCAGATCTCCACTGCAAACAGAGGGATCTGGCTTCCTGTGATGGGAGAGTGAAGAAAGGGTCTGGGCTTTGGCAAATAGACCCAGAGGGTTTTTCCAGCTTGTAGCATTACCACAAAGAGGAAGATGCCAGGGCAGTAAATCTGCAATGTCAGGAGGTCTGGCTCTAGTCAGACATATCCCCACCATGCAGGCTGTACACCCAGAACTTGTTGGCAGTCAAGATGGTTTGGGATTTTTTCCTTTTTCTTCCCTTTCCTGTCTTTCTGATTTTTCTCAACCATCTATCAATAAGAGCCTTCCTCTCCTTCCTGCAGATAGATGTCTTGAAGAGACTTATTTGATTTTTGGTGCAACTCTGAGCAGGTATTGCTGGAAAGAGGAGGACTCTGTGTTTAAAAATTCAGACTATTTGTACCAGAAGTAATCTTGAATGTGTGTGGTGTTTTGCCTTTCAGACCAAGGAATGCTCGTTGTTACATGACACTAAATTAATAAAGGCAAGTCCCGGGATTGTTTTGTTTTCCAAGAGGAATGGCATTGAAAGTGAATCACGTTGATGGTGTGTCTTTTGGGTGGGTTTATGAAAAGTAATAGCTGAAGTGCAGCAAAAGGCATTGTGCATGAAGATCTATAGATAGCTCTGGAGGCTTGGAGTCTTTTTGATGTGGGTCTGATGTGTTGGGACTTCAAAAGTAGGATGTTTGAAATAAAATATTTATATTGCTAATGAAATATGGAAATATTGTCCTAGGCTGGGAATCCTAGCGTGTAAACTTCGTTTTCTTTTGCTTTAGTTACAACCCTGGCAAAGGCAGTTGGGAGGGAGCAAGTCTTGTGGTCTGGCTACTGTCACATACATGGCCAGTAACAAACCCTAATATTAAAAAAATATGTCATGTAACTGGTTTAAGTCTTCAGTGAAGTTGTGTTTTCTCTGTGATTTCTGCCAGGTTTCCTTTTCCTAATCTGCATGGCTGGTTTGGCAAATTACACTGGAGTCTGCATTTCAGAGCCACGTTACTGTCAGTCACAAGACTGCTCTCAGTTTCCTTGGGCACAATTTCCCTTTCTGTTCCCATGATTTTTTAAATTTTAAATTCATGCTGCCACTTAGATTCCCAGAGGTTTCCAATAAATCTGACTTTCTAATAATAAGTGGCTTTTAGGTAGTCGCTGGAGTTTAGAAAACCTCACAAAAACCCCAGAACACCTGCACTAACTGAGTTAAAATATGGAGCATGTCACAAATGTTTAGTCTCTCCTTATTTCCCTGTTTCCTGCCTTGTAGGGAAAAAACCCACTCTTTTTCTGCCTTTCCACTGTTTCATCTGTTTTCCTTTGAAGGTGTTTTGTTGTTTGTGTGGCAGTCTGGGGAGGTTTGGGTGGTCTCAGGAGCATCACTTGGTGCCCTTCAGGACGCGATTGTCTGCGGGGTCACCCGAGGACGCGGGGCTCTATTTCCAGCCCTGCCCTATCTCTGGCTGACCCAGATCCCGAGGCATCACAGGGCTGTGTGCTCAGCTGTGCTGGGCACAGCAGCCAGAGCTTGCTGCTGCCTGAGCACAGAGCCCACAGACACTCAGGGCAGCTCCTGGCCAGATCCCGTGGGGGCAAGGTTTGAGCGTGGCGTGGTGCCCAAGGGGCACAGGTTGGTTTTGGGGGGAAACTGCTGAAGCATTGAAGATCCTGGTGTTTAAGCAGATTACTCATAAAATCACAAAATGGTTTGGGGTGGAAGGATCTTAAAGCTCATCTTGTTCCACCTCCCACCATGGGCAGGGACCTTCTACAGGTACTCCCAGTCCAACCTGGCCTTGGACACTGCCAGCGATCCAGGGGCAGCCACAGCTTCTGGGAACCTTGTGCTGCCCAAGGCCTCCTAATTTTCCTAATATCCAGTCTAAACTAATTTTTGAAGATTTGTGATGTTCTATTAAGATTCTCACACCCCCTTTGCATTTGGGGTGGGGACCATGGGTTTCCTATTTCAGCTGTTCAAAAATAAGCCAATATTGGCCCACTTCCAATGCAGATGTTGAATTTTTTAAGGATGGAGACATTAGGATTGTGAAATGGGGTACAAAATGGGATGGGTGCTTGGGTTAGCCCTGGAATGGGCAGAACAGCTCTGGGCCTGGCTCTGTCTCCCTGGCTTGGGGTGACTTCTCAGCTTGAAATAATTGTGACTTAAACCTGCCCCACCCTCCCCCGCTTCCTCCTTCCCACCCCCAGATCACTGGAAGCAGGATTTCTGTCCTGGGGAAATAAAATAACTACTGCCCAGCGCCAGCAAGATGAGAGAGGAGGAAAGCTGAGGTGTAGAGCTATAAATCACAGAATTAGGGAATTGTTTGTGTTGGAAGGGGCCTTAAAGATCATCCAGTTTCAGCTTCTGCCATGGGCAGGGACACCTTCCACTAAGACCAGGGTGCTCCAAGCTCTGGTGGAGTCTCATGGAGGGAAATACTCCCTGGTGGTGTTGCCATCTGGAGGTAGGACATGTTTGGTTATCCAAATGTGCTGCAAGTACTTGGGGTTTTAAATCCTCCATGCTCAACTCTGGGCTTGTGTTCTGAGTGGATTTTCATTTCTGGGTATTGGTTTAAAAAAAAAAAAAAATTGATTAGGATAGAAAATAAATGGTGAAGGTTTCTTTTTCTTCTTGGTATCAAGTGATTTTGAAAAAACCAGGCTGCTCAGGGATTTATGTAGTATTCAGGCAGGACTTTTTCTCCCTCTGAAGCTGTGTGAGTAGCTGTTCAGGGGATGTGGGCGTTACTTTGCATTTTCATCCCAGCCTCTCTTTTTCTAGGAGTAGCTCCTCTTGCTCTGACTTCCTGTCCACAGGCCAGTGCTTTTCATGTGGGGCTGACCTTGGAATCCTATCCTGGAGCTCTGTGCAACTTGTGAGCCCACCTGTGCCTCGATGTTACACTTACAGCCATTTTATATTTGCATGTATTTGCATTTCCAGCACAAACCCAGCTTTACCGGCCTGTTTTACACGGCCAGCAGTTTCTTGCTTGTTAGTGGTGCAGAAGGGGTGATGCTGGTTTGGAGGCAAGCCTGTCCTGGAGGGAAAGAAACACTGCTTGAGAGCTTGTTAGGGCTATCCAGCACATCATTTGTGGCAGGCAGCTCCCTTTCCTTGCAAATTGGTGTGCAGAGGTGCTTGTCAAGTACAGGATGTCCAGTTATTGAAGTGTCAGAGCGTTATTGTTGGCCCTGATGAAATGCCTGCAGAGGTGACTGTAGCAGTGACTCAGGCCCTGCTGCTGTGAGAAGTTTGTTTTGTGCTCTGCAAACACAGGACAAGAGCTCACAGCTTTAACCCAGGGCACTGGGGCTCTGTGTAACTCCTGCTCCTCAGTGGGGTCAGGGATTTCACTGGCAGGCTGGGTTATAAGGCATTAAATCTTCAGTCCTTACAGCAGCTGGATCTGTGTGCACACTTTACCAGTGTGAACCTGAGTTTGTTTTCCAAGGGGCAGAATACCAGGAATGTATCTTCCAGCTGTGCTTATTAACCTCTCTCATTTAGACTCTCGTTTTTCACCGAGGGTCAGATCCTCTCAACTTTTCTGGGCTGTCTGGGACGGATGCTGAGGGTTGCAAGTGGAACACACCCACTGCCTTTGAAAGGATTTCCTGGCTCCTGGTGACGAGTTGCTGAAATCGTTTATTATTTGACTGATTTCTATAGTGACTGTTGCCCTGGCAGCAAAGCTTTGAGAGTAGAAGCACAAACATGAGCAGGGCACAACTTGATTTCGGAAGGCTTAGGTTTTCTTTGCTTTGGTTGGGTTTCAAAGTGCTTTAGGAGGAGTTTTGAGATGAACAAACAGATGTGGGAAGTGTTTTTTTTGCTGGTTGAGGTGGGTGTGGTTTTGCCTCATCAGTGTTAGTTGTGAGACTTAACGGTTTGTGTTAATAAAGAGTTTGTGTGGGCTGATAAGGAGCCCCCAAACCTGGCCCCTGTTCTCAGCACGGGAAAGATGTGGAGCTGTTAGAGCAGGTCCAGAGGAGGCCATGGAGCTGCTCCAGGGCTGGAGCCCCTCTGCTCTGGAGCCAGGCTGGCAGAGCTGGGCGTGCTCACCTGGAGAGGAGAAGGCTCCAGGGAGAGCTCAGAGCCCCTGCCAGGGACTAAAGGGGCTCCAGGAGAGCTGAGGAGGGACTGGGGACAAGGGATGGAGGGACAGCACCCAGGGAATGGCTTCAGACTGCCAGAGGGCAGGGCTGGCTGGGATCTTGGGCAGGAATTGTTCCCTGGCAGGGTGGGCAGCCCTGGCACAGGGTGCCCAGAGCAGCTGGGGCTGCCCCTGGATCCCTGGCAGTGCCCAAGGCCAGGCTGGACTTTGGGGCTTGGAGCAGCCTGGGACAGTGGGAGGTGTCCCTGCCCAGAGCAGGGGTGACACTGGATGGGCTTTAAGATCCCTCCCAAGCTGGACCATTCCATGATTCTAAGTGAGGAGGAGTAATCAGCTGATGATTTCATGGCTGATTTTCTTGTTCTTTAACCAAAAGTTTGATGCTCCCACCTTTGCTCGTTGTGCTCAGCTGCATCTCAGGAGAACAGGTCTTGATCGACAGGGCTGTAACAAATACTTGTTTAACCCTCTGGGGTGGCTGGAGCCAAGGTGTAGATAGAAGTGGTGGTGGGAATTACTCCTCATGTTTTGAGTTGGCACTTCAGTGTTTGCTGGGAACAGAAAACAGCTCCTGTAAGCCTGGAGCCCTTGGTGAGGTTGTTTCATCCTGCTCACTCTTGTGTGGGTATTTTGAGGTACTGGTTTTCCACGGCATCATTATCGTGGTGCAGTTGGTATTGTTATGATAATCACATTGTTATTTATAATTCCTTGTTGGGTTCAGGCTCCTTAATGAGGCAGCTCTGCCACAGATGGAGGGAATTTTTAGTCACCCAGGCTAAAGAGCCTGTCAGAGCTGGAGATGTCTGTGTGTGCCCCATCCTCGTGGGACCACACTGAGCCTGGGCATGTGGCCTGGCTGCAGCTGACAGTGGTCCCCACCTTCTATCTTCAGCTTGTGTAGAGAGGAAAAGACCTTTTGTGGAAGGGATGGGGTCAGTGAGCTGTGAGTCCCCTGTAGTTTCTGCAAAGCTCACCCCATCCAGGTTTCATGAATACACCATAGGGAATGAGGAATTTTTAATGTGACAGGCTGGAAGGTGTGAGTAAAGAAGCTTTTTTGCCTATTCCTCCCCCATTAGACAGGCTGCAAAACCAGACTTGGATAAGAAGTGGTGCTAAAAATTTGATTGGTTTTCCTTATTTTAACTCTCAGTGAAAACAACTCATCTCCATGACCTCTGTCCTTGGCAGAGGATTACCTTTTCTCCTGTGTCATTTACTCTGCTTTTACCAAAGGTGCTTGATAGTGATTTACACTGGTGTGTAAGAGCAGTGGGCTGGGATTGCACATTTTGGAACTGATAGTAGTTTCCAGCAATATTGCCCAAACCTGCTGTTCTCCTGCAAGACACACATTTGTTGGTTTTTGTCAGGCTGCCAGGCCAGGTACCCTGGGGTCACACCAGCATTTTTGGGCTCTCGTGCCAGTATCCGAGTGCTATTTGCAGCTGGCAACAGATTTTTCCATCTGGAGCTTGTCTTAGAACCTGCTGGCAGCTTTGCATGGACTGTAATCAGGGAGTGGTTCAGCTTGGAAAAGCCCTCTAAGCTCCTTGAGTCCAATCATTCCCCCAGTTCCCAAGGCCACCACTAACCCATGTCCCTGAGTGCCACAACAACAAATGTTTTCAATCTCCCCAGGCACAGATGCTGACTCTGCCACTACCCTGGGCAGCCTATTCCAGGGCTGGACAACCTTTTTCCATGGAGAAATTTTTCCCAGTATCCAATCTAGACCTTCCCTGGCAGTGGAGATGTGATTTGAAGGTTGGCTGCAGGCTTCTGAACTGTGTCTTTGGGATTCCAAATCCTTCAAAATGTTGTCGGGCTGGGCAGGAAGCTGCTCTGTGAGGTTCAGCGATTTGGGAAACTGGGATTCAGGCACTCCAGTGTTGAAAACTGTAAAGGTTTCTTTAATCTTGGCCCACCTCATGGTGCCCACAGAGTGCTCAGCCAGCCCCAAAGCCAGGCTGGGTTGTAACACAGGAGTCGGAGAGGCAGCGCTGGGCCCAGAGCTCGGGGTTTGGGAACAACATTAAAAATAAATAACTTCGGCTTTATCAACATTGTGAGGCCCCATCTAGGAAGCAGCAAGAAGTCCCTTAGGGTTGTCTGGAGGGAATTTGTGGTGCCAGAGCCGGGATTTGAAAGGAGCACATGAAGACGGGCGGGTGGAGCTGAGCTGATGCTCAGTCCTGGCCTTGTAGGAGCTCCTAATGTGGGTTACCATGCATAATTCAGGCCATCCTTTTTCCATGTTCAGAGCTCTGTAACTAAATACTGATTTGCAAAACACAACTTGAATAATGGAACAATCTGTGGCTTGAAAGCTTTCCTGAGTCTTGAAAGAAAAGGAAGCAAATAGAGCTGTATCCTCACTTCTGCTTTAAAACAACACAGATATACCCAAATTGCCAGAGTCATCTTCATCCCTGCTTGCTCCATGGATTTAAATATGGACACATTCCTGGTGTGTCCAGTAAGTGAGAGGTGGTTTGTCCAGAGTGCTGCCAGTCCTTCCATCCAAGGCTTTTTCTTTTCTCTACCATCACAGTTCATCCCATGGCAAAACAAATTAAAAAAACTGCACCTTGTGTTTCTTGCTGAACTTAGAGGTAACAGGTCAAAAATTGAATTGATGTGCAGTGTGGTCATGTTTGCATAGGAGTAAAGCTCTGTATCTGTTCTGAGCCACTTCAGCTCATATCCTGCCAGTAGGGTAAATTATTTTGGTTTTCCTCAGTCGCAGCTTTCCTCCCTTCAGTGAAATGCAAACACTTGGGAGCCTGTAAGAGGCTAAATATACAGCTGATAAAGGTTTGATTTGACTGCTGAAAATATGAAGTGGTATTTATTCCCTAGGCTGTTACCTTCTCACTTCACGTTTATGATGCTGCAGCAGAGCTCGTGGTCTGTGGGATGGTGGGGCTTCCAGTGCTTTCCTCTCCTTGCTCTGGGGAGGAGCACTCTTGGTTGGTTGGTTCAGTAAACCCCTCAGACCTGAGGATTTGGTGGTGGTGGTCGCTGCCATCGCTGCTTTGTTTGCTGCTCATGTCTCAAAAATTCAGGAAGAGATTCCAAGCGACTTCTGTGTTCTTGTAACTTTTGTACTGGAAGCGATCAGCTTTTCGAAGCTAATTTTGAAATCCATTGAGTATAGAAGTTTCTTAGCTAGTTCCTCTTTTTTTTTTTTTTTTCTTTTTTTTTTTTTTTTTTTTTTTTTTTAATGAATTTCTTCTGGTTCCTTTTTTTTAGCTGGTAAAAAACATTTCTTGGAATTGGAGTGGTATACCCTAGAAACAGTCAAATTTACCTCACAGAGCTGCTAAATACCTGCAAACCTAAATGCTTCAGTTTATTTTCAGACTAATCTGCTTGATTATTGATTTTCCTGCTGCTGTTTTGGCCCAGAGAGTAGAATCTTGCTTATCTACATCAGTTTTTTAGTATTGATGACTATATATGGCACCTGGAAGAGTTCTAAGATGGGTTGGATGGAGCTTGAAGCAAGATGTTCTAGTGGGAGGTGTCCCTGCCCATGGCAGGGGGTGGAATGGGATGAGCTTTAAGGTCCCTTCCAACCCAAACCAGTCTGGGATTTTTTTATTTTATGATTTTTTTTTTTCCTTGCAGAATGACAAACAGGTTTTGTATTCAATCACTGGTGCCACACATTGCATTAAGGTACCAGTCTGTAAGGGGTAGGAAAGGTTTCTCCCACAAATAATACCAAACATTTGCTCTGTAGCTCCTTAAACCCATGAGTATGATGATTGTAAGAGGAGTTTGGGTGCTGCTCATGGACTAGAGCATTGAAATGGAAAATGTAACAAATACAGAGCAGGAAGGAGGCATGCCACAGCTGCGAAGTGGTTTTAAATCTTTTAAGAAATCAGCAGTGAGCTCGGGAAGGACAGTGCTGTGCATACAAGGCTGGAGCTCAACTCTGCTGCTCCTTTCCCTCCAGAGTCTGTTGTCCATCCCGAGCACAGCTGGTTTTGTGCAGGAATTTTGGCTTTGGCCATGAACTGCAGGCTAAATGCTTTCCTAATGCCTGTTTTGGGATTTTTCTCCCCCTTGCCAGGAAGAAGAATGCCAACAGGAAGATGAAGTAGCGCGTTTCCTATGCTGGCCGCGGCTGGTGTCAGCTGGCTTGGGACGGGCTCTTCCCTCTGGCCAAACCTATTCCCGGGACAAGATGAAGCCCAGGAGGAGCTTCCCAGCACGCTGGAGCCGCAGTGACTGCTGCCCACTTTAAAAAGCCCATGTGCCCCCGTCCCTGGCGAGATGAAAGAAGTGGTGCTGTGGTCACCCGAGGAGGTGACCAGCTGGCTGACGGACAATGCCGTGCCGGAGTACTGTGAGCCCCTGAGGAGCTTCACCGGGCGGGACCTCATCAACCTGAGAGAGGAGGATTTCCAGAGATCCCCTCTGTGCCGGGTGTCTGCCGACAGCGGGCAGCGGCTGCTGAGCATGATCGAGGGGCTCAAGATGGCTCACCACATGGAGGCTCACAAGAATGGCCACGCCAATGGGCACGTGCGCGCCGGTGAGGCCGCGCGCCACAATGGCTGCGGCGCCGCGCTGCAGCTCAATGGGGTGCCCAACGGCTTCAAGAAGGAGATGATCAAGATCCCCATGCCAGAGCCGGAGCGCTCGCAGTATCCCATGGAGTGGGGCAAGACTTTCCTGGCTTTTATTTATGCACTTTTTTGTTTCGTCTTCACCACGGTGACTATCTCGGTGGTTCATGAACGAGTGCCTCCCAAGGAGGTGCAGCCTCCCCTCCCAGATGCATTTTTTGATCGCTTTGATCGGGTGCAATGGGCTTTTTCTATTTGTGAAATCAACGGCATGATCCTTGTAGGACTGTGGTTTGTTCAGTGGCTGCTCTTAAAATACAAGTAAGTAAAACTTTTCAAAACTTGAGTACTTCTGACAGCTTTTGGAGGGCAGATGCTGATTTGCACCCAAACAAAATGAAGCTTCTTGTGATCTTCTTATCTCAGTTTTCAAAGATGAAATAGATAGCATGCAGTGTGACAGGCAGATGTCCAAATGTTCCCTAAGAAACTGAGCAACACCCCTGCTAATGTTTGCCCTCATGGTTAACTCAAACCTTTTTCGTGGGTGAAAAACCATGGATTGGATGAAATGATGTTCTGAACTCACTGTTTGTTCACAGGGACCACAACTCATGCTCTTGTGAGGGCAGCTGTGAACCAGGATCCAGGGAAGGGCTGGAGCTGGGCCAGGGCAGGCTCAGGCTGGAGCTCAGGGAAAGGTTCTGCCCCAGAGGGTGCTGGCACTGCCCACGGAATGGGCACAGCCCTGAGGCTGCCAGAGCTCCAGGAGCCTTTGGCCACCACTCCCAGGGTGGGATTGCTGGGGTGTCTGTGCAAGCACTGGAGCTGGATCTGTGATCCCTGTGGGTCCCTTCCAGCCCAGAACATTCCATGATTTTAAAGCCAAGGGTAACAGCTAGAGGACGTGGTGTGGGATTGCCCTCAAGAAAGAGGTGTCAGTTTAACAGGGCCATGCCAGGGATCAAACACCTTGTGGTGGAGCTGAGCAGAGCCTGGAGGTGAACAACAGCAGAGTCCTTGGAGATTTCGAAGCAGTGAGATGTGGAGCACACATATATTGGTGTCACTGGCAGATGCGAATGTGTCCCCATTTGCTTTGGGGTGTTTGGTTTTATTTATGTCACAGAATCACAGAATGCTTGGGTTTGGAAGGGACCCTAAAGGTCATCCCATTCCAACCCCCTGCCATGGGAAATCCCCTTTGGAAGGGCCTTTTCTGGTGTTAGGGGAAAATGCCAGGGAGTCCCAGAGCTTCGTCAGTGTATGCACTGTTCATGGAGTGTTTCAAAGACCAAAATCCCTCTTTTCTATCTGTGAGCAGAGGGATCAAGGTCTGAGAGGCCCAAGCTGTGGCTGAGCAGCAGAAAGGGAAGAGCAGGAGAAAGGGAAGAGCAGGAGAAAGGGAAGAGCAGGAGAAAGGGAAGAGCGGGAGAAAGAGAAGAGCAGGAGAGGTGCTGGCAGGAACAGGAGCCCAGCAAGTTGGCTCTATCTGGAGGACCTTGTCCTTGTGGTTTTGGATGGTTCACACCAAAGGGGTGGTGACTCAGTGCTACAGAGAGAGCTGAATCCCTTTGTGGTGGGGTTCTCCCCTCCTTTTGAAGTTTAATTCAGGAATAAGGGAGGGCACTGGGCCAGATGGGCCTTCCTTACTTCTGCTTCCTCATCCCTGGAGGTGCCCAAGGCCAGGTTGGACAGGGCTTGGAGCAACCTGGGATAGTGGAAGGTGTCCCTGCCTGTGGCAGGGGTGGAACTGGATGGGCTTTAAGGTCCTTTCCAACCCAAACATTCTGTGATTCTGTGATTTGAATGCTGTCCATGGCATGGGGTTGGTGTCTCTGCAGAAGGCAGGAGCAGGTCTGGATGGGCACTCTGGAGTTTCCACAAAGAGCTCAAGGAGGCTGCTGAGGTACATTAACTTCTCTGGGCAGCATTCCCAGATGCTGTGGGAGAAGCCCCATGCCGGGCTTGGCCATGTGGTTGGCTCCTGGGGCTGAAAGAGCAGTGTGCTCC
This sequence comes from Sitta carolinensis, assembly GCA_032173965.1. Classification (NCBI taxonomy): domain Eukaryota; kingdom Metazoa; phylum Chordata; class Aves; order Passeriformes; family Sittidae; genus Sitta; species Sitta carolinensis. The sequence continues at coordinate 111,015 of CM063287.1, read as the reverse complement.
CTGCTGAGCTCTGCAGAGCTGGAATGGAATTCTCTGGGCCAGGAATCAGTGTGGAGGGTGGACTGGCTGGCTGGCTCTGAGCCTCACACTCACACAAATCCTCTGGAGAAAGGGAAACAGGAGGCTTTTTACTTTTTTTTTTTCCTTTCTATTACAGTGCAGAGCTCTCTCAGACTTTCCTAAGGTAAAATATGCTAAATCTAGCAAAATCAAACGGTAGTTTTAATTAAAAAAAGAAATTCAGTGCTCAGTAAAATGCTGTCACTTCTTTGGTCTCTCAGAACATGGTGTTGCTCAGCCTTTAATCCCCAACCCCCTGTTTGCCTTTATGTTACAAAGAAAAAAGCAGGTTCATGTCTGGTTCTAAAAGCCACAAATGTGAGATCTGAGAGGAAAAACTCTGTAGAGGAGAACCCCTGCTCCACTGGAATGGTGCCCTCCACACTTAAATTTCAGTTTGAGGAGCAAGATTAATGATTATAATTCTTAACTCGCAGCTTTGCCCATGTTTACACCAGGAGAGGGAAGAAAAAAGTCTGGAAAACTGTGTTAAAGCAGTGAGGACTCTGGTGCAAAATGTGTTTACTCTGCAAGAGCTGAATTTTTCCTGATAAATCAAGGCACTTAAGGTGTTACTGATCTGGCACTGCACACTCATATTCTTCCAAGAGTGGAGCACTCCAATTTTATAACCGTGCCAAAAGCACTGAAAAATTTAAAAAGTGGCCAATTTTGAGTTTCAAACGAGCTCAGCTTGATAGGAATATTATTCTTTAAAAAGTGAGCAAAATAGCAACAACTGGATTCCAGTGCCTGAAGGGAACCTCCAAGAAAGATGGAGAGAGACTCTTTAGAAGTGTCTGGACTGACAGGACACAGGGAATGGCTTCCCACTTCCAGAGGGCAGGGCTGGATGGGATATTGGGCAGGAATTGTTCCCTGGCAGGGTGGGCAGGCCCTGGACTTTGGGGCTTGGAGCAGCCTGGGACAGTGGGAGGTGTCCCTGCCCGTGGCAGGGGTGGCACTGGATGGACTTTAAAGTCCCTTCAAATCCAGACTGTTTTTGGATTCTGTGAATGCCAGAACCTGCAGATTGAAATGGCTGTAAGTGCAAAGAACAGTGATTTAAAATGAACCAAACCCCACAGGGTCTGTAGCCATTGGCACATGAAGGGTGTAACTGGATTCCCCCCTGATTTCTGTAACCCTGACAGTGATCTCTCCTGGCTTCTGTCCTGGTGGATGTGCCAGCAGAGGTCTAATTGTCTTTCTTTGAGGTGTTTTTAGGTGTTCCCCCAGGGGGGCAGTTTTGAGGCTGGCTGTCCCTCCTGAGCCCATCCTTTACCCTGAGTGCTCATGCTGGTTTTGCAGTAGCACCTCACAGTACCCCAGATCTGCATCTGCCCTCTCTGTGAACATCAGCCCTCACTGAGAGAGAACTCTGCAGCTGTGGCTGCTGAGTGGCTTCCCTGCAAACACCCTGTCCTGCAGCCAGAGCAGCTCTGCATTTTTATTTGTGAGCTTTCATTGCAGATGTGAACTGCTTCCTTTATAAAGTGCTCAGGAAAGATGTGCATTCTCTCACTCCTCTGGGTTATACAGGAGACCCTTTGTCATCACTAAATTGTGTGTCAGCTGAAATAAACTTACTCTTTTTCATCTTAGAATGAAAATACTATAACTTTATCCCCTGCCTCAAATAGGAAATCAGTGATGGCCATAGCTAGTGGAGGGGTGTGGGGCATGAAATCCCCTTTAATGTCTTGGGCACCTGATCTGCACAGGCTTTTGCAGTCCTAATCCTTAGATTTCCTCTAATCACCTTCAAGGGCAGTGGGAGTTGAGTTGCTCCTGTGTTCCTGGCCTGGAAGGTGTGGGAATATTTGTGGAGTGGTTCAGCATTCCCAGGTGTAAACCGATGGTGTCACGAGTTTCCAAAGCATCCGGAGAAAACAGCTGGTGGTTTCTTTTATTTACCTTTGTGGATTTTGTTTGCCTTGAGTGACCTCCTTATTTTTTGCCTGTTTTTTTCTCCCTGCCAGGTCTATAATTAGCAGAAGATTTTTCTGTATAGTTGGCACACTATACCTGTACCGGTGTATTACCATGTACGTGACTACACTCCCAGTACCTGGAATGCATTTCAAGTGTTCTCCAAAGGTAAAATCCTCCTGCCTGCCCTGCCGTGCTCTAATCTGCCAGGTTTCCCCCTTGGCCTGCTATTCCCAAAACTGTGCTTTTCTAAGATTCTGCCCTCTGCCTGCTCTCATGAGAGCCCCCCCAGAATTCTGTGCACAGTTCTGGTGCCCCCAGCATAAGGAGGACATGGAACTGTTGGAGCAGGTCCAGAGGAGGCCATGGAGTTGCTGAGGGGGCTGGAGCAGCTCCCCTCTGGAGCCAGGCTGGGAGAGCTGGGGCTGCTCAGCCTGGAGAGGAGCAGGTTGTGTGGAGACCTCACAGCTCCTTCCAGGGCCTGAAGGGATCCAGGGAAGCTGGAGAATGACCCTGCATCAGGAACTGGGAGTGACAGGACAAGGGGAATGGCTTCCAACTGGCAGAGGGCAGGGCTGGCTGGGATATTGGGCAGGAATTGTTCCCTGGCAGGGTGGGCAGCCCTGGCACAGGGTGCCCAGAGCAGCTGGGGCTGCCCCTGCATCCCTGGCAGTCCCAAGGCCAGGCTGGACTTGGGGCTTGGAGCAGCCTGGGACTAGTGGGAGGGGTCCCTGCCTGTGGCAGGGGTGGAATGGGATGAACTCTAAGCCCAAACCAGCCCAAACCATTCTATAATTCTAATTTGAGAATGCTGGTTTGGCCTGACAGGGCCATCCTTCTGCAAGTCACTGGCTGCCCTCTCAGTGGAGGTGTTGACAGATGCTGTGGGGCAGTGCAGGAATTCCCAGCCTTTTCAAAACACTCAGCTACCCAATTTCTGTGGCATTTTCAACTAATTTGCATGATCAGCATGTGCCTGTCCCCACTGAAGCTGTTGAAGGTGTGCAACTTTTGCCATCCCTGAGTCACTGATTTCTAAATAAATACCTCAGTGGGTCAAATCCAAATATGATTCACAGTTGAAAAGGGCCCAGAGAGACTTTCCAAAGGCTGTCTCCTCCACATGTTTTTGCAATTCTGTTAGCACAAGGACTTCTCACCTGCTCCCCAGTCCAGCACTGACTCAGAGGGGTAAATTAGGCTTGTGAAAGCTGTGGCTGAAGCCAGGCTACTGGGACAGAGGTGCTGGACCCTTGTGGTCAGCCTGGAAGGGTAATTCCCATGCTCAGGGTGGAGATGGGCCAGGGCTGGTGGTGTTGCATCTGTGTCTGGTCACCCCAGCATTGCTGGAATCCTGGTCCTGTCTGCAGTTCCTGGGGCTGGTTGTGCTGTGACACAGCTGAAGCAGGAGAAAGGGCAGAAGCACAGCCATAAATCAGGTGGCAGGTTGTAAAATCACTGATGTACAGGCAGTAAAATCCTGATTGGACTCCATCCATGTGCTGTCATTATTTTGGTGAGGATTGGCACATCCAAACAAAGCCAGAATGCTTTGGTTCCTCGGGGAAGTCCAGCCAGTGTTTGCCATGGCACAGCCTTTGTGGCTTTTGGAGGGATTTTTGAAAGAGAAGCAAGTGGGAGAGGATTCAGCACTGTGTTTGAGCAGCCTGCTGCTAGGAAATTAAAAAAGAGAGAACACAGGTATTTATGGGCCGAAATGAATAAATCTGCCTGTTTGGGGAATTTGGGGAATTTACAACATTGGCAAATCCTTCTCATTGCTCAAGCAGAGACAAGCTGAGGGCCCTGATAAGATTAAGGAGTTTTCTTGAAAGCTCTAAATGTACTGGTGGGAAAAGAATAACCTCTCAACACCTTACTGAGTTCTGTGTGATTGTGAAAAGTGGTCTTTGGGGGGCAGTTTAGTGTTTGTGAGCAACTCTTAGCAGGAAATGTTTAATTCCTGCAAAGAACATGCTCAAGTCAGAAATTATTAATTTCCACTTCTTAAAGCAAGGCCAGGCTTTGAAATAAAAGCATAACGGCCAGCCTGGTGATGATCTGTGTTTCCTTCTGACAGTTCAGTGGTTTCCATGGATTTTCAAACACCATAAAATGAGGTGAGGATGCAGCACACGTGTGCATTGATAACTTTGAGTCCCTGCTTCCTGCTGGGTCCCAGAGGTTCTCCACACATCCTGGTTTTCCTATGGCATACATTTTTTGTGAATTTGTTCAATATTTGGCCTTGGCTAAGAGCAGCAAAAGTCTTGGGCAGTGCCAGCTGCCCTCGGTCACTTGGGAGAGGGAGCAGAGTGTCCTCATGGGAAGGACTTGGTTTGCTTGGATTTGGCTTTCCTTGGGCAAACTGAAGTGTTTTCAGGAATGCTCTGTGAGCCAGTGCCATGGCTGGGGGTGGGTCAGAGCAAATCTGGGTGTGCAGGGAGATCCCTGTTTTGGCTGCTGTGAATTCGAAGCACAAGTCTGGCACCGTGCTCCGACAGACACCACAGATGTTTCTGTTGGACTGGAGAGTAGAAAGAAATAATTTTGCAGACTTTTCCAAGGCCTTGGGGCTTGGAGTGAGGTGCTCTTCTGTTTGTCAGCTCCTGGCTTTGGCAGCTGGCTGTTCAGCCTGGGCAGTTCCTGTTGGATGATCGCCTGTAGGGCTTGCGCTGTTTCCAACAACATGAACTAAATTAAACTCACTTATTTTAGAGTGCAGTGCCTCTTGAGCAGAAGGAAAATCTCACCTGAGCACCAGCTACAAGAGGTGCAAAGCATCAAAACACTCAGGTCTCATTTCCAGTCTTTTTCCTGCTAGAAATGTGCTGCCAGCTTTTGGGAAAGGCTGAGGATTTATTTCTCTTTTGATTGATCTTGTGGCTCAAAGCAGAAAGGGGGGAAGCACTGAAAGGCCAAATTGCTGTTTAAAACCATTGCTTGGAGCTGTGATATTTTACTGTTGCTTTTGTGTTTTGCTGTTCCACCAGCTCTTTGGAGACTGGGAATCTCACCTGCGAAGGATAATGAAGTTGATTGCTGGTGGAGGCTTGTCCATCACGGGCTCCCACAACATGTGTGGGGACTACTTGTACAGCGGCCACACCGTCATCCTAACCCTCACCTACCTGTTCATCAAAGAGTGTGAGTGCCCTGCAGCTCTCTGCTGTCTCATTCCTTCCTCACTGAGGGATTTCTGTTGTGCTCACTGGCAAACACAATTCGAGTTGAAATACCCGCGTTCTCCACAATGAGAGCAAACGTGGGATATTAGGGGAAAATTCTTCACCAGAGGGATTGGAAGGGACCTTAAAGCCCATCCAGTGCCACCCCCTGCCCTGGGCAGGGACACCTGCCACTGTCCCAGGCTGCTCCAAGCCCCAAAGTCCAGCCTGGCCTTGGGCATTTCCAGCCCCAGCTGCTCTGGGCACCCTGTGCCAGGGCCAGCCCACCCTGCCAGGGAACAATTCCTGCCCAATGTCCCAACTAAACACAAGCAGGTTAATTTGACTGGCCATGGTGTATTATATCTTTCTCAAAGCTGTCATAACCTTTCTCATTTCCAAGAATCTCATTACCCTGAGTACAAGTCACGCCTTAAGAGAGTTATACTTATTTTGTGATCTCAGCATTCCCACTCTTAATCTCAGCCCAGGCATCTCTGTGTCAGCCAGGATTGCAGTGCTTGACCTCTGCTGACCACAGCAGTAGTGCTGATAAGGTTCCACTTTGAAGTAACCCCAGCTTGTGCTTCTCTGCAGATTCCCCACGGCGACTCTGGTGGTACCACTGGCTCTGCTGGGCGCTCAGCATGGTGGGGATGTTCTGCATCCTCCTTGCTCATGACCACTACACTGTGGACGTGGTGGTGGCTTACTACATCACTACAAGGCTATTCTGGTGGTACCACACAATGGCCAACCAGCAAGTGAGTTCCTCCCGCTCTTTGGATGCTTGGAGGGGGGAATAGCCAGGCTTACCCATGTCCTGTGGAGTCCCTCTCTTCCCCCCCCCAACCGCTGGGTTTGCAGGGGAGAAAGAGGCATCATTAATTGGGGTCTTCTTGTGTCTTGACCACAAAAATATGGAAGGGTCGATTTCGCTGTGGGCGATGAACAGACGACATGAGACCTCGTTATAAAAACTGTATCTGACTCCCCTTTATTAAAACAACTGCCCTCCTTATATACCTTTTAGAACAGGCCACTCTCATTGGTTAGAAGAGTGCCAGAACTCTTCTTCCCATTGGTCCAAACCAATGGATAGAGACAAGTCCATCCCACAGAAAAGAATGCAAAACATCACTCTCGTTACAATAACACTTGGGATGTTTATGTCAAGTCTGTGGGAACAAGGTCTTCTCAAACCTAAACACCACGAAGAAACTGAGTTCAGAAACTCAGAAACTTCAGGCCTAGAAAACCAGACTACAGGTCTTCCCAAAGGCAGGCAGGGCTCTGCTGCCCCTGGGTATCCTCAGTCTTTGAAGTCCTGAATTTGGGCCAGGTGGCCACATTTGTGATAGAACAACAAACCATTTAGATTCTTTTGCCTTTGTTTTGTTTTGTTTTGTTTGGTTGTTGAGGCCAGCTGGGCTTTTTCTGTGTTCTGTGGCTTGTGCCACAGGTCTCTTGAGGTACAGGAGGAGGCCTCACTAAAAATGAACTGGTTTTTGAAAGTGTTTCCAAGGGGTGGCGAGTTCTCCCAGCTGGTGAACTGGAGCAATCAGAGAGGAGCTGACAATGCTGAGGAAAGTGAAACCTCCCCTGCTCTGCCAGGGCAGTCTCAGGCTGGAGCTCAGGGGAAGGTTCTTCCCCCAGAGGGTGCTGGGCACTGCCCAGGGAATGGGCACAGCCCTGAGGCTGCCAGAGCTCCAGGAGCCTCTGGACAGAGCTCCAGGGATGCCCAGATGGAATTTTGGGGTGTCTGAGCAGGGCCAGGGGCTGGATCAGTGATCCCTGTGGGTTCCTCCCAACTCTGGGTGTTCCATGATTCTCTGAGAGAAAATGCACCAGTCTTTCCCACGGATATGGACAAGGGAGTTAAGAGGCATTTTTAAGTCCATAGCAGGATATTGGTGTCCAAATATTTTCTGTGCTCATGGTCAAAGATCTTTTGCTTATCTGTGGCATATGCTGTTAATTATGCTTAATAAAGACCTCCTACGATGGTAGAAGATGAGTTTATCTTGTAACAGTGCAGGTTTTTAGATCCTATCACAGAATCATCATGGGATGACCTGGGCTGGAAGGGGCCTTAAAGGTCATCTGGCTCCAAGCCCTGAAGGCCTTGTAGCTCCCACCCTGTTACTCCACTGGTTTGCTGCTGCCTGAAGCAATCCAGCACAGCCAAGCCTCGTGGTGCATTTCTAGCCAAATGACCGAGTGCACATGGGTGCACTTTGATGTTCAGTCACTTTGGGAGGCACTGTGTTCCACAGGAGGCTGTGCCCACACTGCAGCTCTTGTCACACAGCCCCAGAGGGTTCCACCCTTTGCTCCTGGGCTCTCAGAACAGTGCTGCTCCAAGCTGGAAGTGCTGGAGTCAGGAGTGCACCGAGTCCTGCTGAGGACTTGCTTCAGCAGAACCCTTGGTGTGGAAATGTTCCCATTCTGCTGCCTGGAGCTGCCAGGATGCTGGGAAATGCCAGTCCCTGGATCCTTCCCTGAGCACACACTGGTGTGCTGCTCTCTCCTGCCTCGTGCTGTGGCAGGGGCCTGGCCTTAAAAGCAGCAGTGGATTTATTTGACATGTGAGCTTGACATGGGGATTAAGCTCAGTGTACAAGCCTTGTGCTTGCGTATTCCCTTTGGGTGGGTGGATCCAGGCATCCCTGGCTCTGGCATGGATAAAAGGCAGCAGAGGGGTTGGATAATTCCCTCAGGGCCTGCCCACTATGTGTGTCTGTGAGCTGGGGCTTGCTCATGGCTGAGAGAAGCAAAAGGTAGGTGGGAGCAGTCTGGGAGCATGTGGAGGGCAGGGCAGGGTTCTGAATTCCTCCAGATGGGATGGGACATGCCCTGCTCATGGCTCCACAGGCACACAGCCAGGCCCCTGTGATTCCTGAGCTACACAGAATTTCAGAGGCACTTAGGGAACAGCCGTGCTCTCAGGTGGCATTTTCATTCCCAAGGGAGAGCAGACACCAGTCTTTCGGCCACTCATTCCTTTCCTGTGAACCCATCAAACAACTGAGGCCCTGTAGACAGGGGTGAGCAACGTTTGGTGTGCACAGGGAGGCTGGGATTTGTTTGGGAGGTGAGATTTTGGGGGCAGCAGGAAGCAGGACACTGTCACTGTTGCGAATGACACACAACACGAATTTCCCCAAGACAGCTCAGAGAGATGATCTGATTCTGTCTATTAGAAACAAATCACTCCCTTTTATACATTTTGCCACAGACCACTGTGATTGGCAAAAGAAAGAGCAACCTCTTCACCCACACTGGCCAAACCAGAGGGACGTCAAAAGAAATCCCTCCCACAGAAAGAATTCCAAACATGAGTATTGTTACACAAACACAACCTGATGTTTATGTTCAAGCTGTGGGAACAAGCTTCAGGAACCCAAAAGCAGGACAAAACAGAGCTTTAGAAACTCAGAAGCTGCAGGCCTGGCAATGCCAGACCACTGGTGGTGAGAGAAATCCACCAAGGTGGTGAGAGAAATCCACCAAGGTGGTGAGAGAAATCCACCAAGGTGGTGAGAGAAATCCACCAAGGTGGTGAGACAAATCCACCAAGGTGGCAAGAGAAATCCACCACGGTCGCGAGTGGAGCCATGCGAAGGAAGGACTTGCCCTTCAGCCATCCTCTTTTTGTCGTCCTCTCTCTCCCTGCAGGTGCTAAAAGAAGCTTCCCAAACTAACCTCCTTGCAAGGGTCTGGTGGTACAAGCCCTTCCAGTACTTTGAGAAGAATGTCCAAGGGATTGTACCTCGCTCGTACCACTGGCCCCTGCGGTGTGCGGCGCTGGCGCGGGGCCGGCCGGTCAGGTACAGCCGCCTGGCCAGTGACACATGACAGTGACACCTGACAGTGACACCTGACAGTGTCCCCAGCACCTCAACCAAGTGCTCACAACCCCAAGAGAAGATGCCATAAACAAAACTCCACCGCTCCCTAACCCTTCCTTTAGCCGCTCCCTGGACCTGACCTATTCAGTTACCTGGTAAGCACTGTGATCTTTTTTTCTCTCCAAAGGATCTGCGTTGGACAACAATAAAAAAACAAAAATAATTTAACTGATCATGCACTGTTATACATTTCTTGTCGATAGAGTTGGGATTTGCATTTGCCCATCAACCATGTTCCTTTGTATATGATGCAAGAACATAGATGAAAAGCTTTTATATCATAAGTTCTGGTCTTTCCAGTCACGTCTGGGAACAAAGCATATTATTTTCTTGGGAAAACATACTTTTCATATCTCTTGCCCCAAAGATTGGGCTGTAAGCCATTTTCTAGCAAATGACTATATGAAGGTTTCTAAATATCTGCCTTGGGTGAAATCAAGAAATCTTTCTACCTGTTTCACCGTGCTACGAATAAGATGATAGACACAGAAAGGTTTGGTAAATCCTGATTTTGTAGAATCTGCAGTGACTGACTGTGTCAAAAAAGTGCAAAAAAAAAAAAAAAAAAAAAAAAAAAATGTAAAGTGATTTTCTAAGTATTTCCTAACTTTATTTTTCAAAATGTGTATGAAAAAAAAAATTAAATTTAAAAAGATTTTTACATGTCAGAGAATAGAGAGTTAAAAAATTTAAAGAAAATGCTTCTTGGGAGAGAGAGAGATTTGTCTATGTTTCTAGTGCCTTTCTTGTCTTGATTGTATGGTCAGTAGGCAGTCTTAAATGTTTTTATTTAAAATAAAAGTATTCCATGAAAGCAGAATTATATATACTGTATAATTACTAATTTTTGCATTTATAGCTAAATTAAACTGGAAATTTGCTTATAATGTTGAAATTGCCACGTGTAGGGAAACACCTCCCACCCCACCAAATAAAAAGGGTCCGACCTTGCTCACACATTGTGGACAGGTCAAGCTAAAAAGGTATCACTTTATTGTCTACTTGGTAGCTGGATTTTAAAAAGCAAAACAGCCATGAATTCCTGTTTTTTAAGAATTTTACAAATGATCACTGAGTGAACTATGAATGGTTTCTCCATCCCCTCGTCCAAGTGTTGTTGAAAAACAACAAAGATAATCTATTTCTTTAAAATATTTGTGCAGAAACTGCATGTAATTCTAAGTTTTCACTCCTACCATACATACTGTATGTTTGGGGAAGTCTCTATCCTAAACTTGCCAATGTGCAGAACAAAAATAGTTTTTATAAAAAAGAATGAAGAAAAGAAAAATATATATATAAATATATATATATATATCCATTCTGTATTTTACGTGAAGCAGAGTTATCTTCTGTAGGTTTTTTGTGTATTCACAAGGTGATATTTGTATTGTAAAACAACAATGGTGAAGGAAAATAAAAAAAGGCTTTTGAAAAATGTAGTTTCCTTTATCTTTTTAATATTCAGTTGAAATTTAAAGCTGGGTTTATTCTTGCAAACCTTGCCTTTAAGTTGATGTTATTGCACTGTAGGCCATCCGATGTGGACTGTATGGAAACTGCACTGATGTGGAATTGCTATTGGGCAAAACAGTGCCTTATCTGAAATAAATGCTATGCAATCGATGCCGAGCGGGCGGGAGGAGCCTTCCTGGGAGCCATCTCCAGGCCTTGAAAAATCTACCCCCAACTGCTGGGATGCAGCACAGGGCAGGGCAGGCACCCCTTCCCCCAGGAGCTGCTGCTCCTGGCCCCTGGACACCAGGAAAAAAAAGAGAAAAGAAGCCAATTTCTGTGCGTCCGTGGTGGTGAAAGTGTCATTTCTTCCTTTTTTTTTTTTTTTTTTTTTTTTTTTTTTTTTTTTTTTTATCTCCCTCTCTGCCCTGTTCCTCAGCCTGGGCCAAAACGTGCCCCAGAGAGCTGGTGAGGTGCTGCTTCTGTTGCTCTGCCTGGCTGTGGCTGGGGGTGCTGAGTGAGAAGTGAGAAGAGCTGGTTCCTTATCAGTTCTCTGCCTGGGAGGGAGGGAGGGATGCAGGGATGCAGGGAGGGTTTCCTTGGCCAAACAGCGTTTGCAGAGCCGGGGGGGAATTTAGGGCTCAGCTCTGCGTGCTCTGCCTTCAGTTCGTGGCTTTACCTTGGCTACATTTGGGGCTAAAAGTCGGTTTTCAAACAGCCAGACCCCACCCCAGCTGAATTTTGAGCTGATTTTTGAGCGAGTGAAGCTCCCAGACGTAACCCGAGGAGTAGATTTTTCAAGACCTGGCATCACGCACATCCGAACCATTGACATAAGTAAATGTATGGATATATATGCACATGACATTAAATGGAATCTGCTGAATCCTGCCTTGTGGTGTGTGACTTACTGCCTGGCTCTGGCCTGACACAGTCCCATCTGTGCTGCAGCGGGCTGTGCCTCAGGAAGGGAGCCTGGGAAGGTGGGGCAGGGGGCTCAGGAGGGGCCTGGCTGCTGGCTCTGGAGGAGGATTTGGGACACAACTGCTGTGTCTTGGCTCAGTGCAGGCTGTGGAGCTTGTGCTGCCTTATGCTCCTGCTTCCCAGGGAGCCCCCACCCGGGTGGGGTGGGGATGGGGATGGGGGGGTGGGGTGGGGTGGGGTGGGATGGGATGGGATGGGATGGGATGGGATGGGATGGGATGGGATGGGATGGGATGGGACGGACGGGATGGGATGGGATGGGGCTCGGGTCAGGTGACGTTCAGCATGGTGCTGCTGGCCAGAATCCCAGACATCCCACTGCCTTCCCCCAGACCTCAGGGCAGACCCATCGACTGCCGTCCCTCAGCCTCTGCTGTCTGGAGAATGCACCAGGGGTGGAGGGGCTCCTCTGCCATCCCTGGACACCACACTTGGCCCGGGAGTTTTGAGTTCCTGGGCTTGGATCCTTGGGTGGCTTCCAGGGACAGTCTTGTCCCAGTTAGTGGCTGAACCACCACCTAAGTGATTCCCTGGGCCCTGGAGCATTGCTGCCTCTCCCTTGGGTGGAACAGCTCCTGCTGCTCCTCTTTGCTTGGTGCCCCTCAGAGAGGTGAACACAGTAAACTCCAAGTCTGGAAAAGCTGGAATCTGGCATTGTGCTGCCCCAATCCAGCAGAACTTGAGGATTTCCCCACGCTGTGCCAGTGAAACCATCCTCTGTGGCTCCTGCTGAGCACTGAGGGTGTCTTTAGAGGGCAGGCAGGGCCAGGTTTGGGTGTGGAGGGGCAAACCTGGACAGTCCAGAGCACGTGCCAGGGGGACTGGAACTGGGAAGAGAGGTCTGCACCAGAAAAGGCTGGAAAAGCCCCGTTCGAGGTGGAGAAGAGGCTGGGCAAACCAGAATCTTTGCCAGCAGGGTGGGTGCTGATGCTGCCGAGATCCATCTGAATACAGCCTTCAGTGCTGCCACGTGGGGAAGGTTTTTAAACCCATAAACCACAGGGTGGGAGCTGTTTGAGGAGCACGAGCCAAGCCAAGGCAGCGATCCCTTTGCTTTTCTGTACTCTGGAAAGAGTAATTCCATCAACTTCCCCCTCCTGCTTTTCCTCAGGACACAGCTACGTGCTCATTCTCCTCCTGGTGCCAGCGGATCAGAGCGCTGCCTGAAGATAAGCTACAAGGTCCTGCTTTGGCAACTTGTCCCCTCCATCCCATCCAGCTATTGGCCACAAATATTTGCCAGAAGGATCTGTGGTTTCTTTTTTGCATCCTCTCAATGCCTCTCCTGTCCCTGGCTGTCCATGTGGGCTTCAGGTTGGGCAGGGAATGCTGGTGAGCACCAGGATTTGGGTACAACACCCTTGTTTAAATAAATAAATGTTTGGACGCTGCTCTCAGGCACTTGATGGGATTTCTGGGACTCTGCAGGACCAGGGGTTGGGTTTTGATGGCTGCCTCCCAAATCAGGATATTCTCTGATTCCCTGATGATGGAAGGAGCAGGAGTTGCAAGGTTTGGGAGCAGACAAAACCCATAACTTGGTTTTCAGCAGTAGTAGCAGCAGCTCAGCCCTGCTGGCATGGGTGGGCACAGAGCACCTCACCTTGTTCATTTTCTGACTAGCTTTTCCCCCGAAATAACCCAGTGGGATTAAATTTGGCTTTGCCCAACTCTGCATTGCTGGTTTTGGGTCTTTGCAGTTTCATGCCAGTTTTTTAGTTTGGCATGTGCTGCTTGGCTCTTCCTGACCGTGCTTCCCTGGGCTCTCCCACATCCCAGGGAAGTGTCCTGTCCCTGGGGTGCTGCTGCTGCTTCTGATGAGAGATGGCAAAATATTCTCTGTTTGTGGTGAAGCTTTAACCCCTGATTAGATTTAAGGCACATCACCTGGAGAGTTTTGGGGTGTTTACATGTCTGGATGTCAATTATTAGCAGCAAAAAGCCACCACAACTTGGTTATCCAAAAGGGCAGGAGAGTTCTTGCTGTTGAGGAAAGGCAAGAGAGGGTGGGAAAGGAAAGGTGAGACACCCCAGGACAGAATTTTATTTATATTTGCTAGCTATCACTTCAGCTGTCACTCAGTGACCTGTGCAGGATTTCGAGTTCAGAAACTGCAATTGCTCCCATTTTGCTACCTTTCCATTGCACCTGCCCTTCCTAGACTCTCCATGTGTGCTCCCAGCTGGGTTTTCCAGCAGGAAAGTCATAATTTGCCACCACAAAGAAGTGATTCCCACTTCCAGCTGCTGCTTGGAGCAGGGGGGTGTGTTTTGACCAGGGAAGGTGGAGAAGAAAATCTACGTGGTGCTGCCTAAAGCAGCCCTGGCCAAAGCCCAGCAGGGTTCTTGCTGCCAGCTCTGTGCCAACTCTTTATCTCCTGCCATCCTGAGCCCGAGCAAAAAGGACTTTGGCCATTCTCTGTTAAATAAACAACATTATGGAAGAGGCCTCTTGGTGGCTCTGGGGGCTGTGAGAGCTCTGAGATCCCCCAGTATCTCAGGCTTTGGGGAACAGCTCAGCTCTGGACAAGCCACCTGCTCATGCTGAGAAGATGGTTGCTGCAGTTTTCTGCTGGGCACCTGGCCAGGGCTTAGCAAATGGGCTGGAATCAAGGTTTCTGTCCTGCGGGGTTGAGCCAGGCCCAACCCTGATGGGGGGATCACCCATCATTGCAGGTCATCCACAGTGGCTTCTCAGAAAAAAAGGGATTTTTGCCCCCTAGAGCAAAGGGGGCAAAAAGCTTGATGCAGCCAGTTTCAGGAATCTTTCCAGGCCTTCTAATAAAAAAAAAAAAAAAAAAAAAAAAAAAAAAAAAAAGGGGATTTTTAGTCTCTTCATTGCCCATCAGAAGGTTTTTGTTTCAGAGAAGATCATGGTCTGAGCATTTTTAGAAAAGAAGAGGTTAGTTTTACTCAGTCCCAGCTGGAATGGTTTGCAGAAAGGGAGCTCTCCAAGAGACCAGGAAATGCTGGTTTGAAAGTGAAATTTGGGTGCTGTGGGAAAGGACCACTTCTCTGAAATGATCTGGTCTTGCTCGGGAGGGATGAGGAACTGAAAAATGAGGAAAGGGAAGCAAATGCTTCATGGGTTTGTATTTCAAAGCTGATTGTCTGAATTTATTTTATTTTTCCTGTCAAGAGGTAGTTTGAATCTTCTTTCTTAATGGTTTGGAAGCACAAGGTTCACTGAGAAAAGAAATGTACGTTTGGCCATCTGTGTGGAGTGGTTTCCCTTCTGTCAGCTTTGCCTGATTCCTTCAGTGGATCCATTAATCCCGAGAGGGTTTAAAGACTTTTCCTGCTGAGGATGAAATCCCTGTGCTGTTTGCAGCCCCTGGATGGGCCTGGGAGGTCACAGAGTGCAGTCCTGTGCTAGCAGCCATGAGGAGGAATCTTTTTCCACAAGGATAAAGATTGTAAAGAAAACATCGCTTTCTTTAGGCTCATTTGGCACAAAATCCACTGGGAAGAAGCTGGAGGACTCCTGGTCTTGGGAAGGGGCATGGTTTGTGGGAGCTTTTCGCCTTCCTCATATTTCCACAAGAAGGGGGGACATTCAGAGGGATTTACCAAGTCCTTAGCACTTCAGTCTTTGCAGCCCGGAAAGTGCCTTTTCTGCACCAAAAAGCTCCTTGTTTCTGTGGTTCTGGGCCCGGACACGGTCACCTGGGGGAGATAGGGAGCTGTGTGTCCCCAGAACCTGAACAGGAAAAGTATTTAAAACATTCCCTAAGGCACGTTTTGGTCTGTCATCAGTCTTCCTTTTCCTCCTCCACCTCCAGCCACGGGAGGTTACAGAGCTGCTTTTCCTCAGCTGTTTTCATTTTGTGGGGTGAGGCTGGCACAACATTCAGTCCCTGTAAGAATTCCTTCAAACTCAAATCTCCTAGCTTTTCCTGATGCTCCAGCAAATGGATCACCTGCAGGAAGAGCTCTTTGCTCTTGCACAGATCCACAGCTCTTGGCTCATCCCTGTCCCAGCAGCTCTTCCATGCCAGCAGAGCAACTGCTCCATGGTTTTGTCTGTCCCCCCAAGGCTCCTTTGGGACCCCAGCATTCCCAGGGGTGTCCAGGGATATTGCCAGCCCCCAAGGGCTGGTTCCAGGGCCAGAAGGTTCCTTGGGAATTGCAGCCAGGAGATAAGGTATCAGTAAATCTTGTTTCTCCCCACGAGCCAGTCCAAAAATCACGGGGCCAAAGGGCAATGCCGACTGTGACCTTGAAGCGCTGACGCAGACGATTCCTGGAATGTTAACCCTTGGATCAGGGATGCATCCTAGAAAAGGGGATGGAAAGCTGAACCTCCTTTGAGGGGAGGGAGAATGCCAAAGGTCCTCCCAGCTTTTAATTCCCACCACAATACTGGAGGGAGAAAGTTGGATCTTCCCTCCCCGCTGCACCAGTGTTTGAGGGTGTGATGGGTCCTGTCATTTTGAGGAGGAGCAAAGTGCCAAAGCCCTTTGGATAAAGCATATTTGAGCTGCTGGAGAATTTTTCCATGCCTATCTGGGACTTGAAGTAGGTAGAAAAAGCTGGGCTTTAACAAATAATTTTAATATTTTTTTTTCTAAATATAAATACGTTAATAAAAAGTATTTTACACTTAAAATACAGTTCTGTTTCCGAGTTCTTCTGGTAGAGCATGGAAACCCTGAGCCCTGAACTTCCATAAGAATCAGGAGTCACATCCAGATGGGAAGCAGCCACCATTCCACAGGCTGGGCAAGCTGTGATGAGGCAGAGGAGTAAAAAACCCATCCTCTTCCCAAATTCCTCGAGCACCAGAGCTGAGCAGTGCAGTCCTGGAAAGGTTATTTTGGGAGAGGGAGATGCTGTCTGCAGCATAACACAAACACACCAGGGAAAAACCTTCCATCACCTCCTTGTGGGATTAAAATTATCGATTGGTTTCTCCTTATCTTATGCCACGCTTGACTCACAGGGTTACTCAGCAAGAGTTTTCCAGCTGAACTTTCCAGCTTGGAGCAGGTCTCGAGCTGGGAGCTGCTGGCACAGGTGAGGGAACTCAGGTAAGCCCGCTGGAGATTCTCCTGGGATCCCCTGGAGGTGGGTTTGGCCCTTTCCGTGGTTTCAGGGCAGTTTAACCCACGGGATGATGAGAGGTGTGAGTGTGTGTGATGCTGTTGTGTTTCAGGCTGGTGCTGGGATGGCTCTGAGGGTGCCTGTCAGCCAATGCCACGCTCAGGGAATAAAGAGGGCAGGAAGGAAACCTGTAACATTAGATTTGTTGTCACTAAAATATTTGCTCTGTGGAATCCAGCTGCGACCACAGGTGCTGCAGCAAAAGAAGCTGATAAGAGAGGTCACCCGGAGCAAGTCTAAGTGACCACTTGGCTCTCTGCTGATGTGGTTTCTCACTGCAGCCTTTCCAGGACCATAAGTGCTCATTCCAGCTGTTGTTTCCTGCGGGTTCATTGTTTCCAGGGCACATTCCCTGTGAGGAATACCCTGGAGGCAGGAGCTTTACCGGGGCTGGCAAATGTTACCGCCACGAAAATCAGATGCTCTGCCTCACTCTTGGCTTTCTAGTCACAGAATAATCACAGACTCGCAGCCTGGTGTGGGTTGGGAGGGACCTTGAAGCTGGGATTCCTAAATTGATGTTTATTATGGTGACAGTATTATCTTGTGATGTGCTCTGAGCTTCAGCATCTCCTTCAGCCACTCAGAGAACACAGGGGCTGGTGGAATTCTGTGGGGTTTATTCCCAGCTCTCTTCAGAAGGGTGAGCAAAGTGTCTTGGGAAACACAAGGTCGGGTATTTGGGTGCCCTCCCTGTCCTGTCAGGCTTGGTGATTGCTGCCAGCAGGAGATAGAGTTTTGCTGACTTGAGCTGAAAAATAGATCTCCACTTCCCATCCTTCTCTGCACTGTTGCCGTCTCTGACACTGGGGTGGGGACACAACCAGCTCTCCGAGGGTGGGCCGTGAGCTCTGGGGGGGATGTGCCCCTCCCACGGGCTCCTTTCTGCCCCCACAGGGCCCCACCATGCGTGGCAAGAGCTCCAGGTGCTCCTTCTCCCGGCTGGAGGTGATCCTGGTCGTGTGCCTGGTGCTGATGATCGCCCTGACCGTGGTGCTCCTGGTCCTGCACTTCCTCACCAATGGCAAGTGGAGCCATCCCAGCCCCTCCAAGGCCTCTGCTCCAGGGGGTTCCCAGGGCAGATTTCAATTAAAGGAGGACAGGTGGAGGTCTCTGGGCTGCTGCTGAGCTGTCACCACCACCTCTGCACGTGGTGCTCTCACCCAACCACAGCAGCAGGAGCAGGGGGGTCACAGCAGCAGCTCTCAGAGCAGGGATGCACAGCCCTGGGGCTGGGGTGAGGCTGGCTGCAGGGATCCATCCCCTCCTCCCATCCTCCCTTCCCTCTCTCTGCCTGCTTCAGAGGGTCCTGAGAGCCCCGTGCTCCTGTAATTTGGCCAAGGGGTTTTACAGCCCCATCACAGCCCTCGGATGGCTCCAACCCCAGCCCAGGCACAGGGCACAGGGTGTTGGGAACTGGGCTTAACATCTCCCCTGGGGAACCTTCCAGCTTCGAGATTCTGGTCTCAAATTGGAGGCAGTTCACAGGTGGGACTCAAAACTTCATGTTTTTAGGCTATAACATGTCAGAGTTTTGCACAAGTGATTCTCCTCTGTGTCAGAGCTCTTGGAAGAGGAGGAGGAGGAGGAGGAGGAGGAGGAGGAGGAGTTGTTGTTCTAAAGGGGTGGCCCAGTTGGCCAGTGTAATTTTAAATGACAGAAATGACATCAATCTGTGACCAGTGTGTTTCCCTCCTCCTCTGTTTCCAGTGAGAGCCCGAGGAGAGGCCAGGCTGGGAAGATGGAGCATCCCCTGATCCCAAAGCCCTGCCTGGGTCAGCAGCTGCTGCCTGGGGAGGGCTGTGGGAACAGAACAAGCACACAGGAACATTTCATATTTTCCCATAGTGTTATCTCAGCCTCCAGTGATTTGTGGCTCTGGGATTTCCTGAGATGCAGATAACCTCTCTGACTGATCATGATTTGATAGCTCTCGGTGGCTTTTCTTCCATGGGTTTGTCCATCCTGGAAGGATTTCTGCACCTTTCTGGTGGCTGGGGTGAGATGGGATCTCCTTTGGGAGAACTTTTCCTCACCATTTGCCTGGAAATCTCTGCTCAGAAATGCTTTTCCCATCTCTGAACTGCAGCTGGCTCTGCTGTGATTTTCTGGGGAAGGACCAGGGCACCAGCACTGGACACAGGATGTGTTGGATGTGCCCTTCTCTGTTCCCCAGTCCTTTCCCAGTAGCTCCTGACAGGCCACCCCTTTTTTCTTACTGCTGCCCAGCTGAATTGTCTGTGTGAAACAGCACTTGGATCTGGTTCCTGTGTGGAACTGGGAGGCTTGGAGCGTTTAACTGGGAATGCTGGGCTGGTTCCCCCTCGCTGTGTGCCACCACCCATTGGACACAGCCCAGTGACCCCTCTGGAGACCTCCCTGCCTGGTTCTTCATGCCTGCTCCACCCCTTGCCACCTTCACAGCCTGGGCTGATTGGCAGCCCACTGGAAATCCACTCAGAGCACTCAGCCACAGCTCTTTGGCCTCTTTTATCCCCGACTCTGCTCGCTCCTGTGCCACTGATCTGCCATTTGTGGCTCTTACAGATTCCAAGGATGACCTGGCAGAAGAGGCAAAGTACTTGGTGGGTGTTGGCAGAGCTGACTGCACGGGGCCTGTGGCACAAGTCCCTCTGGTGAGTTGGGGGAATTCCTCATGGCCTTGGTGAAATACTGATTTTTCATCCTTTGTGAGTATTTTTTTGTCAGGATTTCTGGTTTAGAGCCTCTGCCTTGCCAAATGTGTGTCGCCTTCAAACATAAGTTGAAATTTCTTTGAGGTTTGGAGCAACGTGGGCTGGTGGGAGGTGTCCCTGCCCATGGCAGGGGTTGGAAGGAGATGGACTTCAAGGCCCCTTCCAACACCCAACCATTCCATGATTTTTGGAATCACAGGGTGTAGTCTGGGTTTTTCAGGCCTGGAGTTTCTGAGTTTCTAAAGCTCCGTTTTCCTGATGTTTTGGGTTGCTGAAACTACTTTTCCAGGCAAAAGAACAAAACATCAGGATTGTTTTTGTAACGATATTCGTGTCTGGAATTCCTTCTGTGGGAGAGATTTTCTTTTGCTGTCTCTCTGGTTTGGCCAATGTGGGTGAAGGGGTTGTCTTTCCTTCGCCAATCACAGTGGTGTGGGGAGAAATCTATAAAAAGGGAGTGATCCCCAGAATAAACTGAGTCAGATTGATCTCTCCAAGAGCTTTGGAGAAATTTCACGAGGAGTTCATGTCATGTGTTATTCACCACAGCAGCAGCAGGGCAAGACAGACTTGCAGCTCGGGGCTGTTGAACGAGTCCTCTGACCCCCGGGCAAATCCACTCGGGAAAATACAGGCAGAGGAACAAATGGCTCAGAATTCATGACAGAGCTCCTCTCTTGCAGATGGGATACGCCAACGCCGAGCAGGTGGGTGGGGGGCTCCTGTCCCGCCTCTACAGCCGAGCCTTCATCGTGGCAGACCTGGAGGACTCCAGGCGGGTCGTGTTCGTCAGCGCCGACATCGGAATGGTGTCCCAGAGAGTCAGGCTGGAGGTACAGGGCTGCACAGCAGGGGCTCTGGGATTCCCTTTGGGGGGACACCGTGGCTCTGCTGGAGAAGAGCTTTGGAACCCTCATCAAGTGAGGCTGGACTTTGCTCGCTCTTCTCTTAGTGAGAAAAATTACCAGGAGTTCATTGGAAGCCCAAATACATTGTCATGGTGCCTCTAGTGCAGCAGAGGAGGTGCAGGAGGATCATCCTGGGATTCACTTCAGGTTGGATATTGTCTTGGTTTGAATAGCAGGTGACTGCTAAGGAAGGCAGGAGACTTCCTTGGAATGGAGGATGTGAACCCCCTCCCTCCAAATTATTATAATTTTGAAATTAAGGGACTCTCAGGCAAAGATACGGGGATAGGAATAACAGTTCTTTATTAAAAGAATTAAAATACAAATGCAGTAACACAAGAACCAACCCCACTGACAGAGTCAGAATCCCCCCTGCCCCCCTGTGGGTCAGGGTGCTGGCAGCAGAGCCATTCAATGGGGACTGCGGCCTCCCGCAGGGGCAGATGTGGCTCTGTTGGAGCAGGGACCCTGGAGAAAGGGGGAGATTTCCTCTGAAGGTCCAGTGGTGGTGTAGATGGGCCTGGTCTTCCTCTGGGAATGCAAAGAAAAAGGCTGCTTTGCTCTTCCAAATGTTCAAAGTTTTCTCCAGGTAGGAATGCTTGGCTCCTCCCCCTGTGTGGAGCATCTCCCAGTGGGATGGTGTCAGTTTATCAGCCATGAAATGAGACTCAGTGGCCCATCAGCAGAAGAGATCTCTCTGGATGTAGGATGGGTCCTGGAAGGGATACAGGAACCTGCCCCAGCTGGTTCTTCACAGCTGCCCCATGAGCAGAGGACCAGCACACCCTGACCCAGTTGAATACACACTGCTGGTCACATCTTGCACTGAACCAAGCCAGATATAAAGGCCTTTCACCAGATACTCTTATTTTGAGGCTGTTGCCAAGCCCACAGCTACAACCTCCTCATTGTGCCAGGCAGAAAGAGAAGCGCAGGGGCGAGGATGGATGGTTGGGGTTTTTGCAACAGCTGGGCACAAATCTCTGCAGCCTTTGGGCACAAGAAGAAGTTTTCAGGAGCTCCTCCTTGTCCCCAGGTGCTGAAGCAGCTGCGCAGCAAGTACGGCAAGCTGTACCGGCAGGACAATGTTCATCCTCAGCGGCACACACACGCACTCAGGGCCCGGAGGGTACTTCCAGTACACCCTGTTCTGGATCACCAGCAAGGGGCTCGTCAGGCCAGCCCTCAGCTCCATCGTGAATGGCATCGTGAAGGTCGGGGTCAGGAAGCTCAGAGCGTTTTGGGGTGGCAACCTCTGCGCCGCGCGGCACAAAATGAGCTTTGGGGTGGGCTGCAGTCTGCCAAAAAGTAGGAGCTCTGAATCCTTTCTTCAGAGACAGCTGTTGGTAGTTTAAAATATGTGATCATGATTTCTGAGAATTTTGGATGAGTTTAGGAAAAATCCTCAACAAACAAGCACCCCCCAAATTCCAAGGGAGGGTTGGGGATGGACAGGGAGGGAAAGAAAGGGCTTTTCCAGATAACCTCCTGTGTGCCCAACAGACTGATACTCCCTGTCTTGCTGCTTTGCAGAGCATAGATATTGCCCATGAGAGCATGAAGAGAGGAAGGCTCTTTATAAACAGAGGCACTGTAGAAAACAGCCAGATCAACCGGAGCCCTTTCTCCTACCTCAAGAACCCGGAGTCCGAGCGGAACAGGTAAAATCTCCCCAGGCAGGAGGAAAAATTCGCTGCTTGGAAAGGGCTTGAAAGCTGTAGTTGCCCTCTCCAAGCATGAGGAATTGGTCAAGGAGGTGACCTTGTGCTTTATTTAATAAATAAAGAGTCAGAGTGCATTAGAGTGCCATCCTTTGTGCAGGGACTTGTCTTCTCTCCATTCCCTGGAGGAGCAGCACCTGAGGACAGTGACAGCCATAGCTGTTCCCTCACCTTCACAGCTGGTTTCATATGCTTCTCTAAGGCCTTGCTGTGTACTGGTTGTGCCTGGAATGACCTTTTCACATCCTTGCTCAGCCTAGTGGGGATTTAACCAGCCAGAGCAATGCAGAGCACGGCCACAGACCCGACTCTGATGAGAGTTCCCTGCTTTGTTCCCATCCAGGTATTCATCCAACACGGATAAAGAAATGGTGGTGCTGAAGATGATAGATGAGGATGGACACGAGCTAGGTCTGATCAGGTACTGACCACCAGAGCAGCAGGTTTTTCTCCATATTTTTTGTAAGAATGAAAGTGTTCCATTTTTTCCCCCTTTTTACATCACCGACTCCTCCTTGTTCCTTTGAATATAAAAATCCCCGCAAAATATAAATCTCTGGGTTATTGCAAGAGTCAGTTCAGGTCTGAAGGAGCTCTTGGTGGCCCTGATAATGAGAGTGACAAATTCTTGAGGCCTCAAGGCCTGGAATGTTACAGCCCTGGTTAAGAAGGGAGAGGATGGGAATCCTGTGCCCTTGTCAATCCATCCCTAAGCAACACGAGTCTCTGGGTATACTCTCCCAAAGAAAATTCCCACAAATTAGACTGCACAGAGTGATCAGAGCATTTTCTATGTGTGCCTTGTGACCCCCCCCCCCACCAGCTGGTTTGCCGTGCACCCGGTGAGCATGAACAACTCCAACCACCTGGTGAACAGCGACAACGTGGGCTACGCCTCCTACCTGTTTGAGCAGGACAAGAACAAGGGGATGCTCCCTGGAGAGGTGGGAGAGCCCAGAGGAGTGGGTGAAACAGGGCTGGGACAGGGAGGGGTGAGGTGGGACAGCAGGGCAAGCACAGAAACACAAGGGCTGAGGTAAATGCTTTGATTTATTTCCCTTGTCCTCTACAGAGGGGAAATTGGTGCATTCTTGACTTTCCAAACTAGTAATCAGTTATTCATACTTGAGGAATAACTCACATTTATTTCGATTAAAATCTGGGGAGGTTGTGGTTGCCACATCCCTGGAAGCTTTCAAGCCTTGACCGACCTGGAAAGTGTCCCTGCAATCAGCTCCAATAGTTCTCACCCTGTAAATCAATCATGGTGAATGCCGGGAAGGGAAAAAAATCCTGTGCAAGGTGCTCCAATGACCCATAAACACCTGATCTGCAACATGAGAAGCTGGGGACAGGCTGGGAAGAGCTGAGGTGGAAGAGGGGGAGGAGGAAGCACTGTCTGCACACCCAGGTGCTGTGAAGTGCTCCCTGAAACAGCATCGTGTGCATCCAATTCTCCCTGCTCTCCTAAAGCCCTGCTCCAGCGCTCCCAGTGACTTTGGGAATAAACCAGAGTCCTGCCTGGTGATCACAGCAGCTGCAGAGAGAGCTGTACGGGGGCTTTGCAGCTCTCCCTGCGAGGCACTGCAGTGCTGCTCTGGCCTTGGCAGGGCTCTTTTGTGGCCACCTTCGCCTCCTCCAACCTGGGAGACGTGTCCCCCAACACGCGGGGCCCCTTCTGCACCAACACGGGCGAGTCCTGTGACAACCCCCAGAGCACCTGTCCCATCGGAGGGGTGAGTATGACCCCCTGCCCCACTCCTGCAGGGCCCTGTGCTCCACCACGGTGCACGAGGAGGGCACTCAAAGTAAAAAATCACCTCTTTTCGGGCTGTCCTGGATGCCACTTCCCAGAGCCAACCGCGCTTTGTCCGTCGCCCCCGCCCCAGTTTTCCGGTCATTCACCCCAGATTTACCTTGAGTGTGGTAACCCCGTGCCTAATTTTGATGTGGTCTGCAAGAAGCCCTCAGCTCCCACAGGGTGACAACCACCTGGCAGTGCCAGATGTGCTCCATAGTCACTGATCACCAAACAAATTTCCCAACAGGCAGCCATGTGCATGGCCAAGGGGCCTGGGAAGGATATGTTTGAGAGCACCAGGATTATAGGGCAAAATATCTACTTGAAGGCAAAGGTAAGGGATATTCTGCTTTCTGGGTGTGTGTGAGTGCTGTAACGACAGGAATTCATGCTCATTTAAGCAATTTTATGAGCCTTGAGGATCCCTTCCTGCTGGATACTCCGTATTCAATATTCCATATTCTATATTCTATATTCCATCTTCTTCCATATTCTATATTCTATATTCTATATTCTATATTCTATATTCTATATTCTATATTTCATATTTTATATCATATCTTCTATATTCCATCTTCTATCTTCCATATTCTATATTCTATATTCCATATTTTATCTTCTATATTCCATATTCTATATATTCCATGTTCTATCTATCTTGTGCCTGTTTTGGTGAATGTTTGTAGATTCAAATTACTCTGAAGTTCCTTGATTTTGTTTTTAATGGGTAAATGAGCTCTGCAAAAAGCTGGTGATGTCTCTGTCGACTGGAATCAAGAGGACCTCAGAGCCTGGAATTTGTTAGGCTTAGGACAGTGTAAGAAATCCTAATGGTAGTGAAAAATTTCCTCAGGTATAACACATGTGATTAGAAACCTGAACTTAGAGTGGACAACACAGATTTTTATTTAGATCCATCATTGCAGGTGTTGTCATTTGGAAATGCTGGTTTGGGGTTTTGATCTCAGTATCCCTCACTGGGATATAATGAGGATGTCCCCTTTTGTCCTCTTCCCCTCCCTCCCATTCACCTCAAAGGCATCATGATGAGGAAAAGCCTCCTGGAAGAGCTCAGAGACACCACCACACACCACTTGTGGGCCAATCTGGCATCACATTCCCAAACTGACACAACTGTGAAGAAAAATGTGTGGCTTAAACCCCCACAGAGGATGCTCCCCTTGCCCTGCTTGGCCCTGCATTTCCTCAGCCCTCAGGGCTCCCTTTTGTCACCTGTGAGCTCTAAAGCCACCCTGGATAGAATTTGCTGGTTCCCCCTGTGTGATGTGAGAGCTTTTGGCAGCATTTCAGGGGCAGCAGCTTGTAAGAACTGGAGCATGTCCAGCAGAGGAAGAGCAGGAGGCTTGGTGGTGGCTTTTCCTTCAGCCATTGTTACTGAAGTCACTCCAGGCTGATCGTGCCTCTGTCCCCAGGCCAGGAGTCTTGGTGTGTGCATCAAACACGGGGAAAAAACACTGCTGCTGTCTTTAACATCCCAGACTCATGGCCTTCAAGGGCTGTGCCCTCAGTTCCTTCCAGGAATGTCATTAAACCTGAATAACTTCTGGCATGGACCAACCTGAGGCTGGAGAACCATTCCCTGAAGGGCTGACTGTGTGTAGTAAATACCTTCAGCTGTCAGGGCTGCAGTAAACACACAGCAGAGTCCCAGAACTTTGAGACAGTGAGTAGAGCAAAGTGCTTCTTTCTCACAGAAAACATTTTTTCTGCTTGGTCTAAGATGTGAGAAATGGCAAGACGTGGCAACCAGGAGAAGGAAGTTGGCATGCTGCTGAAATAGGGGCATGTTTCAGCTGTAAAAGAAAAGTGTCCTCCCTCCCTGAGACAGGGAGAGCTTGCAGGGCTCGGGGCATGCAGGGTGTGGAGGCAGAGTGACAGAAATGAAAAGACTTGGGAAATACAGATTGGCATTAGCACCTGGAAGAGGCCCTGGGAAGGCGGAAAGAGGAAATGATCCACAGGGCTGTTCCTCAGCACAGCTGGGTTCCTGACTGCTTGTGCCTCAAGGATTCTTTTTCCACTTCCTGTGCCCCTCAGGAGCTGTATGAAAAAGCCTCCCAGGAGGTGACAGGAGCCCTGAGCTCAGCCCACCAGTGGGTGAATATGAGCGATGTGTCAGTGGAGCTCAACGCCACACACACGGTGAGAGCAGGAGGAGACAGCCCCTTCCAGCAGCAGCACCTGCCACAGCCAGGGAAAGGGCTTCTCCCTCTTTGTCCTTTTCTTCTCCCCTTCTGATTTAGGTGAAAACCTGTAAACCAGCCCTGGGGCACAGCTTTGCTGCAGGGACTATTGACGGAGTGGGGGCTTTCAACTTCAGCCAAGGTGATTTGGGGGCAGATCCCAATGTGGCTTTGTAGGAACAGGGAGGGCACGGGGCACCCCCAGACAGACTGGAACCCCTGGAGTCATGCCACAGCATTCAAAGGGATGGTTTTTAGGAAGGTGGAGGAAACCCCCTAGCAGTTTTGTCTGTGTCCATTTGGGAAAAAGGTATGGCATGCCCTGGAGGAAGGAGAGCAAGGGGATGGGAGGGGGAATAGGGAGAAGAAAGAGGTGGTTTGGGACTCTCCTGCTCATTCGTTCTCATTACTGGGAGGCTGCCAGGATGGGGCTGAGCTGGGCTGAAGCTCAGCTCTTCAAAGCACCCCAGAAAAGGGAGGTGGTCGGAGCACAGCGAGAAATATCCCAGCCCCGTGAGGAGGGAGCAGGGAGTGTCTGCCTGAGAGCTGCTGGGCAGCTCAGGAACAGCCTTTAAAGATGTTTCCCCCTCCAGGCTCAGTAGAAGGGGACCCGTTTTGGGATCACATCCGGGACCAGCTGCTGGGAGAGCCATCGAATGAGACCAAAGCCTGCCACAAACCCAAGCCCATCCTCTTCAGCACAGGAGAGGTAAGGACACACCTGGTGTACCCTGGGGAGTGCAAGGATCATTGGGCTGGGCCGGGGTCACAGATCCCAAACCCTCCAGGGTTTGTTAGGGACCCACAGGCAACGTCTGGTGAAGAACAAGGAGGGAGCACAGGCTGCATGGGCTCTGCAGAGCTGCTGCTCCATCCAGCCCAGCCCATCCCTGTGCTCAGGGCATGGCTTGGCGTTTGCACTTTCTGAGCTCTCCCCAGATCCTGCTTTACAACTCCAAATGGAAATTGCTGCCCCTTTTCCCACCTGATGATCCCTTGGCACTGAAGCCAATGCTGCCATGCAGAGGGATGATCATGTCCAGAGTTCTCTAGAGCACTTAGACGAGGCCAGCTGGATAAGGAAATCCATTGCTATTCCTTTCACCAGCCTCCTTAAGAGCTTCCCTGCTGTCACTTTGTGTTCAACCAGCTCCTCACCTCAGCTCTCCCCAAAAGAGGCCCCAGCTCTCCCAGCCTCCTCCTCCATGCAGGATGGTGTTGCTGACAGTAAATTACACTTTATTCTTACAGCTTCAGCACATTTTAGGGATGCTCTGGCAGGCCTCCTCTTCTGAGGTGCTTCACAAGCTTTTGTCATTCATGTTTTGCCCCCAGCAAATTGCTCCTCAGAAAAAAAACCCAAACATTTTTGGCTCACTGGCGTGGGATTTTTTTTCCTCCTTATCAATCCCAAGTCTGTACTTTTTCCATGCAGGTGATGGGTTTCCAGGTGCTACCCTGACCTTCTTTATCCACTTTGCCTAAACTGCCCCTCTGGCAACACCTTATTTAGGTTCTTTTTATAATAAATACTTACCCATAGTATTTACCTGTGCCTTATGTGACTCTTATGGTCAAACATCATATGAAGGTAAAACCAAGTTCTCATGTGTTTCACAAATAAATTAAATTAACTTAACAAATAAATTCACAAAATAAATTTATCTGCCTGGTTGATGACTGTAGGAAGGTGAACACCTCAGCTTTTTTTTTTTTTTTTTTTCCCGACTAAACCAGAGTATTTATCTGCACTTTTCCCTGCCCCTCAGATGACTTGGCCCCACCCCTGGCACCCGGAGATCGTGGATGTGCAGATTGCTGCCATCGGATCCCTGGCAATCCTTGCTGTTCCCGGGGAGTTCACGTGGGTATTCCTTGGGTCTGGCTCTATTTATTGCAGCCAGATTTCATTCAAACCTCCTGGAACTGTTCTGCCTGCAGGTAGAAAGGGGGGTAAGCTCAAAATTGTCCCCAAACTCACCCTGAGAGTGACTGAGATGCACACAGGCTTCCTGGATCATTTTGGTTGTAACAAGGAAATCAAAGGGATTTGTTAACTTTGATTCTGTTTTTGGCACCACAAGCACCACAGTGATGAATTGCACTGACTGTTGGTGGTGCAATGATGCAAATTTAAATAGGGTAATGATTTATCTGTAGTACCATTATTTCTGCCCTGCCCTGGGGTGCCACCAGCCTCCCCCTGGCTGTGGTGATGGGTGTGAAATGTTTTGAGGTGTTTGAGTTAAACGTGTGCATAGAGGCTTTAAGGGGTGTTGGGCAGTTTTGGAGCTGCTGTGGGAATTTCTGGTGGGTGCTGTGAGTCCAGCCAGCAATTCCTGCTTTAGATCCCTGCTCTCCACAACTCCGGGGAGGGTCAGGCTGTGCTGCCAGGGCACAGGGACAGCACAAGGGCAAACGGCCTCAAGCTGTGCCAGGGCAGGCTCAGCTTGGCCAGCAGGAGGAATTTGTGCCTGGAAAGGGTGCTCAGGCCTGGGCAGGGGCTGCCCAGGGAGGGTTGCAGTGCCCATGGCTGGAGGTGTGCAGGGAAGGGCTGGAGGTGGCACTCAGTGCTCTGGGCTGGGCACAAGGTGGGCACGGGGCACAGGGTGGGCTCCGTGGGCTGGCAGGGCTTTTCCAGCCTCAGGGATCCTGGGATTCCACGATTCTGGAGCCTGACTTTGTACCCTCCATGCCCTAGGACCATGTCTGGACGCAGGCTGCGGGAAGCTGTTCAAAGTGTGAGTTGCTGAGGTTTCCTCAGAGCCCAGCACATCTGGAACTTTCTTCTTGAGCCTCCTGGTTCTTCCCTCCTGTCCTCCCAGCTGGGCTCATGGGGCTCGTGTCCTACAGATGTTTTCTTCTCCCATTTTCTTCAGACAGATTTTCCATCTGCTTCCTGAGGCAGGAGAAATGAATATCCTCCCCAAAACACCAACTGGTCGGGTTTCAATCCATTAAGCCAATTCCACAGGGATCCAGGCACAACTGATGCCAGCAGGAGTTTGGCTCTCGGATGGAGGGGTTCAGCTCCTTAATCCCCACCAGGATTTTGCAACATGAAAACAACTGAAAAAACTCCCAAAAAACCCAAAAAAAGCAAAAATATTTTTTCCATTTGATTGACACATCCTGGCTGCAGCCTAAAAAAATCCCAATCCCAGGAGCCATCTCCACAATTCACTGGGCCTTTCTCATACTTATATCCCTGATTGTTTAGGAATATACAGACATCCCAAAACCCCCTGATTTACTGGAATGTGAGGTCATTTGTCCTCTTTTTCTTTGGGGAGTGAATATGAGGCCTTAAATAAGGCAAATTGCATTTATAGGTCTGCATTCCTGACCATCCAGCCCCCTTCCCACCATAATTTTGTATTCTGTCCTGGTTAATAAGAATAACAATAATAATAACAATATTTCCAACTACCATAACAATAATAACAGTATTGATATAATAATAATAAACCCAACAATAATAATAACAACATTAGAGTTGTGCATTAAGCAGTTGTTTCGAGGTAAGGGTTTTATTTCCTTCCTTAGGAATTTGAATCCCATGGGACACCAGGGATGAACGTTGTGATTGCAGGTCTGTGCAATGTCTACACCCACTACATCACCACCTATGAGGAATACCAGGTAAATGATAAAATTGGGGATTGAATCTGTCTAACTGAGTTCAGCTTTTGGCTCCAGGGGCTAATAATTCAGGTGAAATGATGTGTGTTTAGAGGTCTTTGCCATAAAAAACAGGCAGGGAGACTGGAAGGGAAGGCTGGAAAAATTGGGGTTGGAAGAATGCCACCCCAAAAACGTGGAGGGGGAGGCAAGTTGCATCATAAGCTTTTAAAGGAGGGTAAAAACTGGGCTAAGTGGAAGAGCAAAGAGGGTAAAAACTGTGCCAGCTGGGAGAGCAAACAGGCCCTCCCTGTTTGCAACAGGTTGGAGATCGAGGAGTAACCTGAAATTGCAGCAGGAATACTTTGGCGAGTTTTTGGGGCTGTCTCCTTATCAGGAAGGGAGTAAATAACCTCACTGCTGATCTTGAGCTGGGAGGGATGGGATGTACAAACCACTCGGGAGCCCTCCCAGCCCTCCTCTCCCAAATTTGTGCTTTCCAGGTTCAACGGTACGAGGCTGCCTCGACTATTTATGGGCCACACACCCTTTCTGCTTACATCCAGCTGTACAAGGGCCTGGCCAAGGCTATTGCTCTGGTAAGCAGCATTTCCTACATGCCACAGGCTGCTGGGGACATCTAAATCCTGTCAGTGGTGGTGGCTGTTCCTCGCTGAGGCCACCTGACTGCTGCCCTCTCTCTTCAGAATCCACCTTGATAAACAGTATAAAAATAATTCCTGTAATGGGGCTCTGACACCACTTGAGAAATTCTGGGGGTTTTTCAGCTCAACGTGTAGGAAATCAGGACCTCCAAGCTTTCAGCATGGCCTGAAGTTGCTGCTTTCCTACCAAAATGAAAAAAAAATCTGTGTTTTTGGTGTATCTGGCGGTGCCCATCATCAGTGACCGTGTGAATGGGCAGGAGTGGTGGGCAGGAATATCCTGGGATATTCTGGGGCTGGATTTAGGAGACCCCAGGAACAGGGCAGCAGGTGTCTTGCAGGTTCTGCTCCTGCAGGCAGA
Source organism: Sitta carolinensis (assembly GCA_032173965.1). Classification (NCBI taxonomy): domain Eukaryota; kingdom Metazoa; phylum Chordata; class Aves; order Passeriformes; family Sittidae; genus Sitta; species Sitta carolinensis. Next base: position 80,426 of record CM063287.1, on the reverse strand, counting down.
GCACAGATGGAGATCCTCTGCTTTAGTTTCATGCTCACTTTATTATTCCTGCAATCTGTGCAGGCAGAGGCTGGCAGGCAGCGCCGGAGCAGCGCTGTGGCTCCTCAGGGAATCCTGGCTGTCCGTGTGGATGTTTAATGAGCACATCTCTGTTTAATGAGCACATCTCCCCTCTCCAGAACGCCACCCAGGAGCTGCCCCGTGGTCCAGAGCCCCCACTTTTCAATGTAACCACAGTGACCCTGCTGCCCTCTCTCAGCGCAGAGAGCGCGCCAGCTGGTAAAACCTTTGGGGATGTGCTGGAAGGAGTGAGACAAGAGTATCGAGAGGTGAGAACTTCAGGGAGTCCCTAAAACCCTTCTGAGAAATTGCCTTTCAATTCTTCCCCCTCACCCCACGAGTCTGCGAGTTGTGGTGCTCTCAGACCAAACAGGTCTCATCTCTCTGGTGGGCACGGTTGAGAAGGCAGGGACAGAGCATTTCCATGCCTTTGCCTCTGTACTGAATGGGAATAAAGTGGGTGAATACAGGGGAAAATAAAAGCCCTTCCTTCAGCACAAAGCAGATTTCCCCTTCTGCTTCAAAACGAAATAGCAGTTGATTAAGCAGGCAAATATTGTACAGTGATTTTTCACAAGCAGCAATCATGTCACCTTTGATGCCTCTGCTGTGGCATGTAGATGAAATGAAATCGAAAGGTCAGAAATGGTTCTGTTTTCAGCACTCAGCATTTAGATAAGATGTTCAGAGCAAGGGCTGTCACCTCATTGCTGCCTCCTTACTCCCTGCAGTAAGGCAGGGAGGGATTCTGAAGAATTTCCCTTATTTCCTCCCTTTTTTATGTGCAGTGGTGGAGTTAATCCAGCAAGCAGGACAAGTGGAATGGCAAGACCCAGAGCAGCAATTCAAAGCATAAGCTGTCCACTGCTGTTGCAATAAGTGAAATTATAAATAATTTAAAATAACAACAACTAACCAAGCACAATAAAACACTACAAAACCAACCCAGCCCCTAAATACATCAAATGTCTTCTTCAAAGGATGCTCTTAATGTGCTGCTCAGCCTTTAATACAAATCTCAATTTCCTCTCCCAGACAGAAATTGCTGAAGTGACTTTTGTGGGTGCAAACCCCAGGAACTCTGCAGAGAATGCGGTAAATGGATGGATTGATGCTGGAATTGGGGTGCTTGGGATTAATGGATATTTGGGTGGGATTTTTTCTTTGCTGGGAGACTAGAGGAAGTTGTGTGCTTCAGGAATTCACAGCGCCAGAAAGCTTTATGGGGCAAAGAAGTGAATTTGGGCTCTTTGTGATCTCTCTATATTATCGAAGTTGAACCTTATTTTGTGTTAGATCAGGCTGGTATCCAGGGCAAACCTGCTCTCTAATTTCCATCCTACCACCCTGCTGCTTTATTTTAACAAAACAAAGGAAATTAGGAAAGCACTTAACTCCTTCCATCGCCCACCTTGCACAGACATTGACACTGCCCATTCTCTTCCTACAGATAAATTCTTTCCATAATTTATCAGCTTAAGTTTGTGCTTTGGCAGTAAAATGTAACATTTTTGCCAGCAATTCCCACATTTGCCTGTAAAGCATGAGGATGCACAGTCCCTATCCAGTTTAAAGTGCCACAGAAGGTGGGGATGTGCCTGTACCTTCAGTGTCTGCCTTATTTTTATTCCAGACTGAGCATAACTTCCTGACGGTGGAGAGATACTCCAACATTTCCAGCAGCTGGCGTGTGGTGCTGAACGACGCCTCCTGGGACACCAGGTGGGTGCCCTGAGCAATTTCCCTGTCCCACAGAATCCAGGGAGTTGTTCCAGTCTAACCTGAAGGGCTTCAGAGCTCCCAAGCCCAGGTTAGATTTGGCCCTGCAGGTGATGCTTTTCAGGGGAGGATCAGCTCATATTTGGGGGGGTCAATTTGGCAAAACTGGTGTTCCCCTTGGCTCCAGTATCTGTAATAGAGGCTTGTAAATTTGGGAAAGGGAGGAGGAAGGGCAGGAATTACAGAAGGTTTGTGGTCCAGCTTGCTCCTAGCCTATATCCATCCCTCTGGCACACCGTGGGGATGAATAAGATGACAAAGAGAAAACAGGAGAGACTCACAAGGAAAACTGTGAAAAGTTATGCTCCAGATGTGCTGTGGAGCATAAACAGACAACAATTTTTAAAATCTGGAAGAAAAAAAAGTTAAGGGTGGAGATGTCAGCCTTCAGGAAAAATATTCACAAAGCAGCAAGGCTGGTGACACCTTTCAGAGCTGTACATGAATCTTCATCAGCTTTCCAAGAAGGGCTCCCTCAGAGCCAGATGAAAAATCCCTTGTGTCCAGGTGATGCGTGGGGTCTTGAGGCTGAGCATTTGTAGTCTAGTTTTCCAAGCCTGCAGCTTCTGAGTATCTAAAGCTCTGATTTTTCCTGATGTTTTGTGTTTCTGAAGCTTGTTCCCACAGCTTGAACATAGACATCAGGTTGTGTTTCTGTAACGAAATCTATGTTTGGAATTCTTTCTGTGGGATGGACTTTCTTTTGATGTCCCTCTGCTTTGGCCAATGTGGGTGAAGAGTTCTGTTGCTCTCTCACCAATCACAGTGGTCTGTCAAAAATGTATAAAAAAAGGAGTAATTTGTTTGAATAAATGGAGTCAGATTCATTTCTCCAAGAGTTTTGGAGAAATTCCACGAGGAGTCCGTGTCAAGTGCTATTCACCATAGTGACAAGCATTCTCTGTAGAGATTTGGGGTTGAGCAGAAAGGCTTTTGCACAAGGAGCCTGTAAAAGAAAATGGGCTTTTGATGTGGAAATGGCTGCCAGAAGTTCTGGGCTCAATAATTATAGACTTTGTCTGTGATTTAAATGGATATTCACCCTCTTGGTTCAGCTCTGCCCCTGTGCAGGGAGGACTCAAAACACAATTACCCCAAGTGTCTTCATCCCGTTGCACGCTGCGAGCTCCAATGCAACCTGGCTTTCCTTGCTGACTGCAGTTTTGGGCCTGTTCCCCAGGTTTTACTGGAGCAAAGGATCCCGTGGCCAGAGCAACGTGAGCATTGAGTGGCACATCCCGGCCGGCACGGAGCCGGGCGTGTACCGGCTGCGCTACTTCGGGCACTACAAGAAGAGGGTGTCCTTGCTGCGCACCATCACCATCCCCTTTGAGGGCTCCTCTGCTGCATTCCGAATCCCAGCTCCATAGCTGAGCCCCTTCCCTGAAGGAATGGGCACTGGGTTTGGTGTCTGGGCTGTGCAGGGCGTGGACTTGGATGATTCTTGTGGGTCCTCTCCAACTCTGGGTGAATCCGCGATGTTCTGGGAGGGGTTTTTTGGGGCTCTGGACATCGCTGTGGTGCTGCTGGTCATCCTTTGATGTGCAAGACTTGACTTCCTGGAAAGTTTTGGCTTTTCTCTCAGCTGAGTCTCCTCATGTGTCCTCAGTCAAGTGATTCCTGTCCTGGACAGGTCTGGTTTCAGCTGATTCTTACTATAATAATGATGTAACTTCTTCTTTAGTCATTAAACCTGTGCCTATTGATGGTGACTAGGCTCTCCTGGAGGGAATTAGATGGAATTGAATTTATGAATTAAAGCTGTGGGTGAGGCACCTCTGAACAGACCTCAGCCTGCTTTGCTGGAGCATCAGGAAGGACCCAAGGCCAGCAGGCTCTGTCTGGATGAAGGGCACCCAGAGTCACCTGCAGATGGGTCACCAGAAGTGTTTGTTGTCCCTCTCCAACCCACACGAGAGTTCATCCACGCACAGAATGAAGATGCCATTGCAGAGTACAAGGGCAGTGCCCAAACCTGCTGGCTGAAAGGGTTTCACCACAAAAATGTCCCCAGGAATGAAGAGGATCTTCCAGGGGGGTTTCAGAGCTGCCTGGACAAAGCCATGACCACCCTAACCCAGTGCTGGTGGCAGGTCCCTCCTGAGCTGCCTCTTGCCAGCATTGCCATGGGCTGCCATAAGCTTCACAGTCCCTAAATCTCTTCTGCCCTCTGTAAGTGGTAGAACCAGGGGCCACAGGGACAAGAAAACACATTTCAGGTCTGGATTTAGGATTCTTGTAGGACGTTACAGCTAAACAACTGTAAATGTTTAATAAGCTCCAATAATGTGTACCAATGTTGTCAGCAATCTCCTTAATTCTTCAGAGAATCATCAATCAGATAATTTTGCCTCTCTTTAAAATCAGTAGGAGAGGATGAATTATTCATTTCCAACCAGCTGCAATCAGTCTCAGAGATCCCCATCCGGAGGAGCTCAAAGCAGTTGCAATATTGAGTCAGGAAAAAGAGAGAGCTTTGAAAGAACATCACTGGGAATCCAGTCCCTGGAGATATTCCTGATGTCCTGTCCTAATAACTCCCCCAGGCACCCCACTAACAGCAGGATTTTTTTTCTATAGGACATGTTTAGGACATGTTTAAGCAAGCCAAGCTGAACTGCACAATAAAAGGTTTACCCTCTAAACTATGAACATCTGACCCCAAAAGAGGGTTTTAGGAAGTTGGGAGAGGAAATGTTGAAAGCCAGAATTAGGATATCTGGAGAGTCCCTCGTGCCCCAGTGCAGGTCCCCTTGTGAAATACCTCGTGTTTATTTGGCTGTCACCATTGGGCAGGATTTTGAAGTCTAGGGGGCTTTTGGGGAGGGATTTTAATCCTACTTTGTGCGTAGAAAATTCTCTGGGAGAGAAGCTCTTGGTTTCATTTGCTCTAACAGCATCGTGGCTGTTGGCAGGCAGTGACCAGCAGCCCTTCCCTGCTCCCCTGCCCGCTTTTTTGGGATGCTGTGCCTGGATCCAGCAGCCACTAGGTGCCAGTGCTGTTTAACACGAGAACGAGCGCGAGCCAAAGCCTAGAAAAGAAGAATTTTTCAGGAATTTGGGCGTCTCGCCAGCTGTTAAATATAGCACTTACTACTCCTCACAGTTGCTCGTCCCTCTCCCGGGCTGCTGTCCCTCGACGTGGAGCCATTTGTGCCCTGCTACGTGCTCGGGAGAAGAACAGAATTCCACCTTTGTTTTATTTTTGTTGGCGTGGGATATAATCTGCCGCGGGGGCGGGAAGCTTGTGTCCGCAGGCTGAGCTCCTGTGAGCGGCTCGAGCACGCCCCAGCCTCCCTCCTGCACATCCTGACCCTTCCCAATCCACCAGCAGTATTAGGGGATGCTAAATTGGGATCTGACCCCAGGCGCTGGGGGAGAGGGAGAATCCTCTGCTGGCTCGGGGCTTTGATGCAGGATTTGGGATCCTGCATTTTTTTGGGATTTGTTGGATCCTATGGTTGTCTGGGGCTTTTTCCAGCATCCCACAAATGGGTATTTGCAGCGTATCTGCAAATAGTCTCCGGTTTTTAACATCTCCAAAACCGGGGTCAGAGATACACTAGGTGGGGCTGGGGACCAAGGAATGTCACTCTCCCAATGTTTATTCCTTAAAAAATCCCAAATCTGGTGGGCACAATCCTGCGGATAGCTGGAGCCAGGCCAGGATGAGTCTCTGGGCATGGAGAGGAGTTTGAGGTGTCCAGGGAGAGAGCAGCCCACCCCAAGCATCCCCAAAGAACAGGGGCTGGCGGGCAGGGGCTGTCTAAGCCCCCACCAGCACATAAAAAAGGACAACTGAGAACTGCAATTTTATCCAAGACTGAGATTTTGGGGGACACAACAGAGGAAAAGAATATCTATCCCATCAGAGCACCACGAGTAGCACCAGGGCCAGGCTGACCCCCAGTCTGTGATCAGAAGGGACTGGTGACCCCTGACTGGGATGTCACCTTCAAAGGTAATTTGGTTTGGGGTTGTTTTGGGGTTTTTTCCCAAAAAAGGGGAAATTCAGGTATGTATGTATTGGAGTGATGAGATGAGATGGTCCCTGGGAGATTTAGCTGGGAAAAGGGAGCCATGCAAACTCCAAGGTAAAGCAGGTCCCTTTGAAAGTCACATTATCCCACGGACTGAAGGGGTTTCAGTGTGGCATGAGAGTTTCCCTGTGGGATGTTGCAGGGTCTGGCCATCTCCAAACACAGAGTTATTTCACCCTCAGAGATGTTTTATTCTCCCTCTGCACCTCAGATTAGAGCCTCTCTGTTGTACAGACCTCCAGGAAAGCACAGCTGGAAGAAGGGAGATAGAAAATGCAATTTTTTGTACCCCATGCCTTGCCAGCAGCCAAAGATGAGGCCATCTGCTGATTGTTCTGGGCTTTGATCTCATCACTTACACCTCAAACTTGTCTTGGACCTGGTGGTGGAAAGTGGATATGGCTTTTGGCTTTGTCTTGCTCTCCACTGGGAACCCTCATCTTTACAAATGGGAAATAATGTTTTCTCTAAGTTTGGCTGTGGGTTTGAGAGTCCTTGGGAAATCATCCTTGCTCTCCAAAACTGACCAGCCAGCTGCTGCTGAGCAAAGAGGGAATCTCAGTTGGGCCAGGGGGGGGAAATGTAGCAGCACAACTGGAAATTCTCCACTGCCCTGGTTTCGGAGGAAATGAAAGCAGGACATCAGGAAAAGCTAATGAGGGAAAATAATAGAGCTGGCAGAGCTGCTGGAGCCCAGAGTACAGGTGACCTCTTTGGAAGAACAATGTCAAGGTATTTTAGCAGAATCTCTTTTGGAGTGGCAGGGAGGCCTTGGCTTGCTTACCAGTAGCAAGGTACCAGAGCTTCCCCATTTCTTGGGCTCAGGATCTCTCTGTAAAGGTGCAAACCCAGAACCCCTCATCCCAGGAGTTGCTGTTTCTCAGTCATTTAACCACAATGGTCTTCCAAGGAGCAGGGTTTCATCTTAAAAAAGATTTCTCTATCAGTGACCTGGCAAGAGGCTCTTCTCAAGGTGGGGCAAATCCCTCGCAGCCCTAAATCGTGGATCTCCCCATCTATCCCTTATTTTTGCATGGTGTTGTCTCACTATTGATACAACCCCCACAGAGTCTCCACGGGGATCACGTAAGGAACAATTTCCACCGTCACAAATTCACGGGAAACCCAATTCCTGTAGCACTGACAGGTAAATAAATACTGACCAAAGAGGTGCTGGGAAAAGAGGCCAAGAACCCCTTGATGTTTCACTTAGAAATGCAGAGGAACAAAACTGCTGATTTTCTGCGTGGGTCACCAAAGTGCACTGGAGAACACTCCTGAACAGTTTGTGACCCTGCCCGTGTGACCTGGGATCGATCCCTCCGGGGCAAAGTGTGCTCCTGTTTACCATGGATGTATAAAAGGACTGAGGCTTGTGTTTAAAAAGTTTTAATGATATTTCAAAGTCCAGTGAATGTCCTCGGATTACTCTAGAAATCACAGAGTTGCTTCACAGAATTTAGTCCCAGTTCTAATTTGTAATGGATGACTGAGATGCCATTTTCCCCTTCATTCTCTTTAAACATACATGATTGTCCTCCAGTAAATGGAAATTGTGATTTTTCACTACACTTCACAGTGTTAAAACTCTATACAAACCTCGTATTACTTGTACAAAAATAAGTGCTTCATGCACACATTTTTAATACTGCTTCTTGCCCTTTGCTTTGACATCTTTCTGAACTTATATAAATAGCTGAAAAAGCAGACTAAACTTACTGAACATGGAAAGTGAGAAACACTTCCTGCCAACGGTTTGAGAGACTCTCCTGGCTATGTTCCGCGTTGGCAAACACCACTTAAAGACAGACACAGAAGAGGAAAAAAAAAAAAAAAAGCCATGAAATCCGTAACACTCTCGGTTATTTGGCCCTCTGTGACCAGGTTTGTCCCTTGCTGCGAAGCCAAACATGGCCAGCAGCAGCCACAGAGGGCTTGTAATACCTTTAGGGTCACCCTAACCAGCTACTTTATAAATAGGAGGGGTCTAACAGGATCTCAGACTGTACAGCTTAGGGGGTTTGTTCCATTCCGGGGGAAATTGAGTCAGAAGAGGAAAGAAATTCTTGGTTTTCAGTCACCACCTTGTCAGAGACCCTCGTGCTTTGCACAGCTTGGTGGATGCTCAGGAAAAGCTCCCCTTGGAATGGCTTCTACTCTGCCACATCACAGCATCTAAACCAGGTGACAAATCTGGGGCCAGGTCTGCTGCTGGGTGTCATCAACCCAGCTGTAAATTCTTCCTCCCAAAAGATTTTTTTTTTTTGGTCCTAGATTGAATAAATTCAAGTTTTCTTAGTGTGCATCACTGCATAGGATTTATGATACAGGACGAATGTGTCTGCTGTAGTTATCCAGCACTGGATTCCTCCTGTATATCCACAGCATCATTACTCCTGCCTTGATCCCATGGCAAAAATAAATGGATAATGCCCCTGCTGCACACAAAAGGATGCTCCCAGCATCCCCAAAGGGTTCAAACACAGCACCAACTCTGGGGCCCTCCAAATTAAATAGTGCCTTTACTGTTGGGGTGAACCCTCTTCCACTAAATGAATTTTTGCTGGAATTGGAGCAGGCAACAGCCTTGGTTTAATGTGCAAAACCAGGCAGGCCTCTTTCCAGCCTGGGAAAATGTTCTTTGGATATAATTTTATTCCTGTCGAGGTGCTTGCTATTACTGGGCCATGGCTGTGAGCACTCGTGCTCTAATTAAGTAGAGAACTGGCCTTAATGAATAGCACTTTTCTGCTCCTCAGGCTTAAAAGTTTCCCTATTTTTCAGTGAATGTGCCATTCGATGAGAAGTGCACAAAAATACATCAGTGTTTGCTGATTTTTGGATATGGCTGGGAGGGAGCAAAGGAAGAGGGAAAACTGCTGAATTCTTGTGCCCTGCTTTCAAAAATGAAATCAGCACAGAAACCTGTTAAAAATTAGCCTCTTGGGCTGGGCAAAAATGTTTAGGATAAGTGATTTTTTTCCTTAGCAAAGAAGAATTTCAAAGAGCCTTGAGACGAGGGGGGATCAGGGGCAGGGAGAGGCAATCCCACGTGGCCAAGGGGCACTTCTGCTCTGCCTGGCCTGGGAAACTTTGGGGTGGATGCAGGAGAATTCCTGGTGCACGGAGGGGTGTGCTGGGCCACCCCATCCTTTCCCAGTCCCAGTCACAACAGCCACGAGAGCAACTGTGTTCAGCACAGGTTGTTGCTTGTAAACACACACACAATAGGTGCATAAATATATATACATATAAAAATATATATATACACCCGAGAACCTCTCATTTCCTGGGCTGAGCTTTTTTGCCTTCTAGCGTGAAAATCTGATTTTGCACGATTTTTTTTTCCATTTCTCCTTTCCCCGCTCCCCCAGCATAACATCCCTTAAAGACCTGCAAGACTGAAACTCGGACTAAAACGAACCTTAGGCCACAGATTAGCTTAAAATCAAGAGGGTGTTGAATTACCAGACTGAGATTGTTTTTCTTTCCCTTTCTGCCTGTGCTGGGTTTGAGGGAATTTGGTTAAAAGGCTCCATAGCCGTCGCTCCGTGTGGCTACAGCGAAGGCAGGGTAGGCTTCATAGGTGGCATAGGTGGCCAAATCTTGTCCCATTGTCACTGCTTGCTTCAGCTGAGTGGCTGTGACAGTGGCAGCTGCGTTGGCAATGGTGTATCCTGAAGGAAAAAAACAGCAGGAAAACCCGTGGATTAATGAAAACCCATTCAAAACTCACCACGGCCCGGTAGGTTTTGATGGGACGACTTCCACTAGGAATGACTTGGGCAGCAGAGAGTTTGTTAGTGGGAATAATGTAAATAAATTAAACAATTTGTAGGCAAATGAAGGCATTTCCTCACCCATGGTTTGTTAAATGCAGTGCTGGAAAAACACCCCCTCTGTTGAATACTTTTTCCTCAGGTTTTGATTATTTCTGAGCTAAGGGTGCTCTGGACAGGTTCACCTCTATATGGCATGAGGAGGGCAAGGAAAGAACCTAAAACGGAAATTTGGGCAGGATTCTTGGAGAAAATATAGCTCTGATCCCTTCAGAGTCAAAATACAGACAATTCAGGACAGTCATGGTAGGGAAACTCCCTCGATGCAAGAGCAGGGAGAAAATATGTAGTAGATGGGATTTTTCATTTTTATTCCCAGCACATTCTAATGGAAAATGTGGTTTCAACACTTCTAAATTTTCCATGGGAAGACGTAAGCATTGCTGTTTGAGAATGAATCACTGGGAAAACAGCATCATTTGGGGCTGGTTCCCCTGAAGGCAGGCTACAGCAGCTTGTCAACCAGACCACAGTGTTTTGTTGGAAAAGAATCAGGAGTTAAGACAAAGCTTAAATTTGGGAGGAGCAGCTGGGGTATCCATCAGATCTGCTGGACAAGGCTCTGCTGGCAAAATGCATCTCCTGTCTGACCAGGTGGGCAATGGGATCAAGTCAAGGTCAGCCAGAGCCAAGGTCCTCTTGGTGGGGGAATGGAAATACTGGACAACAGGGAGCACACGTTGCTTCACTGGAGGTGTCACTTTGGGGAAAAACATGAGAAATTCCTTACAATTTGAATATTGTGGCTCTCCAGAGTATTTTCTTTGCACCAGCAAAGCCAGGTGCAACATCTCAAGCAGGAATTGAGAAATCTGGGACTTAAGGCACAGCTGCCACCATGGGGAGAGAAATGAGCTGCAAGCTGGGCATGGTCTGAGCTGAGCTTTAGCAAACCCTGACCCAAGGACCGGTGTGCGCTGCAAGCAGCAACTTCAGTGCATGTCCATTTGCCAAGCCCCCAAGACAAATAAATTAGGGTGATGAAAGAAAAGGAGATATGCTAATTAAGCAGTAAGTGGGGGCTGGATTCAATAAAGAGCCCATTTGGTTTCCACGCTGCGGAAGCTGCACAAGCCCAAATTGATTTTTCTGTGGCTTTTGCGGACTCCTCTGGCAGGAAGCTGGATAGATGTGTTGTTTTTTTTTTTTTAAATCCATCCTTAAGATGCTCCAAACAACTCAGTAGTACTGACTAATGAGTTCCTCATGTGCAGCTTGGCACATGGTGCTACCTCTCCACCAGAACCACCGTCAGGCTGGAGAGCACAGCAAATGTAATTCCTGTGTTTGCCATGATTTCCCAAGCTGTTTTGGGCAGTTGCAAGAGCTATTGAGAATGAATTCTCAAACTGGGAGAAAAGCCTTCCATGGGGGTGTGAGAGGTGGGATCAGATCCAAGATTCCATGGCTGTATCATTTCTTTGGCAGATGAAATCCTGGGTGTTGGTTCACAAGGAGCTGGGGGTGCTGGGGGAGGATGGAGGGCCCCTGGAGGGCCCATGGACTCATCAGCCATGCAGGGAGGACAGTCTCCTCCATCCTGGTGACATCAGGGGAGGGGACTCATCCCAGGTGTGGCACTGGGGATGCCACCTTTGCATCCTGCTATGATTCTGGGGCTCCCGCTTGAAGGAGGCATTCACAAACTGGGAGGAGTGGAAGGGATGTGTGCAGCCAGGTTAGGCCTCTGGATGTTTGGATTCCCTGCCCTTGGACACTGCTCCAACTGCCCTGGACAAAGTCCCAGCTGTGGCATTGACCTGAGGGGTTGGGTTTGGAGCAGAGCCCCCCACCCCTGTGCCACCAGCCTGAGTTGCTCTGGGGTATGGACACAGAAATTTGGGCAGTCCTGGAGTAGAGATAAAACCCTTTATAGGCAATAAACTGGCACAGGGTGCCCAGAGAAGTTGTGGCTGCCCCTGGATCCCTGGCAGTGTCCAAGGCCACGTTGGACAGGAATTGGGGCAGCCTGGGGTAGTGGAAGGTGTCCCTGCCTGTGGCAGAGGGAGGAATTATGTGATCTTTAGGGTCCCTTCCGACCCAAAGCAGTCTGGAATTCCCTGATAAAGAAGCCAGACACACAGGTAACACAAGCCACTGCAGGGGAGCACAACCAGTCCTCAGTGGCCAAAACCTGCTTCATTCCTCACACCCACAAGGAACCAGCAGGAAAGATGACATCCCAGGAGCCTTTTGCTGCACAGCCATGCCCATACCTGGAAAAGCTGGTGCTGCAGGAGGCACCTCTGCCCCCTCCACGGGAATGCCCAGGGTCTGCAGGGTGTACTCTGCTGCGTAGGTCTTGGCCTCGTCCACGTAGGCGCTGAGCTTGGGCGGCGTGAAGGGGTGGCTGTGAAGACAGCACAAAGTCAGCTGGGTTTGCTGTCCCCAGGGCTTCCCTGCGAGGTGCTGTGAGCCCCTTAGAGCTGGCACCATCCCACCCAGCAAGTGGAAGCCTCACTGCCCTGTGCTGGGGCATTAACAGAGCTGCTCTCCTCCCAGCGCTCCCTCGCTGAGGTTATCGACCCCGGCTCTCATGCTGGACACAACGTCCTTGCAGAGTACTTTTGTTGTGCTTTCTCCAGAAAAAAAAAAAAAACCAAACAAACAAACAAAAAAAAAACAACCCTGCTGCGTTTTTTCCCTTTATGATACCTAGCCTGGGTTTTTCTTTATAATATACGGCAAACTGGTGCAGGCTAGAAATGTTTAGAATCATATTTGGAGCTGAAATACCAGCATGTTCCTACAAACGCCTTTCATTTCTCCACAAGGGCTTATGGTTTTCTTTCTTTTTGTACAAAAAAAGCACCCATTTGCCTGATTATGTCCGGGTTTCTGTAGTGTTTGCACCAGCAGAGAGAGCACCAAGCATGGCAGATAGCAGTTGATTATACTCTGTGGATATTATTCTCCCTGTATTTTTTTTAAAAGTATTTATATATATATATATATATATATATATATATATATATATATATATATATATATATATTATATATATATATATATATTTTTATATTATATATATATTTATATATTTATTATAATATATTTTTATATATAATATATATATTATACATTATATATATACTTATATATTATATATAACTACATAAACAAATATGACACATAAGTATACATTTAATAAATATCCTAAAAGATATTTAATAAATATTTTTAAAAAACAAACAGGAATTGGAGACCTGCGTGCTTGGGACTTTGAGGGCAGCTGTTAGGTAAAACAATTTAAAAAATAAAACCTCTAAGCCTCAGAAACCTTCCACTGATGACCTACATGGTGGGGTTCTGGCTGGCAAGGGCAGGGATGGTGATTTTGTAGAGGAAGAGCTGTCTTTGATCCTGGCCAATGGCGGAGTGGAGCTGGTACACAGGCTGTCCCCAGTTGTTTTTCTGGCAGATTTCTTCTAAGACCTATAAGGGAAATAAAAAAAAAAACCCACCAGGATTTGTGCTGGGCTTAATTGCTGTGCAGAAGCCTCCTCACCTAGCTCCAACCCCTGTGATGAGCAGCTGCCTTCCCTCAAAGGTTTTCAGGAAGTCCTGGAAGCTTCCTCAAAGCTTTGCAAAAACAAGAAAATAAACAGCAGACAGAACACTGCACCCTCCTTAAAGTGTAAGATTCATCTAAATGTTTTATACTTTAAGATCTGTTTAATTCCTGAAATTATTCCCTGTTCAGTTGGGCATCTGAGTCCTTTTGCTGATTAGATTATTTCAGTGTGCTTTTCTTTGAATTCTCCTCAGAAGCTTGGCCTCATGGACTTCTGTTTCAGAGGACTAAAGGAACTCGGGTTGCATTCATCCTCTCTGCTCTGCTGCCTCCCTGGTTTAGTGGGTTACAGAACACGAGGAGTCCAAATAGGCTGCTTTTTAAAAAGAAAAAAAGGTTGTGTTTCCATCCAATTAATTCCACAGGCTTCAGCAGGCAATGGCAGCTTTTTGAAATGCTGAACCACGTTGCCCTCGGCCTTGGCACAGCTGAGCCCCTGGTAATTGGGAACTGCTGTCCAGAAACACTCCTGCTTTGGCTTGGGATTCACGAGTTTTTAACCCTCTGGCTGTGTGCTGTCCCAGCTGGGTTTGGTCACCTACCATTAAACCAGGTCGATCTGATCTGGCCTTGAGCATTTCCAGGGAAGGGGCAGCCACAGCTTCTCTGAAAAACCTGTGCCAGAGCCTCACCCCCAGCACAGCTGAGAATTTCATCCCAATATCCCAGCTATCCCTGCCTTCTGGTAGTGGGAAGCCATTCCCTGTGTCCTGCCACTTGAGGCCCTTATAAAGTCTCTCTCCATCTTTCTTGCATCCTCTTCAGGCACTGGAAGGCCACAATTAGGTCACCCTGAAGTCTTGCTGTGGTCTACCTCATTTACAGCTCACGCTTGAATGGATTTAAAACTAAAAAGTAAAATTTAAAGCTCACTGCTGCTTTTAATTTTGCCACCACAGCTCCAGCCAAAGTTTAGTGTCTTACAGTGTAAAATGCTTCATTATATAGCTCAGTTCTCAATTTCAACAGTTCATTTTTTCACTGTGGCACCACTTGTTCCCTGCTGTCCCGACTCCTTTATAATGTTGGTTTTATAAAAATTAATTTCACCTGCCCTAAGGCCCTGCAGAACCATTCCAGGAATTTCACACCTCTTGTAGAAGGTGGCCCTACCCATGGCATGAGTTGTCTAGGTGAACTTTAAGGTCCCTTCCAACCCAAACCATTCTTTGATTCTGTGATTTGCAGATGATATAGAGTAAGGGGGCCTTCACAGGATGGAAAAAAATCCCACCAGTCGGTTTTCTGGGAGAAACCAAGGATGTTTCCATAAACTTTGGCAAAATGGATGCTGTGGCAATTTAAATCTTAAGAGGCAAAGACATGCTTCAAAATTCAGGGTGAAGCTGATTTCTCGTGTTGCTCTGCACAATATAAGGGGGAAAAAGAGTTACTGTCAGAGCTAGGCATTCAGAAACTCAGGGAATTTATTCTGGATTCTTCTCAGCCCTCATCCATCCATCTGCATCAACACACACAACGAAATCAAAAGTTCCCTTGAGCCAGCAGTTTCTGTGTTAGGCTGGGTTATGTCAACACTTCTTTTACCATAAATGATTGGAAAATGTGCATTATTTTTATACACACGTGCACTGCTCCCTGGTGAAGCCCCAGGTGATGCATTTCACCTATCAAACCCATCTTGTGTGGGAATTCCTCAGCCTGCAGTGCTTTTATGGCATGAACAGCCAGAACTGGGTGAAGGCATTCATGACAACTCTCCTCTGACACTCCCAGTGACCTCAGAGCTCTTCTCCAATCTCAGGGGTTGTTTGGGTCAGGATGACCCTGAGATATATAAAATCTGCTGTCTCCAAACCCTGCTGCTGAAGGAATGAGTAGAAAGTCTTCTGCTGATGCTCTCAAGGTTGTTTTGTTGTTTCTTATCTCAGATATTTTCTGTCTGGGCTGCCCAGGTCTGTTCAGCAGGGCAGCCCCAGGCACACTCTCTGCCCCTGGGGCAGGCACTGTTTTTTATGCTACAAACTACGTGTTAGTTATTTACAGTTATGATCCAATGCCTATCACCTGTGTTAGACAGTTACATTCTACTCCAATCCAATCCCCAAGTGCCAACATCACCAAGAAGATGGGGGTTAGGAAGAAGAAGGAAGGAGGACAGGACAACGCCCAAGTCCCTCCACCTTGCCCCCTAAGCCCCTATGGTAAGATCCCCAAAATTTCCCTTTTCACTCTACAACTACTACTATCATGCTATCTAGAACTTTGTGACCTTTAATTCCTCATTCACAGGTGGTAATTTGTTCCATGGATCAAACTCAAAGCTGTAGGGGTCCTACCCCCCTGCCAGGGTTTTTGAGCCCCTTGGCTGGAGCTGGGATCATCCAGGGCTGTCAGAGACATCCTGGGTTCCAACACTCCGACCCCAACCATTCCACGAGAGCAGGCAGGCAGGTGGATATTGCAACATGCAGCGGGTACCACTCATTCCTTAATGTCCTTTGAGACCCAAGAAGGGATTTATTTACCCGGATTCAACACAGGGCCTGTTATCCCGACACATCCTCGGGACAGGAGCGCCCTTTGTGGGGCACGTACCTGAGGGGCGAGTTTGATCCCTTGAGGCTTTAGCGTGACGTGGTTCATGGGGGTGAGCTCCATCCCTGGCAGGAGGTCGTAGAGCTTTTCCTCTCCCCTCTTGTCTCCCTTGAGGTGGTATCCACGCCCCAGACCCGGGAACGCCAGGTAGCCGCGGCCTCCCAGGCCTCGGACGCCCGCAGCCCCTACAGGTACATTCATGTAAATTTCTAGGAATGTAAGAAGGCATTAAACCGAATCAAATCACGGGAAAAAAGGACCCTGATTCTCGCTGAAATGGAAAAGTTAGCCTCGCTTGCTGGGAGGATTGGGAAGCAGGTGGGCGGGAGGTCCCGTGGCCTGGTGGTGGGATGACACTGACACCTTTTCTTGGATAGGTGAGGGGGTTTGGGGAAAAACTGCTTCTTTCTGCCTGTTTTCCATCTTCCCTGGTCAGTTTTGATTTCAGGACAGCTTTTTTACCCGACTTTGTAGAGGGGACAGCTGGCATCTTTTGTTACCCACCAGTGTAATTTCACCTTGAAGAATTCACAGCCTACTCAATTTCATCCCTATATGAACAAAAATCCTTTTTGGTTTTGCCCTGTTACACTTCCATTTTTTCTCAGGGATCCCTGCTTGGGAGTCTGGGGAGAGCATGAGGCAGGAGATGGGTGGGGAGCTATCACATCTGCTCCTTTCCTAATGTAACCTTTAGAGGAGCTGGTTCACCTGTGCTGGGAAAAACCTTGAGGAACAAGGGGGATTCCTGCTGCCCTGTCTCCTTCCTGAAGAAGGGACAAAAACTGACCATCAGGATCCTTGCCAGGATTACCAAGGTGCCACACAGGATCCCAGCCTGCTGTGGGACTTGGCTTGTGGGACACAAGGCATCATCTTGGGAAGGGAGATCATATGACAGAGTTATTTCTTTGCCAGCCCCAAACTTATGTGTGAACTGACCAAATGATGTCTGTATTGGCATTTAATTTGGGGGTACCTGAGTGTGGGGATTTGATTTGGTTCTTAGCAGGGTCACCCCAGAGTTTTCAGAAATACTCTCTTTTGTCCATAGATTGAATTAATTAAAATAATTATTATAAAGTTAACAGTCCCTCAGAAGGGGGCCTCTACCTCCCAGAGCATAGTTTGATTCCCTACCCTGCCCCACGGCAATGTGACTTCCTTGGAAAACTCCATGGCTTTGGGTCAGAAAACACCAGGACTGGTAAAATTTTCCCTGCAACTTTCAAAGCAAAGAGGGAACATAGCGGTGGTTTGCTCTGGGAGTCAGCTCTGAAGGGGGAAAGGAAAAGTCTTTTATTTGGTCTTCCCTGCTGGGGCAAAACCAGGAGGATTTGTGGGTTATTTACACTGGACTGAGTGATGCCTTCAGTTTTAAGTTCTTTTCTGCTTTGGTGTGTAGCTTTTAGCTTTTATATTAAGGGTTACTAGGATCTTTTCACAGGGGGGTGAGGGCAAAACAATCCTATTCCTATTCCAGCTAGGGACTCTGTTCAAACTTCAGGCCTGAAGCATAAGCAATGTGAAAAGAGGGGAGCAGGCGAGCAAGCAAGCAAGCAGGATGAAACTTCATAATTTGAGGTTATTAATTGGACAGACTAAAACATATAAAAATGTGAGATGTCGTGACCAAGCCCTCTTTTGCTTCCACCTTGGGGCCATCTGGGCAGAGCTGTGGCACTGCTGTTGCCAGGGTGTGGCCTTTGAAGGCACCTCACTAAATATCCACTTTATTCTTCTTAACTCTGCCTAGCCTCTCAAGGGGGTAAGGAAAAGTCTTTTATTTGGTCTTCCCTGCTGGGGCAAAACCAGGAGGGTTCATGGGTTATTTACACTGGATTGAGTGATGCCTTAAATTTTAAGTTCTCTTCTGCTTTGGTGTGTGGCTTTTAGCTCTATATTAAGGGTTATTACAAGGTGGTGAAGACAAAACAGCCTTATTCCATCTGGACTGATGGCAACCTAGAAGGTCCTTCCAGGAAAGCTGGTATTATTTTTTCAAGCCTTTGTGACAGACAGAGCCTAAACCCCGTGTCTTCCACCCCTTCCTGAGCGGGATCCAGGGTCACCAACGCGCGTCTGGGGCAGAGCTGCCCACGTTGCGAGACCCGTGGGCACTCACCTCGGATGGAGGGGGGCCGGAGGACGCTCCTGCTGCCCAGTCCCTTGGAGGCGGGGAAGGGCAGGCTGGGGATGGCCGCGTAGGCCTGGGGCGCGTAGAAGACCGGGGCGCCCAGGTAGGCGGTGGCGGCGGGGTCGTACAGGTGGCCCAGGGCATAGGCGTAGTCGCCCTGCAGCGCCGGGGCCCGGCCGCCCGTGCCGCGCGTGTACCTCACGTAACTGTCCTTGTCCACGGGCTTGGCCAATGTCACCTCGATGGGGGACCCGTCCAGCACCTTCGTGGTGTTACAAATACATGGTTTGGTGTTGGCTTTTCGCAAATGTTGGAATGTTTGTTGTGAGGATGATGGTTTTTTCTCTAGTTTTTACTGTGTTTTAACTGCCTGAATAAACGTATAAAGTTTTTTTTTCTTTGCTGTAGTTTAGAATTTAAGTGTAAGAATTAAGAATTTTAAGTGCAATGATTAAGAATTAAGAATTTAAGAATTTCAGCTGCCTGAATAGACAACTTCCAAAAGAGGCCCAAGTGACTCTCAGCATTCGCCGCTTGTGAAAAAGAGACCAAAGCCCAAATCAAAATATAAGAACCGAATAAAAGTGGAACTGTGTTTGATGGACCCAAAGAATGTATGTACAGAACAGTTCCTAGAAAAGTGAATGTGCATAAATCCATAAATAAAGAACAGTGTAAAAAGAGGAGGTTCCAAAACACCAGTGTGCTCTTGGCAGAGCCCCAAGGCACCCGGCCGGCCGTATTAGCTTTTACCTTATTCTATTTCTCTTATTGTCTCTATTAAACATTTTTAAATTTTACCAAGAAAGTGACCTTTGTTTTTCACAGTGAAGAGGAGCACGGGATGAGCACAGTGGTCAAAACGTTGAAATCCCACCTATGGAAAAACTGCCCCCACATCCTAATGGGATGGGGAGATGGAGGTAACCACCCCAAAAAAGCCCCCGAAGCTCTCTCACACAGGTTAGGTGAGGGCTTAACCTGAGAGCACCCAGCCCTGGCCCCAGCTGGGAGAGGCTCCTTCAGCAAAGCCTTCAAAAGGCCTCGCTTCCCTGCAAAGCAGCTCATAAGCTGGCGAGATTCCGTGTGCTCCCGTGGAGAACAGCAGCGGCACTAAAAATAGGAGCGGGGTTAACACCTCTTTGGGAACAGCTCCGGCTTCACAGTGAATTACATGCAGTGCAGGAAGGGCTAAATTCAGCAGCCTCCTCGCAAATCCGCATCTGAATTTGGAGCAGATGTTTGGGCTGACCTCGTTTGTCCCAGTTTGCCATTCACACGCTGCCCTGCCAGTGTTTTCGTTGGCAGACTGGAACAAGGATGTGAGTGTGAGCCAGGGGGGATGGTAACCCCCTTTCCTAGCTCTTCTTTCAGCTTTTCCTTTTTTTTTTTTTCTTCATCTGAGCAATGAGCTAGAGCCAGGCAAACACTTAGGACAAATACAAGGAGCCAAAATGAATCATTTGTGTACAACAGAGCTGCTGAAAAACAAATTCAGGAGTATAAAAGCAACCAGGAAAGAGAAAATTGGGATAACACCTCTGGGAGGGTTTTGGAGCTAATAAAGCAGGTGGCTTTGTATAATATACTGCACCCTAATCCCAGGAATTAACATTTACAGCAGCTTTACCTTCCCATTCAACGCTTTCATGGCCTCCACTGCATGTTCTCTTTTATTAAAGTGCACAAAGGCGTAGTCTCTAATTTTCTTTACTCTCTCCACTGCACCTGTGGAAAACATTGGAATATTAGTGGGAAGTGTGGATTACTCAGAAAACAGAGAT
The DNA here is from genome assembly GCA_032173965.1 of Sitta carolinensis. Taxonomy (NCBI): domain Eukaryota; kingdom Metazoa; phylum Chordata; class Aves; order Passeriformes; family Sittidae; genus Sitta; species Sitta carolinensis. The sequence continues at coordinate 60,654 of CM063287.1, read as the reverse complement.
CTGAAAGAGTGGGTCTGTCAGCTCATGAGCCCCTGGAGAGCAAAGGCTGAGCAAGGGTAGCAGAACAAGAGGCCAGCGTCCCCTCACCTCTTTGGATGCATATTCCACAGGAAAATCAATATAAAATGGTTGTAGTGTTTCAAGGCAAACTATAAGGTTTTGGGATCAGACACCAGTAAGACTCCCATTAAACTGGCGTGGTTTCCTCCTGTCCAAACCGTTCTCTTGGACACTACTTTTGGTCCTGTGTCTCCCTTCTATGACAGACCATGCACCAGCTGTGGGAACATCCCCATGTGATCCTCATCTCCCTGCTTTTATATGTGCTTTGGAAGCAGCTTCAGGAAAGTTGATGTTTTTGCCATAAAACAAGGCGGTTTTTCTCCTTGACAGCCAGCTCAGGAAGAATGAACAGACAACTGTGCCCAGGACAGAGCAGCCCAGGGCACTGGAATGGGCTGGGGCTGATGGGGCAGCAGAAACAGCCTCTCCCTAGGAACCAGCCTTTTCCGTGGTAGTGGGGCTTCCCTGGATGCCCCAATTCACCTGGACACGGCCCTAGTCAGGCTCTGCAGCTGAGGGTTTGCCCTTCTGGGATCAGGCTTGGCTTGGAGAATCTTTCTTCCAGCCTGAATCTTTCTTACATCCAATTTACCCGAAGTAATTCAAGTGTAAATGACTTCTTGTTCTTCGTTCCTAAGTCCATCCCCCCACAGTTTTCCCTTTCCCTTGCCAGCTGCTCTGCTGCCAGGAACTCATTCTCTGCACTGAGGAGTCTGTCTCCAAAATAACCCCACCAGTCCTGTTCCCCATGGCCACAACCTTCAGCCATTCCTTTAATTCCTCATCTTCTCTGCTCCTGTGCCTTGGGAACACACAATATCAGGCAGCCCAGCCTCCTGTAAAACCCCCAAAATATCCCTTGGAAACATGGTTAAGGGATGCTGAAAAACTCTTCTATTGGCTTCTTACCTCCTAAAGCTGAACAGGTGCACAGGGAAATGTCATATTACCACAAAATGCACTTAGGAAAATGCAGGAGGAAACAAATTTCTTTGGTGTTCAGGGGGATTCATTAGGAGCTGCAGAGGGCTAAATGAGAATGTCCCAGCCTACATCCCAAGTAGGCTGCCTTGGAATGACACAGGGATGGTAGAGTAGTACTTTGTGTCCTTCTGGGACAGAGGATGATTTTCCTGAATTTATGTGAGTTATATTCTGATGCTTTGTTTACCAGTGGAAGCCTTACCGAACTTCGCTGTGTTTTGAATATCCCCCTCTGCCTCCTGGAGAACATTCCAGCCTCTGCTGGGCCAAGCAAATGTGATCCCCACCCTTGGGTCAGCTTCATGGAGAGCCCATCTGTGGGACATTAGAGAGGGAGCATCGACCCTCCAGCCCTTTGGGACAGCACAATCTTCCTGCTGGGAACTCTACCAGGCAGGAGGAATCTCCTCAGGATTCCTAGGGAGCGAGGGCAGGGCTTTTCAGAGAGACAGCTCTACAGAAGTCATCAGGCTGTGAGTTTGGCACAGATTGAAGGGGTGCTCCTTGTACTAGATCCCAACTTGAGGAGCACAAGCAGCGTTCCTGGTCCTGTCTGTGGAGCCTGCAGAGATGTGGCAATTCCTGTGTTATAGGGACCTCTGGATCACTTTTTACTGGATAACTTATTGATGTCAAAACAGCTTCTAAATGCCTTGGAGCCAAGGTAATTTCAGCTAAGTAGTGCTGAAATGTGGCTCAGTGAGTGAGGTAGAGAACCATGGCAGGGCAATGAATCATTTCAGATCCTTGCTGCCATTTTTTTATCTCACTATAACTTAAACTGCATTTTCTCTCCCCAAAGCTGGAAGTTTTGCTGCTCTAATGCAGCCATTCCTGATTTTAGCCACCAACATAAAAGCTGTCCTTTAAAAAAAATAAAAAAAAATCCAATATGAATGCTGAAATGATAAGAGGAAAATAAAAGATGATGCAGAACTACTGTTGTTATAGTAGAAAACTTCTTAGGAGAAAAGCAGATGACCGTCACCAAAGTGTCTGAAGGCCACAAATGTGTTTCTGGGGAATGTGAGCTTGTTCAAAGCTCAGGAGCAAAACTAGGTAAATAAAAGAAGGAAAAGAAGTTCATAAATAAAAGAAGTTCAGAGAGTGAGATAACATAAATTTAACTCAGGGGTAAAATGGGGTCTGCAACAGTTCGATGGTGGCCAAAAGTATGAGCCAGAAATGCTGGAAGGACACAAGAAAAAACTTGTGAAGACCTTTGCATTGCAGCCTAGTCCAGAAAAAGGCATGCACAGAGCAGAAATGAGAAGTTAGTGGAGGAAAAATGAAGCTCTGCAGCGTATTTTAAAAAATTAATAGAAGGAAGCTAACAGGAGTGAGATGAAAGGAGATTTCCCATTGCCAAGAAGCAGTTCCTAATGCCTAATGGACTGTGTGACTTGCAGGGCTGCAGAAATGGGTTATTTTTACTTTGTTGGTTTTGGGTGGAATTTCCTAAAGCTGGAGCAACTCAGAAGTAAAATCTCCTTTGAAAGCCAACAGGATTTTTATTCCCAATTGATCTCCCTGCTCTTTTTGAAAAATCTCACCCTAAGTGCATGTAAGATACGCCACAAAGGAATATTAAATTAAATGGAAAGCACTAATTATTCACCAATTTACACGAGGACTGGGGGGGATGTATGAAAATTAGTTCAGAATTTAGACAGAACAGATAAAAAGGAGTTGTACTAAATCACTCTATTTTTATCACCATCCCTTGCCACAGAAGAATGCTGAAGTCACCCAGCTGCTTCACCAACTCTTTGTAAGAAAGACTAAATGATTCCAAAGCATTTTGATGACACAGGGCAACCCCATGCAGCATTTTGGGTCTCCTCCAGTTGCCAATTGTTGGAATTGAAAATGCAGAGAGCTCTGAGAACACTGGGCCTGCAGGCCAAAGCTTAGAATTAAATACGGGATTTGATTTGAGACCGTGGAAAAGGCTGCCTAGTTTAGATACTAGAAGCAAACAAGTAGATTTGTAGTTTAAGCAGAAACATGTTAAGCTAGGTGAGAATCATGGTTTAGAGTTTAAGATATAGAAAACTGAGAAGTACTTATAAAGGTAATAAGAAGTTTTAGAGTGCAGTATTGTAAGCTATTTGTGACTCTAATTGGTTAAGCGAGCCTGTGCTGTGGCAAAACATGTAAAACAAAATAATTAACCATTGGGTTAAAAATGCAAATAACTTTTGTGGCAGTATTTTATTTGTTAATAGATCTTTAAAAGGTCTTGTAACTAGAGGTCTTGTGACCTTCTGAACCATGTGGTGAAGATGCAAGCTGAACTCATCCTTCTCGCCCGTGTAGAAGATAAGAAAAAATAAATCACACCATCAAAAGCAACTCAGAAGTCCTGTCTCTAATATATAAAATTCCCAAACAGCCAATCATCCTCCTTCATGCTGGCTGTAGCTGGGGATTGAGCAGATTAATGCCATGGATGGCATTTTGGGTGGGAGCCTTCAGCCTCACGGCAATTTTTGTGGCATTTGGCAGGAACATTTCACAGCAGAAATCCAGCTATTTTTATCTCTTGTGGCATTTTAGGAAGGCAGAAATATTTCCACTGGTAGCCCCTGTTTAGGAGGCACAGCAGCAGCAGGATCCTACCTGGTTTGATGCTGTTGAACTCCTTCTCTATGGTCTCCTCGGTGGTGGAGAGCATGAGGTTCCTGACGTAGAGGATCTTCACTGAGGACATGGTGTCCTCATCCACCTCAACCTCTGGCTCTGCCCAGTCCACAGCGATGGGGTGTCCCCACAGCTGGATCCTTCCTTTAAGGGAATGGGCATGGTCAATGCTGGGGGGCTTTGCTTCCTCTCACTCCTGCTCTCACTCTATCTCACAACAGAACAGGCCAAATTCTACAAATATAACCAAAAAAAAAAAAAAAAAAAAGGCTTCCTAGCTCCAAGCACTGCTGCTGCATCAGCTCCCTTCCAAAAACAGATGGTCACACTTGGAATGGCCTCCTGCAAATACCTTTGGAACCTCCAGAACTGAAAAAAGTGTAAATATGGAATAATTCACTTTAAGCTTGCATTTCCTGGAGTGCTCCCTAAAGGGAAATATTTTAATGCACTTATAAAAGTCCCTTTTGGCCAGCAAAGTCTCATTCCCTTGATACCAGAACAGGGATCCTGAAGTCCCAGCAGGATGGAACAAAACATCAAAAGCAAGGATATCTCTGTGTGTGTTTGAATTCATTTGGGGGAAGCTGCAGCATAAGAAAGGCAGGACACAAAAAGTCCCAATGCATAAAACAGGGTGTGAGGGTGGAGGATAAACCCAGGGGCTCTGTGCACACTGGACTGAGCTGCTGAGGGGCAGGGAAGAAAAAGAGCAAATAATTCCCGTTGCTGAATGGCTGATGATGCAGTTGGGTTTGTGTCCCCACTCCTCGAGGCCCAACTCCTGATTCAAAGGCACCTGATGTGAGACTTTCACTGAACTCGAGGGGAATTTTCAGAAGTCCGTATTTCTTTCTGTCTGCATGCACGTGTATTACCAAGGTTGCCATTTCAGATTTGTCATTAAATTTTGATTAAGTCGGATTTATGGTTCTGTTGCACTTACAGAAAATTCTATTGAATCGTTTTAGAGGTGCTAAATTGGCCAATTTATTAAGAACTGCTAGTGTTGATTAGATATTGTTATGAATAATAAACCACAATTAGGCTTTGTTATGAATGACAAACTATTCAGACCTAAATTGTTGAGCCAGTCTGAGGCTGAGATTGGCATGGGCGTTTATTCTGGCAGGATTCAACCCTTGGAATCCTTTACTTTTTCCTTCCTCACCCTTTTGCCTCCCTGGTCTCCACATGTATCATTCCGGATTGCTTTAATCTGCTATTTCTTTGACTGCTTTATCTGTACAGAAAGTAATAGAGTGACCCTCGCCTCAAAACCTGCCATGCCTTCACAAATTTATATCAAAACTGCTTTTGCCCAGACCTTGCTGGGGGCTCTTTAAGTGACCTAAACCCCACATTTGCAGCTGACAGGACAAAGAAAATCCTGCGAAACACTCTTTGCCAGATGTGAAAAGACATCTTTGCTTGGACAACCCATTTAAGAGGGGTGAGAGCTCCAAAATGAGAGGGTGAGGATAGAATTTGGAGAAGTGTAAATGATCAAACCCAATGGAAAGCTGCTGTTTCCTTGGAGTCCCTTGTGGATGAGCTGGGATTTGTGGAGCGAGGCCTGAGCTGCTCTTCAGCTTTCAGCACAGCACAGATCTGAGCTGTCCGCAACCAGAGATAAAGGCAGGGCTGCTCACAGTTCTGTGCCCCTTCCTGAATTGCTGTTTTTAGTTCAAAGGTGGAAATAACAAACTGGTTGACTTGCAGCAAGAAGCTAAGCTTGGTGCCTCTCTCTTGCTGAAAACCAGTCTGTCTCCATGCTCCTGTATAGCCAGAGACAGGACAAAAATTAAATTTTTTAATAAAAGCTCTCAATTTTTGAGCACTTTATCTACAGAGCTCCCTCAAAGAACAATGAGGTTCGGTTTAAAGGAAGCATCTGATAATGATATTCGATCTCACATCCGCTGGAGACACATTTAGCTCAGGCTTGAAACTTTTTTCCCAGTTCCTGCCCTATGCTTGAGACTTCAGGAGACTGTCTCCTGCTCAGGCCTTTGGAATTCCTTAAACTGTGTACCGAGATATCCCTAAACTGGAAATTCCTCATGCATTGCACTTGTCTGCTCAAGGCTCTGAGTTCCTCCCATCTGTCTCTCTATCTTTGCTCAGGATTTCAAGTGCTCTGCCTGCTCCTGCCTTCCTTTCCCACATAAAAACCATGGGAAAGTCGTGCTGAAGCCCAGAATGTGCTCCCATCAGAGAGATGCTTAAACTGAGGAAGAAAATGCTGAATAAAAGGAAAAAATGTTAGTGTGACATGTCTCCCAGCAGAAAAGCAAATTCAGTGCTCAAAATCATATTCATTTTCTAAACAAGAAGAAAAAAAGAATTTAAGTGATGCAGGGTATTTCATGTATAAAACAGGTGAGAAAAGGCTGGTGGTTGTGAACAAATTTCAAACCCCAAGGTTTGTTGGATGCTTTCACCAGCCAGTGACCTGTGTTCAACAAAGCAGTACAGGAGCATAAGAAAGCAAGAGAAAATCGGTGAAAACCCTGCAAATGCACTTAATGTTAAGTGACTTCTTCACCTAATACCTGCTAAACATCTCTCTCCATCCCAATGGTCTTTGGCTTTCTCCCAGTGCTGAATTTCGGATTTTCTCTATAGCAATTCCCTGTTCCAAGTGGGTTTTTTTTCCCAAAATACCAGTTTTCAGCCCATGCTGCAGCCTGAACCTGCTTCCTTGAGAGGCCATAAACGAGTCTCTATTTCATGTTTAACCCAAGACAAGCACAGGGCCAAGCACATCCCACAGCAGAGCTGCATGGACACACTCAGCTAAACCCACCTGGCTGGGCTTTTAATAACCCCAAGCTCCTGAAGGACAGCCATGGCTCATCAGCAGGGTGCTGCAGCAGGGCCTGCAGTGAATCCCACACCCCATGGTGGTGCCAGGGCACCTCCTGGCTCTGGGTGTCTCTAGCACAAATCTGCTCTCTGAGGGTATGTTGTCCCTGAAAATCAGCCTTCAGATTTGTTTTAGTATGATGGAGTCAGTTCTCATGAATTGTAAGATAAACAAGGATCGTGTTTGCATTCCTTTGTGAAAAGATACCACCTGATGGACTTCTCAAGTGACCAGTGGAGACAGAGAGGTGGGAACTTCTCTATCCAATCTCTGCTCACTGTCCAGAAACTGATAGATACGAGGCCAACAATAGAGAGTTCTTCTCTTCTTCTCTGCCTGAACCCCTGTTGTGTGTGTATCTGTGTTCCCTCTCTGTGTCACAGTAACAAGGGCACAAAACCCAGCCACGTCCACTCCCTTGGGTCCCCCAGCGGTTCTGTCAGCACAGCACAGGTGACCCTGGAGCTGAGGCCAGCCCTCCCCATCCCTGCTCACCTGGGAGCAGCTTCCTCCTGGCCATGGCTGCTGCCCGGTGGCTCTCGTACTCCACGAAGGCAAAGCCCCTGTTCTTGGTTTTGTCGGCTGCGCTGGGGTACACGATGACGTCCACGACGCCGTCCGTGACCTTCTTCATCTCCACCAGGATCTCCTCCCTCTTCTTGGTTTTGGGGATGCCCCCCACGAACAGGCGGCAGTTGTCCACGCTGGCACAGACCCCCAGGAGTCTGCCGTTCCTGAAACAGCACAGCTGCTTTGTCAGGAGCTCTCTCAGCTTCCCAAGAGAGGGCAAGGCTAAAGCAAAGCCCCTCTTCTGTCCCAAAACACAAGGCCGAACACAAGGCTTCAGGGTCAGCTGCTCTTTGGGATATTCCAGCTGTTTGTTTTATTCAGTGCAAAAGCTGCCACTTTGACATCCAAGTCAGGCAGCACAGCTGGAATGAAGGATTTGAGGGAGAAACCAAAGCCAAATTTTGCTTTTCCTACTTGAGATTCTCCCTTTTGCTGCCACCAGGCAACTGCACCTCCCAACCCATCTCCCTGTGCTGTCACCAGTGGCCTGTGGCTTCCCACTCACCTCATGACTGAGGTCCTGGGGGAAGAAAATCCCTTGTCATGGAGAGGCACCATTTGAGCATTCACCAATAGGCACCACTTGAGGATTCACCAACAGGCACCATTTGAGGATTCAAAAATGACAACTTTTGAGCAGACCCCAAAATAAAAACTTCCTTTGCTCACCTCTTTGGGGTCAAAGTATCTCTTAGAGGCCTGGAGAAGTGCAAAATTTCTTTAGAGGAGAATTTGGAATCAGGGAAGGAAGTGGTGGAGGTGCATGAAGCCTGATCCCTAAGACCTTCCAACCTCTGCTACAAATGACATCTCCAAGACCTCCATGTGCCTTGATCCACTCAAAGCAGTTCACAACCCTTTTTTTTTTTTTTTTTTTTTAATTAAAAAAGCCATACTATTGCCAGCATAGTTTATCCCAAAAGGTTTTGAAGCACAGGCATCAACTCATCACACTTTGAACTGGCAAAAAATATTTAGTGTGGTTGAAATCCAACCAACACATTCTGATGGGCCCATCTGTTGCTAATTTTTGGGTGTTTTGTTCCCAATTTTTAGTCACAAACATGAGGGCTTTTTCTGTTCCTTTCTATTAGGAAATGTCACTGTTTTTCCAATTGGTTTCCATCCTATTTCACCATTTTTTTGCAATTGCTTCATCTCCCTGAACATATCTGCACAATCTGTCACAAGGCAGACTGTGAATAGAATAAATCAACAACAAACAACCTGAGGGGAACATAATAAACAGCGCTGTTTAGAGGAAAGTTAATTTGATCCAAAGTAGAATATTTTTTCCAATATTCTGACAGATTTTTTTTTTTATTTTATTTTTTTATTTTGTGAGGAAGAAATTTCCTGTGAAAGACGCTGGCTTTGATGAGCAGTGACTGCACAGGGAGACAGGAGGAGACTTCCCCTCAAAACACAGGGATCTAAATAACCTTGCTCTGAGCTGCTGGGAAAAATATCCCTTACATGCCATAACAGATGGATATATGTGATTTAAAGTTGCTTTGATTACCTGATTTCATAATTATTGAGTGTCTTAATCGCATTCTTGGCCTCCTGTTTATTGGAGAAGGTCACAAAGGCGTAGCCCCTGTTGTTGCCATTGAAGTCCATCATCATCCTCATCTCATAGATTTTGCCAATCTGCCAAGTGAGAGAGATTTGTCAGCAAGGTGGGAGGGCTCAAAGAAGACTGGAATTTTAAAGCCCACATAGTTCCAGTTCCGTGGGCACCGACACCTTCCATTGATCAGATTGCTCCAAGTCCTGCCCTGCCTGGCCTTGGAATCAGCCCAGTTCAGCTCTGAAATGCAGCTCTGACCCTCAGTAGCTCATCAGCTGCCATCAAGCCTCACCTTTTCACAGAGGGGGATAAGTTCATCCTCAAAGAGGTCTCGGGGTAGTTTCCCGATGAAGATCTCACAGCCCCTCTCTGGTGGAGGGCCATCCCAGCCCGGTGGTGGTCCCCCATATTTCCTCTGCCCATTTTCCTGCCGTGGAGGAAAAGAAAAGAAAGGTTCAGCTATCAACCGAGTTGGTTGGATCAAACCAACTCAGACTCTGGGAATGACCCTTGAGGCAGACACTCTCCTTCCCTTCAGCTCCTCACAGATCCAGCAGGGACAACACAGTGTCCTACTGCCAAGGCTGGGATACTTCCAAAGTCCAAGTGCAGACAGCCAGGTAACTCCTTGGAAAATGGAAATCCTCCTGGCTCTGGCAGGGGAATCTCCATGGGCTGTGTTAGTTTGGAACACTTACAAAATTTATAACTGGTCTTGATTTTCATTCAGTCCGAGGATGACACCTGTCCACCCAAGAGGTCCTTCTGGCAGAGAGCAAATCTTGGCCTCCAATGATATTCAAGGGGGTGAAGGCTAGTCAGTATTTCCTTTTTGGTCTCCTTTTGCTAGACGAGTGGTCTCTGTTTTCCTCTCCTCTCCTCTCCTCTCCTCTCTCTCCTCTCCTCTCTCTCCTCTCCTCTCCTCTCCTCTTCCTCTCCTCTCCTCTCCTCTTCCTCTCCTCTCCTCTCCTCTCCTCTCCTCTCCTCTCCTCTCCTCTCCTCCTCTCCTCTCTCTCCTCCTCCTCTCCTCTCCTCTCCTCTCCTTCCTCTCCTTCCCATTCCTGGCTTTCCTTCCCTCCTGTTCCTGGCTTTCCTTCCCTCCCCCTACAGTGACTCCCTGCTTCCACAGCAGCTGTGGCTCCAGTAATTTTTCCATTTTTGGCTCCCTGACCCTTTCTTTAGTCACTTCCCATTCTAGGATTGTTCCAGGAAAGCAAATGCCTTGTACAGCTGATTTAAGAGGACTGTAAACAAACAGAGATCCTCACAAGAAAACAGGAATATATCACAAACCCTTTCAATTTTCTCAAGTCTAGAACAGGCCCTGAATTATCCATTCTAATTCCAGTTTTTCCAATGTTTTCAGCAGCATCCTGAGGACATTTGATTTTATGTCTGCACTGGTGTGTGAGGGGACACAGCAAGAAATAAACCCTTCCTTCAGTTTGCAGTGTCTTTGTTTGTGGCTGGAACGGAGCACCTCAACAAACTCTTCTTGACAAGGTGCCTGGAGGGAAGGTGGACATCAGCCACTTCACAAAAAATGAACGACCCAGATGTGCACTGAGGAAGATGTTTGGCTGCACCCACAGACAGGCTGGGAGAAAAATCCCTAAGGTACAGGAAAATTGTGACGGGGGGAAGAGAGAAAAAGATAAAATAGCAAGCTCGGAATGGAAAAGGAAAGGAGAGAGAATAGCAAGAATATGTTGAAATGTGTGGGGGATTGGGAGCTGAAATATGTGCTTTAGGAGTGAGCTTTGCCAGGTGTGACAGTGGGAAAAACTGAACACCAGGATAATTCCAAGGCCAGGTTGTACAGGGATTAACCTGGGCCAGTGGAAGGTGTCCCTGCCCATGGCATGGGGCTGGAAGCAGATAGGCTTTAAAGGAACTTCCCAACCCCTCTGATTCTAAGATAGCCACAGTAAACCTAAGACATACAGAAGTCCCTTATCTTATGGGCCAGGTACAGCAGAAAGGCTCCTCAAGGGCACCAAACACAGCTGCTGGCCTGGTCCTGGAATGTGCTTTTTCCCAGGAATTTCAGCTTGTGCTTGGGGCTGTTGTGCCCTCTAGTGCCATGTAGAACAAGGGCAGTTCCTGGCCTTCACGTGCCTAAAATCCAGTGTTTCCAGTTCCTTCTTCCAGGATGCAAGGCTGGTCATGGCAGTGCCCAGTGCTTCCCAAGGCTGAGCCTGTTTCAGTCATGGTAGCCAAGAAAGGCTTAGGTGGGTTTCAAGCTCATGCCCAGGCTCCACTTGCCCTGACCATGGGAGGTTTGGATCTTGGAGAGCTTGGAGCCTAAACTGGGAGCAAACCTTGGAGTACCATGTACCTGTGCAAGGATCTGCACAGAAAGTGACGTGCTGGACTTCTCACCTCATCCCTCTTCTGAAACTTTGCTCTGTGGGTTTTCTTTGGTTTTGAGACTCCAATCCCCATCTTTCCCAACATTTATCAGTGCTCAGGCTTGTCCTTCCCCCACCCTTATTGTAATTTCCCATCAAGCAAAGGATTCCTTGAGGAATAAGATCCTGCTTTGTCAAAGACAACACAGTGATGGTCAGCACGGATGTGAGAGAGAAACAGAGTGAAAAGGAGCAAGCCAGGAGTGATTTGGGAGCATGGATGTGCTGCTCACTCCCCCAGTGAAGCTTCAGGGTGAAGCTGGACACTGCACAAAAGGATGGGACCTTGAATTCCTACCTGGATCAAATTATATCCCGTTCGCTGAATTAACGCACGGAGGGCGGCTTCTTTCTGTGTGCCGGTCAATCCATCCCCGGATTTGTGATTTGATTCCATTGGGAGTGATTATCAGCAAAAAATCAGGTTAATTAGGGGTGCTCACTGCAATCAAATTTAAGATAAATTAAATCAATTAATATGGCTGGGAGGAGAAAGTCCACCCTCCCGAGAGAGTTTAAAGGGTCGCTCTTCCTAAATCAGTTATTTTGGAGATAAAACCAAAAGAGAACAGCAGAAGCCATGGAAAAAGCAGAAATATCTCCCTTGCTGAATGGAAATAAATAGCATTTAAACCCACAGTCAGATCTTGGGGAGATGCAAAGGGAATTTGTAGCCTTTTGGTGGTGTCTCAGGAGGAAAAAATATGTAAGTACCTAATCCTGCACTTGATTACACAACAATGAGTCCTTCAGGCCTCGTGTGATGCTGACACTGGGGAGGCAACCTTGTACCAGCCATGTCCAGCACTCTGTGAGAAACAGGACCCAGCTCCAAATTCAGTCCATTTTTATTTTTGAAAATAAAGAACATGGGAGAACTTTGGATTTTAGCTCAGCTCAGGGCTGGAACAACCTTGGGCTCAGACATTTTGATTCAGAGCTGCAGTTTGAGGTCATGGCTGATTCAAGATTTTTTGGTTTGGTTTGAGTTTGGGCTGAAAACATCATTAAATTGAAATCTGAATCTGAATTGGCCTACACCCTGGGAAGGGGACATTTACAACATGGATTCACTACTGGTGATTGCCTGTTTTTCCTGAATGCTGAGCTTTGAGCTGCTCCAAAATCCATTTATGAGCTCCAGGCATAAAAACAGTGAATTCTGTAGGTTCAAGGCTGAGCTTGAAGCCTCAGGCTGATGTTAAACAGCAGCCAGAGCAAAGCCAGTAACCTCCTCAGGTCCTTGCAGCCAGAGCTGAGGGCCAGTGGGACCAAGGAGTCCATGCAGAAAAAAGCTAAATTGTGTCATCCAACTTGGTTGTTACTGCCTAAAATTGCATTTTATCAATGAAAGGTGAAGGCAAGGAAAGGTGGTGCCTCCCAGGCTTGCCTGGGGAGCAAATAGGGCCAAAAGGGGCTGGGAGGGGTGAGGGGGATGAGGCACCCTGGGATGGGATGGTGGTGGGGATGCTGGGCAGAAGGGAAATCCAGAGCAGCAGGGAGGTGGAAGGAAGGAGGATTGCTGTGCCTGTACCCTGAGCTACTGCCAGATTCTAGGGAGTCCCTAAAGCATTCCCCTGCAGAGCAGTCCCTTCATGGACATAAGGTGAGCACTGCATGTAAAGAAATGCAGGTGAAGAAGTGCAGTCTATCTGGTAACAGCTGATTTTTTGAGCGTGTCATGATTCTGCAGAAATAACAGAAAAAGCCTTTCCCAGCACTCAGCTTTTAACACCAACCCCTTTTTATCAGCAGCTTTTGCAGTTCACTGAGGGAGGAGCTAAGGCTTGGCACATTACCTGCCCAGTGCTCCTATGCCTTTGCACCCTGGAAGTCTTAAACATCTGCTTTCAATTAAAAATGGATTATTCCCAGCACCCAGACTGGGGCATGAGCCCAGGTATTGGGAGGATCTGTCTTATGCTGCTCAGGCTCGAGATCCAGAGACTGTGACTCAAACACTTGCAAACAGAGGCACCTCTGTAATGCCAGATTTTGGAGCTATTTAATGCAGAGATTGGTAAGGTTCTCCTGATTTTATTCCATTTTTTCTCCCCGTGCTCCCAGGTTCTCCAGTGTTGTAATGACTACCAACATGCAGGGGCTGGGACATGGATTAGCCAATGCAACAGCTCTCTCCTGTCTCTAATTCCCAAATGAGTGCTTTCTGCAGCAGCTGGAGCCCAGTCTCTGGTTTGTTTTGCCTTTCTGAGGGCAGCAACCAAACCCTGTCGATGTTTGTGGTGTCTGTGCCTGCTGCCTCCTCCAGAGCTGGCATTCAGCAGGCACGGGGCAGCATTAGCACACTGCTGTGCAAAAACCACTTGGAGCCTTTCCCAGGCTGCTTCAGAAAGAAAAAGTGAGCGTTCAAAAAAACCCCCCCAAATCCAAACAGTTAAAATCCAGATTGGTTTTGCACCCTCCCCTGCCTGGGCAAAGAGACCCCATATCCACCCTATAGGGGCAAGTTCTGTCTCAATGCAAAGCTGGCCCCTTATATTCTGCTTTTGGAGCATCCTGGTTTCATCAGGGAACTGAGGGATCAAATTGCAGCTCTCGGTGGGTGGGTGGATGGGTCTCTCTTAGCCCTCAGAACTGGACTTGAGCGCTGCCAGGCTGGATGCCTGCAGAGCTGCAGCTTTGGATGCACCTGCACGTGGATCCTTTAAGGTCACACATCCTCTCCTGCAGGGAGGAGGGATTTCCAGGAAGGTCTCTCTCCCTCCCGGGGATGACTTCATGCTGAGCAGTGAGGACAAGCCTCGGGGCTGGCGGATGGATGGGAACAGAGCATCTCCCTGGCTGATGCCTTTCCAGCTGCAGCAATATCACTCTCTGCCTTCTGCCTTATTAGATAAGACAGCCAAGCTCTTCTGGGCTCTTCTCGTAAGGCATCCTGCAAAGACTTCAGGCTCTAGACCAGCACGTGTAGATACTGGTGCACTCCAGGATATGCTGAAGCCATCCTCTTGGAATTAGGGAGCAAGAGCATTCAAGGCTGCAAAGAAGGATTAATCACAGCCTGCTGCAAAACGCAGGCTCTGGGGGGTTTGTTAACAAAGATCTGGCTTTGATCTGTGCCTGGGGCTTCCTCATATTCCTGCCTCTGGAGAAAGCCCAGCCTGACCCACGGGAACAACTCTGCCCCATGGAAGAGGGGCAGGATGCCCATCCTCAGGGATGCTCTGACTCACCTGGAGCTGTGGAACCGGTCCTGCAGGAAGGGGGGGTCAGCTGGAGACCCCCACCCCCGAGTAACACCAGCCCCTGCCAGCCCCACTCGTGATTCCAAAGGAAGCCAGGACTGGACTGTGCACTCACACACACTTGGACAGCCCCAGGCACCAGCCGGCCACGGTTTGGCAGCCTCCCTCCGAGCAATCAATTCACACCTACTAATTACCAGCCCAGCGTCACTCACAGGTAATTTATAAGCTAAAGAGCTTTCCCTCATCAGTGGCGCTTCTCCAGGATGGAAACAGCTAACCTCTCTTTTCTTTGAGGTGTAAATCCCAACACAATAAATCCCAAGCCCAGGAAAACAGGCTTTCCATCCTGCAGTTTTCCAAGCACTTCTTCTCTCCCTCCTTCCTTCCTGCCTCCCTTGAGCCAAGAACATCTAAACACTTTTTTGGACGGGGCACTTTTTCACCTCTGCCACCCAAGAGTCCATCTCATGGAATCACAGAACCATTTAAGTTGGAAAAGCCCTCTCAGATCATCATTAACACACCACCAAACCAGTCCCCAGGTGCCACATCCATGTGTCCATCAGTGCATCCAGATGATTCACAGGATACAAATCATGGGGGGATGTTTTATTTCTGAAACTTACGGAATTCCAGCCCTTTTCCCCTGTTGCAGGCACCAGCCCCAGTCCTTCCTGCAGTGCTAGTGCGCTGGGATTTTTATTTTACCTTAAAGGAGAAGGAACTCTTGTCACCCGGAGGAAACACGATTACTTTCTCTCCCTCTTTGTTCCCTAAGCCAGAAATCAATTAGCAAATCTACCCTCACAGGGGAAAACCCCACTTCTGTGACTGCTGATGGAAAATGTGAATAACTGCAGCAAATTCAGGCGGTGCTTTCAGCACTGCTTTAAAAAAGAATCGACCCAGCCACACTTAATAGAAATAATAGTGCTGGAATTCAACCAATTTTTGAGATTTGCCCTTAAAATGGATTATCATTAACAAGGGCCACCAGGCGGAAAAGAAAAGGGAAAAAAAAAAAGGAGAGGGGCAAGTCGTATTTTGTTCAGAAGTTTAAATTGAAATTAACATCTTTGGAAGTGCAAACTATCCATATTTCCTATTTCATCCTCATCTGTGATGAAATTTTGACAATAGCACCAACTTAATCATGGTCACAAACATGAAGAAAAGGAAAGTTCTCTTTTTACCTTATATCAGAGTATCACTAGGTCTGGTTTTCCTCTCTCCACTCTCATTTAGTTTAGTTTTCTGCTGAAATTCTGAGGCACCAAGGCAAGCAAAGGTCCTTTTATACCTTGCAACCCCACATCAAGAAACAAACCTATTATGATACCACCTCTCCATGACTACTACACGTGGCTGCCTCACACCTACTACAGCACATCCTCTGGCTTTGCTCCATTCATCCAGGAGCCAAATGAATCCAGAAGCTTTTACCCCAAAAATTGTGGAAAATTTCGCTTGACTTTTGGGTTATTTGGAAGAGGAGCTGTCTCTTTCCTGAGCCAAGGGATGTCTCCCATGCTAGGATTTTTGCTGAGGGGGTGTTTGTGGGCAGAGACAGCCCCCGTGCAGCCTTTTTGGGGAAAGCTGGTTCCCGGTTCCATGAAGGAGATAACAAACCCATGTTTATCCCACAGGATCAATACAGACCTGGCTGTGCTGAGCCATTTGGACACATCTAATTATGGCCATTTTGTTTGGTCTCCCCTCAGTGCAACTGCTCCTCCCGAAGAATAACTACCTCTGAAAAGACTGGATAACAATATTCACTCTTTCCCCTAATAACCCAAATGGGTCACTAGAGAAACTATTTTCCTCTAGCTTATCAATGTTTGGGGGACATTTATTCCCTCCCTCCAGGCTCAAAGCAATATACATTCCTTTCTTTACATCCATAAACCCCAAGCATGCTTCATTTTCTTCCCCAAAACTGGAAACCTTGTGAGCTGCCCCAGCTCCTCACTGGGCTGACACACAGAGGGACGGAGTCCGATTGAGCAACGCAGCACGAGGATTTTGTCCCTTGGCTTCCCAGGGTGGGGGGGTTGTTTTCCAGCTCCAGTGGCTTCACACAAAGTGGGAACTCGCAGACATTTGCAGGAAAACAGGGCAAATTCAGAGCAGCAGGAGAGTGCTGCAGCAGATGAGCCTGGAGGAAACGTTTCATGCCTAATCCCACAAATTTTTTGCTCGGCCCCTTTTGCTTGGAACCCCTTTCCTCTTGGGCACAGTTTTTGCAGCTCTGTCACCAAATGCACACAAAATGCCCCCGAAAAGCCACTCTGTGATGCTGAGCCCAGCCTCCTTCACTGGTGTTTAATTTGCATCCCCATGTGCCAGACACTTTGAAATCATCCTTCCTTCCCTGCCTGCTCCCACCCAAAACTCCTGTTCCACCGAGGGAAAGAGCTTGGGACAAGCATTCTGTGCTGCGCAGAAACTATCCCTGCTCCTTGGAAGGGATTAGGGAAAACTGAGGGGGTGATTGCTTTTGCTTGAGAGACTGATCCGTGGCAAAGAGAAGGAGGGACACCAAGTTGGCTGGAAAGATCTCTAATGATTAAGCCTCAGAAAGTTGCACTTTACAATTCCAGAATGAATTATGGCAGGGAAAATCCCTCCTCCCTGCCTGCCTTGTCTGGCCTTGCTTTTCAGGCAAGGAGGAAAAGCAGCAAACCCCTCATTCCATGGCTTTGCCAGGTAAAAGTCATGGAAAGGCTTAGAAGGGCTCCAAAGGAGCCCTTCTGTGCCCACCCTGCTCATCCCAAACTCAACGCCAGTGGTGTGGGGCTGTGTGGGGCCAGCCAGGGGGGTCCCAGACCCCCAACCCAGCCCTGCTGCAGTGGGGCAGCTCTGGGGTGTGAGTCTGATGCTGGGTCACCGTTGGGGTGGGAGGCTCCTGATGGAGCTGCTCCTTCCCAACCCCACCAGCAGCCCCGATCCGCACATCCACTCCCTCCCCCGCAAAACCTCTGAGCCACGAGCAGCTGCCTACCTGAGCAATTTTGGAGATCACCCCCGGCAAAGAGGTCTCCTTGCCTGTGGGGAGTTTGCGACGTGTCACTGCGGTTATTCCCTAATCATCATATCAAACTCCAAAGGTTCAGCAGCCCCGGGCTGCTTTACAGTCCCGCGGGTTAAACGTTAACCCGCCCTATCTGCCAGCTCCCCGCAGGCCTTTGACCAGATAGCTGCCTCAGACAGCACCCACCAGGCTCAGCTTTCCCTAAATAAATGCAGGGCACCAAAGGCAGCTCCCAGTTTAAGGGCTGGGACCGTTCTGACACCGGTTTGCTCTGTGCCCTTCCCACCTGATCCATCCCCGGTGCTGCCACTCTTCCCAGCAGAGATACTGGGAGACAGAGATGCTGTCACACAGCCTTGTGACACTTGTGGGCTTTGCAGGAGGTTTGGATTTGCTGGAGGATGATGGCAGGAGTGAGAAATCCCTTTTGGTGGAGAAATTCCTCTTGGCGGCCTAAGCAAAGCTGTAGGTTTGCAGAAATTGCTACAAAAATGTTCTCCATTCCAAAGACTCCCAGTGAGGAAAGCCAGTGCAGGTTTTGGGAAGGCTTTGTTGCACCCAGAAAAGGCTGTGAATAAATGCAGCAGTCATGAATCTCTGCAAGGGGTGGCTTTGAGGTGGGGCAACCTCTGAGCATCCCGAGTCTGTGGTCCTTGTGCTACATGTGGTGATGCAACAGCTGAATTGAATGTTTGGATCCTTCCAAAACCCTTCTGGACCCTCACAGGAATGAAGTGGGGCACTGCAGGGCTTTAGCAGAGTGATTTCATGGAATTAGAGAGAGCCGTCAAGTTTGGAAAAGACCTTTGTGATCATCCAGCCAAACCAGCACCACCACTGCTCACCGCTAAACTTTTTTTCTCGTATGATGTGCAAGTTTAGGATCCCAGCATGGGGATCCATCCCTGGAACTGCATCCTGCTGTGGCTGTCTCTGACCTCAGAGATGGAGCACCAGCAGGCTGAGGCATGGTTTGCCATCTCAGAGCTTACCCCCACCACATGGATGCAGTCCCAGGCTACATTTGCAGCCCTGCTAAATGAAGCATTTATAATTAGGTGGTGCTGACGCTTCAGGTTTGGAAAAGTGCCATCCCTGTGTTTGCACAGCTTTAAAAGCATGAGGTGTCCCTGAGGGGGGAGATGACAGGGCCCAGGTCCCTCATGGAGAGCAGCATCTGGCTCCTTCTTCCCTGCATCACTTGGTCACCAGGGTGCTGCTCCCATTTCCTGGCCCAGACACGGGATTGCTCCCAAGGAACCATCTGCCTGTCTGGTATCCACCTTTCTGCAGAATTTAGGGGCTCAAATGCAGGTTTTGGAGCATATTCAAAGACGATAAACCCCCCCAAACAAGCCCTTCCCAACCAGTTATGAGCACCTCTCCCTGAGAAGTTTGGGACCTGCTGCTTCTCCTGATCTCAAGGGCAGATTGGGAGTGAGGGGCAGATGTAACAATGGGTTTTTTTCCTTGTCAAAGGGATTTTCCTGTCTTTAGCATGTCATCCTCTCCTGTCCTAAGGGACTGGTGGGATTTGATCACTGTGACACTGGATTTCAGACTGAAGGCTCCAGTGTGCCACTGAGCACTGCAGACTGCACAGGAAAATGAGCTGAAATCATTCAGAGACCATTGGAATGCCTCTGCCCTGAAATTGTGACAGTGGGAGGAGCAAACCAGCTCCTTCACTGGCCCAGCCCTAAAAACAGCAACGAAAAATTCTCCCTGGGGGAAGTGTGAAGTGTTGAGTGCAGGTAACAGGACTCTGATGATCTGTCAGCAAGAGGGGATGAAATGCAGGAGGCCATGGCAGGGAAATAAGGCAGTTTGGGATGGAAAGCCCCATTTTGGGGTAGAAACCAGCTGTGACTGACCCACAGGTGTGAGGGAAGCATGACCACACATATGGACATGGAAAGGTATTCTGATGCCAGAGGGGTTGGAATTTCAGCATCATTTTTTGAGGCTGTGCAGGAAGGGTGGCTGTGATGCTTTCCTGCCTGTCTCCCTCTCTCTGCCCCAGATTTTGCTCAGAAGAGGTGAAGTGATCAAGAAAGGAGATGTGACTTGTGCTCATGTTTCCTTGAAAGCCTCTCAAGAGGCAGAGTGGAGCAGCCCCAAGAGCAGGAGAACATAATTGTTTCCTTCACAATCACAGCAGCAGTGGGCTGCCTCCTCCAGGGTTTGCCCCAGCCTGCCAGGTGGGATTAGGGAAAAGCACTTCCAGCTCAGGAAAAAGGACACTTGAGTGCATGTTACCCCTTTGTGTGATTTATTTACTGCCACAAACCCCCTCGGGGAGGGGCTGATCCTCCAGCTTTCCCTGGAAGTGCTGCACAAAGTTTTCCAGGATGTCCAGCAAGGGGTTCATGGCAAATCTCTGGCTGTGCCAAGGCCTGCTGGGGATCAGCAGCTGTCCTTTAGCATAGCAATAAAGCCAACAAAAATACCCTGGAGGAGCAGGGTCAGAGCCTAGCCTCAGAAAACCATGAAAATGGTGATGTTGAAAGCATCTCCTGAGTGCTATGTTAGCTGTGCTTGCTGGAGACACCCTGATCAGACAGACCCTGCTGTGATCCAGGCCTGTGGATGCTCTGGTTGGTGACATTCCCACTGCAGGCACTGCTGGAAGTTGGGGAAGAAATGCAATGTTGCCAAAAAGACTTTGAATTTTCCCAAGTCAGATACAGGTTTAGAGGGATGTGTATCAGTTATTGGGGAGGGATTTGTGTGGGTACAAAGAGAGATTGTTAAACACCAGTGCAGCTCATTATAGCTCTCTAAACACACAGTTGTCCCTCTCCCCCTGAATAAATCTGCATGCTGCAGTGCCACTGTGCTCTGTAATTAGGAACTATTCAATTGAAGTCTTAATGCTTTCCAGAAACAATCCTTTGCTTCAGCAGCCTGACTCACACCCTGCCAGAGAGTGGCTGCTAGGCTGAAAAGGAATTTATAGTGGAGCAAACAGCCCGTTGTATTTGTATTTAGAGATATGAAAACCACTTGGTCCTAATTTCAAAACTGATATTGGGTGAAAAAAAAAAAAATTAAAAAGGGCACAAATGAGATTTCTGCACCCCTTTCCCTCAAGCTTGGGAGTCTCCAGATTCTTGAGTTGCCAGTTTTTCCTTGTTGTGGCTGAGACATTTTGGGTTTGTGTGTGCCATGGAGAAGCAGCAGTTGTGCCCCAAGTGGGCTGGACTGTGCTGCTGCCAAAGAAAACAGAATTAATTATAAAAGTTTTGTGTGCCCGTGACTTCAAGATAAACCTGTGGTCCTAAGTACTCCTTTGGTTTAGGACAGTTTGATATGGCCTCTGTTTGTGTAAGGCTGATGTTGGGATATGGATCAAACACTCTGCTGCTCCATAAATGCTCTGCTGTGAGCCAAATGACTTTTGTAAAGCTGTGGTTACAATTCCTTCAGTCTCAGGTGTTTCTCCAATGCCTTTATATAAACAGTGGGTGTGCAATTCCAGCCTTGCTCCCTAGTGCAGTGCCAGCCTGAATAATCAGGGTCCTGCACCTGCACACAGGAAAGTGGGAGCCAGCAAGCTCAGGAAATGCCTTCATTCCCCATTTCCCTGCTCAATATTGGCTCCTAAAATCCGTGCCCAGAAATAATTGCAAAGAAGTGATTTCAAACTGGAGCTGGTGGCAACAGCACTCCTGCAAATGTGTTTGACACGAGAAGTGTTTGAATCCTGGCCCTGCTGGTGTGTCCTCCCCTCTGGCAAAAAAATCTTCAAAAGGCCTCATCAGACCCAGATACTTAGGAAGTTTAATTGGAAGTTACATTCCAATATTTTTAGTTCTGCTGACAATTTCCTGACCTGCTTCCCAACTTCTCTCCATGCAGTTTCTTGATACTGAGATTGTGACCTCCACCTGTGCAGCTTAAAAAAGAAAATCCTTTCTGCAAAATGTTACAGAACCCCAGACTGGCATGGCTTGGAAAGGACCCTAAAGCTCATCTTCCATGGGCAGGGACTCCTTCCACTCTCCCAAGCTGCTCCAAACTCCATCCAACCTGGCCTTGGCCACTTCCAGCTCTTGTTTCTCTTTTAAGTACATTCAAAAACCCAGAATGTCCTGACAGTAATGGTTTACACTGAACAGAAATGAAAAGCAGTAATTGGATTTACTGTAAAAATCACTGACAGTAAGTCCTCTAATGCTGGTAGGACTCCTTAAAATAATAGACTTAAACCTCTCTCCCAGCTGAAATCAAAGCTCCCAAGGCAAATAATTACACTTAAAGGCCAGATGTGGTTATTTTGCAGCACCTTTTTGTGGCTTCTGCCTGTGCAGGAGAAGAGCCTTGGGCTTTTTTCCTTCTTCTTTCTGTTTCAGGACAAAAAAGTGGGATGGGAAAGACAAGGACTTGCACAGGTCTTTGTTTTGGAAGGACACCCTGCACAAGGGTGGCATGAATTCAGTGTGCCCCAGCCTGCCTGCAGCATAAATCCTAATTTATCCTAATAGAGATATTTAATATCTCCTAGCTGGAAAGGGAGAGCTGCTGGGGAGAAGGAAATAGCCCAGTGGCTGGGTGCTGGTGTAAAAAAATGAGGTCAAGGCCACTGGGCCAGTTTGTTGGTGGGGGCAAATGAGGGAGGTAGGAAAAGTGGTATTGATCGGGGGATATAAGGGCACTGATAAGAGAAATGGGAACTATTTGCATGAAGAACTGGGCAAGTCTGGGCAGGAGAGATAGACAGGAATGAGGCATTATTTTTATAGATAAATGTGCTTTTAACAAAATTAAAAAGGTGTTGTTGGGCCTTGCAGATTTTTCCTCTGCTGGGAGACCATGGAGGAAAATTAGATTTTCCCAAGCAGTGGCTGGGACTTGTAAGCCAGGCTTAACCACTAAGCTCAGTCTTTTACCTCTTCTGAGCTTGGGCCACCTGGGAGGCAAGAGCAAATAGTTTGTGATTTGTTTCTTTCCATGCAGTTTTTGCTTTTTTCCACTTGTGTTTTTCATCAAAGCACATTTCATACCTCCTGTGTCAGCCTTGGTGGAATATCTCCCACTTCACTAAGTTTAAAGGGTGGCTGTGTGCTCGTGACTCACTGTACCTTTCTAATGTGTAATAACTTTCTTCTGAAAGATGATTCTGCAGCACATTGGATTCAGGTGTGTTTTATTATCTTGTGGGATGGAGAAAAACACTTGGGACATCCTGCTGTCATTAAGGCACCGAGTACAGAAGTTTATAAAAATGGTACAGAACCTTTACAAGGGATTCAGGGAAGAAAAAATGGCTGGGATAGGCTTTGATATCCTGAGTGGGTTTTTTAAGTCCCTGGTTTATGAATTCATTGAGAAATTGAATCCTGGAATGGTTTGAGTTGGAAAGGATCTTAAAGCCCATCCAGTGCCACCCCTGCCCTGGGCAGGGACCCCTCCCACTGTGCCAGGCTGCTCCAAGCCCCAAAGTCCAGCCTGGCCTTGGGCACTGCCAGGGATCCAGGGGCAGCCCCAGCTGCTCTGGGCACCCTGTGCCAGGGCTGCCCACCCTGCCAGGGAACAATTCCTGCCCAATATCTGATATAAACCTGCCCTCAGTCACCTTAAAGCCATTTTTTGTCCTGTCACTCCAGGACCTTGTCAGAAGTCCCTGTCCCTGACTTTCCCCGTGGCAGGAAGAGTAACCCAGGGTTAACTTTGTTGTTGCTCAGGCAGAGGTGCCACTGAGAAGATCAGGAATGTGTGGCCTGTCCCAAATCACGTTAGGGATGAAGTGTGGGAGGGTGGCTATGGGAAACTGCAAAAAGAATTAAAGAGGGCTCCTGTGACCCAAAGAACCTTGAGAAACAACCAGTGGGTGCTGAGCATTCCTGGGAAAGTCCTGAGCTGGGAACGGGTGGCCAGCTGCTCCAGCTCATAGGTACAGGAAGAACTACTCACCTACCCAAACTGCAGAGGTGCCAAAGTGGGTGCTAAGTGCCCCACTGCCCCCCTAAAACAGACATCTCATGGTGGAGCCTTCCACACCTCTGCTCCCGCAGCCTCAAAGAGCTCAGAACCCAAAATAGTGCTGGCCAGGGGCTGGATTTCTTAAAATATTTCCCTAGGCCTTGTCCTTTTCCCTGCCTGCTCTCCCCAGTGGTTGGTGGGTGGTCTGTTTGTTGGGCTTGGCTTTGCTCAGGGGTGGCCTTGAGCTGGCAGTGTTGGGGTTGTTGTGGCAGGGACTGGGCAGAGCTGGGTTTTGGGGTTGGGGACCTTGCTGGACCCCGGCTCAGAGGCTCCTTCCTCCTTCAGGAGGCTACAAAAATAGTTCAGGCTCGAGGCATGAGGCTTGGCCCCTCTGCCTGGGCTAAACGTGAACTTCCCTGAGGGTTTGAGTTTGGATCCAGCCAGCAAAATCTCACTGTTGGTGTTCAGAGGGCTGTCCTGAATTCAGGTGGGTGGTGGAGCTGGATCTCCCCCCACGAGGCCAAACGTGAACAAAAAAGGGTCTGTGATGCAGGGCAGTGGTGTTTGGTTTGGGATGTGGGACTTCTAACCACAAAAAGAGTCAATATTTAATAGAAAAGAATGGAAAAAAGTAAAAATAGTAGTTTAAGCAGACCTGTGTCACTTCAACATAGGTGTAAGGGGTGTCTTCTGTCCTTTCAAGGGTTTATTTTATTTTTATTATTTTTAAATGAATCTGGGACCCTGGCAGTTTTTGTGGTGTTGCAGGCTGCTGCTCCAAAGGAGCTCTGCCAGCACCATCCTCTGAGCTGCACTGCAGAGTGAAGGATGGGGAATAAACTCATTTTGAGTGAATGTTTTTAAACAAACCCTTTTTGGCTGTGGCCAGACTTGAACCTTCAAATGTTTCCGTGTCTGGTGAAAATGGTGTTTCTTTAAATCAAAACTCACCCCACCACTCCAGAGCAGAATCCCAGATGGATTTGGGTGGGAAGGGACCTTAAATCCCATCCAGTGCCACCCCTTGCCATGGGCAGGGACACCTCCCACTATCCCAGGTTTCCAGCTTTCTGCTGGAGCTGTGGCACAGGAGATGTCCACCTTTCCGGGCAAGCCTTGCTAGCAACACTTAGGTCATATTCTGCTTTTATTTCCCCTGCTTTGAAAGCAGACAAACCTTTCCCAAAGCTTTGTGCAACTGGAAATTGCTGAAGCCTCTCCAGCAACAAATGACATCTGTGAGGTAACGCACAGCCCTGGGCATTGTCTAGAAATGGCACATTCCAAATATTTTAATTGCTGATTTTTATGTTTGGGAGAAAAAAAAACCCTTCAGATGCCGCGCAATGCATGTATAAATTCTGAATTGTAAATAAATATCCTCCCTGGGAGCTCAGATTTTTTTGGCAGTTCATCAAGCAGTGAGGTTTAAATGGGAATACGTTCAGCTGGACTAGAAAGCAGTCAGAATCTCTCTGGGCTTTTGGAGTGGGATGGGGCTCCCTGAGCTGGGCAGGCCTCTCCTAATGTTGGTGTCCATGAAAATTGAGAATTGAGAGCATCCAAAGGGACCTCTGGAGGGGAGAGGAGCCAACTTTGCCTGGAGCAAACTCAAGGTTTTGTCCCATTCATGGCCTGCAAGAGCCAGCTCTGTTGTGAGAAGGTCACAGATGAACCAGAGCTGCTTGTCCAGCCTTGGCAGAGAATTCCTACTGCCCAAGCTTTAGGCCTTTGGACAGGGATGCTGTGCTCCCAAGGAGAATGGGTGGCACCTGTGGGATTGCTCAAGTAACTGTTGGAAAAGATGGAATGTGGGGCACCCAGCGCTGCTTCCCAGGCTTCAAACTGAGAGAGATGTGGCAGAACTTGTCAGGGTGGAGGAAAATAAAAATTTATGTTTAAAATGGCAAGAATCCAGTCAGAATAGGAGAAACGCCTGGCACAGACCCGAAGCCAGGCTGGACTCAGCTTTGTGCATCTCGGAAATTGCTTTTCCCAGGTCCTGACTCCAGTGAGGAGGGGCAAGGAGAGGTTTTGTCCCCAGCCTTGAGCAGTCATGAGAGTCATGAGGGTTGTAAAAGCCCTCCAGGTGAGCTGCCAGCAGCTTTTCCAGGAATACCAGGCTTTGGGACCAGCTCTGCCTATGGGAATGAGCTTGGGAAGGCAGGAAAACAAAACCTCAAAAAAAATACAGCTGGCTCTGCCACCTTGGTCTGTCCTGTCTTCAGCGACACTACTTTATCTGCAGAGCAAACAGGGACTCTGAAGAGCAATTCCCCTCTTTTCCCTTCCCAAAATGGTTGGAATCGTCCCTTAGCTGATGGATAAGGTGGTTCCAGGGAGCAGAATGTGCTTACCTGGCTGTTCCCAGGCTCCAGTACGGGGAGCAGGTGATGCAGAAAATGCTCCAGTGCAGAACAAACCAAGAAGAGGACAAATATTAATTTAGATTTTTCTGAAAGGCAGCTGGTTTTGTTGGTTTTGCTCACTAGTTTGTGTAGATGCTCCCTTGGTGTTGGGGATTTCTGACGGAGTTGGTGCTTTCAGCTGTGACAGAAGGTATAAAAAAAATCATAAATACAGCTTTGATTTCAGGTAAAAAGTAATAAAATCCCCACAAAAGACAGACAGAACTGCTTCTGAACCCAGCTTGCAGCAATTTCATACTCTATATATTCAAAAGGTTTCAGTAACAGTTCAGTAGCATCAAGCATTCTTCATTTTTCACTGAAATACTCCCTAGATTAAAAATAAAACTCCAAACAATTCCCCAACTGTGTGCCGCCCTGATGGATTTGTACCTCTTGAGATGAATTTAATTATTTTTCACCTGAAATACTTCAGGTTTTGCTGCCACAATTAATGTTGACTGAACTTTAAAGCTGTAACTTTCATGGTGTCTTTGCAAATCTGTGGGGTTTTCATTATTTCTCCTCCCCTCAAGACACTATGAACATGTGGTGAGCAGAACAGGGTGCCATTCCTTAGTAAAAAAGGATTTAATAATGAAAATTCTATTTTTAAGGAGCCTAAACATGAACACCTGTGTTGGGAGAGTTTGCAGGAGCTGACAAATATCCTGGAGTGATTTTTCTGCTCAGTACTTTCCAAAAGCAAAAGTCATAGAAACTGAATGCTGCTTGGGATTTCAAAGTGAAAATGCATTTAGAAAGAAGAGAGCCCTCGGGGGAATCAGGGTAAAAATAGCTGCCAAACAAGGCAAAATTGAAGAGGAAAAGAACATTGATATTCAGTATATTCATTTCTCACGGAGCCCGACGTTAACGGCTCTGCTGGGAAATTACATTATTGTTGTTAAAATGCTGTGGAAATCCAAATAAAGGCTGGGAAGCTACAGGATGTACTCGGAGGATGCAAGCTTTGCTGGAAGAAAATGAAATAAACACTTCAGCTCCAACACCTAAATATCGATATAAAGATGTAAAAGTTGAGGAGGCTTCACAGACCAGCACGTGACGGGGATGTCCCAGGGCACTGGGTAGGCTTGGAAAATCAAATATTCTCTGTCCCTGTGAAGCAGTTGGAGCTCCTGTGGTGTCCTAGAAAAGCAAGGATGTGAGCCAAGGAATAAAGGAATAAAAACCAAAATACCAGAGTTAATACCTGGGAGGTGCAGGGGTCGGGCTGCAGGAGGAATGGGGTTAAAAATAGCCTGGCTGAGGGGGGGAAAGGCCCTGGCAGAGCCGCGGGGGATCCCCACCCTCGGGGACAGCCCTGGTGCTCCCAGACCCCTTTCCCAGTGCTTCCAGCGGGAGCCTGCTGGGATTGCTGGGAGAGGCCAGAGCACGTGCTGCCACTCCAGGAAAGCGGCTCCTGAGGGGAATTTTAGGTCAGAAGAGTGCAGGGCAAGAGGCACTCATGGGGTTCTGCTGTTTTCCCTGCAGTGGCTCGGGGCTGACATTCCCGTAGGGATCCCACTCCTGGCCCAGCTCACACTGCTGCTCAGCGTTCCCTCTACAGCAAACCACAATGGAGGCCTTTTCCATGGGCCTTTTCCAACTGCTTGGTCACCCTCTGGATTTTCCAGAGCCACCTTTGCCATGTCAAGAGTTCCTTGCTGACGGTTGTGTCTCTGCATCCAAAGGCAGGACACGAGCAGGCGTGAGGCTGGAGAAATGGGCTCCACCTCAAATCCCGCTGCCCCAGACACCCCCAGCCACAACCAGGCTGCTCCTGGAGCTGATCCAAAGCAAATTTGTAGGGTGCTGAGGAGGAGCAGCCTTTAGTGGCATCGCCTTCCCAAGATAAACATCAGTTGTCACCCAATTTTGGCAGCGGTCACGATGGCGAGGAGCAGGAAGATTTTTAGGACAGCCACGGATGAGATGCTGAGCAATTTCCAGGAGTGTTTCTGTCTGGGAATAGCCAGAGGCAAGCTGAATGGATTTGTGGCTGGCCAGGTGGCTGCCACAGCTGTGCTGTGCTGCTGGATGTCACCCCCTGCCACCGCTGCCATCAGGAGCAGAATGGGTGGCAGGGCTTTGTTCCACGGCTACAGAGGGGAAATGCTCTGGGGGATGAGTTTTCCTGAAAGGTGGAACCATTCTTATTATTGATTTACTCTTCCTGAAAGGTAGAACCATTTTTATTATCAATTTACTTTTCCTAAAAGGTGGAACCATTTTTATTACCGATTTACTTTTCCTGAAAGGTGGAACCATTCTTATTATTGATTTACAACTGCCTAAATTTTGTAATATCTATTTTAAAAAATGTATAGTAATATATAGATGCATGTATAAAAACGTATAATAATAAAATTCATTAAAAATTAATTAAAATGTATAATAATAATTGCATATTTCAAAAAATATAGAGACAGTCCAGAAAAGTCTTTGCCTAGATTTGTAATAAGATCAAGAGGGGGGATGTGACAAAAAAAAAGGAAGTATTTACCTACAATCAGCTGTTTACAGATCTGGCAGAAAGTGACCTTTTTTTTTTTTTTTTAATGGAACAAAACTCTCATTTTTCGTTCACATTCACAATTTTTCAAAAATCACCCCGTGCTGAGTGGGAGGGAGAACACAGCCTTAAGAACCTCAAATGCAGAGTGGGAAATTCTTCTGGGATAGCAGAGAGGGGGAAAAAAAACCAGCAGGAATTCAGACGTAGATGTTGAGAGCATCTAAATTTGGATGCTGGATTTTTGTAGTCCCAACAGGTCCCACATGTGCAGTTTATTTTTTTCCCCCTCTTTATTAAAAAGAAAACTCTTTGCAGTCCGTGGTTGGAATGCCCAGTTGTGGAAGTGCCTTCAAAGGGGAGAGTTAATAATATTTATCTAAAACATGCCAGAGCCCACGTGGATTCTGGAAGACTGGGCTGGAAAAAGCCAGTATGAAATCCCTGCTATCCTGGGAGTCACTGGAGGGGCTTTTTTTTCCCCACCAGCCTCTGGTGCTGTGGAGCAGTTGTGGTGAGAGCATGGATATGATGATACCCTTGTAGCCAAAGGAATATTTTTAGCTTCCTTGTTTCCCTTAAGGAAAATGACATCCTGCTTGTGACATTTTGAGGATTATTTTAATTTATATAAAGAGGGGAAGAAGTTGAAGCTGTGGGACCGTTTCCAGAGCAGTGTCATAAGCAGCAGTGAGAAAAAAATGCCAAAAAAGAGGAAGAATCAAGGAAATATTTCCAGGTTATCGCTTCAAGAAAAATATTTAATGTGGGGTGTCACAGTATTTTACAAAATCCTAGAATGGTTTGGGTTGGAAGGAACCTTAAAACTCACCCCCTGTCATGGGCAGGGAGAACTTCCACTGTGCCAGGCTGCTCCAAACCCCAAAGTCCAGCCTGGCCTTGGGCACTGCCAGGGATCCAGGGGCAGCCCCAGCTGCTCTGGGCACCCTGTGCCAGGGCTACCCACCCTGCCAGGGAACAATTCCTGCCCAATATCCCAGCCAGCCCTGCCCTCTGGCAGTCTGAAGCCATTCCCTGGGTGCTGTCCCTCCATCCCTTGTCCCCAGTCCCTCCCCAGCTCTCCTGGAGCCCCTTTAGTCCCTGGCAGGGGCTCTGAGCTTTCCCTGGAGCCTTCTCCTCTCCAGGTGAGCACGCCCAGCTCTGCCAGCCTGGCTCCAGAGCAGAGGGGCTCTGTGAACTCATGAAATTTCACAAGCAAAAAATCCTGGATTTGGGCAGTTGGAATAATTTCCTCAGACTTACTGCACATGCAGTGTCACTGTGCTGGAAGGTTTGATGGATTATAAGCAAGAGAGAGTGAATTCAACCCAGTTTCCCCAGTGGCAGTGGGGTTAGAACTGGGTGATGTTTAAGGTCTCCTTTCCAACCCAAACCATTCTGGGATTCTGTGGAAATGCCTGAGCAGCATTAGCCGGAGCTTTCTGTGACCCAAAGGAGTGGTGGATTTTTTGCCCCCTTCAGTAGCTACAGCATGTGTAGGACACCCAGCACAGACATCTTCACACTGCTCGTGCCCCAAGCCAACCCCGAGGCGCTTTTTGAAGGTGTCAGGCAGCAAAAAGTCCTGTGATAAGCTCAGCAGGAACTCAGCCCACCTGCTGTTCCAAAGGGATTGGGAAGGCTGATTTTTTAATAGAAATAGAATTGTTCCCATTTAGGGAGTTACTCTGTGGTGAAAAAGCTCATATCTCTTAGCAAAGTAGACACCGAGGAGGTGACACAGTTTATTCAATTACCCCATGAAATAGGGACTAAAATGATCACCAAAGAAGGAAACAGCACAGGATTAATCCTTCCTTTTTGTGGCCTTAAAATGCCCTCACACTGAAATCTTCTGTGTCCATAAGGCAGCTCCACCCCTTAGGAAGCTGCCATGAAACTTCAGCTGATGTTAAGAGACTTGGGGGGAAAATGCAGGGTCAGACTTTTGCCAGTATTGAAGGAAGTCGCAAATACTGAATTTTTTTTTTTTTTGCAACATGGTGGGGATTACTGCCTTCCTCCAGCTCCCCGGCTGGCACAGGGCTGTGACCTCCACTCCACTCTGTTGCTGCCGCAGAGGCTCTTTGCTTGCAAAAGCCAGTTCGAAAGGGAGAATGGTGGGGGTTGCAGAGGTGGAGTAAAAGGCAGGGTATTGATTTTATAAAAATCCAGCATCACCTTTGATACTCTGTTAAAGTTACACCAAGGGAGAGCTTGGCACGGCTTCCAGCGGATAATTAACGGCCCCAGCCTGAGTAATGTCTGCGTGCTTCGGGCTTGCAGAGTGAGCTGTCTTTCTTAGAGCGAGCTGGGATGAGAAATGCAGGCGCTGAGCCTTCCTGGGTTCAATAGCTGGCATATTTTCCATATCTTCTGGCTGTAAACTGTTTTCTATAGTGCCTCGTAACAGAGAAGCCGCGGGAGCCAAGAGAAGGAGCTCTGGACGGAGCCGAGGGGTTATTTCCAGCAGCACTTCGTGTTTCTCCTCCTCTGAACGTGCGGAGGGGATGTTGACCCTCCGCTGGGAGTCATGGGCAGGAGGGGCTCAATCCTTCCATTCTGGGACCCCCTTCCACACGGATGGGATCGTGCCCTTTCCTTGGATGAACTCCCGGGATCTCACTGGACAGGCTTTAAAGCTGAAAACGTGCCCAAATGAAAGGCACCCAGAATGGGGAAGGGGCTGTAAAGCGCTTTCCAGTGCCTGCAGGAGGTGCCCGGACCTCAACCATCGCATCCTGACCAGAAACTGCGGCTGTCCTTGAATTAACAGCGCGGTATTGACGCCGGGACGGGGGGTGTTGGGTTGGGTTTATCACTGAAAAACGCGCCTGGGCGGAGCGCAGTCGCTGCTTGGGTCAGCTCCAGGATGTTCCTCTGCGCCACTTGATCCACGGGCTGCGAGACACATGAATTCCCCTGCTTTCCTGAGGAGCTGCTGAGTCTCCCTGCTCCTGACATCCCGGGGCGCAGAGAGGAGCGGGATGTCGCTGCTCCTGTGCCTCGGGCTGTGCATTGTCCCTGTCCCTGTGCTTCCAGCCGGACCTGCTGCTGGTCCCGGGCATCTCTTGGGGGCTGCCAGGACAGCGGGTCGGCTGCCGGCCGGGGCAGGGATGCGGGACACGGTGAGGCTGCGGGAGCCTCATCCCGCTGTCCCGCGCCGCTCCTGGCTCTCTCGGGCTCCTTGCAGAGGCTTCCAGGGCCGTGCTGGCGCTTCGCTGCCGGCTGTTTCAGTCCCTCGCTGATCTCCAGCTGAAGCCGCACTTGCTTCGGGCTGAACCCACACCCGGCGCTGCGGACGTTCCGGGAAGGGCCGGGGGATGCGGAGCGTGCTCTTGGCTCGGTGTGACCCCACAGGCTTCCCGAGCCTCTTGCCTTGCGATTTTGGCCTCCCAGGAGCTGACCCTGAAGCTGCAGCAGCTGCTGCTTGGGAAATGGTGACACTCCTCGGTGACTTGCTGAGCTGTCAGTCGGCTCACAGAGTCGAGGCACTGGCTGTTCTTAGTGTAATCTACCCATTCTATATAAAAATATATCAATGTAGCCTTTAATTTATGTCCAAAGTAGATTACTGAGCATGTTTTACCCAAGAGTGTTTTCCCTTCTGGGCCTCCCAAGCCGCCCAAGGCAGCTGGGATATTAATAATGACCCAGAGTGCCAGGGTGGGGAGGCAGCCTGGGACCCGTTTCTGCTGTTCTCTGTTCCAGAGATTGGATTTCCTTTAAGTAAAAGCTCTTCTCAAAACAGAGTCATAGCCCAGTGTCTCCAGCTGGGGTCCAGTAAAGTGGTGAGGGCTGGAGAGAGTGCGGGGCTGAGGGCAAGGGCGTAGCTGGTGGTTTAAGTCACAGAAAATACATAATTATCCTTAACTCACAGCATCCTTGCAGTTTCCTCTCTGTGCTGCTGGCCCCTGGAGCTGTGAAACAACGCAAACCATGGCAGTGCTCCTGGGGCAAAAGCGTGGAATTACACAGTTCCAATTAAAAGAAGTGTTTGGCCAGTTTTTAAAGACCTTTTTGGGGAAAGCTGCATCTTTCTTCTGCTACAGGTTAGATCATGGTAGGACAAAACCTGCGTTTTGGAGCAGTCAGGTAGCTGCTGCTTGATGGAGATCCCTCTGCTTTCCTCATTCAGAGGTTTGGGAATGGCAGCAGCTTGGCCAAAGGGAGTGTCCCTAGGGATTTGAAACTGCCTCAGGTGTTGAGAAAAGGGAATCCTCCTTTCCTGGCTGGGTGTCCTGGCAGAAAGGCCACCAGCTTTTATATTTAAATAGACAGAGCTCACATCCATAATTACATCTATAAACAGTAAATAAAGAATTTCATTGATAAGAGAACACCAACTGCCACGGGTGTTCGTGGTTTGAGAAAAGGGTTCCTCTGTCGTGCAGGAAACTTGGATGAAAGCGATGGTTGTGCGGCTGAAATTGTTAATAATACAAACTCATTCTGCCTCATTCCCAGGGGAGTATTTTTATCCCTAGATTTAAGATACTCTTCACCCTAATTTTGTTTCTACACAAGTTAATATTCTCCTGGGAAAAACATAAAGTCTGTAAAATTAGTGATGAAAAATAACTAACCCACTGCCCTACACACACACAAAGGACCAAGAAAACCCTGAGACCTTGACCAATGAAAATAAAAAACCCAAAATGAAGCGTTGAAGCACCTCAGAAGTAATTAAAACACAGCAGGAAACGATCCTTCTGCCATTAAAATGAACAAACTACCTAAAGCTGCTCCTTTCTGTGGAGCAAAGGGTTCCCAAGTCCATAATCACATACACAAATAGAAAATAAGGAACTGTATTGATGAGAGACTTTTCCGTCCTTCCCTACCCAAGAGATTAAAAAAAACCCCTCACCTCCAAAATCCTAATGTGCCTTAAAAATAGATTATTAAGGATTCCCACTCTACCATGAACTGCCCAGTGCAGAGGAAGTAGCTACAACTCCAACTATTCTGTGACTCCAAGGCCTGGTTGTCTTGAACCATCAGTATTTATTTAACTAAATTAAAAGCTTCATTGAAACCTGAATTGCAAACATGCCAGGAGGAATAACTGTGCTAGACACCTACATGGGATGAAGGCTCCCCATCCCTGAGGGATTTTCCCACCTTCCTCTTCCTCAAAGCCAAACAAGCTGCTCTGCTTTATTGCCAGTCAGGTGTGAGGGATCCTGGTTTTTCTCCTCCTGAGGCCAAGGGGAAGCACCTGAAGGCCCCAGTGAGGATGGAGGGTGGTTCCTGCATTTCCTGTCTCTACCTGAGGCCACTGTGCCCCATCCAGGTGTTTGCCACCCTGGGCCTTTCTCATTCCCTCTGGCTGCTTTGGCACACACTACTGATGCTTTTCTCCTATTCATTCAAGGCACTTGGACAGGAGGAATCCAGGAATTGTCTTCCAGGCTGAGTTCCTGTCCCTGGGACAGGTTCCACAGTGCCAGGTTTTGAGGAGACAGGCAGAGATGCCTCCTCAGAAGCCAGCTGTGTTTGATTCCAAGGGGAACCACCCCCACATGGTCTTTTTCTTCCTGATGAATTCTTTCCTCCTTTGGCTGAAGGGAGATGTTATTCCCGCTTGGGGCTGGGATTTTCTCTGTCTTTCCAAAGATTTTGGTTCTGGTCTTCTCCAGTTGTGACTGTTGGGGTCAGTCACCACAATGCTGGTGTGACCTGAGGATGATTAAAGCTCAGGAACTTAGTCAGTCCCACCTCAGAGCTCACCCTGTGCCCCCACATGTCGGGGTCCCGACAAGGTTTGGGACCCCGATTTGTTGGTTTAAGTCTTTACTTCTGCCCGTGCGTTCAAAGGATGAGACAACACCTCTCGGTCTTCGGTCTCAAGGCTGTTTACTGTTTCTTATCTATAAAATTGTCTTTCTGCCCAGCCAAGGTCTGCTCAGCAGGACAGTCAGAGGCACTCTGCCTGCCCCCAGGGCGGCGTTATCTTTATATACAGAAAACTACGTACGACATATTTACAATTATTCCCCAATACCCATCACCTATGTTAGACGGTGAACTTCTACTCTAAACCAATCCAAAAGTGCCAGCACCATCAGAGCAGACGGAGGTACAGAAGAAGAAGAAGAAAGGCTAGACACGCCCAAATTCCTCCATCTTGTCCCCAAAAACCCCTACACAAAGAATCCTAAAATCTACATTTATACCCTGTGATATACTAATCATTACACTATTTAAACTGCTGTGGCTTTCATCTCTTCGTGTAAAGGTGGCAATTTGCTCCAGGGTTCGTAATCGAACCCACTGGTGTTCTGGGCTGTGTGCCAGGGTCTCCGAGCCCCTTGGCAAGGATCTCGGCAGCTCTGGACTCCCAAAGGGATGTCCTGGGCTCTGACACCCACAGGCTTCTATCTTGGGTTGCAGTGCAAGATGTGACCAGCAGTGTGTATTCAACTGGGTCAGGGGTGTGCTGGTCCTCTGCTCATGGGGCAGCTGTGAAGAACCAGCTGGGGCAGGTTCCTGTATCCCTTCCAGGACCCATCCTACATCCAGAGAAATCTCTTCTGCTGATGGGCCACTGAGTCTCATTTCATGGCTGATAAACTGACACCATCCCACTGGGAGATGCTCCACACAGGGGGAGGAGCCAAGCATTCCTACCTGGAGAAAACTTTGAACATTTGGAAGAGCAAAGCAGCCTTTTTCTTTGCATTCCCAGAGGAAGACCAGGCCCATCTACACCACCACTGGACCTTCAGAGGAAATCTCCCCCTTTCTCCAGGGTCCCTGCTCCAACAGAGCCACATCTGCCCCTGCGGGAGGCCGCAGTCCCCATTGAATGGCTCTGCTGCCAGCACCCTGACCCACAGGGGGGCAGGGGGGATTCTGACTCTGTCAGTGGGGTTTGGTTCTTGTGTTACTGCATTTGTATTTTAATTCTTTTAATAAAGAACTGTTATTCCTATCCCCGTATCTTTGCCTGAGAGTCCCTTAATTTCAAAATTATAGTTCAGAGGGAGGGGGTTTACATTTTCCATTCCAAGGGAGGCTCATGCCTTCCTTAGCAGGCACCTGTCGTTCCAACCCAGACAGCTTCCCAGCTGGCTGTTTGGAGACAGCCAACAATTGCTACACGACGGCCCCGATGAACCAGGCCCAGAGCAGTCCCATTAAGACGGGAATCCTTACTTGGGGTCCGTGATGAATCACAGACTGGTCTCAATGAGCCACGGCCAGGAGCTCGGAGGACACTCGCAGTCGGTGGTTTCCTGGGGCACTCTCAAAGCCCCGATCTCCGGCAGGCGTGCCTGGGGATGCTGCGGCCGCCTGGGGCCGGGGCCGGTGCAGAACCCCTCGGGCTGTGGCCGGCTGGAGGAGCGCGGCTTGAACAGCCTGCGGAGCAGCTTGCGGAGCACGTGGAACGCCTGCCAGCGGCGCTCCGGGGTTCGGGGGGCGTCCGAGGCTGAGCTGCGGGGCAGCACCGGGGGCTCGGTCTGCGTCTGCCCGTCCGCCAACAGCCGCACCCATGGGCAGCGCCGCTCTGGGGCCGGGCTCTGGGTCTGGGTGCCTCAATCGGCGCCTTTGGCAGCCCCTGGTGCCGGGGGCTCTGTCTGGGTGTGCCGGTGCACCGAGGGCGGCTCAGTCTGAGCCGGGGCGGAGGGTGTGGCGGGCACGGTCGGGAGGTTTTCCGTCATGGCCTTGGCCGAGCAGGCCACGCAGGTCCGTGGGCGGCGGCTCTGCCCGTGGGCCGGCGGCGGCGGCGGCGGCAGCCTGGGGCCGGGGGCGCGGGAGCGCGGCCTCGAAACCCGCGCCAGCCGCGCTGAGCCGGGCTGGCTCCCGGCGCTCCGGGCCTCTTCCCTCTGCTGCAGGCGGGAATGCTGGCAGGGCCTGTCCACATGGGCGGGGACAGCCGGGGCTCTGGGACTCCTGAGACAACAAAGAGTCACAGGATGTGCGGGATGGAGACGGCTGCCTCGGGCTGGCGCTGGCCCCATCCCCGCCTGTCCGTCCAGCTGCATCCTTCTCCAGGTTTCTCTTGGACGACTTAGGGCCGTGCTTGCCCTTCTCCATGGACATCGTCCGGCAGTTATCCCGGGGAGCTGCAACCTCCAGAGCAGGGTGCCCTGCGCTGCTGGAGGGCACAGCCCGGAATATTCCTTAACTGCTTCCGGATCGCAGTGCCACCGGGCGTGGGCGCCAGCAGGGGCGGCTCCGTGTCACAATGGGCCTGTGCGACAGCACGGGCGGCTCTGTATCACTATGGGGGCCTGGAGGCCAGCAGGGGTTCGGCTGGGCACCGCCAGGTCCCAGTGGCATCATGGGCTGGGGCCCCAGTGTTTAAATGGCCCGGGATCCCGGCGTCATAATGGGCCGGGGTTCCGTTGTCACCGTGGCCCAGAGTCACGGTGTCACCATGGGCCGGGGTTCCGTTGTCACCATGGGCCCGGGGTCCCGGTGTCACCATGGCCCAGAGTCCTGGTGTAACCATGGCCCAGGCACCGCGAGCCCCTTTGTGCCACAGCCCCACGCTTTGCCATCTTTGTGGCTGGAAGTGGCAGGACTGGGCACGGGGCAGTCCCTGCCTTCCGCTCCTGGCGATTCTGTGCTGACGGGATCGTGTGGGGTCCCGCCGCTCCCCGGACAGTGGAGGGGGGCGCTCCCGGCTGTTCGAGCAGCCCCTCGGCGTTCCCGAGCTCCCGGGAAGGGCCGGGCTTGCCCAAAATCTCGTCCCGCCTCTGCCGCCCACGAGGTGTCGCTCTCTGCCCGCCAGTAAAGCCCAATGCACTTATTATTAATAATTATTATTAATAACTGTTAATTACTTCCCCCTACCCGCCAGGACTGCCTGACCCCTTGGCCACAGGGATGCGTCCAGTCTGAGGATGGGACTGAGCCCCATCCCAGCTCCGAGCCCGGAGGTTTCCAGCCGCACCTGAAAGGCTGGAGGCACAGACACAAGAGTGCAAAAACAGCCCACCACCCCCACCTCCTTAAAAGACAGAGACGCTGCTAATTGATTTTTCCACCTAATTTAATACTCAGTCGGTACAGCCTTGTCCTCCAGCTCAGAGGCTTTGCCCTCTCCTTGCCCTGCCCGAGCAGACAAAGGTGTCTGTCCCTTAAAGGCGTGGGACAAGGTTCCCTGGGTTGGGATGTGGACCCTGAGCGGTTCCTGGGCACCCTGAGTGCCCAAGGCCTGGCTGTGGGGGCTGGGAAAACCCCCCTCCCCTTTTTTTGCCTGCAGCAGGGGTCTCTTGAAGTCCCTCTTTGGAAACAAAAGTGGTTTGGGAGGGAAAAGTGATAGGGGAGCTGATGGTGCCCTTTGCCAGCCGGCATTAAAAATTCATGCGCCTGATGGGCTCTTCCAAATGAGTCCAGGAAGGATGAGCTCCTCCCTCCCTGGACATGCTGGCAGAGCACTTCGGCTGCCTCCCCGCTGTCTGTGCCTGGAGACGGGCTCTGCTCCCTCAGGGCATGGGGTGCAGGCTGTCCGGGCACGTTGGGATGAGGGACATAGAGTGTCTGGAAAGCTGCGTGCCCCCCAGGATGGTGGGGGTTGGCTGGCATGTGCTGGGGGGTGATCTGGAGGGCAGGGAGCAAGGAAACCTGGTGTGAGGGGGTGTGGAGTCCTGGATGGGGAGGGATGCAGCTACCCGAGAGGGGTGGGATGTGGGGAAGAATGCTGGGTGGGATGTGCAGCGCCCCAGCCATGAGGTACACGGGATAATCTGCGCAGGGAAGGATGGAGGGAGGCGTGCAAGGTGCCCAGGTGCCCTGCCAAGGGGGGGATACCCAGGAGGGACCAACGCGGGAGTGCAGAGGGTAACGCAGCCTGGAACGTGGGATTAGGAGAGAGGTGGGATGGGGTGCTGAGCTCCTTGGGGTGGAGAGCCGCGGTGCTGAGCTCCCGAGGCGGGAGGAATGGGCTGCTGAGCTGCCGGGGCTGCTGAGCTGCCGGGGCTGCTGAGCTGCCGGGGCTGCTGAGCTGGCCGGGGCTGCTGAGCTGCCGGGGCTGCTGAGCTGCCGGGGCTGCTGAGCTGCCGGGGCTGCTGAGCTGCCGGGGCTGCTGAGCTGCCGGGGCTGCTGAGCTGCCGGGGCCGGGCCGGGCGGGCCGGGGGCGGCTCTACGTGGCTCATTAGCAGAAGGCAATTTAATATTTATGAAGTGTTCTTGTTTGAATCCCAAGTCTTCGGCTCCAGTTACAAGGAGCTGCGTCACCCTGCGATCACATGGTAATTGTTGCTATTTCCAGGATCCCAGGCTCGCAGAGTGGCACAAGAGCTCTTTCCCCTTCTCTTGTCCTTTTTCCGCCGCCGCCTTTTCCCTTGTTGGCCGCAGTTTTCGGGGCGGTTTTCGCTCGCCCCTCGGCCGGCTCGGCGCTGGCCGGCGTGCGCGGGGCGATGCCGGGGCCGCTGCCCTGAGCCGGGGCGGGCGCAGCCGCTCCCCCGCCCCTGCCCCTGCCCGGAGCCGCTCCATGAGAGCGGGACCGGCCTGGCGCCCCCAGAATGACCGAGCTGGAAGGGGACTTCACCAAGCTGCTGCTGCTGAAGGAGGAGCGGATCAAGGAGCTGGAGCGGCGCCTGGGGGAGAAGGACGAGGGAGAACTTCCACTGTGCCACGCTGCTCCAAGCCCCAAAGTCCAGCCTGGCCTTGGGCACTGCCAGGGATCCAGGGGCAGCCCCAGCTGCTCTGGGCACCCTGTGCCAGGGCTGCCCACCCTGCCAGGGGACAATTCCTGCCCAATATCCCAGCCAGCCCTGCCCTCTGGCAGTCTGAAGCCGTTCCCTGGGTGCTGTCCCTCCATCCCTTGTCCCCAGTCCCTCCCCAGCTCTCCTGGAGCCCCTTTAGTCCCTGGCAGGGGCTCTGAGCTCTCCCTGGAGCCTTCTCCTCTCCAGGTGAGCACGCCCAGCTCTGCCAGCCTGGCTCCAGAGCAGAGGGGCTCTGTGAACTCGTGAAATTTCACAAGCAAAAATTCCTGGATTTGGGCAGTTGGAATAATTTCCTCGGACTTACTGCACGTGCAGTGTCACTGTGCTGGAAGGTTTGATGGATTATAAGCAAGAGAGAGTGAATTCAACCCAGTTTCCTTAGTGGCAGTGGGGTTAGAACTGGGTGATGTTTAAGGTCTCCTTTCCAACCCAAACCATTCTGGGATTCTGTGGAAATGCCTGAGCAGCATTAGCCGGAGCTTTCTGTGACCCAAAGGAGTGGTGGATTTTTTTCCCCCTTCAGTAGCTACAGCATGTGTAGGACACCCAGCACAGACATCTTCACACTGCTCGTGCCCCAAGCCAACCCCGAGGCGCTTTTTGAAGGTGTCAGGCAGCAAAAAGTCCTGTGATAAGCTCAGCAGGAACTCAGCCCACCAGCTGTTCAAAAGGGATTGGGAAGGCTGATTTTTTAATAGAAATAGAATTGTTCCCATTTAGGGAGTTACTCTGTGGTGAAAAGGCTCATATCTCTTAGCCTTTAAAATGAACAAACTACCTAAAGCTGCTCCTTTCTGTGGAGCAAAGGGTTCCCAAGTCCATAATCACATACACAAATAGAAAATAAGGAACTGTATTGATAAGAGACTTTTCCGTCCTTCCCTACCCAAGAGATTAAAAAAACCCCTCACCTCCAAAATCCTAATGTGCCTTAAAAATAGATTATTAAGGAGTTCCCACTCTACCATGAACTGCCCAGTGCAGAGGAAGTAGCTACAACTCCAACTATTCTGTGACTCCAAGGCCTGGTTGTCTTGAACCATCAGTATTTATTTAACTAAATTAAAAGCTTCATTGAAACCTGAATTGCAAACATGCCAGGAGGAATAACTGTGCTAGACACCTACATGGGATGAAGGCTCCCCATCCCTGAGGGATTTTCCCACCTTCCTCTTCCTCAAAGCCAAACAAGCTGCTCTGCTTTATTGCCAGTCAGGTGTGAGGGATCCTGGTTTTTCTCCTCCTGAGGCCAAGGGGAAGCACCTGAAGGCCCCAGTGAGGATGGAGGGTGGTTCCTGCATTTCCTGTCTCTACCTGAGGCCACTGGTGCCCCATCCAGGTGTTTGCCACCCTGGGCCTTTCTCATTCCCTCTGGCTGCTTTGGCACACACTACTGATGCTTTTCTCCTATTCATTCAAGGCACTTGGACAGGAGGAATCCAGGAATTGTCTTCCAGGCTGAGTTCCTGTCCCTGGGACAGGTTCCACAGTGCCAGGTTTTGAGGAGACAGGCAGAGATGCCTCCTCAGAAGCCAGCTGTGTTTGATCCCAAGGGGAACCACCCCCACATGGTCTTTTTCTTCCTGATGAATTCTTTCCTCCTTTGGCTGAAGGGAGATGTTATTCCCGCTTGGGGCTGGGATTTTCTCTGTCTTTCCAAAGATTTTGGTTCTGGTCTTCTCCAGTTGTGACTGTTGGGGGTCAGTCACCACAATGCTGGTGTGACCTGAGGATGATTAAAGCTCAGGAACTTAGTCAGTCCCACCTCAGAGCTCACCCTGTGCCCCCACAGGCTTCTATCTTGGGCTGCAGTGCAAGATGTGACCAGCAGTGTGTATTCAACTGGGTCAGGGGTGTGCTGGTCCTCTGCTCATGGGGCAGCTGTGAAGAACCAGCTGGGGCAGGTTCCTGTATCCCTTCCAGGACCCATCCTACATCCAGAGAAATCTCTTCTGCTGATGGGCCACTGAGTCTCATTTCATGGCTGATAAACTGACACCATCCCACTGGGAGATGCTCCACACAGGGGGAGGAGCCAAGCATTCCTACCTGGAGAAAACTTTGAACATTTGGAAGAGCAAAGCAGCCTTTTTCTTTGCATTCCCAGAGGAAGACCAGGCCCATCTACACCACCACTGGACCTTCAGAGGAAATCTCCCCCTTTCTCCAGGGTCCCTGCTCCAACAGAGCCACATCTGCCCCTGCGGGAGGCTGCAGCCCCCATTGAATGGCTCTGCTGCCAGCACCCTGACCCACAGGGGGGCAGGGGGGATTCTGACTCTGTCAGTGGGGTTGGTTCTTGTATTACTGGAATTTTGTTTTAATTCTTTTAATAAAGAACTGTTATTCCTATCCTCGTATCTTTGCCTGAGAGTCCCTTAATTTCAAAATTATAGTTCAGAGGGAGGGGGTTTACATTTTCCATTCCAAGGGAGGCTCATGCCTTCCTTAGCAGGCACCTGTCGTTCCAACCCAGACAGCTTCCCAGCTCGCTGTTTGGAGACAGCCAACAATTGCTACACGACGGCCCCGATGAACCAGGCCCAGAGCAGTCCCATTAAGACGGGAATCCTTACTTGGGGTCCGTGATGAATCACAGACTGGTCTCAATGAGCCACGGCCAGGAGCTCGGAGGACACTCACAGTCGGTGGTTTCCTGGGGCACTCTCAAAGCCCCGATCTCCGGCAGGCGTGCCTGGGGATGCTGCGGCCGCCTGGGGCCGGGGCCGGTGCAGAACCCCTCGGGCTGTGGCCGGCTGGAGGAGCGCGGCTTGAACAGCCTGCGGAGCAGCTTGCGGAGCACGTGGAACGCCTGCCAGCGGCGCTCCGGGGTTCGGGGGGCGTCCGAGGCTGAGCTGCGGGGCAGCGCCGGGGGCTCGGTCTGCGTCTGCCCGTCCACCAACAGCCGCACCCATGGGCAGCGCCGCTCTGGGGCCGGGCTCTGGGTCTGGGTGCCTCGATCGGCGCCTTTGGCAGCCCCTGGTGCCGGGGGCTCTGTCTGGGTGTGCCGGTGCACCGAGGGCGGCTCAGTCTGAGCCGGGGCGGAGGGTGTGGCGGGCACGGTCGGGAGGTTTTCCGTCATGGCCTTGGCCGAGCAGGCCACGCAGGTCCGTGAGCGGCGGCTCTGCCCGTGGGCCGGCGGCGGCGGCGGCGGCAGCCTGGGGCCGGGGGCGCGGGAGCGTGGCCTCGAAACCCGCGCCAGCCGCGCTGAGCCGGGCTGGCTCCCGGCGCTCCGGGCCTCTTCCCTCTGCTGCAGGCGGGAATGCTGGCAGGGCCTGTCCACATGGGCGGGGACAGCCGGGCTCTGGGACTCCTGAGACAACGAAGAGACACAGGATGTGCGGGATGGAGACGGCTGCCTCGGGCTGGCGCTGGCCCCATCCCCGCCTGTCTGTCCAGCCGCATCCTTCTCCAGGTTTCTCTTGGACGACTTAGGGCCGTGCTTGCCCTTCTCCATGGACATTGTCCGGCAGTTATCCCGGGGAGCTGCAACCTCCAGAGCAGGGTGTCTTGCGCTGCTGGAGGGCACAGCCCGGAATGTTCCTTAACTGCTCCTGGATCGCAGTGCCACCAGGCGCGGGCGCCAGCAGGGGCGGCTCCGTGTCACAATGGGCCTGTGCGACAGCACGGGCGGCTCTGTATCACTATGGGGGCCTGGAGGCCAGCAGGGGTTCGGCTGGGCACCGCCAGGTCCCAGTGGCATCATGGGCCGGGGCCCCAGTGTTTAAATGGCCCGGGATCCCGGCGTCATAATGGGCCGGGGTTCCGTTGTCACTGTGGCCCAGAGTCACGGTGTCACCATGGGCCGGGGTTCCGTTGTCACCATGGGCCCGGGGTCCCAATGTCACCATGGCCCAGAGTCCTGGTGTAGCCATGGGCCCGGGGTCCCGGTGTCACCATGGCCCAGAGTCCCGGTGT
Source organism: Sitta carolinensis (assembly GCA_032173965.1). NCBI lineage: Eukaryota > Metazoa > Chordata > Aves > Passeriformes > Sittidae > Sitta > Sitta carolinensis. The sequence continues at coordinate 17,847 of CM063287.1, read as the reverse complement.
CACCATGGGCCCGAGGTTCCGGTGTCACCATGGGCCCGGGGTCCCGGTGTCACCATGGGCCGGGGTTCCGTTGTCACCATGGGCCCGGGGTCCCGGTGTCACCATGGCCCAGAGTCCCGGTGTCACCATGGGCCCGGGGTCCCGGTGTCACCATGGCCCAGAGTCACGGTGTCACCATGGGCCGGGGTTCCGTTGTCACCATGGGCCCGGGGTCCCGGTGTCACCATGGCCCAGAGTCCCGGTGTCACCATGGGCCCGGGGTCCCGGTGTCACCATGGCCCAGAGTCACGGTGTCACCATGGGCCGGGGTTCCGTTGTCACCATGGGCCCGGGGTCCCTGTGTCACCATGGCCCAGAGTCCTGGTGTAACCATGGCCCAGGCACCGCGAGCCCTTTTGTGCCACAGCCCCACGCTTTGCCATCTTTGTGGCTGGAAGTGGCAGGACTGGGCACGGGGCAGTCCCTGCGTTCCGCTCCTGGTGATTCTGTGCTGACGGGAGCGTGTGGGGTCCCGCCGCTCCCCGGACAGCGGAGCGGGGCGCTCCCGGCTGTTTGAGCAGCCCGCCGCTCCTGGCTCTCTCGGGCTCCTTGCAGAGGCTTCCAGGGCCGTGCTGGCGCTTCGCTGCCGGCTGTTTCAGTCCCTCGCTGATCTCCAGCTGAAGCCGCACTTGCTTCGGGCTGAACCCACACCCGGCGCTGCGGACGTTCCGGGAAGGGCCGGGGGATGCGGAGCGTGCTCTTGGCTCGGTGTGACCCCACAGGCTTCCCGAGCCTCTTGCCTTGCGATTTTGGCCTCCCAGGAGCTGACCCTGAAGCTGCAGCAGCTGCTGCTTGGGAAATGGTGACACTCCTCGGTGACTTGCTGAGCTGTCAGTCGGCTCACAGAGTCGAGGCACTGGCTGTTCTTAGTGTAATCTACCCATTCTATATAAAAATATATCAATGTAGCCTTTAATTTATGTCCAAAGTAGATTACTGAGCATGTTTTACCCAAGAGTGTTTTCCCTTCTGGGCCTCCCAAGCCGCCCAAGGCAGCTGGGATATTAATAATGACCCAGAGTGCCAGGGTGGGGAGGCAGCCTGGGACCCGTTTCTGCTGTTCTCTGTTCCAGAGATTGGATTTCCTTTAAGTAAAAGCTCTTCTCAAAACAGAGTCATAGCCCAGTGTCTCCAGCTGGGGTCCAGTAAAGTGGTGAGGGCTGGAGAGAGTGCGGGGCTGAGGGCAAGGGCGTAGCTGGTGGTTTAAGTCACAGAAAATACATAATTATCCTTAACTCACAGCATCCTTGCAGTTTCCTCTCTGTGCTGCTGGCCCTGGAGCTGTGAAACAACGCAAACCATGGCAGTGCTCCTGGGGCAAAAGCGTGGAATTACACAGTTCCAATTAAAAGAAGTGTTTGGCCAGTTTTTAAAGACCTTTTTGGGGAAAGCTGCATCTTTCTTCTGCTACAGGTTAGATCATGGTAGGACAAAACCTGCGTTTTGGAGCAGTCAGGTAGCTGCTGCTTGATGGAGATCCCTCTGCTTTCCTCATTCAGAGGTTTGGGAATGGCAGCAGCTTGGCCAAAGGGAGTGTCCCTAGGGATTTGAAACTGCCTCAGGTGTTGAGAAAAGGGAATCCTCCTTTCCTGGCTGGGTGTCCTGGCAGAAAGGCCACCAGCTTTTATATTTAAATAGACAGAGCTCACATCCATAATTACATCTATAAACAGTAAATAAAGAATTTCATTGATAAGAGAACACCAACTGCCACGGGTGTTCGTGGTTTGAGAAAAGGGTTCCTCTGTCGTGCAGGAAACTTGGATGAAAGCGATGGTTGTGCGGCTGAAATTGTTAATAATACAAACTCATTCTGCCTCATTCCCAGGGGAGTATTTTTATCCCTAGATTTAAGATACTCTTCACCCTAATTTTGTTTCTACACAAGTTAATATTCTCCTGGGAAAAACATAAAGTCTGTAAAATTAGTGATGAAAAATAACTAACCCACTGCCCTACACACACACAAAGGACCAAGAAAACCCTGAGACCTTGACCAATGAAAATAAAAAACCCAAAATGAAGCTTTGAAGCACCTCAGAAGTAATTAAAACACAGCAGGAAACGATCCTTCTGCCATTAAAATGAACAAACTACCTAAAGCTGCTCCTTTCTGTGGAGCAAAGGGTTCCCAAGTCCATAATCACATACACAAATAGAAAATAAGGAACTGTATTGATGAGAGACTTTTCCGTCCTTCCTACCCAAGAGATTAAAAAAAACCCCTCACCTCCAAAATCCTAATGTGCCTTAAAAATAGATTATTAAGGATTCCCACTCTACCATGAACTGCCCAGTGCAGAGGAAGTAGCTACAACTCCAACTATTCTGTGACTCCAAGGCCTGGTTGTCTTGAACCATCAGTATTTATTTAACTAAATTAAAAGCTTCATTGAAACCTGAATTGCAAACATGCCAGGAGGAATAACTGTGCTAGACACCTACATGGGATGAAGGCTCCCCATCCCTGAGGGATTTTCCCACCTTCCTCTTCCTCAAAGCCAAACAAGCTGCTCTGCTTTATTGCCAGTCAGGTGTGAGGGATCCTGGTTTTTCTCCTCCTGAGGCCAAGGGGAAGCACCTGAAGGCCCCAGTGAGGATGGAGGGTGGTTCCTGCATTTCCTGTCTCTACCTGAGGCCACTGGTGCCCCATCCAGGTGTTTGCCACCCTGGGCCTTTCTCATTCCCTCTGGCTGCTTTGGCACACACTACTGATGCTTTTCTCCTATTCATTCAAGGCACTTGGACAGGAGGAATCCAGGAATTGTCTTCCAGGCTGAGTTCCTGTCCCTGGGACAGGTTCCACAGTGCCAGGTTTTGAGGAGACAGGCAGAGATGCCTCCTCAGAAGCCAGCTGTGTTTGATTCCAAGGGGAACCACCCCCACATGGTCTTTTTCTTCCTGATGAATTCTTTCCTCCTTTGGCTGAAGGGAGATGTTATTCCCGCTTGGGGCTGGGATTTTCTCTGTCTTTCCAAAGATTTTGGTTCTGGTCTTCTCCAGTTGTGACTGTTGGGGGTCAGTCACCACAATGCTGGTGTGACCTGAGGATGATTAAAGCTCAGGAACTTAGTCAGTCCCACCTCAGAGCTCACCCTGTGCCCCCACATGTCGGGGTCCCGACAAGGTTTGGGACCCCGATTTGTTGGTTTAAGTCTTTACTTCTGCCCGTGCGTTCAAAGGATGAGACAACACCTCTCGGTCTTGGGTCTCAAGGCTGTTTACTGTTTCTTATCTATAAAATTGTCTTTCTGCCCAGCCAAGGTCTGCTCAGCAGGACAGTCAGAGGCACTCTGCCTGCCCCCAGGGCGGCGTTATCTTTATATACAGAAAACTACGTACGACATATTTACAATTATTCCCCAATACCCATCACCTATGTTAGACGGTGAACTTCTACTCTAAACCAATCCAAAAGTGCCAGCACCATCAGAGCAGACGGAGGTACAGAAGAAGAAGAAGAAAGGCTAGACACGCCCAAATTCCTCCATCTTGTCCCCAAAAACCCCTACACAAAGAATCCTAAAATCTACATTTATACCCTGTGATATACTAATCATTACACTATTTAAACTGCTGTGGCTTTCATCTCTTCGTGTAAAGGTGGCAATTTGCTCCAGGGTTCGTAATCGAACCCACTGGTGTTCTGGGCTGTGTGCCAGGGTCTCCGAGCCCCTTGGCAAGGATCTCGGCAGCTCTGGACTCCCAAAGGGATGTCCTGGGCTCTGACACCCACAGGCTTCTATCTTGGGTTGCAGTGCAAGATGTGACCAGCAGTGTGTATTCAACTGGGTCAGGGGTGTGCTGGTCCTCTGCTCATGGGGCAGCTGTGAAGAACCAGCTGGGGCAGGTTCCTGTATCCCTTCCAGGACCCATCCTACATCCAGAGAAATCTCTTCTGCTGATGGGCCACTGAGTCTCATTTCATGGCTGATAAACTGACACCATCCCACTGGGAGATGCTCCACACAGGGGGAGGAGCCAAGCATTCCTACCTGGAGAAAACTTTGAACATTTGGAAGAGCAAAGCAGCCTTTTTCTTTGCATTCCCAGAGGAAGACCAGGCCCATCTACACCACCACTGGACCTTCAGAGGAAATCTCCCCCTTTCTCCAGGGTCCCTGCTCCAACAGAGCCACATCTGCCCCTGCGGGAGGCCGCAGTCCCCATTGAATGGCTCTGCTGCCAGCACCCTGACCCACAGGGGGGCAGGGGGGATTCTGACTCTGTCAGTGGGGTTGGTTCTTGTGTTACTGCATTTGTATTTTAATTCTTTTAATAAAGAACTGTTATTCCTATCCCGTATCTTTGCCTGAGAGTCCCTTAATTTCAAAATTATAGTTCAGAGGGAGGGGGTTTACATTTTCCATTCCAAGGGAGGCTCATGCCTTCCTTAGCAGGCACCTGTCGTTCCAACCCAGACAGCTTCCCAGCTGGCTGTTTGGAGACAGCCAACAATTGCTACACGACGGCCCCGATGAACCAGGCCCAGAGCAGTCCCATTAAGACGGGAATCCTTACTTGGGGTCCGTGATGAATCACAGACTGGTCTCAATGAGCCACGGCCAGGAGCTCGGAGGACACTCGCAGTCGGTGGTTTCCTGGGGCACTCTCAAAGCCCCGATCTCCGGCAGGCGTGCCTGGGGATGCTGCGGCCGCCTGGGGCCGGGGCCGGTGCAGAACCCCTCGGGCTGTGGCCGGCTGGAGGAGCGCGGCTTGAACAGCCTGCGGAGCAGCTTGCGGAGCACGTGGAACGCCTGCCAGCGGCGCTCCGGGGTTCGGGGGGCGTCCGAGGCTGAGCTGCGGGGCAGCACCGGGGGCTCGGTCTGCGTCTGCCCGTCCGCCAACAGCCGCACCCATGGGCAGCGCCGCTCTGGGGCCGGGCTCTGGGTCTGGGTGCCTCAATCGGCGCCTTTGGCAGCCCCTGGTGCCGGGGGCTCTGTCTGGGTGTGCCGGTGCACCGAGGGCGGCTCAGTCTGAGCCGGGGCGGAGGGTGTGGCGGGCACGGTCGGGAGGTTTTCCGTCATGGCCTTGGCCGAGCAGGCCACGCAGGTCCGTGGGCGGCGGCTCTGCCCGTGGGCCGGCGGCGGCGGCGGCGGCAGCCTGGGGCCGGGGGCGCGGGAGCGCGGCCTCGAAACCCGCGCCAGCCGCGCTGAGCCGGGCTGGCTCCCGGCGCTCCGGGCCTCTTCCCTCTGCTGCAGGCGGGAATGCTGGCAGGGCCTGTCCACATGGGCGGGGACAGCCGGGGCTCTGGGACTCCTGAGACAACAAAGAGTCACAGGATGTGCGGGATGGAGACGGCTGCCTCGGGCTGGCGCTGGCCCCATCCCCGCCTGTCCGTCCAGCTGCATCCTTCTCCAGGTTTCTCTTGGACGACTTAGGGCCGTGCTTGCCCTTCTCCATGGACATCGTCCGGCAGTTATCCCGGGGAGCTGCAACCTCCAGAGCAGGGTGCCCTGCGCTGCTGGAGGGCACAGCCCGGAATATTCCTTAACTGCTTCCGGATCGCAGTGCCACCGGGCGTGGGCGCCAGCAGGGGCGGCTCCGTGTCACAATGGGCCTGTGCGACAGCACGGGCGGCTCTGTATCACTATGGGGGCCTGGAGGCCAGCAGGGGTTCGGCTGGGCACCGCCAGGTCCCAGTGGCATCATGGGCTGGGGCCCCAGTGTTTAAATGGCCCGGGATCCCGGCGTCATAATGGGCCGGGTTCCGTTGTCACCGTGGCCCAGAGTCACGGTGTCACCATGGGCCGGGGTTCCGTTGTCACCATGGGCCCGGGGTTCCCGGTTGTCACCATGGCCCAGAGTCCTGGTGTAACCATGGCCCAGGCACCGCGGCCCTTGTCCACATGGCCCAGTTGCCATTTTGTGGCGGGTTGCAGGCCATGGGCACGGGCGTCCCTGTTCACCATGGCTCGTCACGGGATCGGTGGGGTCCCGCCGTCCCTGGACGGAGGGGGTCCCGGTGTCACAGCCATCCCGGGTTCCCAGGCTCCCGAGGCCGGGCCCTTGCCCAAAATCCCCCGCGCCTCTTTTCGCCGGAGTGCAGGACTCTGGCACGGTGCAAGTCCCATGCACTTCTTACTAGGATTATCTGTGTGACTGTTAATTTTCCCCCTACCCCGCCAGGGAGGCGCCTGACCCCTGTTGGCACAGGCTGGCGTCCGAGTCGGAAGGGGTGGGACTGAGCCCAAATCTCCCGCTCGCCAGCCCAGAGGTTTCCAGCCGCACGTAAAGCCTATGCACTATTATTACATAATTAGTGTCAAAACGTTAACTTACTACCCCCACCCCAAGCCAGGACCTGCTACCTTGCCACAAATGACGTCAGTCTGGGATACTGAGCCATGTCCATCCAGCTCGAGGTTTGCCCATCCTTGGCTGGAGGGAGAAAAAAGGTGCTCATGTCCTTAAAGAGGCGTGTTGACAATGTTTCCTGGGTTGGATGTGGACCTGAGCGTCTTTGCCCTGGGCAACCCTGTTAGGTGGACCACTAAGGACCTGAGCGTTCTGTGGTGAGGCCTGGGTGGAAAACCCCCCTCCCCTTTTTTTGCCTGCAGCAGGGGTCTCTTGAAGTCCCTCTTTGGAAACAAAAGTGGTTTGGGAGGGAAAGTGATAGGGGAGCTGATGGTGCCCTTTGCCAGCCGGCATTAAAAATTCATGCGCCTGATGGGCTCTTCCAAATGAGTCCAGGAAGGATGAGCTCCTCCCTCCCTGGACATGCTGGCAGAGCACTTCGGCTGCCTCCCCGCTGTCTGTGCCTGGAGACGGGCTCTGCTCCCTCAGGGCATGGGGTGCAGGCTGTCCGGGCACGTTGGGATGAGGGACATAGAGTGTCTGGAAAGCTGCGTGCCCCCCAGGATGGTGGGGGTTGGCTGGCATGTGCTGGGGGGTGATCTGGAGGGCAGGGAGCAAGGAAACCTGGTGTGAGGGGGTGTGGAGTCCTGGATGGGGAGGGATGCAGCTACCCGAGAGGGGTGGGATGTGGGGAAGAATGCTGGGTGGGATGTGCAGCGCCCCAGCCATGAGGTACACGGGATAATCTGCGCAGGGAAGGATGGAGGGAGGCGTGCAAGGTGCCCAGGTGCCCTGCCAAGGGGGGATACCCAGGAGGGACCAACGCGGGAGTGCAGAGGGTAACGCAGCCTGGAACGTGGGATTAGGAGAGAGGTGGGATGGGGTGCTGAGCTCCTTGGGGTGGAGAGCCGCGGTGCTGAGCTCCCGAGGCGGGAGGAATGGGTGCTGTGCTGCGGGCTCTGAGCTGCGGGGCTGCTGAGCTGCCGGGGCTGCTGAGCTGCCGGGGCTGCTGAGCTGCCGGGGCTGCTGAGCTGCCGGGTGCTGAGCTGCCGGGGCTGCTGAGCTGCCGGGGCTGCTGAGCTGCCGGGGCTGCTGAGCTGCCGGGGCTGCTGAGCTGCCGGGGCCGGGCCGGGCGGGCCGGGGGGCGGCTCTACGTGGCTCATTAGCAGAAGGCAATTTAATATTTATGAAGTGTTCTTGTTTGAATCCCAAGTCTTCGGCTCCAGTTACAAGGAGCTGCGTCACCCTGCGATCACATGGTAATTGTTGCTATTTCCAGGATCCCAGGCTCGCAGAGTGGCACAAGAGCTCTTTCCCCTTTCTTGTCCTTTTTCCGCCGCCGCCTTTTCCCTTGTTGGCCGCAGTTTTCGGGGCGGTTTTCGCTCGCCCCTCGGCCGGCTCGGCGCTGGCCGGCGTGCGCGGGGCGATGCCGGGGCCGCTGCCCTGAGCCGGGGCGGGCGCAGCCGCTCCCCCGCCCCTGCCCCTGCCCGGAGCCGCTCCATGAGAGCGGGACCGGCCTGGCGCCCCCAGAATGACCGAGCTGGAAGGGGACTTCACCAAGCTGCTGCTGCTGAAGGAGGAGCGGATCAAGGAGCTGGAGCGGCGCCTGGGGGAGAAGGACGAGGGAGAACTTCCACTGTGCCACGCTGCTCCAAGCCCCAAAGTCCAGCCTGGCCTTGGGCACTGCCAGGGATCCAGGGGCAGCCCCAGCTGCTCTGGGCACCCTGTGCCAGGGCTGCCCACCCTGCCAGGGGACAATTCCTGCCCAATATCCCAGCCAGCCCTGCCCTCTGGCAGTCTGAAGCCGTTCCCTGGGTGCTGTCCCTCCATCCCTTGTCCCCAGTCCCTCCCCAGCTCTCCTGGAGCCCCTTTAGTCCCTGGCAGGGGCTCTGAGCTCTCCCTGGAGCCTTCTCCTCTCCAGGTGAGCACGCCCAGCTCTGCCAGCCTGGCTCCAGAGCAGAGGGGCTCTGTGAACTCGTGAAATTTCACAAGCAAAAATTCCTGGATTTGGGCAGTTGGAATAATTTCCTCGGACTTACTGCACGTGCAGTGTCACTGTGCTGGAAGGTTTGATGGATTATAAGCAAGAGAGAGTGAATTCAACCCAGTTTCCTTAGTGGCAGTGGGGTTAGAACTGGGTGATGTTTAAGGTCTCCTTTCCAACCCAAACCATTCTGGGATTCTGTGGAAATGCCTGAGCAGCATTAGCCGGAGCTTTCTGTGACCCAAAGGAGTGGTGGATTTTTTTCCCCCTTCAGTAGCTACAGCATGTGTAGGACACCCAGCACAGACATCTTCACACTGCTCGTGCCCCAAGCCAACCCCGAGGCGCTTTTTGAAGGTGTCAGGCAGCAAAAAGTCCTGTGATAAGCTCAGCAGGAACTCAGCCCACCAGCTGTTCAAAGGGATTGGGAAGGCTGATTTTTTAATAGAAATAGAATTGTTCCCATTTAGGGAGTTACTCTGTGGTGAAAAGGCTCATATCTCTTAGCCTTTAAAATGAACAAACTACCTAAAGCTGCTCCTTTCTGTGGAGCAAAGGGTTCCCAAGTCCATAATCACATACACAAATAGAAAATAAGGAACTGTATTGATAAGAGACTTTTCCGTCCTTCCCTACCCAAGAGATTAAAAAAACCCCTCACCTCCAAAATCCTAATGTGCCTTAAAAATAGATTATTAAGGAGTTCCCACTCTACCATGAACTGCCCAGTGCAGAGGAAGTAGCTACAACTCCAACTATTCTGTGACTCCAAGGCCTGGTTGTCTTGAACCATCAGTATTTATTTAACTAAATTAAAAGCTTCATTGAAACCTGAATTGCAAACATGCCAGGAGGAATAACTGTGCTAGACACCTACATGGGATGAAGGCTCCCCATCCCTGAGGGATTTTCCCACCTTCCTCTTCCTCAAAGCCAAACAAGCTGCTCTGCTTTATTGCCAGTCAGGTGTGAGGGATCCTGGTTTTTCTCCTCCTGAGGCCAAGGGGAAGCACCTGAAGGCCCCAGTGAGGATGGAGGGTGGTTCCTGCATTTCCTGTCTCTACCTGAGGCCACTGGTGCCCCATCCAGGTGTTTGCCACCCTGGGCCTTTCTCATTCCCTCTGGCTGCTTTGGCACACACTACTGATGCTTTTCTCCTATTCATTCAAGGCACTTGGACAGGAGGAATCCAGGAATTGTCTTCCAGGCTGAGTTCCTGTCCCTGGGACAGGTTCCACAGTGCCAGGTTTTGAGGAGACAGGCAGAGATGCCTCCTCAGAAGCCAGCTGTGTTTGATCCCAAGGGGAACCACCCCCACATGGTCTTTTTCTTCCTGATGAATTCTTTCCTCCTTTGGCTGAAGGGAGATGTTATTCCCGCTTGGGGCTGGGATTTTCTCTGTCTTTCCAAAGATTTTGGTTCTGGTCTTCTCCAGTTGTGACTGTTGGGGGTCAGTCACCACAATGCTGGTGTGACCTGAGGATGATTAAAGCTCAGGAACTTAGTCAGTCCCACCTCAGAGCTCACCCTGTGCCCCCACAGGCTTCTATCTTGGGCTGCAGTGCAAGATGTGACCAGCAGTGTGTATTCAACTGGGTCAGGGGTGTGCTGGTCCTCTGCTCATGGGGCAGCTGTGAAGAACCAGCTGGGGCAGGTTCCTGTATCCCTTCCAGGACCCATCCTACATCCAGAGAAATCTCTTCTGCTGATGGGCCACTGAGTCTCATTTCATGGCTGATAAACTGACACCATCCCACTGGGAGATGCTCCACACAGGGGGAGGAGCCAAGCATTCCTACCTGGAGAAAACTTTGAACATTTGGAAGAGCAAAGCAGCCTTTTTCTTTGCATTCCCAGAGGAAGACCAGGCCCATCTACACCACCACTGGACCTTCAGAGGAAATCTCCCCCTTTCTCCAGGGTCCCTGCTCCAACAGAGCCACATCTGCCCCTGCGGGAGGCTGCAGCCCCCATTGAATGGCTCTGCTGCCAGCACCCTGACCCACAGGGGGGCAGGGGGGATTCTGACTCTGTCAGTGGGGTTGGTTCTTGTATTACTGGAATTTTGTTTTAATTCTTTTAATAAAGAACTGTTATTCCTATCCTCGTATCTTTGCCTGAGAGTCCCTTAATTTCAAAATTATAGTTCAGAGGGAGGGGGTTTACATTTTCCATTCCAAGGGAGGCTCATGCCTTCCTTAGCAGGCACCTGTCGTTCCAACCCAGACAGCTTCCCAGCTCGCTGTTTGGAGACAGCCAACAATTGCTACACGACGGCCCCGATGAACCAGGCCCAGAGCAGTCCCATTAAGACGGGAATCCTTACTTGGGGTCCGTGATGAATCACAGACTGGTCTCAATGAGCCACGGCCAGGAGCTCGGAGGACACTCACAGTCGGTGGTTTCCTGGGGCACTCTCAAAGCCCCGATCTCCGGCAGGCGTGCCTGGGGATGCTGCGGCCGCCTGGGGCCGGGGCCGGTGCAGAACCCCTCGGGCTGTGGCCGGCTGGAGGAGCGCGGCTTGAACAGCCTGCGGAGCAGCTTGCGGAGCACGTGGAACGCCTGCCAGCGGCGCTCCGGGGTTCGGGGGGCGTCCGAGGCTGAGCTGCGGGGCAGCCCGGGGGCTCGGTCTGCGTCTGCCCGTCCACCAACAGCCGCACCCATGGGCAGCGCCGCTCTGGGGCCGGGCTCTGGGTCTGGGTGCCTCGATCGGCGCCTTTGGCAGCCCCTGGTGCCGGGGGCTCTGTCTGGGTGTGCCGGTGCACCGAGGGCGGCTCAGTCTGAGCCGGGGCGGAGGGTGTGGCGGGCACGGTCGGGAGGTTTTCCGTCATGGCCTTGGCCGAGCAGGCCACGCAGGTCCGTGAGCGGCGGCTCTGCCCGTGGGCCGGCGGCGGCGGCGGCGGCAGCCTGGGGCCGGGGGCGCGGGAGCGTGGCCTCGAAACCCGCGCCAGCCGCGCTGAGCCGGGCTGGCTCCCGGCGCTCCGGGCCTCTTCCCTCTGCTGCAGGCGGGAATGCTGGCAGGGCCTGTCCACATGGGCGGGGACAGCCGGGCTCTGGGACTCCTGAGACAACGAAGAGACACAGGATGTGCGGGATGGAGACGGCTGCCTCGGGCTGGCGCTGGCCCCATCCCCGCCTGTCTGTCCAGCCGCATCCTTCTCCAGGTTTCTCTTGGACGACTTAGGGCCGTGCTTGCCCTTCTCCATGGACATTGTCCGGCAGTTATCCCGGGGAGCTGCAACCTCCAGAGCAGGGTGTCTTGCGCTGCTGGAGGGCACAGCCCGGAATGTTCCTTAACTGCTCCTGGATCGCAGTGCCACCAGGCGCGGGCGCCAGCAGGGGCGGCTCCGTGTCACAATGGGCCTGTGCGACAGCACGGGCGGCTCTGTATCACTATGGGGGCCTGGAGGCCAGCAGGGGTTCGGCTGGGCACCGCCAGGTCCCAGTGGCATCATGGGCCGGGGCCCCAGTGTTTAAATGGCCCGGGATCCCGGCGTCATAATGGGCCGGGGTTCCGTTGTCACTGTGGCCCAGAGTCACGGTGTCACCATGGGCCGGGGTTCCGTTGTCACCATGGGCCCGGGGTCCCAATGTCACCATGGCCAGAGTCCTGGTGTAGCCATGGGCCCGGGGTCCCGGTGTCACCATGGCCCAGAGTCCCGGTGTCACCATGGGCCCGAGGTTCCGGTGTCACCATGGGCCCGGGGTCCCGGTGTCACCATGGGCCGGGGTTCCGTTGTCACCATGGGCCCGGGGTCCCGGTGTCACCATGGCCCAGAGTCCCGGTGTCACCATGGGCCCGGGGTCCCGGTGTCACCATGGCCCAGAGTCACGGTGTCACCATGGGCCGGGGTTCCGTTGTCACCATGGGCCCGGGGTCCCGGTGTCACCATGGCCCAGAGTCCCGGTGTCACCATGGGCCCGGGGTCCCGGTGTCACCATGGCCCAGAGTCACGGTGTCACCATGGGCCGGGGTTCCGTTGTCACCATGGGCCCGGGGTCCCTGTGTCACCATGGCCCAGAGTCCTGGTGTACCATGGCCCAGGCACCGCGAGCCCTTTTGTGCCACAGCCCCACGCTTTGCCATCTTTGTGGCTGGAAGTGGCAGGACTGGGCACGGGGCAGTCCCTGCGTTCCGCTCCTGGTGATTCTGTGCTGACGGGAGCGTGTGGGGTCCCGCCGCTCCCCGGACAGCGGAGCGGGGCGCTCCCGGCTGTTTGAGCAGCCCGCCGCTCCTGGCTCTCTCGGGCTCCTTGCAGAGGCTTCCAGGGCCGTGCTGGCGCTTCGCTGCCGGCTGTTTCAGTCCCTCGCTGATCTCCAGCTGAAGCCGCACTTGCTTCGGGCTGAACCCACACCCGGCGCTGCGGACGTTCCGGGAAGGGCCGGGGGATGCGGAGCGTGCTCTTGGCTCGGTGTGACCCCACAGGCTTCCCGAGCCTCTTGCCTTGCGATTTTGGCCTCCCAGGAGCTGACCCTGAAGCTGCAGCAGCTGCTGCTTGGGAAATGGTGACACTCCTCGGTGACTTGCTGAGCTGTCAGTCGGCTCACAGAGTCGAGGCACTGGCTGTTCTTAGTGTAATCTACCCATTCTATATAAAAATATATCAATGTAGCCTTTAATTTATGTCCAAAGTAGATTACTGAGCATGTTTTACCCAAGAGTGTTTTCCCTTCTGGGCCTCCCAAGCCGCCCAAGGCAGCTGGGATATTAATAATGACCCAGAGTGCCAGGGTGGGGAGGCAGCCTGGGACCCGTTTCTGCTGTTCTCTGTTCCAGAGATTGGATTTCCTTTAAGTAAAAGCTCTTCTCAAAACAGAGTCATAGCCCAGTGTCTCCAGCTGGGGTCCAGTAAAGTGGTGAGGGCTGGAGAGAGTGCGGGGCTGAGGGCAAGGGCGTAGCTGGTGGTTTAAGTCACAGAAAATACATAATTATCCTTAACTCACAGCATCCTTGCAGTTTCCTCTCTGTGCTGCTGGCCCCTGGAGCTGTGAAACAACGCAAACCATGGCAGTGCTCCTGGGGCAAAAGCGTGGAATTACACAGTTCCAATTAAAAGAAGTGTTTGGCCAGTTTTTAAAGACCTTTTTGGGGAAAGCTGCATCTTTCTTCTGCTACAGGTTAGATCATGGTAGGACAAAACCTGCGTTTTGGAGCAGTCAGGTAGCTGCTGCTTGATGGAGATCCCTCTGCTTTCCTCATTCAGAGGTTTGGGAATGGCAGCAGCTTGGCCAAAGGGAGTGTCCCTAGGGATTTGAAACTGCCTCAGGTGTTGAGAAAAGGGAATCCTCCTTTCCTGGCTGGGTGTCCTGGCAGAAAGGCCACCAGCTTTTATATTTAAATAGACAGAGCTCACATCCATAATTACATCTATAAACAGTAAATAAAGAATTTCATTGATAAGAGAACACCAACTGCCACGGGTGTTCGTGGTTTGAGAAAAGGGTTCCTCTGTCGTGCAGGAAACTTGGATGAAAGCGATGGTTGTGCGGCTGAAATTGTTAATAATACAAACTCATTCTGCCTCATTCCCAGGGGAGTATTTTTATCCCTAGATTTAAGATACTCTTCACCCTAATTTTGTTTCTACACAAGTTAATATTCTCCTGGGAAAAACATAAAGTCTGTAAAATTAGTGATGAAAAATAACTAACCCACTGCCCTACACACACACAAAGGACCAAGAAAACCCTGAGACCTTGACCAATGAAAATAAAAAACCCAAAATGAAGCTTTGAAGCACCTCAGAAGTAATTAAAACACAGCAGGAAACGATCCTTCTGCCATTAAAATGAACAAACTACCTAAAGCTGCTCCTTTCTGTGGAGCAAAGGGTTCCCAAGTCCATAATCACATACACAAATAGAAAATAAGGAACTGTATTGATGAGAGACTTTTCCGTCCTTCCCTACCCAAGAGATTAAAAAAACCCCTCACCTCCAAAATCCTAATGTGCCTTAAAAATAGATTATTAAGGAGTTCCCACTCTACCATGAACTGCCCAGTGCAGAGGAAGTAGCTACAACTCCAACTATTCTGTGACTCCAAGGCCTGGTTGTCTTGAACCATCAGTATTTATTTAACTAAATTAAAAGCTTCATTGAAACCTGAATTGCAAACATGCCAGGAGGAATAACTGTGCTAGACACCTACATGGGATGAAGGCTCCCCATCCCTGAGGGATTTTCCCACCTTCCTCTTCCTCAAAGCCAAACAAGCTGCTCTGCTTTATTGCCAGTCAGGTGTGAGGGATCCTGGTTTTTCTCCTCCTGAGGCCAAGGGGAAGCACCTGAAGGCCCCAGTGAGGATGGAGGGTGGTTCCTGCATTTCCTGTCTCTACCTGAGGCCACTGGTGCCCCATCCAGGTGTTTGCCACCCTGGGCCTTTCTCATTCCCTCTGGCTGCTTTGGCACACACTACTGATGCTTTTCTCCTATTCATTCAAGGCACTTGGACAGGAGGAATCCAGGAATTGTCTTCCAGGCTGAGTTCCTGTCCCTGGGACAGGTTCCACAGTGCCAGGTTTTGAGGAGACAGGCAGAGATGCCTCCTCAGAAGCCAGCTGTGTTTGATCCCAAGGGGAACCACCCCCACATGGTCTTTTTCTTCCTGATGAATTCTTTCCTCCTTTGGCTGAAGGGAGATGTTATTCCCGCTTGGGGCTGGGATTTTCTCTGTCTTTCCAAAGATTTTGGTTCTGGTCTTCTCCAGTTGTGACTGTTGGGGGTCAGTCACCACAATGCTGGTGTGACCTGAGGCTGATTAAAGCTCAGGAACTTAGTCAGTCCCACCTCAGAGCTCACCCTGTGCCCCCACATGTCGGGGTCCCGACAAGGTTTGGGACCCCGATTTGTTGGTTTAAGTCTTTACTTCTGCCCGTGCGTTCAAAGGATGAGACAACACCTCTCGGTCTTCGGTCTCAAGGCTGTTTACTGTTTCTTATCTATAAAATTGTCTTTCTGCCCAGCCAAGGTCTGCTCAGCAGGACAGTCAGAGGCACTCTGCCTGCCCCCAGGGCGGCGTTATCTTTATATACAGAAAACTACGTACGACATATTTACAATTATTCCCCAATACCCATCACCTATGTTAGACGGTGAACTTCTACTCTAAACCAATCCAAAAGTGCCAGCACCATCAGAGCAGACGGAGGTACAGAAGAAGAAGAAGAAAGGCTAGACACGCCCAAATTCCTCCATCTTGTCCCCAAAAACCCCTACACAAAGAATCCTAAAATCTACATTTATACCCTGTGATATACTAATCATTACACTATTTAAACTGCTGTGGCTTTCATCTCTTCGTGTAAAGGTGGCAATTTGCTCCAGGGTTCGTAATCGAACCCACTGGTGTTCTGGGCTGTGTGCCAGGGTCTCCGAGCCCCTTGGCAAGGATCTCGGCAGCTCTGGACTCCCAAAGGGATGTCCTGGGCTCTGACACCCACAGGCTTCTATCTTGGGTTGCAGTGCAAGATGTGACCAGCAGTGCGTATTCAACTGGGTCAGGGGTGTGCTGGTCCTCTGCTCATGGGGCAGCTGTGAAGAACCAGCTGGGGCAGGTTCCTGTATCCCTTCCAGGACCCATCCTACATCCAGAGAAATCTCTTCTGCTGATGGGCCACTGAGTCTCATTTCATGGCTGATAAACTGACACCATCCCACTGGGAGATGCTCCACACAGGGGGAGGAGCCAAGCATTCCTACCTGGAGAAAACTTTGAACATTTGGAAGAGCAAAGCAGCCTTTTTCTTTGCATTCCCAGAGGAAGACCAGGCCCATCTACACCACCACTGGACCTTCAGAGGAAATCTCCCCCTTTCTCCAGGGTCCCTGCTCCAACAGAGCCACATCTGCCCCTGCGGGAGGCCGCAGTCCCCATTGAATGGCTCTGCTGCCAGCACCCTGACCCACAGGGGGCAGGGGGGATTCTGACTCTGTCAGTGGGGTTGGTTCTTGTGTTACTGCATTTGTATTTTAATTCTTTTAATAAAGAACTGTTATTCCTATCCCCGTATCTTTGCCTGAGAGTCCCTTAATTTCAAAATTATAGTTCAGAGGGAGGGGGTTTACATTTTCCATTCCAAGGGAGGCTCATGCCTTCCTTAGCAGGCACCTGTCGTTCCAACCCAGACAGCTTCCCAGCTGGCTGTTTGGAGACAGCCAACAATTGCTACACGACGGCCCCGATGAACCAGGCCCAGAGCAGTCCCATTAAGACAGGAATCCTTACTTGGGGTCCGTGATGAATCACAGACTGGTCTCAATGAGCCACGGCCAGGAGCTCGGAGGACACTCGCAGTCGGTGGTTTCCTGGGGCACTCTCAAAGCCCCGATCTCCGGCAGGCGTGCCTGGGGATGCTGCGGCCGCCTGGGGCCGGGGCCGGTGCAGAACCCCTCGGGCTGTGGCCGGCTGGAGGAGCGCGGCTCGAACAGCCTGCGGAGCAGCTTGCGGAGCACGTGGAACGCCTGCCAGCGGCGCTCCGGGGTTCGGGGGGCGTCCGAGGCTGAGCTGCGGGGCAGCACCGGGGGCTCGGTCTGCGTCTGCCCGTCCGCCAACAGCCGCACCCATGGGCAGCGCCGCTCTGGGGCCGGGCTCTGGGTCTGGGTGCCTCAATCGGCGCCTTTGGCAGCCCCTGGTGCCGGGGGCTCTGTCTGGGTGTGCCGGTGCACCGAGGGCGGCTCAGTCTGAGCCGGGGCGGAGGGTGTGGCGGGCAGGGTCGGGAGGTTTTCCGTCATGGCCTTGGCCGAGCAGGCCACGCAGGTCCGTGGGCGGCGGCTCTGCCCGTGGGCCGGCGGCGGCGGCGGCGGCAGCCTGGGGCCGGGGGCGCGGGAGCGCGGCCTCGAAACCCGCGCCAGCCGCGCTGAGCCGGGCTGGCTCCCGGCGCTCCGGGCCTCTTCCCTCTGCTGCAGGCGGGAATGCTGGCAGGGCCTGTCCACATGGGCGGGGACAGCCGGGGCTCTGGGACTCCTGAGACAACAAAGAGTCACAGGATGTGCGGGATGGAGACGGCTGCCTCGGGCTGGCGCTGGCCCCATCCCGCCTGTCCGTCCAGCTGCATCCTTCTCCAGGTTTCTCTTGGACGACTTAGGGCCGTGCTTGCCCTTCTCCATGGACATCGTCCGGCAGTTATCCCGGGGAGCTGCAACCTCCAGAGCAGGGTGCCCTGCGCTGCTGGAGGGCACAGCCCGGAATATTCCTTAACTGCTTCCGGATCGCAGTGCCACCGGGCGTGGGCGCCAGCAGGAGCGGCTCTGTGTCACAATGGCACGGGCGGCTCTGTATCACTATGGGGGCCTGGAGGCCAGCAGGGGTTCGGCTGGGCACCGCCAGGTCCCAGTGGCATCATGGGCTGGGGCCCCAGTGTTTAAATGGCCCGGGATCACGGCGTCATAATGGGCCGGGGTTCCGTTGTCACCGTGGCCCAGAGTCACGGTGTCACCATGGGCCGGGGTTCCGTTGTCACCATGGGCCCGGGGTCCCGGTGTCACCATGGCCCAGAGTCCTGGTGTAACCATGGGCCCGGGGTCCC